>CM057337.1:597888873-599128547 GCA_030015575.1 Agapanthus africanus
AGATATTTACTGGTGGGCAGGGATGAAGAGTGATGTTTCTGATTTTGTTTCGAGGTGCCTGACTTGTCAGCAAGTCAAGGCTGAGCATCAGAGACCGGCACGAAAGTTGCAGCCTTTACCCATTCCGAAGTGGAAATGGAAACATATCTCTATGGATTTCATTGTGAGTCTACCCAGGTCTAGTCGAGGGTATGACTCCATTTGGGTGATTATTGACCGGTTGACGAAAGCGGCTCACTTCATTCCAGTGAAGACCACTTTCGATTATGCTCAGTATGCTCAGTTGTACATTGATGAGATTGTGTGTTTGCATGGCGTTCCCACATGCATTGTATCCAATAGGGGCACCTAGTTCACTAGCCGTCTTGGCAGAAGCTTCAGGAAGCTGTGGGTACCCGATTGAGTTTTAGCACCGTTTTTCACCCGCAGACCGATGGTCAGTAAGAGCGGACTATATAGACTCTGGAGGATATGCTTCGTGCGTGCGTGCTTGATTTTGGCGGCAGTTGGGATCGTCACTGGCCGTTAATAGAGTTCTCTTACAATAACAGTTACATGAGACGATTCAGATGACACCTTTTGAGGGTTTGTATGGTAGAAAGTGTCGATCGCCAATCTGTTGGATCGAACTCAGCGAGAGCAGGATTTTGGTACCCTGGCTAGTTCAAAAGACTACAGAGAAAATTCAGTTGATTCAGGATAGGATGAGAGCAGCCCAATGCAAACAGAAGTCTTATGCCGACCGTCGTCGTCGCAGGCTCGAGTTCGCAGTGGAGGATTATGTATTCCTACGGATTTCTCCGATGAAGGGCGTGATGAGATTTGGGAAGTAAGGGAAGCTCAGTCCCAGATTTATAGGTCCTTTTGAGATCCTTAAGCGAGTTGGTACCGCTGCCTATCGTTTGGCACTTCCACCCAGTTTTCCGGATGTTCATCCCGTATTCCATGTATCGATGCTTCGCAAATACCTTCATGATCTTTCTCACATGATTTAGCACCAGACCATTCAGCTAGAGCGCGATCTTTCGTTTATCGAGCAGCCAATAGTGATATTGGATCAGCAGGTGAAGAAATTTTGGTCAATGGTCTTATCCTTTGTGAAGGTTCTTTGGCATAGCCCGAATAGTGAAGAGGTCACTTGGGAGGCCGAGAGCGAGATGCGGAAAAAATTCCCTCATTTCTTTGAAGGTACGCATAGTAAGATTTTTAAATTCGGGGACGAATTTTTTTATGAGGGAAGAATATAACACCTTAGAACGTAATTATTGTTAATTAAGTGATAATACGGATTTTTGATAAAAAGTTTACCAAAATAGTTTTTAAATATTTTATAAAAATTAATTAATATTTTATTAATATTTATTTCGGGCTTGCAGATGCTTGTGCATGTTAACCTTGGGGGTTAATTGGTGTTAACAATGCTTAAGTAGCCATGGCACCCTAAACTAATTCTTAGCAACTTTAACCCCATTTCATTAAGTGTATGTAATTATTTAGGTTTGAATTTGTTTACCTAAGAGAGAGGGGGGAGTGGGGGGGGGGAGAGAGAGGGTTGACATTTGCATCATGAAGCATGGCAAGCATGCCATGCATTAAACGAGGAGAGAGAAGAGGGAGGCATGGCTCATGCTACTCTCACCCCCTCATTTCCATCACCCTCACTCATACACACTCTCAACTCACCTCATTCTCTCATTCTCATCTTTTTCTCTTCATCTCATTTTCCTCTCCTTCCCTCAACTGAACACTCACCTTGTTCCTCACTAAACCCAGCCCAAATCTTCACTAATCTCCACAAAACTCACTAAACCCTTCATTAAACTTGATCTAAAGCATATGGGGATCACTTGGAGCATAGAGAGTTAGGATTTTGAGCAAGTGTGGATAGGTAATGGCTCCTAACTGTTAATTAGGTAGTTATTTTGTAGTGTTGCTTAGTAGTAGTCGTTTAGAACACTAAAAGTTTAGTTTGTGCAAAATATCGTGTTTTTAGGGTCGGTTTAGGATGTCTGTGATCTGCTTTGACTACAGGTGTTTACTGTGAAATCTAGCAGTATAGTAGTGTAGTGTTAGATACCCCGAGTGTACAATTGAAGCACGAACCACACCTGACCGGTTTTGGTCGGCGACATGAAGGGATTTTCCGGCGAGCTCAGCCGTACAGTGGATTGGGGAGTTGAGTTTTTTTAGATAGCTTTCTTCTGTGGTTTTAGGGTGTTTGGTACTGCTAGATTTTGATGTTTTGACAGTGGGTAAAATCTGGGATCAAATTGCTAGTTTTTAGTGTTTCGACTAACTGCGATACGATGTCCGACTCAGTTTCTGTGCTTCGCGTGATTTCTACACTTTGGTTTGTTTTAGTAGTGTCGCCACACACGTTAGCCGCTAACCAAACACTTTATAGGGTGTTGGAGTCGGTGCGTCGATTTAAACATAATTATACGTATTATGGGTCGATTTCTAAGTGCACTTGCTCTGTTTGTGTGATTTTAGGGGTAAGTGCGGGGACTTCGGACGCTGCGAAGAAAGGGAAGCTGGTGGTCGGATTTAATTAGCTCGAGATCACCGGTGAGTAGATTTAACATCTACGGGGAAATCGCCCGAATGGCGTTATGCGCCAGGGCTTGATATGATATTATAGCCGCATGTTTATATTCATATATATTGATTGTTCATGAGCATCATTACATACCATTACTTGTTGTGCCTTGACTTAGTACCTAGTGGACACTGCACCATTACTGACGGTTCATGTTGCACGAGCACTAAGTGGTATGTTACACCCACACCATCGGTAATTACCATGACACGCACAACCTATACAGATATGCGGTATTGTATTGTTATTGATATTGATACATTGATTCTTGTTCTATTGCGCTTATGAAATGCATCGTGCAAACATATTTACATTTACACCCTTATATGATGTTGCATTCGATTTTGGAGAAAACGGGAACCGCATGATATATTTAAAAACGGGATTCACTTAAAAGAGCGGTTTTCCCTTGATATGCTAATATTACGGTTTTATGTTGCATATATCATATTTCATGGATTTATTCATTGAGATACGGATTTCATGTGATTTATGGATTTGAGAACCGTGGTATTATTTCAAGAAAGTATGCATTGTATTGAAAACCCGATTTCTCTTGATATGATATTTCAGTGTGTCCACCATGCGTTTTCTCGGTTCTGAGACGTGTGATAGAAGCCCGATTCGAGGAGTTGGATGATCTGTTTGCGGGTTCATGGTGGACTCGGTATGGCACCCCGGGGCAAGAAAGGGATGTCGCGCAGTAGACGATGAGCCTGTCAGAGGGTCTACTACCTACCGGTGATTGGTTGGACCTGGCGGTTATCTGGAAGATACTGACCGGAGTCGAGAAATGGATATGGGCCGATCTGGACTAACGGAGCCCGTGGGCCGATCCGGACTGTCGGAGCGCGATATATGTGGATTTGCTTGTCGATGTTGGACACGAGTATTTCATGATGTTTTCGAGTGCCGATTTTGGGCACTCAGGTTCTATGAGATTTACAGATATGAGGGCTGATCAGAGTGACGGCGCCTGAGGTATTGGGATTTGGGGTGTCGTTGATGGACACCGGTTTTTCCACGATGATGATTCATTGATGATGACGTGTTTTATCCCATACTCAGCATTTATTGATATGCATTGCTTCATATATTTGTAGTACCTGATAGATTACTTTTCATGGCTGTTGCATATCCATATTAATATGTTTATACTATCAGATTGCATGTGATAGAATACCGCAGTACGTGCAAACCTGCGATTACCTGTATGATGTTACTTACTATTCATGAGCTGTTAACTCACCCCCGTTTTGCCACAGTGTTTTGCAGGTTGACCCTCAAAATAGTCGCGGCAGGGCTATCTTATTGTATCATTTTGCAGCGGATACTGCTACGGTTGGCTGTGAGCCATTTTGCTATAGATGGGTTTTGCGGTTATCCATTTACATTCATTGTACATCTTATTGTATCTAGTACTCTCCATATACCATTTCATGTATTGACTTATAGACGAGTTGTGAGGACGATATTGTATATTTTGTGACATTGGGTGTCGAGCTCGTTTGAGCCGGCTTTTATTATGCAGTTTTATCTTTTATGTTTTTTCACTTATATTGTCCATTTCTTCGCTATGGTATCGTATATATGCTTATGGTGGTTGTTTCCGCCTTTGGGCGTGATTTGCTCCCGTTTGGGGATGTTTTATTTATATCATATGTTGCTTTACTTACATCTTATGTTTGTCTCCGTTTCGGGGCTAGATTTTACAAAGGAGGTGCTGCCGAAATTTTTAAGAAAATAAATTTAAGTTTTAAAGATTTTTACTTGAGATTTCTAAATGTTTTTAACAATGTTTTTATCACTTACTACTTTTGATGGTTTAGATTTCTGGGTTTTCAGCTTATTTAAATTGTGTTATGTCTGTTGACATTACGTGGTTTAAGTGCCAGTCATGGGCCAAATTTTAGGTCATGACAGTGACCGTATCCCGCTTCCATCCACACACGGTGTCGCGTGTTCTTCATCTCGTTTCTCTACTCATTCTTTCTCTAACCACTGCATTATCACGAAATTTTTTTGAATGGTTGGTGTTAACTTTTGCCCTATGTAAGACTTTGTATAGATTGAAACTGTTCTCTCCCCCTAACTCCTTAATGCTTAAACAGTAGAAACACTGTTTCACATAAGTATGGGGGGACCTTTTGTGTACATATATTTTTTGTTTACCTTTTCTTTTATAAAAAAATATATAAAAAAATAAAATAAAAACAGGAGAGCACCGACAGATTTTGACCCCTCAACAATTTTGAACCTCTTGGTGTAGCACGACAGTGAGGACACTGTCAAGTTTAAATTTGCGGGTGTGATCGGTAAGCTTTTCTATCTTTGCATTTCATGTGTATATTTTACATTTGCATACTTATTCAAAAACCCACAAAAATCGAAAAAATTTACAAAAATATTAAAACTTTGTCGTCAAGTTGGCTAGTAGGGTAACTTAGACTTTTATTTCGAAAATTTAGTTTGATAGGTTAGAAATAACTAAATCCTAAGCTTAGGAATTAAAAACCCTAAAAATAACCCTCATTCTGTTTAATCTTGGCAAATATACGTCTTTGTAGTTGTATTTTAGAAGTAGGTAATCTTGAGTTTAGTTCTTGAGTTAAGTAAAAATGAAGAGAAAGTATTGAAAGCTTTATTGAATGATAAGTCTGAAAAATAGTTCCTATTCTTGAGTCTAAATTTAGAAAGTATATACCCTACAAATCACACATATACGCACCTTGAAACTTGGGATAGTAGAGCATATTTAGAAATACTCTTGCCTGAAAGCCTAGTATGAAAGAAAAAAACCGTATTTAAAGCTAACCACCAAAAGAGTATCATTGAATAAATATCCGGTCTTGAAAGGAAAAGAAAAATATAGAAACAAAATGATTACAAGACCTAGAAACTGATATTTACGCTTTAAGCTCACACATTCAGTAATCGGCTGATTAGTGTCGCAGGATGCAGTAATAGTCAAATGAAAAGTGTGTGAGCAAAACCATCCACCATTAATGAAAAGAAGTAGTATTAGGTATTAGGGCAAGGGCACTATAGCTTGAATTGAATTCTTAAGTGTAGGGATGAAAATTTACAGACACGTGGGGGTATACAATCGATGTTTGAAGGAAAGATAGGGATAAAGAATAAGACTTATGTTTTCCGTAAAGATGATAAAAATTCTGGATTGGAGACTGCGCTTTTGAAGGAAAGCTCAAAAGAAACCGAGATCTTTCTAAACTGTAAAAATGCATAGGATCTTAGGTTGAATAAATAGGAGGTGGGAAACATAAGGAATGGATATTTCTAACATAGGATGATAGAATTTCTAACTTTGATACTAAACCGTAAGATTAGAATCAAGGTTATCTTATGAAACTAGTTTGACGGGATTTTGTGGGTAGTATCCGCTAAAAACTCTCAGGAGACAACACTCCTCCTGCTAGGGACACCTAGAGATTTAACAACTTATTGCACATGCTAAGTGCAACCGTGATACCTTCAAAAGTGAGTTTAGGATTTTTTAAAACTAAATGGTTTTGCTCGGGACGAGCAAAAGATAAGTTTGGGGGAATTTGTTCACACCAGAATATTACATTTAATACCGCTCATTCTTCTGCTCATTTGTTTATAGGTAGGTGCTTTTAATCCATGTTTGCTACATATTTACAGGTTATATGTTTCTAGTCGAAAATAATGCAAGTCATACAAAATTTCCACAGTTATGCCAAAATCCAGAACATCTGCCGCAAACAGATAAAATCCGGGTTCCGGTCATCTACACCCGTCCAGTGCCGCTTACTAGTTCAAGAGACAAGACAAATAACAGTAGTCATTTATGTCGCGGTCAAGCACAGAGCATAAGAGGGGCTGCACAAAATTCAAGAGATGCGCGGAGCTCAAGGGAGATAAATGTCAAATGAATTAAAAGTGAAGTCATTTTGGACTGTTGAAAATCTGAAAATATTTTGGAACCATTTTTTAATTTTGGACCTGTCTAATAGAAGAACAAAGCAACAGGAGGAAGCACAGAAAAAACGAGACCCCAATTCCATAAAACGGCGGTGGAACCGCCGCCAAATGTGGGTTTTAGCGGCGGTTCTGTGGCTATTACGTGTCATCATTTAACCATCTTTTGGGTGTAGTTGGGCAATTATATTAGGGCTTAGAATATGACCTTAGAGTTTCAGTTCTCTGCCTATAAATAGTCTAATTTTGAGCCAAGTAGGAATGCTTTTTCTTTGTTAGGAATTAGTGTAGTTTAGTTTGTATTTCTTCTTCTTCTTCATCTTTCCTCCATGAAATTGTAGTGAGAGCTCTTGAGTGGAAGATCAATGAAGATGGTTTTTTTTATTATTATCTTGTATCTTTAATTTTCTTGTCTTGTAATTTTAATTCCTATTGTAATTTTATTTATTGTTGCTAAGTAGTTGTTGTTATTTCTTGTTTTATTTTTCTTCTTTTCTAAACTATATTTTCAAGCCATAATACTCTATGGAATCTCTTGCTTAGGTGAGGGCCAAAGTAGTATGCTTGCTACCATTTTAAAACCATATTTCCCTTTCTTGCTTTTCTTCTTCTTGTTTTGTTTTTCTTTTAAATGTGTGAATAATTTCCAAACTTGTTAGGGCTAAGAAAGGTTGGTATGAGAGACGGAAAACTCCCTTGTTTTTCTCTTTGCTAAACACCTTAAAACGATCCTAAACCAAACATACACAACCCCCCTCCCCTTAGGCACACTATACGACCACAAATAGCCACGACCTAAGTCGATAGAAGTCCTTTGGGCGCGTTATAACGTGACATGTAGTTGTGACCCAATTGGATACATGGTTGCATATGTTTGGCCGAGAGTTGGAAATAAGCGCACGTAGCGGAAGGACAAGGAGCACTAGGAATGGATTTAGCGTTGGAAAACTTACTTAAACTCGCAAATCCCATTTCTATATCCTCCTAATTCTCACTACTTTCTATTATCCCAACATCATTTTAAGAATGGTAAAATAAAAGCAAAAGACTAATCATAACTCTACTAACCAATCTTAACCCTAATATGTTTACTTGAACATAAGTACGAACACGTATGATATAATTGAACATAGACATATACAACTTCATTAACTCGTCTAGGACAAGAACTCGAATACGAACCATCTCTCAGTGGACGACTCATACTCAACCGGCTAGCTATAAGCAAAACGAACTTGATTGCGGTAAGTAGAGAACATAATAGAATGCATATCATATCACATATCGCGGTTTTTCTGTTTCAATCAATTTGCAACCACTGAAAATAATATACTCTATCAAACAAAACACAAATAAGTTGTGAACATAAAAATTGAAGTTCATTAAGTGCATAGAATCAAGAATTTGGGGTTGGAAGGCAAGCCATTCATAAACCTACCTCACCATTGTCTAAGTAAAGAAACTACTCATACATTATAGTAAATAGAGCAAAAATAAACAAACACGTGAGCAATAGCAAGAATAGTAATGAACCGAATACAATGAACTGATTAACAAAAAGGAAGGTTTATTGAAGTTGAATCTAAGTACAGACTAATGAGTTCAATTACCTAAATTTGACCTTGCAAGCTTACAAGAGAAGTTGCAAGATAAGAAAAAGGCAAAGAACTCAACTATGACTAGAGCTACAAAAGTATATCAATTGATTTTTAAAGTATGAAATGTACATCCCTTTTCTTTGAAAATGATATGTTATTTATAGATATTGTAGAAACAAAAGTTGCAAATAAAAATGAGTTGATAAGACAACCAGGGAACCACAAAAAGAGCACGAGCAAAATTGGGCTTGTCTTGGCAGCAAATTACGGCCAAGATGAATAAACTGGCGGCCAGACTATGGATTCTGGGGCTCATCTTTGCTGTGTGATCTCATATCCACTTCACCATCTCACTATATTTGCAATTTTTTCTAATTATCAAGAGGATGCAATCTGGAGTTTGGACGGAAAATGTATAGCTTGAAATCCATCATATCAACACTTCATCTCCACTCATCAATTGTGCCCACTTGCTTGCCCACTTGCTCACACCAAATCATTGCTGGTTCACCATAGTTCATTGCACCCAAAATACTTGTGTTCACACTTACAAAATCATGTTGGACCAAAGTTGAATAAAAAGTTGTGCACACTTGCATTATTGCAAAACCTTCATGAATACTGATCGGTTTTCTGTTCTGGTTGCAGCGTTGGCTTACAAATGTCGTATCCATGTAATTTGAGAGTGTTTCTAGTGTTTCATCATGAATACCCGTATCCTGTACTTATTGAGCAAACACGGGTTAATAGTATCGATATATCATAAAAATGATAACGAATGAGAGGTATTGAAATGCAGTTTTACGTGATGAACAATGTGTATTTGTTTTTCTTGTTGCTTTGTACATATTGATAAAAACTCGATATAGTGGTATACTATTTTGGTTTGTCTTTATCTTAACATGTGCATATGTTTTACTTGATATCACATATAGCCGATATATGTTGATAAAGCCCATAGGATTTTGGTTGACTATCAGCGTTATGATGGCGATCATACTTATAAGGGCTGGGTAGTCCATAAGCACATCCTTAAATGTCCAAAGTCGCAGTAGTATCGAGACTAGGTATCGATATTCTAGAGTAGGCTTATATATACGTTTCTAGGCCCGACAAGGGATGGTGGTTGGTCCCACAGCCATTGATGCGATCACCTAAGATTGTATACATGTCTCACTGGGGTGAGTAAACTGGACAGACTCGCCGAGAACTTCTAGATGGTATTATACCTATCGTCAGATAATGGTTCTCAGGTGACATGAGTACAGCTTAGTCTTTAGACCTGAGATCGTCATTTGTCTCGTGTGAGTTCCCACTGTACTTAGATCACTACCCTATCATGGCTCTTCTGAGTCGTGTAAATAGGTTTTGATTGGGTACAGTCTCGAGCTATATGTGGACAGTGAGCGATTGTCAGGGATTCGTCTCTCCCGGTATTGGGAGTCGATATCGCACTATGTCCGGTTGGCCAGAACCATAAGACCTTGGTCAAGGCAGATGAGATTTACTGATGGTTAGATTAGAAATTTCTCAGATCAGTCCCGAGCTACATTGACAAGACTTATCAGGTTATTAAGGGTTTGACGTTTACCACTCCCTAGACCCGGTATGCCATACTTTTAGACAAAGAGACCGGATTGTACGGAAATTGTCATGGATAGGCTCAGTAGGGGTTCGGATGAGTTTGCTCGTCGACCTTCTTTTTGATAGGTCCTGGGTAGCTGTTACGTATAACTAATGTCATTGATGTGCTTGTGGTTAAATCCATTACCAGCGTACTGTCGAGTCTTTAGAGTCCCACATAGAGAGATTCCCTGATTCAGCTGAATTAATGTAGTGGCCGTATTTTGATACGTGCAAGGTTCTGATCAAATGAGTATACTAGCTACCCGGACTCTTGATCGGACGGTTGATAATACTAGCCGGCTTAAGATTAAACCGGATTATTAAATCAGGTATTGATTTAATAATTTACACACACACACACACACACACACATATATATATATATATTGATATATATATATATATATATATATATATTCTAGTATTATGTTGGTTGTATTATTCTATCTCTCGGGTATTTATACGGATACAGATAGGTATCGGGTATTCATATTTATACGGATACAGGAGTGTATCGGGTATTTGTAGTTATACGAATATGGGTATGTATATATGGTAGAATGTATTGTTGTATTTACATAAAATACATTCTAGAAGGAGGACACCTTATCATATATTTTCTATTTTTTTAGGAAAAATAGAAATGAGGTGTAAAGGAGAGGAATGATGAGAGCCATACTTGAATAGGATAGACAAATGAATTATAAATTCATTTGTCTACACTATTCAAGTATGCTTGCTATTTTATATTGGAAAATTCATTTTACAAAATCATGGCTAAGTTTTTTTCTCTCACCTAAGTGATTCATTCTACCATTTTTTTCATTTCTCTCTCCTTGCAAGCTCTTCTCTTGAGCTCCTCCTTCTTCTTCTTTCTTACCCTCTCATGAGTTGAGAATCAAGGGTGGAAGAGAGATAGAAAAATACTACAAATCATCACTACATCTCTAAATATCCTAGCGTAGTAAGTTAGGACCTTTAGTTCCTTTATTGAGTGAAGTTAGAGCCTTGAACCATATCCCTTGGGTGGATCATATTCGACTAAGGAAGACCGACGGTCAAGCTCGATCATGGAGACCCCAAGGAGATAAAAAAGAGGGTTGAAGACCGAAGGACATGGATCTCTAGGTATAACCCACTTACAGAGTAGTTAGAATTGCACATGTTTAATAGTTTAGTGTTTGGATAGATTCTATGTCTTAGTTTATAGTGCCAGTTTTTAAAATTAAAGTATTTCATTCCGTAAAGGCCGCGGTTTAGCGGCTAGGGTGCTAGGAACTTTAACATGGTATCAGAGCTACTAGGTAAGGATGCCGAGCCATGGGGGGTTCTCACTGTGTAACAGTAGTAGAGAAGTGCAGACTCTTACCTCCAGAGTGCCCCGTGTTGTTATATGTGAAAGTCTACCCTAGCACCACCACTTGGTCAAAAACGGCATCATGCATGCAACTTTAAAATTTTCGGGGTGCTAAGCTAGACTAACCAAAGATCTAACTAGATGATTAGGGTTTCTATGATGATATCAAAATATTTACACTAAGAGAAAGAAACTACAACCTTTGTAGATCCTGTCCTTTTCTTCAAAAGCTCCGTGTAGTATTCCACACGACTCCACTAGGCTCCACTTGAAGTTGGATCAAGCTTCCTATGCGACCTTCGTGTCGAAGATGATCCACCCGAAGCTCCACTAATCCAAGCTACCTCTTCACTAAACTTACTTTAGTGAAGGAAACACAATGTTCACCGCCCAAAACAGAGAAAAACCGGGATGGATCGTCTTGCCTGAATCCTGGGGGCATATGATATTTGGATTTATCCGTCTACCTCTCCGAAAATGCTAAGTTGATTTATGGCACCGTACATTGGAGGTTTGGATAGACATGATCGTTGTAGCAGACTTCGTCAGATTCCTTCTCGTTTGCGAAGGGCTTTTTATTGTGGGGATGCTCTTCCCTACAGGTGCAAGCCCTTTCAGTTAATTACGTTACCGCATCGCAATAACCACTTTCTCCTACTCCGAATGTTCACTTCGTGTCATGTGTGTTTTTGTTTGTTTCGGTTGCCCGTGGATTGTATACGGAGACCAATTTATGTTGTCGCCCATAGGGCGTGGATTAGTCCAAATCCGTATATTTTAGATTTGGGGTTTTTATTTAAGGACCGTTAATCTATTTTGAGATTAAGATCAACTTAAATGTATGTGTGCATTTGGGGCTCGATTTGTTTTTGTTAAGGACACATTAGTCCAATTTGAGACTAAGATCCACTTAACGAGATTTCAGGATCATTTTTATTTAGGATCCAACAAAATAGCGTTTGGACTGTATTATTTTAGTTTAAGGACGTTTCGGTCCATTATCGCCAATTTGGAGGCGAATATTAGTTTAGGGACATTTCGATCCATTATTAGTTTAGGGACATCTCGGTCCATTATTGCCATTTTGGAGGCGAATATTAGTTTAGGGACTTCTCGGTCCTTTATCCATCTTGCATACACGTGTATTTTTTATGTGATGAAGCGAATAATGGTGATATGTAATGCACCCAATTTGGGGTGCGATCCGATTTGAGGTGTGCACGTCAATTTGGAAGTGAATCAACATGGAATGTATCATTCCCTGTCTTGATGAAGTTTTATATCAAGTTAAGACAAGAAAGGAGTTATTGGTTGTTGGGACCCGCTACCTCTCCGAAAACGTTAAAGAATTACAACGACATATATCAGAGGTGTGGAGAGATGTACCCTTAAACAAAATCTCGTGTTTGAGGGAAAAGGGGGTTATTGTGGCCTTAAGAATTTTTCTTAAGGATACGTTAGTCCAATTTGAGACTAAGATCCACTTAACAATATTTTAGGACCTTTTTTATTTAAGACCCAGCAACAGAGCATTTGGACTCATTTGCAAGACTTTAGCAACTTAACTAATTTGGGCTTTAGTCTACTAAGTATCCCCCCTTTTCTGAAAAAGTGCTAAGCACTTATTTTTGCTCTGTTTAATCAGTCCCCTTTTTTATGCAGAAAGTGCTGAGCACTTATATGAGTTCTGATGCCCACATATGATCATGTGGAGCTTTCAGTCATGGGGATTGCCTAATAAGTGTTGAACACTTTACTCCTTTTATCTTTATATAGAGTGCTAGGCACTCTTATGTCATCCACGTGGGGAGCACGTGAGGTGCTGCCCAATGAGTGTTGACACTCAGCCGTTTTGGACTGCTTGTGGAGTGCTAAGCACTCTCTTTTTTTTACGGTGCACACGTGCGGAACACGGGTGGCGCTAGGCGCTGCCCAGTGAGTGCACTCTTCTTTTCTGTGGCGCCCACGTGAGGAACATATGCGGCGCTGGGTGCTGCCCAGTGAGTGCTAAGCACTCTTCTCTTCTGTGGTGCCCACATGAGGAACACGTGTGGCGCTGGGCACTGCCCAGTGAGTGCTAAGCACTCTTCTCTTCTGTGGCGCCCATATGAGGAACACGTAAGGGGCATGAGTGCTAAGAACTCTTCTCTTCTGTGGTGCCCATGTGAGAAACACGAGCGGCGCTGGGCGCTGGGCTCTTTTCTCCTCTACTGATAGCATTTTTGCCCATTAAGGATCAATAGGATCTTTGTTTTGTAGATCTAGGATCAATCTTCATTTTTAAGAACCAAGTTCTTTTACGAGAACTAGGTTTCTCTTATATACTTTGTTTTGAGGAATTCGATTTCTAGTTCTTTTCTAAATCTTTGATTCTCAAGAACAAGTTCCTCCCTATGAGAATTAAATTCTCAACTTGTGCGAGACTTGTCTTGTGGATCTCAGATCCAGAGAAAGAACTAAGTTCTTTGAGAAGGATTAACCCTTTAGATATATAAATGGGATGTTTTTATCTCTATATATTTTCTCGTTTACCTAGAGTTTTTAAGGAGGGAGATCTTCTTCCTTGAGAATTTAATTCTCTATTCTTTTTTGAAGATTTCTGTTTTTGTTTTTGGAAGCTTATGGGGGGCTCCTCCATATCAGACTTGAAGTCTTCGGTCCTTTATATAGTGGAGGAAAGTTTGTTAATTAGTTTTGAAAAAATCTCTCATTAAGAGATCCCAATTGATTTGGGGAATTTTACCCACCATTGGATCTTTGATCCAAGGGTTTCTGTTTTTACAGAACATATTTTCTTATTTTTAACAAGATTGGGGAAATATTTTTCATATGCGGAGTTTTACTCTGTGAAATGGTGATTTTTAATCACCATTGGATTTTCAATCCGAGGGTTCTCTGTTTTACAGAGAGCATAGAATTTTATTCTACGATCCAACCGAAGGTATCTTTCTTATTTTAGAATGATTTGGGGAATGTTTCCTCCATTGGATCTTTGATCCAACGAATCTGTTTAATAGAGAAAATCCCAATATTTGTTAGGGAAATTTAGAATTTAATTCTACAGATATTAACTTGGGTGCTGGCACACATATGTAGTGCGCATGGGCGCCACTTAAGAATTTAATTCTTAAGATGAGTACTTCTGTGCTTTGCATATTGGCGCCCGCATGAGTAACACGTGCAGCACCTTCTAAGAGTTTGACTCTTTATTCAGAGAATGCTTCTGTGCTTTGCACATTGGCGCCCACGTGAGGTGAACGTGTGGTGCTCTCATAGATTTTATCCTATAAGACTGGCTCTGGCGCTGGCGCCCTCGTGGGGAGCACGTGAGGCGCTGCCTCATTGAGTTCCAACAGAGCTTTGCTCTTTGTTAGGCTAAATATTGGGGAAACAGACACTACACCTAAGTGCTAATCAAGTGTAGGATGGTGAAGTAGGGGTTTTGTTTGCTCACTATGTTTTCTTCAAAACCCTATGATTCACATCACATGTGAGGGTTAGGGTTTTGTAAAGGAGGAAGAAGAAGATGGAAAAAATGGAGAGAGCAAAAAAGGGCTAAGGCAAAATGAACCAAGTAAAGAATGGCTCTACACTTGTGTTCACTTATTGAAGTTTACAATTTATTTCAATAATAAATTGCCCCCATGCTTCAATAGTGAATACAAATGAATAAATAAATATTAAAGCCATGCCTTGCACCATACTACAAAAGTCTCCCCATTTTTCCACCTCATTTTCTATTTTCACAAAATAGAAAATCCAGCCATGCTTCATATATATATATATATTATGAAGAAAGTAATTAGTGAGTAATAATATTAGTTAACATATAATTATATCAAATATAAATATATATAAAATTATTAAATAAACACTTGATTTAATAATCCGGTTATATCATATATAACCGACTAATTTCATTTATCTGTATATCACATTATCAAATCAACACTTGATTCAATAATCCAGTTATATCACATATAACCTAACCGATATCAAATAACCGCCAGATTAGAATACGGTATCATATACTCGTATTTAATCAGGCCCCCGCACATATCACCATATGTGTCCTACTTCGTTTCGCTTGAACTAGGAAATATCTGTGTGGGACTCTAAAGACTCGTCAATATGCCAGCAGTACGTAATGATCATCAGTTACCCACAAGCCGTCAGCGGTACTAGCTGGACGTAACGGCTACCTAGGTATTGAGCGAATAGAAGATCAACAAGCAAACTTGTCCAAACTCCCATGAAGCCTATAAGTAACACTTGTTGTACAGTCCGGTCTCTTCGTCTGATATGTCGCATATCAAGTCTATGGGTGGAATCGTCAGACCCCAGTAACTTGATAAGTCATACCGATGTATGGCTCATAACGGTTCGAGAAACTACTGATAACTCTTACCGGTAAATGTCATCAGCTCTGGCCAGGGAATTACTGTTATAGCCAATCGAGAATAGCGCAACATCAACTTCGAATACCGGAATAGACGAAACCCCTTCTATCGCTCACTACCTCCATGTGACTCGGGACTGTACCCAAAATCCACCTGTTTGCATTACTCCTTTGAGCCGTGGTAGGGAGGAAATCAAAGCACAATGGGAACCACACAAGTCTCTATGATGATCTCGGGTCTACAGACTAACCTATACCAGTGTCACTAGGGAACTGCGATCTGACGATAGGTATGGTACCATCTAGGAGTTCTCGGCGAGTCTTGTTCGGTTTACCCATTCTTTAATGAGCACCTATGTACAATCTTTGATTTCAAACACCAATGTTTATGGGATCAACCATCGCCCCCTACAGCGTAAAGAAACATACACACTTACTTTGGAATATCGATGCCATGTCTCAATATTCCCTTGACTAAGAACAATTAAAGGATGTGCATGTAAACTATACAAGTCCTAGTAGTATGATCTACATCATAGTCCTGGTAGTCAAGCAAACATCCTAAGGGCTTTATCAACATGTATCTGAGAGACAGTATAATAATATAATTATACATGTTAAGATAAAGAGCAACAAGATAGCATACTATCATATCGATCAAGAAAGTCCTCTATATATATGTCCAAGCATCTACTATATCATACAATAATGGCTTATAGGGCATACATATTCCTAACAATCTCCCACTTGCACTATGGCCATGTGTTGTAGTATTTCATACCCAACATCCCAAAAAGTATCTCAAACTGCATCTGGGCGAGGGACTTCGTGAGTGGATCCGCTACGTTGTATTTCGTGTCAACTCTCCTGACCTCGATCTCCCATCGATCTACTATCTTCCGAATCATGTGATATCGCCTAAGAATATGTCTGGATCTCTGATGGGACCGGGGTTTCTTGGTTAAAGCCACAGCTCTATTGTTATCACAATACATAGGTATTGGATGCCCAATGGATGGAACCACACCAAGTTCAACAATGAACATCTTCATCCAGATAGCCTCTTTGGCAGTGATGTATTCAGCCTCCATCGTCGAGTCTGCTACGGTATCTTGCTTGGAACTCTTACAGCATACTGCCCCTCCATTGAGGGTGAAGAAAAAACCCGAGACCGACTTACTTTCATTCTTATCACTCTGGAAGTTCGATTCGGTAAAGTACTCCACCTCGAGTTCACCATTACCATACACCAAGAACATTTCTTTAGTCCTTCTCAAGTACTTAAGAATGTTCTTCATAGCTGTCCAGTATTTTTCCCCAGGATCTGATTGATACCTACTCACTACATCTAGTGAGTAAGATACATCTGGTATGGTACATAACATCGCATACATGATAGACCCGACTGCCGAAGCATAGGGTATCTCTTGCATGCGAGCCCTCTCCAAATCAGTCATGGGAGATATCTCTTTGGAGAGAGTGATTCCTGAGCAAGTGGGTAAATTACCACGCTTAGAATCTTCCATACTAAACCACTTTATTATGGTGTCAATGTACCTAGATTGGGAAAATTCCAACATCTGCTTAGATGTATCTCTATAGATCTTCATCCCCAGGATGTAGGAGGCATCACCTAGTTCTTTCATGGAGAACTTGTGTGATAAGAAGAGCTTGACCGAGTGTAGCATAGGAACATCATTTCCTATCAAAAGTATGTCATCCACGTACAATACGAGGAAGACAACCTTACTCTCTACTACCTTCTTGTATATACAAGGTTCATTTAGGTTTTTGATGAAGTCAAACTCTTTGATAGTTTCATCGAAACAGATGTTTCAGCTCCGTGATGCCTGCTTTAATCCGTAAATTGATTTAAGCATCTTACACATGATTCCGCTGCTCCTACAGTCTACGAAGCCCTCCGGCTGTGTCATGTACACGCTCTCTTCTAAATCACCATTTAGAAAAGCGGTCTTGACGTCCATCTGCCAAATTTCGTAGTTATGATATGCAGCAATGGCAAGTAGGATCCTGATGGATTTAAGCATGGAGATAGGAGAAAAGGTTTCATCATAGTCGACACCTGGTCATTGACGAAAACCTTTTGCTACAAGTCTAGCTTTGAAGGTCTCAACCTTTCCATTTACATCAATTTTTTCTTAAAGATCCACTTGCTCCCGATGGGTTTTACCCCTTGAGGAGCAACTTCCAAAAGTCCATACTTTTTTGGTGTACATGGATGCCATCTGAGATCGCATAGCATCCAGCCATTTCACAGAGTCTCTACTAGTGATGGCATGCTCGAAACTAGTTGGGTCATCATCTTCCATAATGAAATCCTCGCTCGCACCATCAATGAGAAAACCGTAGTATCTCTCAGGTGGATGAGGAACCCTACTAGATTTGCGGAGTGGCTGAGCTTTGTCGGGGACTATTGAATCCTCCGGTTCTACCAAATCGTCAGTTATAGTTTGTGTTGCTGGAACTTCTTCCAGTTCTACCTCATTACCACTAATTTCATTCACAAGAAATTCCTTTTCTAAAAAGATGGCATATTGAGAAACAAGCAACTTTTGTTCCTCAGTGTGGTAGGAGATTTATCCATATGAATCCTTTGGATATCCCATAATTTTTCACAAAACAGACCTTGCCTCGAGCTTGTCCGGATTCTGCTTTTTAACATAGGCCGGACAACCCCATATCTTAACTCGTTTAAGAGATGGTCTCTTCCCATTCCATATCTTATTTGGAGTGGTAGGCATGGATTTGGTCAGAACCCTATTCAAGTGCATAACCCCAAAAGAAAATAGGCAACTCAGCATTACTCATCATAGAGCGCACCATATCTAATAAGGTGCGATTCCTGCACTCCGAAACTCCATTGTGCTGTGGTGTATACAAAAGAGTAAGCTGAGAGAGAATCTCATTCTCTTTTAAGTAGTCAATGAATCTGTGCTTAAGTATTCTCCTCCCCGATCAGATCATAGGACTTTAATACTTTTAACTGTCTGGTTCTCAACTTCGTACTTATATTCCTTGAATTTCTCAAAAGATTCAGAATTGTGTTTCATCAAGAACATATGTCCGTATCTTGAGAGATCATCGGTGAATATAATAAAGTACGAGGAACTATTCCTGGCATGAGTAGACATAGGACCGCATACACCACTATGTATCATTCCTAAGAGTTCAGTAGCTCTTTTTCCATGTCCAGTAAATGGGGTTTTGGTCATTTTACCTTTGAGACATGACTCGCAAGTTTCATAAGATATAAATTCAAACGGATTCAAATATCCATATTTATGTAACCTAGCTAGTCTTGTCGCATTGATATGACCTAGTCTATAATCCCACAAGAAGGCTTCGTTCATTTCTGAACTTTTCCTCTTATATGTGTTCTGTACGTTTAGAACTGTCGTTTGATTTAGAACATATATACCGTTACATAACGTACCAAACCCAATCAACACTTGATTTAGGAAAATGTTAATAACACTTGATTTAGGAAAATGTCCAATATAAAGTTATATCCTTCTTTATGCAACAAAGAAACTGATATAATATTGCACATCATGTTTGGTACGTAATAACAGTCGTTCAGAATCATTGTATTACCATTAGATAATACTAGGTGATATTCACCACCTGCTTTAGCAGCAATAATTGCTCCATTTCCTACATTTAGAGACATATCACCCTTCCCAGTTCTCTATCTCTCTTTAGCCCATGTAACAAATTACAAACGTGAGATCCTGATCCGGTATCCAATACCCAGGATGTAGAGCAAACTGAGAAACAGTTCTCGGTTACGAACATACCCGAAGACGATGCATCATCATGCTCTTTCTTCGTTCGGGTTGCGTGGGAATCCTGAAGATCCTTTATTCCTTACTCAGACTTATGACAATCATAAGAAAAAGTGGAACCAACATTCCCCAGCTCAGTATAATAAGAGGGTTCGGTCAATACATCCATATTATTATCTTGATTAAGGCGTGTCATTGGTCGCTATCTGGAGAGAGAGAAAAGGAAACGCTTTAGCATGCACTCTTTTCAAGATTAGATTGGTTATTATCTTATCTAATTAGGATGGCTCCCACTGTTTTTATCATATCTTCCTTCAAACAATAAAATGTAAGATTAGCCGGGGTTAATTACACCCTACAAGTTCGCCAATTGGTCGGCCAGGTAGATATTGGTGTTTTGAGGGAGTCTCCCCATGCTTTCGCATGTAACTAATTAAATATCCTCGTTTCCGCATGGGCATAACCCCGTTAACACCTTTCTTAGATCCTACTGGATCGGCTAATTGTAAAGTGGAAAACTCTTTCAGGAGTAACTCTTACTCGCAGTGGGTATCAGGATCCAACTATCTCAAAGAAGGTATACAATCTCATTGCATATTTCAACACTTGAAATACCCAATATCTGTTTTTACTCCTAGCAAAATATGACCTTAATTATGGTCAACAAATCATAAGCGCTACCCAAGTTCAACCTGTCATTTCGTGATTGAATTAAACCTACCCGCACGACCCTTAACTATGGTCAACAAGGTCGTACGACTACTCTAATCTAATCACATCATATGCGGCAGATAAGCACTAATAAGCTACCGTACGCTATGCCTTGACTATGGTCAACAAATGTAGCACGAATACTAAATAGCACTTATCTGAAATGACGGAGGGTTACGATTGGTTTTGTAAAAAACCTTTAACGTAATGAACTTGATATCGTTGTAGAATCTAGTGATTTTAAAAAGGAGTGGTTTTTGTAGCACTTGCTAGTTTTGCTAAAGAGGTCACTCCCGATGAAGGGATCTCGGCTCTTTCCTCATCAAATGGGGTGCTGAATATTCATCAAGGAATACCACTATGCAAAGCAAGAACTAAAGAAGCTATCAAGAACAAAACCGAGTGCATTGTAGCATTTGCTAGTTTTGCTAAAGAGGTCACTCCCGGTGACGGGATCTCGGCTCTTTCCTCATCGAATGATGTGCTGGATATTCATCAAGGAATACCACTATGCAAAGCAAGAACTAAAGCTACCTTTTAAAAATTTTGATTCTACAACATATTTAGGTTTATTTTCATTTCATTAATCTCATTTTTGAAGTCTCATAATTTATCTTTCCCTAAACATCACAGAAAAGAAACGAAAATAGAACATACGCTTTTGCCATCCGCATTTGCCACGGAGCCCTGTCATGCACTGTTAGGTTACTCAACTAACGGCAGAGCGGGGGCTGGACTAGCACGGATGCAAAACATAAGCAACGTTTATTATATATATCATATATATATATATATAGCATTCGTCTCACGCAGTTATATGATCACATCACAGAACCAAGCAGCAGAAATCTACATATGAAATATTGGATATATTAGGAGGTCCGTGTATTAAATTAAGCCAATAATGAAAACACGGATTTCATGGTCGTGATGAATAGCTAAACCCACATCCCTAGACCACTAATAGAGCGGCAAGCAACCCTGCCAATTCTAGAGTTAGGAGACCCGGTCTCGACTCCACGAGATGGTCTCCCACTAGACTCTAGAACCCGGTTACTTGTACTCCCCGCCTTGGATCTATCCTAATGCAGAAAAGTAAATAATATACATCAATGGTGATATTATCCTCAACCCACAAGTGTCCCAATAAAAGAATATTAAATGAATGAAAATTAAAAAAACTCTCATCTCACGTAAAAAAAAAACTCCGGCTATTCAATCATGACGATCCAATATAATATATCATTGCAACACATAACATCACATGTCATCAACGTAAGTAAATATGTGTATCCCAAATTCCGTTGACATATAATAACTAGATCGGGGATACCCCACATATTACACTTATGGTCGTAGAAAAGTAATAAAAAACTACAATATTTAGAATCCGCAAATACCTTAGACATCATAAACGTAGAATATCTCATATTCCGAATTTCATGCCTAACTTATAAACCTTGCATTTTAGTCTCAAATTGAAAACCCTTTTCAATAAGCAGTCGGATAATTCAACAAGATTCCCGACTAAGTGATCTCGTACTATACGCGATTGCGATGGAGTTTTGATCCGAATCAAAACTCTGTGGCAATCGATCAAACGAGACTAAACGGCTAGATTTACAAAATACTAACTAGTTTTCTCAAAAATAATTATTTTGGATTCTAAAAATTGTATAATATATCATCAAAATCTATACAACGTTAAACATTTTGATTGATTTATCGAACACTCACAAATTCCCGAGACCTCAACAACTTGAGTCTCATTAAAAACATCCAGAAAGTGCCAAATACAACAATGGAGAAGCACAAGAAAAACTAACCCAAAACTGTTAGTTGTATGTATGCCCTAGAGGCCATTGTTGTACATGATTGTATATTACAATGGATACTTAGACATAAGTATGGGGGACTTTCTTGCTCGATATGATAGTATGCTATCTGGTTACTCTTTATCTTAACATGTTGATTAATATTGTTATATTGTTTCGCTCTCACATGTTGGTAAAGCCCTTAGGATGTATACTTGACTACCAGGATTATGATGCAGATCATACTAGTGGGGCCAGGATAGTCCACAAGTTCATCCTTTAATTGTTCATAGTCGAGGGTGTATCGAGACAGGGCATCGATATTCCAGAGTAGACTAGCGTATACGCTTCTTGACCCATTTGATGGGCGATGGATGATCCCATATCCATTAGTGTTTGACATCAAAAATGGTATACGGGTGCTCAGTGGAGACTGGGGTACTGAACAGGACTCATCGAGAAATCCTAGATGGTATTATACCTAACGTCAGATAGCAGTTCTCTGGTGACACTGGTACATGTTAGTCTGTAGAACCGAGATCGTCATAAAGTCTTGTGTGATTCCTACTGTGCTTTGATTTCCACCTTACCACGTTCAAGAGAGCATGCAAAACGGTAGTTTTTGGATACAGTCCCGAGTCACATGGAGGCAATGAGCGATAGGAGGGGTTTCGTCTCTCCTGGTATTGGGGGTTGATGTTGCGCCGTGCTCGATTGGCCATAACAGGAAGTCCCTGGCCATGGCTGATACGGAGATTTACTGGTAAGTGCTATCAGTAGTTTCTCGACCCGTTATGAGCCTCACATCGGCATGACTTATCAAGTTACTGGAGTCTGACGTTTACCACCCCTAGACTCGATATGAGACATATCAGACGAAGACACCGGACTCTACGGTAGTGTTGCTGTTAGATTCACAGGAGTATGGACAAGCTTGCTTGTTGATCTTCTGGTCGCTCAATACCCGGGTAGCCATTATATCTAGCTAGTACCGCTGACGGCTTGTGGATGACTAATATGATCATCACCTATTGCTGGTGTATTGACGAGTCATTAGAGTCCTATACAGAGGTTTCCTAGCTCATGCGAAACGAAGTAAGGCACACATGTGATATGTGCGGGACCGAGATTAATACGTGTATGTGATACCGTATTTCAATCTCGCGATACAGGTTATATGAGTTCTCACTCAACAGAGGATGACTATACAGGTTATATAGGTGATATGTGATATAACTGGATTGTTGAATCAAGTGTTGATTCAATGATGTGTTATATATATATGTGATATGCATATAAATGATATTAGTCGGTTGTATGAGATACAGCCAGGTTATTAAATCAAGTGTTGATTTAATAATTTAATGTGTAATTATATATTTGATATATTAATATACATTAACTAATATTAGCCCACTTAAGAAAATGTTTTCTCTAAATTATACATTTAATATATATGTGATATATGTTAATGTATTTGTTTTGTGTCATGCTTTATGATACATTGTACATGAGTGTATGAGACCCATACCATAACCTAGATAATTAAGGGTAATTATTTATTTAGGAAAAAACAAAATTAGGTGGAAATTAGTCATGGCTTGTAGCTTGGAGAAGTTTGTGGAACCCATTGACTTAGTCCACTAATTTGTTTTACTCTAGATATTTATTAATCTAACCATTATCTTTAGCCATGCTTTAGTCTTTACATGAATTATATATGATATTTTCTCACCCATGGTTCATGTGTGGATAACTTAAGATCATTTTCTTCATCTCCCGCCTTGCTCTCTATAGCTTTGAGTGAGTGAAGAAAAGAAAGAGAGAAAAATTATTCTAAAGTGAGCAAAATTCCTACTTCACCAATTTATACCGAACTAGCAATTTAGTATAGGTTGTTTCTTCACTAATTCTCATTTAATGAAGAGGTAGCTTGAGTTGGAGATTTCTCGACATAGATCATCTTCGGCCTCGAAGTTCTTCAAGAAAGCTTGTTCCTTGCGCCCAGTGGAGCCTAACGAGAGTCCGGAAGACCACTACTTGGAGAAAATGGATAACTACACGGAGCTTTTGAAGTGAAGGACCGGTCTACAAAGGTTGTTCCCACTTCACTTAGTGTAAAGTTGTTTACATGTTTTAATAACCCTAATTTCTCTAGTTAGATCCTTGGTCCGGGTTTCCTAGCACTCTAGATTTTTTAAAATTGCATGCTAGATGCCTTAGAAAACATAGTGAGGGTGCTAAGGAACCCAACAGTGGTATCAGAGCCAGAGCTAGAGAATTAGACGATATTAGTAGAATTACGTAACCGAAACAACTCTGAAACCTCGAAACCAAAACCCTAGTTTTTGTCGTTTTTAAAAAGTTCTCTGAAAATCATTTAAATAGGTGCAGAATGTTACATGTGATATAATATGAACACCAGAGAAAAACGAGCCCACTGCACCGGAATTTTCCCGGCGAAACCTATCAAAAAACCGGCCAAACCTATCAAAAAACCGGCCTGGCCGATTTTGCAATGGTGTTGATTTTGTAATGGTGTTTGGGCTTCGATTTTCTTTGGTGTTCCAGGCTTTGGGGTTTGGTGTTTCAGGTATTGTTTGTTTTTGCCAAGATTGCGTGTGATATTATCTTTCTGTAATGAAAATTTGAAGTGTTTCGTATTCGTAATTTTAAAATCGTTTTGGGTTTATATACGTGGTACAATATTTGGAATCCACAATAATTAGTTTTGTGAAAACTAGTTTGAATTTTGTAAACCTAGCAATTTAGTCTCATTTGATCGGTTGCCACACGGTTTTGATATGGATCAAAACTCTGCCGCAATCACGTAGTGTACGCAGATACTCGCCGGGTAACAGTACTAGATAGCCACGCCGTAAAGCCCCAACCAAGTGACTGTAGGAGAACCCCGTTGCCAAAAGCATCCTCCTGGGTGCTCGCGGCCGCGGTGTTCCGCCTAAGTGCACTTCGTCGACGGCATCGGGGGGTGCGGCCGTCTGCTAAAGTTTCCGACGAGCATTCGATCAGGTTGTCAGGAATCTTGTTGAATTACCCGACTAGTTATTGAAAAGTGTTTTCAATATTGAGACTAAAATGCAGGGTTTATAAGGTTAGGCATGAAATTCGGGATATGAGATATTCCGGGTTTATGATGTCTAAGGAAATCATATGGTTAGGCTTGAAATCCGAAGTATGTGATATTTCGGGTTTATGATATCTAAGGTGGTTGTGGATTCCAATTGTTGTAGTTTTCACTTTATTTTCTGCGACAGTAAGCGTAATATGTGGTGTAACGCCGGTTTCGTTGCTATATGTTAACGAAAATTAGGATACGCATATTTACTTACGTTGATAACATGTGATATTATGTGTTGCTGTGATATGTTGTATTGGATAGTCGTGTTTGAATAGCCGGGGGTATTTGCGTGTGATGAGAGTTTTTCATTTTCATTCATGTAAAAACATGTATGTAATATTCTTTTATTGGGGCACTTCCGGGTTGAGAATGCTGTCACCATTGATGTATATTATTTACTTTTCCGCATTAGGATAGACCCAAGAAGGGGAGCACAAGTAACCGGGTTCTAGGGTCCAGTGGGAAACCATCTCGAGGAGTCGAGACCGGGTCTCCTAACTCTAGAATTGGTAGGGTTGCTTGCTGCTCTCGTAGGGGTCTAGGGATGTGGGTTTGGCTATTCATCGCGGCCGTGGAATCCGTGTTTTTTACTAGCTTGATTTAAAACACGGAACTCCTAATATATCCAATATTTCATATGTTGACTTCTGCTGCAATGTTCTGTGATGTGATCATTTTATATGATGAGACGAATGTTATTATTATATATATGATATATAATAAATGTTGCTTATGTTTTTCACCCGCACTAGTCCAGCTCCCGCTCTGCCGGTAGTTAAGTAACCTAACGGTGAAGTCGGGGCCCAGTTGCGAATGCGGATGACATAAGAGAACATTGTATTTTCGTTTCTTCTGTGATGCATAGGACGCATAAATGATGGGACTTCATTAATGAGATTAATAAAAAGGAAAGAAACTTAAAGATATTGTAGAATCAAATTTTCAAAACGGTAGCTCTGGTTCATGCTTTGCATAGTGGTATTCCTTGATGAATATTTCGCACCTCATTCGATGAGGAAAGTGCCGAGATTCCTTCACCGGGAGTGACCTCTTTAGCTAAAGCTATCAGATGCTACAACACACTCGGTTTTGTCTTTTAATTGCTTCTCTAGTCCTTGCTTTGCATAGTGGTATTCTTTGATGCATATCCCACACCTCATTCGATGAGGAAAGAGCCGAGATCACTTCATCGGGAGTGACCTCTTTAGCAAAAGCTAGCAGATGCTACAACCTACTCAGTTTTGTCTTTTGATTGCTTCTCTAGTCCTTGCTTTGCATAGTGGCATTCCTTGATGAATATCCCGCACCTCATTCGATGAGGATAGAGCCGATATCCCTTCACCGGGAGTGACCTCTTTAGCAAAACTAGCAAAAGCCTAAAAACACTTCTTTTCAAATTACTCGATTCTACAACGATATCAAGTTCATTACGCAAAAGGTTTTCGTAAAAACAAGTCGTAGCCCTCCATCATTTCAGATAAGGAATATTTAGTATCCGTGCTACGTTTGTTGATCTTTGTCAAGGCGTAGTGTGCGATAGCTGATTAGTGCTTATCTGCTAAAGCATATGATGCGATTGGATTAGGGCAGTCGTACGGCCTTGTTGACCTCCGTCAAGGGTCATGCAGGTTGGTTTAATTCAATCACAAAATGTACGGGTTGAACTTGATTAGCAGCCTATAGTTTGTTGACCTCCGTCAAGGTCATAGGACGCTAGAGGAAAAATATTATTGGGAATTTCAAGTGTTGAAATTTGCAATGAGATTGCATACCTTCTATCAGATAGTTGGATCTTGATACCCACTGTGAGAAAGAGTTACTCCTGGAGAGTTTTACACTTTACTATTAGCCGATCAAGTAGGTGACTAGAAAGGTGTCAATTGGGTTATGTCTCTGGGAAAACGAGGTTTATTTTAATTAAGTCCGTGCGAAAGCACGGGGAACCTCCCTCAAAGTACCGACACTGGCCTGGTTGAAAAATTGGCAAACTTGTAGAGTATAATTAATCCCGACAAGTCTTACCTTTTAGGGTTTAAAGGAAGATTTGATAAAAACAGTGGGAGCCATCGTGATTTGATAAAATAATAACCAATCTAATTTTGTAAGAGCACATGCGAGTGTTTTCTTCTCTCTCTCTTCGAGTAGCGACCATGTCATGCCTTAATCAAGATAATAATATGGATCTATTGACCGAACCCGCTTGTTATACTGAGCTGGGGAACGTTGGTTCCGCTCTTCCTTATAATTGTTATAAGTCTGAGCAGAAAATAGCGGAAAATCCGGATTCCCACACAACCCAAACGAGGAATGTGCATGTTGATGCATCTTCTTCGGGTGTGTTTGTTACCGAAAACTATTTCTCAGTACACTCTACGTCCTGGGTATTAGATACCGGATCAGGATCCCACATATATAATATGTTACATGGGCTAAAGAAAAGGTGACCATTCCCTAAAGGCAGGGAATGGTGCAATTGCTGCAGCCAAAGCAGTTGGCCATATCACCTTATATTACCAACTGGTAATGCATTGATTCTGAACGAATGTTATTACATACCGAACCTGATACGCAATATTATATCAGTTTCTTTATTATGTAAAGAAGGATATAATTTTGTATTGCAGGATAATGTTATTAAAATTTTCCAAAATCAAAAGTTGATTGGATCAGGCACGTTATATAATAACATATACGTTCTAAATCAAACTACAGTTCTTAACGTATAGAACACATACAAGAGGAAGGGTTCAGAAATGGATGAATCCTTCTTGTGGCATTGTAGACTAGGTCATATCAATGCGACATGACTAGCTAAGTTGTATAAGGATGGATATTTGAATCCATTCGAATTTACATCTTATGAAACTTGCCAGTCATGTCTAAAATGTAAGATGACCAAAATCTATTTACTGGACACGGAGAAAGAACTACTGAACTCTCGGGAATGATACATAGTGATGTATGCGGCTCTACACATGCCAAGGTTGGTTCCTCGTACTTCATTACATTCATCGATTATCTCTCAAGATTCGGACATGTGTTCTTGTTGAAACACAAGTCTAAACCTTTGGAGATATTCAAGGAATATAAGTACGAAGTGGAGAACCAAATGGGTGAAAGTATTAAAATACTTCAATCTGATCGGGGAGGAGAATACTTAAGCACGGAATTCCTAGATTATTTAAAAGAGAATGGGATTCTCTCTCAGCTTACTCCTCCGTATACACCACATTACAACGGTGTATCGGGACGGAGGTATCGCACCCTATTAGATATGGTGCGCTCTATGATGAGTACTGCTAAGTTGCCTTTTTCCTTTTGGGGTTATGCGCTTGAGAAGCCATATACCTATTGAATAGAGTTCCATCCAAATCAGTGCCTACCACTCCATATGAGATATAGAATGGGAAGAGTCCATCTCTTAAAAGAGTTAAGATATGGGGTTGCCCGTCCTATGTTGAAAAGCAAAATCCGGACAAGATCAATGCAAGGTCAGTACTGTATAAATTTGTTGGATATCCTAAGCATCCGCGAGGGTATATCTTCTACCACACTGAGGAGCAAAAGGTGTTTTGTTTCTCAGCATGCCATCTACTTAGAAAAGGAATTTCTTATGGAAGAAATTAGTGGTCATGAGCTAGAACTATAAGGTGTTCCAGTTAGACAAACTAACAGCTGATGATTTAGTAGAACCGGAGAATTCAATAGTTTCCGACGAACCTCAGCCTCTACTTAGATCTAGTAGGGTTCCTCATTTGCCTGAGAGATACTACGGTTTTCTCAATGACAGTGGGAGCGAGGATTGCATAATGGAAGATGATGACCCAACTAGTTTCGAGCAGGCCATCACTAGTGGGGACTCTGTGAAATGGCTGGATGCTATGCGATCTGAGATGGAATCCATATACACCAACAAAGTAGTGACTTTGGTAGTTTCACCTGAAGGGGTAAAATCCATCAGGAGTAAGTGGATCTTGAGAAGATTCTTGGTGTAGATGGAAAAGTTGAGACTTTCAAAGCTAGACTTGTTGCAAAAGGTTGTCGTCAATAACCAGGTGTGGATTTTGATGAAACCTTTTCTCTAGTGGCTATGCTTAAGTCCATCAGGGTCCTACTTGCCATTGCTGCATACCATAACTACGAAATCTGGCAGATCGACGTCAACACCGCTATTCTAAATGGTGATTTAGAATAGAGCGTGTACATGACACTTCTAGAGGGCTTCGTAGACAGTGGGAGCAGCGGAAAGGTGTGCAAGTTGCTTAAATCAATATACGGATTAAAGCAGGTATTGCGGAGTTGGAACATCTGTTTTGATGTAACAGTCAAAGAGTTTGACTTTATCAAAAAGGTAGATGAACCTTGTATATACAAGAAGGTTATAGAGAGTAAGGCTGTCTTCATCGTATTGTACGTGGATGACATACTCTTGATAGGAAATGGTGTTCCTATGCTACACTCGGTCAAGCTCCTCTTATTACAATGATTCTCTATGAAGGATCTGGGTGATGCCTCCTACATCCTGGGGATTAAGATCTATAAAGATAGATCTAAGCGGTTGTTGGGATTGTCCCTATATCCTGGGGATTAAGATCTATAGAGAGAGATCTAAGCGGTTGTTGGGATTGTCCCAATCAAGGCACATTGAAACCATACTAAAGAGGTTTAGTAGGGAAGATTCCAAGCATGGGAATTTACCCACGATCTCAAGAATCACTCTCTCCAAAGAGATGTCCCCCCAAGACTGATTTGGAGAGGGCTCGCATGCAAGGGATACCCTATGCTTTGGCAGTCAGGTCTATCATGTATGCGAAGCTATGTACCCGACCGGATGTAGCATATGCACTTAGTGTTGTAAGCAGGTATCAATCGGATCCTAAGGAGAATCACTGGACAGCAGTGAAGAACATTCTTAAGGACTTGAGAAGGACTTAAGAAACGTTCTTGATGTTTGGTAATGGTGAACTCCAAGTGGAGTCCTTTACTGATTTCAGCTTCCAGAGTGATATGGTCGACTGTTAGATAGTCTCTAGTTTTGTCTTTACCCTCAGTGGAGGAACGGTATGTTGGAAGAGTTCCAAGTTAGATACCGTGGCAGACTCAACGATAAAAGGTGAATACATCGCTGCCAATGATGCTACCAAAGAGGCTGTCTGGGTATATATGTTCATGAGATGAACTTCGTTCCTATCATTGTGGTGACAATGGAGTTGTGGCTTTAGCCTGGGAACTCTGTTCCCATCAATGATCCAGACATAATCTTAGGCAGTATCACCTGATCAGGGAGATGGTTGATCTCCAGGTGATCGAGGTTAAGAGAGTTGAGACGAAGAATGACACGGCAGATCCACTCACCGAGGCCAAAACCCCAGATACGGTTTGAGAGTTTTTGGGACGTTGGGTATAAGATACTACAACAACCGGCCTTAGTGTAAATGGGAGATTGTTAGTTGTATGTATGCTCTAGAGGCCATTGTGGTACATGATTGTATATTACAATGTATGCTTGGACATATATAAGGAGGACTTTCTTGCTCGACATAATAGTATGCTATCTGGTAACTTTTTATCTTAACATGTTGACTAGTATTGTGATACTGTCTTGCTCTCACATGTTGGTAAAGGCCTTTGGATGTATACTTGACTACTGAGATTATGATGCAGATCATACTAGTGGGGCCAGGATAGTCCATAAGTTCATTGTTTAATTGTTCCTAGTCGATAGTGTATCGAGACGGGGCATCGATATTCCAGAGTAGACTAGCGTATACGCTTCTTGACCCATTTGATGGGCAATGGATGATCCCATATTCATTGGTGTTTGACATCAAAGATTGTATACGGGTGTTCAGTGGAGACTGGGTACACTGAAAAGGACTCGCCGAGAACTTCTAGATGGTATTATACCTAACGTCAGATAGCAGTTCTCTGGTGACACTGGTACAGGTTAGTCTGTAGACCCGAGATCGTCATAGAGTCTTGGGTGATACCTACTGTGCTTTGATTTCCACCTTACCGTGTTCAAGGGAGAGTGTAAAACGGTGGTTTTTGGGTACAGTCCTGAATCACATAGAGGCAATGAGCGATAGGAGGGGTTTTGTCTCTCCCGGTATTGGGGGTTGATGTTGCGCTGTGCTCGATTAGCCATAACAGGATATCCCTGACCAGGGCTGATATGGAGATTTACTGGTAAGTGTTATTAGTAGTTTCTCGACCAGTTATAAGCCTCAAATCTGCATGACTTATCAAGTTACTGGGGTCTAATGTTTACCACCCCTAGACTCGATATGCGATTTATCAGATGAAGAGACCAGACTGTACGGTAGTGTTGCTGTTGGATTCACAGGAGTATGGACAAGCTTACTTGTTGTTCTTCTGATCGCTCAATACCCGGTTAGCCGTTACTGTTAGTTATATGTATGCCCTAGAGGCCATTATTATACATGTGATGTATATTATAGTGGATACTTGGACATATATAGGGAGGACTTTCTTGCTCGACATGATAGCATGCTATCTGGTTGCTCTTTATCTTAACATGTACACTTATTGTCTCTCTATTACATATTGATAAAGCACTTAGGATGAGTACTTGACTACCAAGATTATGATGCAGATCATACTAGTGGGGCAAGGGTAGTCGGTAAGTACATCCTTCAATTGTTTCTAGTCGTAGGAGTATCGAGACGGGGCATCGATATTCCAGTGTAGACTGGCATATACGATTCTCCACCCATGTGATAGGCGATGGATGATCCCATATCCATTGGTGTTTGACATCAGAGATGGTATAGGGTGCTCAGTGGAGACTGGGTACACTGAACGGACTCGCCGAGAACTCCTAAATGGTATTATACCTATCGTCAGATAGCAGTTCTCTGGTGACACTGGTACAGGTTAGTCTGTCGACCTGAGATTGTCATAGAGTCTTGTGTGATTCCCACTGTGCTTTGATTTCCACCTTACCACGTTCAAGAGATCGTGCAAAACGGTGGTTTTTGGGTACAGTCCCGAGTCACATGGAGGAAATGAGTGATAGGAGGGGATTTCGTCTCTCCCGGTATTGGGGGTTGATATTGCGCTATGCTCGATTGGCCATAGCAGGAAATCCCTGGCCAGGATTACTGAAAAGTGTTATCAGAAGTTTCTCGAACCGTTATGGGCCTCACATCGGCATGACTTATAAGGCTATTGGGGTCCGAAGTTTTACCACCCCCAGGCTGTGATATGCGACATATAAGACGAAGAGACCGGACTGTACGGTAGTGTTACTGATTGGATTCACAGGAGTATGAGCAGGCATGCTTGTTGATCTTCTGATTGCTCAATACCTGGGTGGCCGTTACGTTTAGCAGACCGCTTGCGGTTTGTGGGTGACTGATATGATCACCACCTACTGCCGGCGTATTGACGAATCTTTAGAGTTCTACACAGAGGTTTCCAGGCTCAAGCGAAATGAAGTAGGAGCACATATGTGATTTGTGCGGGACCGAGATTAGTACGTGTATGTGATACCGTATTCTATTATCGTGATATGTGATATCGAACGGTTATATTTGATATAGCCGGGTTATCGAATCAAGTGTTGATTCGATAAGTTGCTAAATATGATATTAGTCGGTTGTATGTGATATAACCATATTATTAAATCAAGTGTTGATTTAATAATTTAATGTATAATTATATATTTGATATATTATCTTACATTAATTAATATTATCTCACTTAAGATTTCTTTTTCTCACTAATGTACACTTAGTATATATGTGATATATATTAATATACATCTTTTGTGTCATGCTTGATGCCACATGCTGCATGGGTGTATAAGACTCACACCATGCTTATAATAATGTAAGATTTTGTTTATTTAAAGTAAATCAAATTAGTTGGAAATTAGTCACATGGTTGAAGCTTGTAGAAGCTTTTGGAATTATTGACCAAGTCCACTAATTTTGTTTTACTTGAAGATATTTATTAATCAAACCATTATTGTTTAGCCATGGTTTTAGTCTCTACATGAGTTAGTATATGATACTAACTCACCCATGGTTGCTATTCTCACTCGTTATTCCATTCATACTTCATCTTCTTCCTCATCTCTAAGAGCTCTCTAGCTTTTTGGGAGGTGAAGAAAATTAGTGAGAAAATTATTTCTAAAGTGAGCAAAATTCCTACTTCATCAACCTCTTTTCTACTAGCCATTTAGATTGGGTTGTTTCTTCCCTAGTTCATCACTTAGTGTAGAGGAAGCTTGAGTTAGTGTCTTCTCGACGTGGATCATCTTCGGCCTCGAAGACTTGAAGCAAGCTTGTTCATTTCACCTTGTAGAGCCTCAGTAGTGTCCGGGAGATCACTACATGGAGTGAACGGACTACTATACGGAGCTATTGAAGTGAAGGACTGGTCTACAAAGGTTGTATTCCTTGTTCACTATTCATCACAGAAAACAACATTTTACTACCTTTCGTTCATTATCTATTTTGCTATATATCGGTATTATTAACCAGTGTCTGCTCAGTAATTACAGTTTACAGGTATCCGTGACAAATACTGGAAAACATACTCAAAATCAAGAATATAACATTTGGGAGCCGGCATTGCAAACATAACAGAAAACCGACCGATATCCCAAGAGATCTTTTGCAAATAATGCATGTGTACACACTTTTTTCCAAGAATGGTCCAACCCTTACAAGTGTGCACATAGCTTGGACCTAGGTGGGGCTGTCCATGGCACAAGACATGATGATGTGGGCACATAGGGGACATGGCTAATAAATGCATAAAGTTTTGATTTGATATATGGCATCTTGTTCCCTCTAATTCTCTGCATGCAAACCAGGCTAGAACAAAAAAAACTACCAGCACCAGAGTGATATTGGGATGCACACATGTCTACACAACAAGCACGAGGCCATGTGCTCGGAATTTGGCCGAGCACATGCCCCCCAAAACCGGTGTAGCTGGCCCCCCTTGCCTAACTAGCCCCAGTTTTCTACAGAGCCTCCCTTGCTGCCATGTCACCTCCTTTTTATTGTTTGTTTATTTTTCTTTGGTGCCTATAAAAGCAGACCAGCAACAATGGGAAGGACTCTCTCATTCATATCTTACACATTCATAGTTTTGTTAGTTTCTTTGTTTTTGGTTTAGCTTGAGAGTTGAGTGGGCTTCTATTGGTTTCTTCTTCTTCTTCCCTCTTGAAGCTCTTTTTGGAGAGCTTCATTAAGGAGGTTGAACAAGTCACCAAAACGTTATACATCTTCTTCAAGTGTTTATAATATATTGTTGTTTCTTTACTTGCTTTCTTTTATTACTTGCTTTTATTACCATGCTTAACAAATCTTTATTTTGGTTGTGGTGTGGGTGAGAAAGTGAGATGAAAGGCTTTGCCTCCTCCACCTCTTGATTATGTTTCATGTGCTTATAATTAAGATTCTAACCTAAATATTGTTAATGTATTGATATGATACGGTATTTTGACACATGGTTACTTGTAACCTCCTCATATACCGTATTCATCCCCTTTCCCCATTTTCAATGTTTAAGTTAAAATCCATTTGGTGTTAAGTTTGCTGAGTTTGGATATCGTATCTTGTTATCAATTGCTTGACAGTCTTTTTTTTCATATACGATATACCATCACAAATACTTAGTAAACTCAACACTAAAATCATTTGCCAACACTAACCACTTTGTGTTTTTGTTGTTGTGGTATGCTTGCTAACCCTTTTGTTTAGTGTTGATACTCCAAGCGCGGACATACAAACAGTAAGTGATCAAAATGACTCGTTTCGTTCTTTGCGGCGAATATCAGAATTTGACGGTTTGTCCTCCGCAACCTTGTTGACAAGTCGTACTTCATGCCAGGATCGAGATAAGGCCGGACAACTCATGACCAAGAGAGTGTAGAGGTAAACGTCGCGATTCAAGCTTCCGAGCCAAGCCACAACCATTCTTTCTTAACTTGTTTTCCTTGTTTCTTGTTTTCGTATTCTTTTTGAATTTTTTGTGACAAACCCCCAATTCGTTAATTTTCTAACCTTAAACAACAATACTTAATGCATAACTCCTTGCGGATCGACCCATGCTTGCCAGCTCGCTACAACGCGCCGTGCACTTGCGGTTATAAATAGGAAAACGAGAACGATCTTACGTACGCAATCCGTTTTATTAAAACCATATCTCTACTTCTAAAACCTACGCGTTTGCGCATGCGGGTGAATTCCCAACAAGTTTTTGGCGTCGTTGCCGTGGAGTTGGTAGTATTAGGAATTGTTATTTCTAGTTCTTACTAACTCACTAATCTCTAACTCAATTTTTTTTCAAAAATTAACATTACGAAATTCTTTTTATTTTGTTCTCTGTTGTTAAGACCTGCAATAATCAAGTTATACCATTGGAATACTAATATATCTTAGAGAACTCACACAAAATTCTAGCACAAAACAACTCCATACGGCCGGCAACATCAGTGTGAAATCCGGCGAGCTCGGCCATGTGGGGGTGTTTTTGGTTTTTCCTTTTTGTGTGATCTCCAGTGTGTTATCAGTACTCTTTTTGTATTGTTTTATTTTTATAATTTTTAGTGTACAGGAATTGGGGCATGTATATCGCTTTTTAACACTAAATATCGTATTTTCCTAGATTTTAGGTTTTTTACGGATTTATGACCGGCGATCGTGCGGAGCGAGGCTCAAATTCAATTTCAAGACGTTAGCGAAGTATTGTGCCAAAGATCCGGGTAGTTTAACTCGCGCAAGCGAACAATCAACGACTTGGATCACTTTCAAAGGGGTTTTCATAAACCAAATCACTTAGGTACGTATTTTCTAACACCTTCGCTTGAATCCGACGCATTCCAATATTTCTATCTTCTGCAGGATTCTTTGCACAATTTTTCCGCTAATTGTACAGAGAACTAACCGTATTTTTTGCAGCGCTTAAAGCTTAAACGAAAAAGAATTGCTTAAATTGCTTGATTTCATGAATTCTTTTATTTGATTGCGCATTGATATTAATACGGATTTAAGGGAAAAAAGACCAAACAAGATACGGTAAGGGATTTCATCACCTTTTCTCCGTAGTGCACAAATCACAAAACTGCATTCTTGCATACCCCAGTAATTTAAAATCAATTAGAACTCTGACTTTAAGGACATCACGCTCATTAGGAGAAGTTAACTGTGTTTAGAACTTTGCTTAACAATATATCGTTCATGGGGTGTCTAGGCAAGTGTTCATGGCGCAACCGCCGAAAAAAGAAAGGGTTATCTAATTAAGGAACTTCGCGAAAGCGTTGGAAAACCCCCCTTATCTCTTGCACTTACCTGGCTAAATGATCAGTATATTTTGAGCCTATTTCTTGACACAGTTTTACTTCGTCAATCAGGTTCTTGAGCAGTACTAGTTGACTTAGAATAACATAGACTACTATGGGTGTGATATTCTTTATTTTTGTGACATTTGTGAAGTCTGGTTAATATGGGGACACACAACTCAATTCTATTTTTCACGATTCTTATTCTTTTATTTATACTCAGTTCAAATTAATTTGTACAAACTGCCAAAATTCTTCCTACATTCATGATAATTGTCCTTCTCTAAGCGGTGACCAACCCTCCCAAATTTTTGATAACGGTTACCCACCTAACACTCCTGAACCCAGTCCCACTTCAACTATAGACCAACTGATTGAAAATTTAGAGAAAGATGTCGAAAGACTGACTACTTTAGCATCACAACCATCCCAACCCCTTCTACCCGAAACAATTGAACCATCATTAGGGTATGATAGTGAGATGGATGCTAGGTTGACCGCTCTAGAAAAAGGTATTGAAGTAATGACTGCAGTCGAGAATCAATCAGCTGCAACGCTAGCCCTGTTTATACAGCAATCTAAGCAATTGTTTCTTGCTCATGCACAATCATTAGCTAAAATAGATGAACACATGAAACATTTAGCTGTGATGACTCTAGGGAGTGAACACGGTCAATCGGAATCCAATAATGCTAATATCTGTCATCTAGGAAGTCACCTAAGTGGGATAAACGATCAACCAAATTTTGATGATTTCATAGATGATGATATGATTGAATTGACTGAGTGTTACCAGGACACAAAAGAAAACCCTCTAAGTCAGTCCACCATTAGCCTTCAGGTATCCACTGAACCTCTTTTCACTTGTGATTTAGAGATTGATTTAACCGAAATTATACTTGATGAGGTAATTCTTGAACCGACTGATTTTTGCTTTCCAATTTTAAATGAGGGACCTTATGAATTTATCGGGTATGGTTGGGATAGATTAGAAGAGATCAATGATCGGAAACCCACAATTTTTGTATCACCTGTTGATATTGTTTCGGAAGAAAGGTTAGTGTGGGAACCTACTCTTTTAGATGATATGAACATACCCATTTGTGAATGTGATGAGGAGGAAATTGTATTGGGTGAGTTAGTAAATGATGAGAGTAAGATTGTGGAAAATAATAGGGAGGAAGACAGCATTGAAAAACATTCTTTCATGTCGAGTTTTAAGGAAATTTTTGTTGGATATAGTGCCCTCAAAGTCAATTATTGTATCGCAGGCATGTGATTGCAATGATTGAGGGAGGATCTATACCGGTACGACAGTCTTAATCGAGATGATAGTATGCTATCTGGTTTATCTTTATCATCGTGTACTGATTTAGGTGACATGATATGTATCACTATTACATATTGATAGAGCCCATAGGATTCTTGCTTGACTACCAGCAGTATGATGGCGATCATATATGTGAGAGTTGGGTAGTCTATAAGCAGATCCTTAAAAGTGGTCCCTTGTTGCGGGAGTTTCGAGATAGGGCATCGATACTCCGGAGTAGACTACTGTATACAGTCGAGACCCCGATGAGGGGCGGTGGCCGGTCTCACAAGCTATTGGTGTCAGTTGGTTCACCTAAGATGTATACAGGTGCTCATTGGGTTATGAGTACACTGGACAGGACTCGCCGGGAATATACTAGTTGGTTATTAAAACCTGTCGTCAGATGGCAATTCCCAGGTGACATGTGTACAGGTTAGTCTGTCGACCTGAGATCGTCATTTGTCCCGTATGAGTTCCCAATGTGCTTTGATTATTACCCTACCACAGCTCAAATTAGTCGTGCAAATAGGTTTTAGTTGGGTACAGTCCCGAGCCACATGGAGGCAGTGAGCGGATCGGCAGGGGATTCGTCTCTCCCAATGTTGGGGGTGAGATCACGCTGTGTTTAGGAGAGCCATTACACGAAGTCCATGTCCATGGCAAGCGAGATTTTCTGGTAGGTATTCCAGTAGAATCTAAGGGTGTTCTGGGCTACACTCCGATAAGAATTATACCGCTTTTGGGGGTCTGATGTTTACCAGCTCCCCAGGCCCGATATGCGATACTCATAGACGAACGGACCGGACTGTACGGATATTGTCACACATAGGCTCAGTAGGGTTCCAGGATGAGTTCGCTCATCGGACTCCCTTTCACTCAGTACATGGGCAGCCGTTACGTACAGCTAGTACCACTGACGGCTTGTGGTTAAACCTACTGCCAGAGTATTGACGAGTCTTTAGAGTCCCCCACAGAAATTTTCCCAGTTCGGGAGAAACGTTGTAGGGGCCGTATGGTTTTATGGCAGGGTTCGAACATACGCGTTCACTTATGCACGTGTCGTGTTTCGGACGGATAATACTAGCGGGCTTTGGTTTAAGCCGGATCCTAGTATTATACTGTATAGATTTTGTCTCATTGCATTTGTATTCGGTCGGAATACAAATGCGGGTATGTATATACAGTTGCGGGGTTATCCTGTAATTTATTATGGGATCGCTTTTTGAAGTTACCAGTTTGCATTCCGTTTCGGCCATTTTTCTTTTTTTCTTCTTGGCTGAAATTATTGTTATGAAGGGGGTTTATTTGCAAAAGCGCATTTTGTAATTGGGAGGGGTTTTTTGTGGTGCCGGTTTTCCAGCAGCATCCTGATGTTTCTTGAATGGGCATGATTCATGTTGAAGCATTGATTGTTTTTGGATATGGATAGGATTTTTGTTGTGATATTTTGTGAGATTTTTGCTTATGTTCACCACTTGGAAAATTGCTTGCACTCACCCTCCTTGATCTATGGCCGAGCACATCTCCTGCTCCCATTAACAGAGCCCATTTTTTAGTGTGAGGAATTTTGTGATTTAATTTCGTTGCACTAAGATCTTTAGCTCATCTCCAAAGCCCACTTCCATCTCACTCCTCCATTGTGGCAACTTCGATTAACCTTTGAGACAAAGTGTTCTACACTTATTCTACAGCAACCTTGGACACGTCGGCTAGCAAACATCGTGTCCGAGTTGCCTCGGTTCAGAGGCGGGAGCCCGTATAAAAATTCGTTGATGTGGCGCAGTTTTCGGCGAGGAGGAGACCGTAGATCGAGCGAGATCGAGGAGCGAAGTTCGTCGGCGCAACCGCAACAAGTTAGGGGCAGAGCTTAAAGACCGAAGGATACGGATCGATCGGTATAATCTCTAAACCCTTTATTACAGTATACTAGTTTACGGTTAATAGAACGATCCGGGTTTTAAGTTTGCGTTAACGCCAGTTCGTAAAAAAGTTTTTGTTCCACATTTGGCCTCGGAAAGACGGCCGGGGCACTGGCGTAGACTTACAGTAGTATCAGAGCCAAACTATTAACCGTTAACTAGTTGGTTTAGACAATGTTAAAGTATCGAAACCTCAACAAACCCAAACGATGCCACTGGAAATTCTTTCTCTGTTGTTTTTCAAAGTCCCAGAAAATTTTTTAAACATGTTCAGAAGACTACTTGGGAGACCATATGAATACACCCCAAAGAAGAACTCCTCTAGCCGGATTTTGGCCGATCCCTTAAGCCCTAAATCCGGCCAAGCCGGCCCAGTGTTGCCCAAATGTGTTGGTGTTTGGGAAGTGCTCAGGTCTCTGGGAATTTGATCCTGTGGTGTTGTTTATTTTTGCCCATTTTGGATATGGTTTTTATCAAGTTGTTTGGGCTATATTGGGGTTATTTCGGAGTCGATATTTTCTAACATTGTTTATGTTTTGCAGTGCTTTACATTACTATCTGTGACCGTGAATGTCATTCGAGCGGTAAATCTTGTCTAATTGCTATAGCTCTTTTAGACGGATTTGCGAACGTGACATTCACGTTGATGTTCTGTGTTGTGCTGTGATGTTGCGGATTTGTCGTGGTGGATAGCTTGCGTGCAATGGTAGTGCAGTTTAGATATATTTATACATTTGATATTACAGGGTGCGCGTCCGACATGTGGACTGCCGTCACTGCCTGTTTGTATATTATTCTTTTGGGGCACGACCGGGTTGAGGTCGATGTACCCGTTGTACATATTTTTCTTTTCCGTACTAGGATTACCCCGCGGTGGAGTGCATGAATAACTGGGTTCTGGAGGGCAACGGGTCTGCATCTCATGGCTTTGAGAGGGAGGGGACCTCACTCTAGGATTGGTGGGCTATTCGCCGCACTCGTAGGGGGTACAGGTTGACCCAAGGAGGGGTGCTCAAGTTACCGGATTCCGTGAAGTGCTGGGTGGTCCATTCACATTGTTGAAGAGGGCTTCCTCGCTTCAGGTTTTGGCGGGTAACTTTCCGCACTCGTAGGGGTCTAGGTTTTCATTACACAGGCTATCCACACGACATGGGAACGTCGGGTTTCATTTATGGCTCTATGAAACCCGGGGCTCCCAGCTTATCTGTATTGTTCTGTGATGCTTATTAATTTTCTGTGATGTTTCATTTATCATGCCTGGAGTGATTATTGTATATTGATATATATATATATATATACTAGTAGATATTGTATATGTTTTACACCCACGCTAGTCCAGTCCCCGCTCTGTCGTTAGTTAAGTAACCTAACGGGTGATGACGGGACCCAGTAGCAAATGCGGATGGCATATACGCATATTTTATTTTCGTTCTTTATTGGTGTGATTAATTGATGGGACTGCATTGATTCAGATCAATGCAAAAGAAAACAGACCTATACAGATGTTGTTGGAACATTTTTCAAAAAGTTGTTATTGCAAGGATGTTCTCTTTTGTTTTGCACAGCGGTATTTGGTTATGAATATCCAGCACCTCATTCGACGAGGCAAGGGCCGAGATCCCTTCATCGGGAGTGACCTCTTGGGCAGAAGTTTGCGTCATGGTAATAACTTCATTATAGTCGATTACTTTTTGCTTTGCATCGCGGTATTCAGTTGAAATATCCTGCACCTCATTCTACGGGGAAAGAGCCGAGATCCCTTCACCTGGAGTGACCTCTTTAGCAAAGGTCTTCGCCACTATATATTTGTAAAAGCTATCCGGTTCCTTCAACGATATCAAGTTCATTACGTTAAATGTTTTTTGCCAAAAACCATTCGTAGCCCTCCGTCATTTCAGACGGGTAGCACTTAGTATTCATGCTATGTATGTTGGCCTTCATCAAGGCATAGTGTATGGTAGCTATTTGTTACTTTTCTATTGCATAGATAGATGCGTTGGTTTGGGACAATTGTACTACCATTTTGGCCTTCATCAAGGGTATGTACAGGTGGGTTCGAATTAACCTGAATAATGACGGGTAGAACTTGATATGTGACTTATGATATGTTGGCCTTCGTCAAGGTCATAAGAGCATGGGGTAAAAATTCACATCGGGAGTTTCTAAAGAAACTGAAACTTGCCAGGCATGCGCATACCTTCTGGAGTGTGATAACGTGAGTAGATTCCATCACGTTATCATGCCATGATAGTTGGATACCGATTCTCACTGATGAGTTGGTTTACTCCTCCTAATTCTTCTTTCAGGTTTGGAGGAGAATTTGAGGTGACAGTGGGAGGTTTCCTGATTAAATAAAGTGATAACCATTCTGATATAGGTTAGAATGCATGCAGAGTGTTTCTTTTCTCTCTCTCTCTCTTTGGCAGCGTCCATGACCCGACCCTAGACTATGACTCATTAACCAAGTTAACCGAAATTTCTTAAAACACTGGCTTTGGATTGTCTAAGTTGCATACATCATTGCCACTCTTTCTTATACCCTTTGCATTTCTCCAGAACACCCCGTATCACTACGGATATCCACTTCCATTGGATAAATCCATCGTATGGTTATATAAGAACTCGGAGGAACTTGTTCCAGATTCGAGGATGGATTCTGCTTCTGGAGAGATAGAATAGGACTATTCAGTTGTCTTTTCCTTTTACCTTCTCTCAGGTTATGAGGGATCCTAGGATTAGGGGACAGTACACCTATCACGCTTATTGGATAGTCTTCTTCCAAACTATAGGCAGGTGCCGAAAGGTAGGGAATGAAGAAAACCAATTAGCCTAACTGTTGTGTACAGAAGGTAATGAGTAAAGACATATGGAGGGATTGGAAAGAGGGCAAAGTAAATTGCGACTGCTATTCACGACCAAACCAAGTATTTCATCGCCACTCCTATTTCACCTTTGTATTTCTCCAGAACATCCCGTATCACTATGAAGATCCACAGTTATTTGGATAATCCATCGTATGATTATATACGAACTCGATGGAACTTGTTCCATTTCGGGGATGGATTCTGGTTCGGGAGAAATAAAATAAGGTTTATTCAGTTGTCTTTTATCATCACCTTCTCTCAGGTTGCGAGTACTCCTAGGATTAGGAGAGTACACCAATTATGCTTATTGGATAGTTTTCTTCCAAACCATAGGCTGGTGCCGAAAGGTATGGAAGGAAGAAAACCATTAAGTCTAACGATGGTGTACAGAAGGTAACGACTAAAGACAAATAAAAGGATTTGGAGAGATAGCAAAGAAATATACGATTACAGTCATGAATCTGGATAATGGAAGAGGCATTACTAGGAATACCCGGATACTTCTTCAAAACATATTCATGTTTCAGTTTCACTGTGTATTGTTAATAGAAAACTGATTTCCTAATTAGTCCTTGCTCCAGGGTATGTATTTACCAGGTATGATTCTTACATCTGTATTTTTTTACAGATGATGAGTGGGAGTAAGTTATTGGAAATTAGGTGATCATCCTCATTATATCGGAATTCGTTGTAATTAGTGATATTTGAGGAAATCGCCTGGGTACAGTTTTCAACCTACGATGCGCAGGGTTTGAGTTATTCAACTCAGGGCACTTATACAAAGTATTTTATGTTGTCCAGTGTCCATTAGGACAAAGGGGTAGGTCCTCGTACTATATTCTGTTTACTTATGACTTCTCCAGTTTTAGACATGTGTTTTGTAGAAATACAAGGTTCAAGTTTGAGAAGTTATAGGTCCAAGAATAAAGTAGAGAACCAGGTATAGCAAGTATCGGGATTCTTCAAGATGATCGAAGATGTAGATACTTGTGTATGGTATTCAGTTGATAGTAATGTTTTAGAGAACTTGCTTCTCTTTCAGGTTACTCATAATTGTATGCACTCCTAAGTTGAGTAATGCTGATCGGCCTCTCTCCATTTAGTTGATATGCACTGGAGATAGATGCATGATTTGAATCTGGTTCCAATTGCCTATGTTTCTATATTGTATATAGAATGGATCATATCTTAACGATGTTAAGGTATATGGAGTTATCCGGCTTATGCTTAAAACCAGACTCTGGATAATTCAAGGCACGTTTCTGTAATGACAGTTTGTAGGTTGACCTAGCTTTGATGAGGGTTGACTTTCTACCATCTGAAAGATCAATGGTGATATTGTTCTTGACTCGCCACAGTTTTAGTAAAATGGATTTTTTCAGAAAACAGTAGTTGGAGTATGGTTGAACTGGAAGAGATTCCAGAACCAAAAACGATTACGGAAAATTTAACTGGACCAAAAGATTTTATCAGGTTTGACATTCTATTAGCCACTCCGTAGATATGGTGGGTAACCTCAGACACCCAAGAGGTACTCCAGTAGCCTCAAGGACGGTGACAGGGAGGTTCTTGTTTACCCAGACTTGCCATTACTGCTGTTCCAGACTATGAGACCATGCAGGAGGACAAGTATAGCGTCATTCTGAAAGTATTTAGAAGTGTACGTATATATTATTCTGCCAGAGGGTTGTCGTAATCAGTGGGAGCAGCGGAAGCATAGTGGAAAAGTAGCTTGTGTCTATTTATAGACTAAAGCAGATATAGCGGAGATAGATCATCTATTTTTTATATGATAGTCATGGGCTTTGACTTCATCAGAATAGGGGATGGATCTGTTAAGAAAGTAGTTGGGTGTGATGTCCTGGTATTTGGATGACATACACAGAATACGAGGTAAAATTCCTATACTACGATCGGTTATATTGTGGTTGTCACACAGTAGTTTCTCCACATAGAATATGGATATTATATCAAACATTCTGGTTGCTAGATCTATGGTTTTAGATATAGATTTGGGTAGTTTCCCAATCTGGGTACCTAGACTGCATTCTAAAAGTATTTAGAATGGATGACTCCTGGTATGGTGGTGTACCAGCAGGTGATGGAGTCACTCTCTTTAAAGGTGTCTTATAGACTAAAGGGGAGAGGGATGTGCATGATTGGCAGATCACTTGCTTAGGCAATTGAGTTGATCATGAGATGTTAAGTACCACGCCAGGTATTGTTTTTGCACTAGATGCAATAAGTTGATATTGATCCAATCCTGAAGAAACGTTCGGAGGCAGTTTTAGAACATAAGTGGATGTTCTATGGATTTGATAACGGTAGACTCCTTCGGGAGACAGTTATCATTCCAGGCTTCCAAGGTGACATGGATGACAGAGTGACTGTCAGAGTTATAGTTTTCCCTCCGATGAGGGTCAGTAGTTTGGACAGGTGGTCCAAGCGGATACTGAGGGAGGCATGGCGCAAGATACTGATTAAGTTCAGTTGACGATACGGTCTAAGAAGTTTAGATTTGGAGTTCATTCATGAATTAGGTCCCATCAGATATCCAGACATATTCTAAGACAGGTATTGCTCAATTCGGGAGATGGGTTTCTCCGCGAACTTGAGATTAAGAGAGACATAGAAAGAAACATCAGAGCGGATTCACTCACTGAGGCTATTTCTCGAACACAATAGTTTTACAAATGAGCTTTGTGACACTGATTAGTAGAGGAGTTGGGTGTTCGGTATCATACGGGCTGTGAGTATGCGACATCGCAATAATTAGCCTTAACTGCAAGTGGGAGATTGTTGGATATAGTGCCCTCAAAGTCATTTAATGGATCGCAGGCATGTGATTGCAATGATTGAGGGAGGACCTATACCGGTATGACAGTCTTACTCGAGATGATAGTATACTATCTGGTTTATCTTTATCATCGTGTACTGATTTAGGTGACATGATATGTATCACTATTACACGTTTATAGAGCCCATAGGATTCTTGCTTGATTACCAGCAGTATGATGGCGATCATATACGTGAGAGTTGGGTAGTCTATAAGCAGATCCTTAAAAGTGGTCCCTAGTCGCGGGAGTTTCGAGATAGGGCATCAATACTCCGGAGCAGACTAGTGTATACAGTCGAGACCCCGACAAGGGGCGGTGGCCGGTCACATAAGCCATTGGTGTCATTTGGTTCACCTAAGATGTATACAGGTGCTCATTGGGTTATGAGTACACCGGACATGACTCGCCGGGAATATGCTAGCTGGTTATTAAAACCTGTCGTCAGATGGCAATTCCCAGGTGACATGTATACAGGTTAGTCTATCGACCTGAGATCGTCATTTGTCTCATGTGAGTTCCCACTGTGCTTTGATTATTACCCTACTATGGCTCAAAGGAGTCGTGCAAACAGGTTTTAGTTGGGTACAGTCCTGAGCCACATAAAGGCAGTGAGCGGATCGGTAGGGGATTCGTCTCTCCCAATGTTGGGGGTGAGATCGCGCTGTGTTTAGGAGAGCCATTACACGAAGTCCATGGCCATGGAAAGTGAGATTTACTGGTAGGTATTCTAGTAGTATCTCAGGGTGTTCTGGGCTACACTCCGACACGACTTATACCGCTTTTGGGGGTCTGACGTTTACCAGCTCCTTAGGCCCGATATGCGTTACTCATAGACGAACGGACCAGAATGTACGGATATTGTCACACATAGGCTCAGTAGGGTTCATGGATGAGTTCGCTCATCGGACTCCCTTTCACTCAGTACATGGGCAGCCGTTGCGTGCAGCTAGTACCACTGATGGCTTGTTGTTAAACCCACTGCCAGAGTATTGACGAGTCTTTAGAGACCCCCACAGAAAGTTTCCCAGTTCGGGCGAAACGTTGTAGAGGCCGTATGGTTTTATGGCAGGGTTCGAACATACGCGTTCACTTGTGCACGTGTCGTGTTTCGGACGGGTAATACTAGCGGGCTTTGGTTTAAGCCGGATCCTAGTATTATACTGTGTAGATTTTGTCTCATTGCAGTTGTATTCGGTCGGAATACAAATGCGGGTATGTATATACAGTTGCAGGGTTATTCTGTAATTTATTATGGGATCGCTATTTGAAGATGCCAGTTTGCATTCCGTTTTGGCCATTTTTCTTTTTTCCTTCTTGGCTGAAATTGTTGTTATGAAGGGGGTTTATTTGCAAAAGCGCATTTTGTAAATGGGAGGGTTTTTTTTGTGGTGCTGGGGTTTCCAGCAGCATCCTGATGTTTCTTGAATGGGCATGACTCATTTTGAAGCATTGATTGTTTTTGGATATGGCTAGGATTTTTGTTGTGATATTTTGTGAGATTTTTGCTTATGTTCACCACTTGGAAAATTGCTTGCACTCACCCTCCTTGATCTATGGCCGAGCATATCTTCTACTCCTATTAACAGAGCCCATTTTTGAGTGTGATGAATTTTGTGATTCAATTTCATTGCACTAAAATCTTTAGCGCATCTCCAAAGCCCACTTCCATCTCACTCCTCCATTGTGGCAACTTCGATTAACCCTCGAGAAAAAGTGTTCTACAGTTATTCTACAACAACCTTGGACACGTCGGCTAGCAAATTTCGTGTCCGAGTTGCCTCGGTTCAGAGGCGGGAGCCCGTATAAAGATTCATTGATGTGGCGCAGTTTTCGGTGAGGAGGAGACCGTAGATCGAGCGAGATCGGGGAGCGATGTTCGTCGGCGCAACCGCAACAATTTAGGGGCAGAGCTTAAAGACCGAAGGACATGGATCGATCGGTATAATCTCTAAACCTTTTATTACAGTATACTATTTTACGGTTAATGGAACGATCCGGGTTTTAAGTTTGCGTTAGCGCCAGTTCGTAAAAAAGTTTTTGTTCCGCATTTAGTCTCGGAAAGACGGCCGGGGCGCTGGCGTAGACTTACAATTTTTGCTTATGAACTTGATATTTTAGGTGAGTTGGAGTCAGGATCAATTTGGGAACATCCTAAGAACCTTTCTTTTGCCGAACTTTTTGCGGATGAACTCCAGTTTTTAAACGAACTTGACTTCAGAACTAAACATGTGCTTATTGAACATTCAATTCATTCAGAAAACAATTCTTTAACCTCCTCAAAATTTCATCTTCATCTTCAGCGTCTTCTGATCCCCACCTTTACACGCCCATGCCCTTCACTAACATCTAACACATTCTTTTACTTTTTCTTTTTATTCTTTTTATACAGATTCTTTTATCAGCCATTGCACTATATAGACAAAAAATTTATGTGGCTGGTATTAATTTCCGCACTAACCCAATCTTTTAACTTGTATATACTGTAATTAGTCTTAGGTTTTTTTTTTCTTTAAATAAAATTCTCACCCCGATGTCTAAGTCTAGCTACCGGAGACGGGGGCAACGATGAGGACATCATAAAACTCAAGTTTGGGGGTGAGCACAGCATCATGTGTATATTCTGTATTGCATACATATTAAAAAACCAACAAATTTTTTTTTAAAAAAATTCAAAAAAATATAAAAACTTTGTTGTCAAGTTAGCTAATAGGGTAATTTAGATTTTTATTCCGAAAGTTTAGTTGATACATTAGAAATAACTAAATCCTAGGCTGAGAAATTGAAAACCCTAAAAATAACCCTCATTCTTTTTAAACTTGGTAATTATTCGTCCTTACAGTTTTTTTTGAGAAAGAGGTAATCTTGAGTTCAGTTCTTTACTTATGTCAAGATGAAGGGAGAGTATTGAAGCTTTACTGAAAAATATGTCTAAAAAATAGTTTCTATTCTTGAGTACAAATTTAGAAAATATATACCCTACAAACTGCACATACACGCACATTGAAACTTGGGATAGTAGAGGATACCCAGAAATACTCTTGCCTGAAAGTCTAGTATGAAAGAAAACACGGTATTTAAAACTAACCACCATAAGAGCATCATTGAAAAATATATCCGGTCTTGAAAAGAAAAAGAAAAATATAAAAAAAATTAAATAAAGTCAATACCCGGAAACTGCTATTTACGCTTTAAGCTCATGCATTAATCGACTGTTAGTGCCTCAAGAAGCATTAATAATTGCATGAAAGATGTGTGAGCACAACCGTCCATCCATTTATGAAAAGAAGTAGTATTAGGTATTAAGGCAAGGGTACTATAGCTTGAATTGAATTCTTAAGTGTAGGGGTGAAAATTTACACACACGTAGGGATATATCGATATTTGGAGGAAAGATAGGGATGAAGAATAAGACTTATGTTTTCTGTAATGCTGATAAAAATCTATGATTGGAGACAGCACTTTAGAAGAAAACTCAGGAGATACCAATATCTTTCTAAACTGTAAAATGTATAGGATCTAAAGTTAAATAAATAAGAGGCGTGAAACATAAGTGTTGAATATTTCTAACCTAGGATGATAGAATTTCGAACTTAGAAACTAAACTGTAGGAATAGAATCAACGTTAACTTATAAAACTAGCTTGACGGGATTTTGTTGGTGTAATCCGCTGAAAACCCTCAGGAGACAACACTCCTCCTACTAGGGACACCTAGAGGTTTAACGGCTTGTTGCACATGCTCAGTGCAATCGCGTTCCCTGCGAAAGTGAGGTTAGGATTTTTTGTTTTGCTCGGGACGAGAAAAAGACAAGTCTGGGGGTATTTGTTCGTCACAGAAAACTGCATTTTAATACCTTTCATTCATTATCTATTTTTCTATATATCGGAATTATTAACCAGTGTCTGCTTAGTAATTACAGTTTATAGGTATCCGTGACAAATACTGGAAAAGATACTCAAAATCACGGATATAATATTTGGGAGCCGGCATTGCAAACAGAACAGAAAACCGACCGATATCCCAAGAGCACTTTTGGAAATAATGCATGTGTATACACTTTTTCCAAGAATGGTCCAACCCTTACAAGTGTGCACATAGCTTGGACCTAGGTGGGGCTACCCATGGCCCAAGACATGATGGAATGGGCACACGGGGGACATGGCTAATAAATGCATAAAGTTTTGATTTGATATATGGCATCTTGTTCCCTCCAATTCTCTGCATGCAAACCAGGCTAAAACAGACAAAACTAGCAGCACCAGAGTGATATTAAGATGCACACATATCTACACAACAAGCACGCGGCCATTTGCTCGGAATTTGGCCGAGCACATGCCCCCCAAAACCGGTGTGGCCGGCCCCCCATTGCCCAACTGGCCCTAATTTTCCACAGAGCCTCCCTTGCGGCCACGTCACCTCATTTTTATTGTTTGTTTATTTTTCTTTGGTGCCTATAAAAGCATACCAGCGGCAAAGGGAAGGACTCTCTCATTCATATCGTACATATTCATAGTTTTGTAAGTTTCTTTGTTTTTGGTTTAGCTTGAGTGTTGAGTAAGCTTCTATTGGTTTCTTCTTCTTCTTCCCATTTGAAGCTCTCTTTGGAGAGCTTCATTATGGAGTTTGAATAAGTCACCAAAACATTGTATCTCTTCTTCAAGTGTTTATAATATATTGTTGTTTCTTTACTTGCTTTCTTTTATTACTTTCTTTTATTACCATGCTTAACTAATCTTTATTTTGGTTGTGGTTTGGGTGAGGAAGTGAAATGAAAGGCTTTGCCTCCTCCACCTCTTGCTTATGTTTCATGTGCTTATAATTAAGATTCTAACCTAAATATTGTTAATGTATTGATATGATACGGTATTTTGACACATTGTTACTTGTAACCTCCTCATATACCGTATTCATTCCCTTTTTCCATTTTCAATGTATAAGTTAAAATCCAATCGGTGTTAAGTTTGCTAAGTTTGGATATCATATCTTGTGATTAATTGCTTGACAATCTTTTGTTTTCATATACGATATACCATCACAAATACTTAGCAAACTCAACACCAAAATCATTTGCTCTCACTAACCACTTTGTGTTTTTGTTGTTGTGATATGCTTGCTAACCCTTGTGTTTATCGTTGATACCCCAAGCGCGGACATACAAATGGTAAGTGATCAAAAGGACTTGTTTCGTTCCTTACGGCGAATATCGGAATTTGACGGTTTATGCTCCGCAACTGCGTTGACAAGTCGTGCTTCATGCCGGGATCGAGGTAAGGCCGGACAACTCATGACCAAGGGAGTGTAGAGGTAAACGTCGCGATTCAAGCTTCCGAGCCAAGCCATAACCATTCTTTCTTAACTTGTTTTCCTTGTTTCTTATTTTCGTATTCTTTTTGTATTTTTTATGGCAAACCCCCAATTCGTTAATTTGTTAACCTTAAACAACAATACTTAATACACAACTCCCTGCGGATCGACCCATGCTTACCGGCTCGCTACAACGCGCCATGCACTTACGGTTATAAATAGTAAAATGAGAACGATCTCGCGTGCGCAATCCGTTTCATTAAAACCATATCTCTGCTTCCAAAACATACGCGTTTGCCCGCGCGGGTGAATTCCCAACATTCACTTAGATGTAAAAGATGTTTACATGCTTGTTAGTCTAATTCTTTAGTTTAGATTCTAGTGTTAGGGTTCTTTAGCGCGCCATTTTTTTGAAAACGGCATGGGCGATGCCTCCCGGAAACCCAGCGGCGACACTACGGAACCCAGCAGTGGTATCAGCCATGCTAGAGAATTAGACGATATTTGTAGAATTACGAAACAGAAACAATTCCGAAACACTCGAAATAATAACCCAGTTTTTGTCTAATTTTTTAAAGTGTCTAAATTTTTTTTAAGCAATTGCAAAATGTTATATGAGATGTAACATGAACACCACACAAAAACAAACCCATTTGGCCGGTTTTGAACCGGCGACAATTGCTTAAAATCCGGCCTGGCCGGTTATATCATGCTGTTTTAGCTTCGTTTTTGCCCCGTGTTCCAGTCTCTGGGTTTTGGTGTTTCAAGTGTTGCTTGTTTTTACTGATATTGCATGTGATGTTATATTTTTGTAAAAGCAATTCGGAGTGTTTCGTAATAGTAATTCTAACATCATTTCGGATTATTTAAACGACGTTAAAAAGTTCGAACGGATATCAATAACCCATTTTCTCTCTCGCTGGAAATTTTCCAAGAGTTGGATTTTTCCGTGTTTAAAATCTTCAGAAAATCATCCAGGTGTTTTCTATGGACCCTCTAGAAGAACGAAACCCTAACTCGATTATGTGACCGTCAGAACCGCCACCAAATCTTAGGGTTTATGGTCGTTCCGCGGATCCATAGGTGAGGCAAGGGTTGACCCTACTATGGTTGGTCCATAGGTGCTGTGGCATGTTCTGGGTGTTTTTTAAACTCCGCTCAAGTGTTGAGCTCTTTGGGAAATTTTTGGTGTTTGTTGATTCGATCAAAAAGTTTAACATCATCTAGCTATCTGTGATTATGATACAATATATGGAATCCACAATATTTAGTTTTGTGAAAACTAATTTGAATTTTATAAATCTAGCAATTCAGTCTCATTTGATCGATTGCCACGGGATTTTTATGTGGATCAAAATTCCGTCGCAATTACGTAGTGTACGCGGATACTCACCGAGTAACCTTACTAGATAGCCATGCCCCATAGCCTCGACCAAGTGATTGTAGGAGAAACCTGTCGCCAAAAGCATCCGTTAGGGTGCTCGCGGCCGCGGTGTTCCGCCTATGTGCATTTCGTCAAGGGCATCGGGGGGTGCGGCCATCTACTAAAGTTTCCGACGAGCATTCGATCAGGATGTCAGAAATCTTGTTGAATTTCCCGACTTGTTATTGGAAAGTGTTTTCTATATCGAGACTAAAATGCGGGGTTTATAATTGTTAGGCATGAAATTCGGAATATGAGATATTCCGGGTTTATGATGCCTAAGGAATTCATTTTGTTAGGCATGAAATCCAAAATATGTGATACATTGGGTTTATGATGTGTAAGGTGGTTGCGGATTCTAATTGTTGTAGTTTTTCACTTTCTTTTCTGCGACCGTAAGTGTAATATGTGATGTATCGCCGGTTTCGTTGCTATACGTCAACGGCAATTGGGATGCACATATTTACTTACGTTGATAACATGTGATGTTATGTATTGCTGTGATATGTTATATTAGATCGTCGTGTTTGAATAGCCGGGGGGGTTTTATGTGAGATGAAAGTTTTTCATTTTCATTCATGTAAAAACTTGTATGTAATATTTTTTTATTGAGGCACATCCGGGTTGAGGATGATATCACCATTGATGCATATTATTTACTTTTTCGCATTAGGATAGACCCAAGGAGGAGAGCACAAGTAATCGGGTTCTAGAGTCCAGTGGGAGATCATCTCGAGGAGTCGAGACCAGGTCTCCTAACTCTAGATTTGGTAGGGTTGCTTGCTGCTCTCATAGGGGTCTAAGGATTTGGATTTGGCTATTCATCGCGACCGTAGAATCCTTGTTTTTTACTGGCTTAATTTGAAACATGGAATTCCTAGTATATCCAATATTTCATATGTGTTCTTCTGCTGCTGATATTCTGTGATGTGAACACTTTATACGATGAGATGAATGCTTATATTATATATATGATATATAATAAATATTGCTGCTTTCATTTCTTCTATGATGCTTAGGAAGCATAATTTGATGGGACTTTATTAATGAGATTAATGAAATAAAAGAAACCTAAAAATGCTGCAGAATCCTGTTTTAAAAACTGGTAGCTCTAGTTCTTGCTTTGCATAGCGGTATTCCTTGTAAAATATCCAGCACCTTATTCGATAAGGAAAGAGCCGAGATCCCTTCACCAGGAGTGACATCTTTAGCGAAACTGGTAGATGTTACAACCCATCCGGTTTTGTTTTTGACTGCTTTTTTAGTTCATGCTTTGCATAGTGATATTTGTGAAATATCCAGCACCTCATTCGATGAGGAAAGAGCTGAGATCCCTTCACCGGGAGTGACCTCTTTAGAAAAACTAGTAAAAGCCTAAAAAATACTCCTTTTCAAAATCACTCGATTCTACAACGACATCAAGTTTATTACGCAAAAGGTTTTCTTAAAAACTGTCATAGCCCTCCGTCATTTCATATAAGTACTACTTAGTATTCGTGCTACGTTTGTGGCCTTTGTCAAGGCGTAGTGTGCGGTAGCTGACTAGTACTTATCTACAAAGCATATGATGCGATTGAATTAGGGTAGTCATGCGACCTTGTTGGCCTTTGTCATGGGTCGTGCGGATGGGTTTAATTCAATCATGAAATGTACGGGTTGGACTTGACTAGCATCCTATGGTTTGTTGGCCTTTGTCAAGGTCATAGGAGGTTAGGGGCAAAATTATATCGGGAATTTCGAAGTGTTGAAATTTGCAATGAGATTGCATACCTTCTATGAGATAGTTGGATCCCGATACCCACTGCGAGTAAGTGTTACTCATGAGAGAGTTTCACATTACAATTAGCCGATCAAGTAGGTGTCTAGAAAGGTATTAATGGGGTTACACCCCTAGGAAAATGAGGTTTATTTTAATTAGGTCCGTGCGAAAGCACGGGGAAACACCCTCAATGTACCGACAATGGCTTGGCCAAAAGATTGGCGACTTGTAGGGTGTAATTAATCCCGGCTAGTCTTACCTTTTAGGGTTTGAAAGAATATTTGATAAAAATGGTAAGAGCCATCCTGATTAGATAAAATAATAACTAATCTAATCTTGCAAGAGCGCACGCATAGTGTTTTCTTCTCTCTCTCTCCTGGTAGCGACCATGTCACGCCTTAATCAAGATAATAATATGGATGTATTGACCGAACCAGCTTAGTATACTGAGCTGAGGAACGTTGGTTCCGCTCTATCTTATATTGTTATAAGTCCGAGCAGGAAATAGGGTCATATCCGTATTTCCACACAACCAAAACAAAGAAAGAGCATGTTGATGCATATTCTTCGGGTGTGTTCGATTAATAAGAACTGTTTCTCAGTATCCTCTACGTCCTAGGTATGAGATACCGGATTAGGATCCCACATATATAATCTGTTACATGGGCTATAGAAAGGTAGAGAACTAGGATTGGGTGATATGTCTCTATGTGTTAGAGAATGATGCAGTTGTTGCGGCCAAATCAGTTGGCAGATATCACCTGTATTACCAAGTGGTAAATACATTGATTCTGAACAAATGTTATTACATGCTGAACCTGATATACAACATTACATCAGTTTTCTTTATTAAGTTAAAGAAGGATATAATTTTGTATTGCGGGATAATGTTGTGAACATTTTCCTGAATCAAGAGTTGATTGGATCAGGCATGTTATGTAATAGCATATACATTCTAAATCAAACTATAGTTCAAAGTATATAGAACACACACAAGAGGAGTAGTTCAGAAATGAATGAATCCTTCTTGTGGCATTATAGAATAGGTCATATCAATGAGACATGACTAGCTAAGTTACATAAGGAAGAATATTTGAATTTTTTCGAATTTTCATCTTATGATAGTTGTCAGTCTTGTCTCAAAGATACAATAGCCAAAACTCCATTTACAAGAAACAGAGAAAGAGTTATTGAACTCTTAGGATGGATACATGATGATGTATACGGTCCTATATCTACAAATGCCAGGCTTGGTTCTTCGTACTTCATTATATTCACTAATCATCTCTCGAGATTCGGACATATGTTCCTATTGAAACACAAGTTTGAAACTTTTGAGAAATTCATGGAATATAAGCTCGAAGATTAAGAACCAGACGGGTAGAAGTATTAAAGTCCTTCGATGTGATCGAGGATGAGAATAATTGGGCATGGAGTTCCTGGATTATCTAAAAAGAGAATAGGATTCACTCTCAGCTTACTCCTCCATATACACCACAACACAATGGTGTATCGGGATGGAGGTATCGCGCCCTATGAGATATGGTGCGTTCTATGATGAGTAATGCTGAGTTGCCTGTTTCCTTTTGGAGTTATGCACTTGAGAAGCTGCATACCTAGTGAATAGGGTTCCATCCAAATCAGTGCCTACGACTCTATATGAGATATGGAATGGGAAGAGACCATCTCCTAAACGAGTTAAGATATGGGGTTGTCCGGCCAATGTTGAAAAGCAAAATCTGGAGTGTTAACTTTCTACAAAGGCATATGATGTTAACTTTCTGCAAAGGCAATTTGGAGTGTTTCGTAGTCATAATTCAAACATCTTTTCGGGTTATTTAGACGATGTTAAAAAGTTCGAACAGATATCAATAACCCGTATTTTCCCTTGCTGGAAATTTTCTAAAAGTTGGATTTTTTCCAAGTTTGAAATCCTCAAAATATCATGCAAGCGATTCTGTGGACCCTCTAGAAGAACGATACCTAAACTCGACTTTTTGGATCGCGGAACCATGGTCATACCATAGGGTTTGTCGATGGTTCCGTGGCGACATGAGTGAGGCATGGGTCGGCCCTTCTACGGATGGTTCATAGGTGCTGGGGCATGTTCTGAGTACTTTTTGAACTCCGCTCAAGTGTTGAGCTCTTTAAGAAATTTTGGGTGTTTGTTTATTCGATCGAAAAGTTTAAAATCGTCTAGCTATCAATGATTGTGATACAATACTTGGAATCCACAATAATTCGTTATGTGATAACTAGTTTGAATTTTATAAATCTAGCAGTTTAGTCTCATTTGATCGGTTGCCACGGAATTTTGATGTGGATCAAAAGTCCATCGCAATTACGTAGTGTATGTGGATACTCGCCGGGTATCCTTACTAGATAGCCATGCCCTATAGCCCTGACCAAGTGACTGTAGGAGAACCCCGTCGCCAAAAGCATCCGTTCAGGTGCCCGCGGCCGCGGTGTTCCGCCTAAAGTTTCCGACGAGCATTCGATCAGGTTATCGGGAATCTTGTTGAATTACCCGACAGTTTATTGGAAAGTGTTTTCAATATCGAGACTAAAATGCAGGGTTTATAATTGTTAGGCATGTGATGTCTAAAGAATTCATTTGGTTGGGCATGAAATCCAAAGTATATGATACATTGGGTTTATGATGTCTAAAGTGGTTGCGGATTCCTATTGTTGTAGTTTTTCACTTTATTTTCTGCGACCGTAAGTGTAATATGTGGTGTATCACCAGTTTCGGTGCTATATGTCAGCAAAAATTGGGATACGCATATTTACTTACGTTGATGACATGTGAAATTATGTGTTGTTGTGATATATTATATTGAATCATCGTGTTTTGAATAGCCCGGTTTTTTTTTATGTGAGATGAGAGTTTTTCATTTTCATTCATGTAAAACCTTGTATGTAATATTCTTTTATTGGGGCACTTCTGGGTTGAGGTTGATATCACCATTGATGTATATTATTTACTTTTCCGCATTAGGATAGACCCAAGGACGAAAGCATAAGTAACCGGGTTCTAGGGTCCAGTGGGAGACCATCTCGAGGAGTCAAGACCGGGTCTCCTAACTCTAGAACTGGTAGGGTTGCTTGCCTCTCTTGTAGAGGTCTAGGGATGTGGGTTTGGCTATTCATCACAACCGTGGAATCCGCGTTTTTTATTGGCTTAATTTAAAACTCGGAATTCTTAGTATATCCAATATTTCATATGCGTTCTTCTACTGCTAATATTCTGTGATGTGATCACTTTATATGTTGAGACGAATGCTTATATTATATATATGATGATATATAGTAAATATTGATGCTTTCATTTCTTCTGTGATGCTTATGAACCATATATGATGGGACTTCATTAATGAGATTAATGAAATAAAAGAAACCTAAAATATTGTAGAAACTTGCTTTAAAAACTGGTAACTCTAGTTCTTGCTTCGCATAGCGGTATTCCTTGTAGAATATCCATCACCTTATTCGATAAGGAAAGAGTCGAGATCCCTTCACCGGGAGTGACCTATTTAGCGAAACTGGCAGATACTGCAATCCACTCGGTTTGTCTTTTGATTGCATCTATAGTTTTTTGCTTTGCATAGTGGTATTTGTGAAATATCCTGTAGCTCATTCGATGAGGAAACAGTCGAGATCCCTTCACCAGGAGTGACCTCTTTAGCTAAACTAGTAAAAGCCTCAAAAACACTCATTTTAAAATTCAATCGATTCTACAACGATATCAAGTTCATTACGCAAAAGGTTTTCTTAAAAGCCTGTTGTAACCCTCTGTCATTTTAGGAAGTAGAGTACTTAGTATTCGTGCTACGTTTATTGACCATAGTTAAGGCGTAGTGTGCGGTAGCTAAGTGATGTCTTCCTATGACTTTGTTGACCATAGTTAAGGGTCATATGGATGGGTCTAATTAATCAGGAAATGACGGGTAGAACTTGACTAGTGCTTATGATTTGTTGACTATAGTTAAGTTCATAAGTCACTAGGGGTAAAATATTATCGGGAATTTCAAATGTTGAAATTTGCAATGAGATTACATACCTTCTATGAGATAGTTGGATCCCGATACCCACTACGAGTAAGAGTTACTCCTGGGAGAGTTTTACATATTACAATTATCTGATCAAGTAGGTGTCTAGAAAGGTGTTAACGGGGTTACGCCCCTGGGAAAATGAGGTTTATTTTAATTAGGTCCGTGCGAAAGCGCGGGGAACCTCCCTCAAATTAGGGACACTGGCCTGGCCGAAAGATTGACGAACTTGTAGGGTGTAATTAATCCCGACTAGTCATACCTTTTAGGGTTTGAAGGAAGATTTGATAAAAACATTGGGAGCCATCCTGATTAGATAAAATAATAATCAATCTGATCTTGCAAGAGCATACGCTGAGTGTTTTCTTCTCTCTCTCTCCTGATAGCGACCATGTCATACCTTAATCAAGATAATAATATGGATGCTTTGACCGAAACTGCTTATTATATTGAGCTGGGGAGCGTTGGTTCCGCTCTATCTTATAATTGTTATAAGTTGGAGTAGGAAATAGGGGAATATCCGGATTTCTACACCACCCATTCGAGGAATGAGCATATTGATGCATATTCTTCGGGTGTGTTTGTTACCAAGAATTGTTTCTCAGTATACTCTACGTCCTAGGTATGAGATACCGGATCCCACATATGTAAGAGTTACATAGGCTACTGAAAGGTAGAGAACTGGGATTGGGTGATATGTCTCTAAGTGTTAGAGAATGGTGCAATTGTTGCAGCCAATTCAGTTGGCAAATATCACCTTGTATTACCAAATGGTAAATACATTGATTATGAACGAATGTTATTACATACCGGACCTGATATACAACATTACATCAGTTTCTTTATTAAGTTAAAGAAGGATATAATTCTGTATTGGAGGTTAATGTTGTGAACATTTTCCTGACTCAAGAGTTGATTGGATCAGGCACGTTATGAAATAGCATATACGTTCTAAATCAAACAACAGTTCAATATATCTAGAACACACACAAGAGGAGTAGTTCAGAAATGAACGAATCCTTCTTGTGGCATTGTAGACTAGGTCATATCAATGCGACACGACCAGCTAAGTTACATAAGGATGAATATGAGAATCTGTTCGAATTTCATATTATGATACTTGCCAGTCATGTCTCAAAAGTAAAATGACTAATACTCTGTTTACTAGAAACAGAGAAAGAGTTAATGAACTCTTGGGATGGATACATGATGATGTATACGGTCCTATGTCTACAAATGCCAGGGTTGGTTCTTCGTACTTCATTATATTCACTGATCATCTCTTGAGATTCAGACATATGTTCCTATTGAAACACGGGTCTGAAACTTTTGAGAAATTCAAAGAATATAAGCTTGATGTTGAGAACCAGATGGGTAAAAGTATTATAGTCCTTCGATGTGATCAAGGAGGAGAATACTTGGGCATGGAGTTCCTGGATTATTTAAAGGAGAATGTGATTCTCTCTCAGCTTACTCCTTCGTATAGACCACAGCACAACGGTGTATCGGGGCGGAGGTATCGCACCCTATGAGATATGGCGCACTATGATGAGTATTGCTGAGTTACCTGTTTTCTTTTGGAGTTATGCACTTGAGAAGCCGCATACCTATTGAATGGGGTTCCATCCAAATCAGTGCTTACCACTCCATATGAGTTATAGAATGGGAAGAGACCATGTCTTAAACGAGTTAAGATATGGGGTTGTCCGGCCTATGTTGAAAAGAAAAATCCGGACAAACTCGAGGCAAGGTCAGTTCTTTATAAGTTTGTTAGGATATCCCAAACATTTGTGAGGGTATATCTTCTACCAAACTGAGGAGCAAAAGGAGTTTTGTTTCTCAGCATGCTACCTTTTTAGAAAAGGAATTTCTTGTAATGAAATTTGTGGTCATGAGGTAGAACTGGAAGGAGTTCCAGCTAGACAAACTAACAGCTGATGATTTGGTGATACCAAAGGATTCAATAGTCTCCAATGAATCTCAGCCTCTCCGCGAATCTAGTAGGGTTCCTCATCCACTTAAGAGATACTACGGTCTTCTCGGTGACAATGGGAGCTAAGATTGCATCATCGTAGATGATGGCCCAACTAGATTCAAGTAGGCCATCACAAGTGGAGACTTTGTGAAATGGCTGGATGCTATGCAATCAAAGATGGAATCCATGTACACCAATAAAGTATGACTTTGATTAATGCATCTAAAGGGGTAAAACCCATCAGGAGCAAATGGATCTTGAGAAGATTCTTGGTGTAGATGGAAAAGTTGAGACTTTCAAAGCTATGCTTAAGTCCATCAGGATTAAAACAAGCATCACAGAGTTGGAACATCTATTTTGATGTAGCGGTCAAAGAGTTTGACTTCATCAAAAAGGTAAATGAACCTTGTACATATAAGAAGGTTGTAGAGAGTAAGGCTGTCTTCCTCGTATTATACGTAGATGACATACTCTTGATAGGAAATGGTTTCCAATGCTACACACGGTCAAGCTCCAGTTTGCAGGGTTCCTAGGCACTCTAGTGAGGTCTCCCAAGCCTTCAACCATGGCAATTTCAAAAATTATGGTGCCTACAAACCCTAAAGTACGGATCGTTTGCTAGATATGTAGGCGAACAAGAACTAGTTAACAGTTAACTAAATAAAATACGGAAATACAACCTTTGTAGATCCGGTGCTCCACCTCCATAGCTCCGCAACGAGGTCCTCTCCGCTGTCCAAATCAAATCCGGGCTCTAGGATCGGCTTCGTCGGAGAATGGGCAAGCTAGGTCGTTGATGTCCATGCCGAAGATGATCTACGTCGAAGCATCGATGAATCTAGCTCCACCTTCACCAAGTCATGAAACTTATGAAGGAAACACACTCTACTACTTGGCAAGAGGTAGAGGATGAAGAAATAGGAAGTGGGTAGACTTTAGAATCGGATTTCTCACTCATTTCCATCACTTGCCATTGATGGGGCAAGCTTTCTTCACTTGAAGAAAAATGGAGGAAGAAGAAGAATGTTATGATAAGTCTTCAATTAAAAATAAAACAAAAACAATACTTATCATACTTTTAACTCTAGTTAAGTGTAGAGAATTAACTTAGGTTAGTTGAATTGGTTAGGGTTAAGAATATGATAAGAATGAAGACTTAGTCAAAGTTTCAAGAAACTTCAACTAAATCCAAAATAAGCCACCATTTATCTTTCTTTTCCTTATTCCAAAAAAGAATAAATAAGAAAGATAAATGAATAAATAAAAATCAAAACCCTAACCCATTCATTACCATGGTTCATTCTTTACACTTAACCAAGTTTGGCATGCATCATCAAACATGATACAAGCAAGTGCACAAAATCATATCGCATATGCAATGCGCACACCCGAGTGAGAAAATCCAACTTAAGTAAACCGATACTAGTTGATGCAAAGTAATATATCAAATATATAAATATGCATTAAATCATTAAATCAACACTTGATTCAATGACCCGGTTATGTCGCACACAACCGACTAGTATACAATATATCGGCTTATCGAATCAACGCTTGAATCGATAACTAGGTTATATCGCATACAACCATTCGATACATTTATCGCGAGAATAGAATACGGTATCACATACACGCATTATTCTCGGTCCCGCACATATCTCATATGCGCTCCTATTTCGTTTCGCTTGAGCCAGGAAACCTCTGTGTAGGACTCTAAAGACTCGTCAATACGCCGGCAGCGGATGATGATCATATCAAACATCCACAAGCCGCAAGCGGTCTGCTAAACGTAACGGCCACCCGGGTATTGAGCGATCTGAAGATCGACGAGCAAGCCCGCTCACACTCCAGTGAATCCGACCAGTAACACTACCGTACAGTCCGGTCTGATCGTCTGATATGTCGCATATCTCGCCTAGGGGTGGTAAACATCAGACCCCAATAGCTCAATAAGTCGTGTCGATGCGAGGTCTATAACTGTTCGAGAAACTACTGGTAACACTTACCAGTAAATCTCAGCAACCCTGGCCAGGGATTTCCTGTTATAGCCAATCGAACACAGCGCAACATCAACCCCCATATACCGGGAGAGACGAATCCCCTCCTATCGCTCATTGCCTCCATGTGACTCGGGACTGTACCCAAAAACCACCGTTTTGCACGCCCTCTTGGACGTGGTAAGATGGAAATCAAAGCACAGTGGGAACCACACAAGACTCTATGATGATCTCGGGTCAACAGACTACTCTGTACCAGTGTCACCAGAGAACTGCCATCTGACGTGAGGTATAATACCATCTGGGAGTTCTCGGCAAGTCCGTCCAGTGTACCCAGTCTCTACTGAGCACCCGTATATCATCTCTGATGTCAAACACCGATGGATATGGGATCATCCATCGCCCATCTGTATGGGTCGAGAAGGTATACGCTAGTCTACTCTGGTATATCGATGCCCCATCTCGATACACCCTCGACTAGGGACTTTGAAGGATGTACTTATGGACTACCATGTCCCCACTAGTATGATCCGCAACATAGTCAAGGTAGTCAAGTACAGATCCTAAGGGCTTTACCAACATGTAACAGAGAGACAATCAGCATACACGTTTAAGGTAAAGGGTAACCAGATAGCATACTATCATGTCGAGCAAGAAAGTCCTCCCTATATATGTCCCAGCATCCACTACAATATACATCCTATGTATAGTAATGGCCTCTAGGGCATACATATAACTAACAATCTCCCACTTGCACTAGGGCCATCTGTAGCAGTGGTTTGAAGTATCTCATACTCAACCATCCCATAAAAGTCTCTCTCTGGGAACAGGCCTTTGTGAGTGGATCCGCTGTGTTGTCCTCTGAGTCTACTCTCCTAACCTCGATCATCCTGGAGATCAACCATCTCCATGATCAGGCGATGCTGCCTTAGAATAAGTCTGGATCACTGATGGGACGAGCGTTCCTTGGGATAAGCCACAACTCCATTGTCACACAATGGTAGGAACATAGTTCATCTCATGAACCAATATACACCCAAACAGCTTCTAGGGTAGCATCTTAAGTAGCGATGTATCCAACCTTTATCGTCTAGTATGCCACGGTATCTAGCTTGGAACTCTTCCAACATACCGTCCCTTTACTGAGGGTAAAGACAATGCCTGCGACTGACATTCAGTCGTCCTTATCACCCTGGAACCCTTCCAGTGATTCTCCCCAGGATCGGTTGATACCGTCTCACTACATCTAGTGAGAGTTCTAACATCCATTTAGATCTATCTCATAGATCCAAAACCCAGGATTTAGTAGGTATCATTTTGATCCTATATGGAGAATCATAGTGATAAGCGGAGATTGATCGAGCGTAGCATAGGAAACTCCTTCCCTATCAAGAGTATGTCATCCACGTACTCTACGAGGATCGTCACCATACTCCATACTACCTTCTTGTTTATACAAGGTTCATCTACCATTTTGATGATGTCAAACTCTTTGACTACTTCATCAAAACAGACGTTCCAACTCCGCGATGCCTGCTTTATCCTATAAAGCATCTTGCACACGTTTCCGCTGCTCCCACTGTCTACGAAGCCCTCTGGCTGTGTACTTATAGAAGCTCTTTTCCAAATCATTATTTAGAAAAGCAGTCAAGACACCCAACCACCAGAGATCGTAGTCATGGTATGCAGCCGTGACAAGTAGGATCTGGATGGACTTAAGCATAGATACTGGAAAAGGTTTCATCATTATCCACGCCTGGTCGATGACGAAAACCTTTAACTAGTCTAGCTTGGAAAGTCTCAACTTTTCCATGTACACCAAGTAATCTTCTCAAGATATACTTGCTCCTGATGGGGATTTAACCCTTCAGATATAGCAACTAAAGTCCATACTTTGTCGGTGTATAAGGATTCCATCTCAGATCGATAAACATCCAGCCATTCTTATAGAGTCTTACTCCTGATGGCCAGCTCGAAACTAGTTGGGTCATCATCTCATGATGCAATCCTCGCTCCCACTGTCATAGAGAAACCGAAGTATCTCTCAGGTGGGTGAGGAACCCTACTAGATCGGCGGAGAGGCTGAGGTTCGTTGGTATCTACTGAATCCTTTGGTTCTTTCAAATCATCAGCTGTAGTTAGTATAGCTGGAACCTTTCCAGTTGTACATAACTGACCTTGCCTCGAGCTTGTCCGGATTTTGCTTTTAGACATAGGCCGGACAATCCCCAAATCTTAACTAACTTAAGACATGGGCTCTTCCCTTATCATATCACATATGAAGTGGTAGGCAACTGATTTGATTTGAACCCTATTCAATAGGTATGCAGCTTCTCAAGTGCATAACTCCCTAAAGGAAATAGGTAACTCAGTAGTACTCATCATAGAGCACACCATATCATATAGGGTGTGTTTGCTCCGCCCCGATATACCATCGTACTATGGTGTATACGGAGGAGTAATGCCGAGAGAGAATCTCATTCTCCTTTAGAATAATCCAGGATTTTCGTGCTCAAGTATTCTCCTCCTTGATCTCATCATAGGACATAATACTTATACCCGTATTCTGGTTCTCTACTTCTAACTTATATTCCGTGAATATCTCAAAAGGTTCGGACTTGTGTTTCAACAGGAACATATGTCTGAATCTTGAGAGATTATCAGAGAATATAATGAAGTACAAAGAACCAGTCCTGGCATTTGTAGACAGGGGACCTACGTACATCAACATGTATCATCCCAAGAGTTTACCAACTCTTTCTCTGTTTCAGTAAACGGAGCTATGGTCATCTTATCTTTGTGACATGACTGGCGAGTTTCAGAAGATGTAAATTCAAACTGATTTAAATATGCATCTATATGTAACTCTAGCTAGTCGGGTCACATTGATATGACCTAGTCTACATTGCCTCAAGAAGGATTCGTTCATTTCTGAACTCTTCCTCTTGTGTGTGTTCCATATACTAAGAACTGTAGTTTAATTTAGAACATCAATGCTTTTAGATAACGTGCCTGAACCGATCAACTTTTGATATAGGAAATGTTCAAAACATTATCCATCAATACAAAATTATATCCTTTCTTTTCTAACAAAGAGAGTGATATGATTTGGTATATCAGGTTCGGTATCTAACAACATTCGTTCAGAATCAATGTATTCAGGTAATACAGGGTGACAGTGACCGACAGACTTGGCTGCAACACTTGCCCCGTTTTCTGCCTCATGAAACTTATCACCCGTTCTCAGTTCTCTACCTCTCTGTAGCCCTATGTAACAAATTACATATCTGGGATCCTGATCTGGTATCACATACCCAGGACGTAAAGGATACTGAGAAACAGTTCTTCGTAATGAACACACCCGAAGATGATGCATCAGCATGCACTCTCTTCGTTTGGGCGGCACGGGAATTCTGGTAATCCCTAATTTCCTGCTCTGTCTTATAACATTTATAAGTTGGAGCGGGACCAACGTTCCCCAGCTCAGTATAACAAGCGGGTTCGGTCAATATTCCGTATTATTATCTTGATTAAGGCGTGATATGGTCGCTACCAGGAGAGAGAGAGAAGAAAACACTCAGCGTGCGCTCTGTCAAGAATAGATTGGTTATTATTTTATCTAATCAGGATGGCTCCCACTGCTTTTTATCAAATCTTCCTTCAAACTCTAAAAGGAAAGACTAGCCGGGATTAATTACACACTACAAGTTCGCCAATCTTTCAGCCAGGCCAGTGTCGGTACTTTGAGGGAGGTCCCCCGTGCTTTCGCACGAACCTAATTAATGTAAACCTCGTTTTCCCAGAGGCGTAACCTCGTTAACACCTTTCTAGACACCTACTTGATCGGCTAATTGTAATGTATAAAACTCTCCCAGGAGTAACACTTACTCCCAGCGGGTATCGGGATCCAACTATCTCATAGAAGGTATGCAATCTCATTGCAAATTTCAACACTTGAAATTCCCGATAATATTTTGCCCCTAGCACCCTATGACCTTGACGGAGGTCAACAAACCATAGGCTACTAGTCAAGTTCAACCCGTCATTTCTTGATCGAATTAAACCCACCCGCACGACCCTTGACGGAGGTCAACAAGGCCGCACGACTACCCTAACTCAATCTGCATCATATGCAAAAGCAGATAAATACTGGTTAGCTACCGCACACTGCGCCTTGACGGAGGTCAACAAACGCAGCACGAATACTAAACAACACTTATCTGAAATGACGGAGGGCTACGACAGGTTTTTCTGAAAACCTATTGCGTAATGAACTTGATATCGTTGTAGGATCGAATGATTTTAAAATGGAGTGCTTTTGAGGCTTTTCTAGTTTTGCTAAAGGAGTCACTCCCGGTGAAGGGATCGTCGGTCCTTTCCTCGTCGAATGAGGTGCGGGATATATCACATATATCGCTGTGCAAAGCAAAAACACTTAAAAGCAATCAAAAGACAAACCGAGTGTGTAGCATCTGCCAGTTATTGCTAAAGGAGTCACTCCCGGTGAAGGGATCTCGGTCCTTTCCTCATCGAATAAGGTGCAGGATATATCACATATACCGCTGTGCAAAGCAAGAACTGTAGCTACCTGTTTTATTTTGAAATTCGATTCTACAACATCTTAGGTTTCTTTTACTTTCATTAATCACATTAATGAAGTCCCATCATTTAATTACCTAAACATCACAGATAAATACGACGTACACTTATGCCATCCGCATTCGCCTCGATGTCCCCTCGTGCACCGTTAGGTTAGGTAACTAACGGCAGAGCAGGGCAGGGCTAGCACGGGTGTAAAACATAAGTAACGTCTATATAATATATCATATATAATATATACTGTATCCATCACAGAAACATCACATGATCTCATCACAGATATCGCAGCAGAAGAAATATATGAAATATTGGATATACTAGGACGTCCGTGTTTTCAATACGAGCCAGTATAAAACACGGATTCCACGGTCGTGATGAATAGCCAAACCCACACCCCTAGACCCCTACGAGAGCGGCAAGCAACCCTACCAATTCTGGAGTTAGGAGACCCGGACTCGACTCCTCGAGTTGGTCTCCCACTGGACTCCAGAACCCGGTTACTTGTGCTCCCCTCCTTGGGTCTATCCTAGTGCAGAAAAGTAAATAATATACAAACGGTGACAACTTCCGCAACCTGGAAGCGCCCCAATAAAAGAATATTACATACAAGTTTTTACATGAATGAAAATGAAAAACACTCATCTCATATAAAAACCCCCGGCTATTCAAACACGACGATCCAATATAACATATCCAGCAACACATAACATCACATGTCATCAACGTAAGTAAATATGCGCATCCCAATTGTCGTTGACATATAGCAACGAAACCGGCGATATCACATATTACACTTACGGTCACAGAAAAGAAAGTGTAAAACTACAACAGTTGGAATCCGCAACCTCTTCAGACATCGCATGCCTGACCAAATGAATTCCTTAGACATCACATGCCTAACAATTATAAACCCCGCATTTTAGTCTCAAAATCGAAAACACTTTTCAATATCAAATCGGGCAATTCAACAGGATTCCCGACATCCTGATCGAATGCTCGTCGCAAACTTCAGTAGACGGCCGCACCCCCGTTACCGTCGACGAAGTGCACCAAGGCGGAACACCGCTACCGCGAGCACCCGGACGGATGCTTTCGGCGACGGGGTTCTCCTACAGTCACTTGGTCGGGGCTATGGAGTGAAGCTGTCTATTAAGTTTACCCGGCGAGTATCCGCGTACGCTACGTGATTGCGACGGACTTTTGATCATATCAAAATTCCGTGGCAACCGATCAAGTGAGACTAAATTGCTACGTTTATAACATTCATTCAGTTATCATATAACTTATTGTGAATTCCAATTATTGTATCCCATTCCAGATAAATAGAAAATGTTAAACTTTTCGATCGAACAATCGAACACCCAAGTTTTCCCGAAACAGATCAACACATGAAACAAGTCTAACAACATTCCGTTCGTGCCTCAGTACCAACGATCCAGCCGTAGAAGGGTCAAGCCAACGCCTCACATGTGGCACGCCGTACTGCCCCAAACCCGAAGGTTCAAAGGGCAGTTCAAGACGGTCACATAATCGAGTTAAGGTTTGTGTCTTCTAGAGGGACCATCGCGTTACTTGCACTACTTAGAACGTCGTTAAACTACGGAAAAATCCAACACTTGGAAATTTCCCGACAGGGGAAAAATTGGGTATTTATATCCGGTCGAACTTTTTAACATATTCTAAAATTTATCAGGAAAGCCACACAGACAAAATTTGATACCCGATCGAAATACCGAATCCCCAAAATAACTCAGAAAAATTCAACTCTTGAAAAAATATCAAAAATATCCAGGAATACCAGAACAGCAGAAGAGGAATTACTGTACAAAATTTGTTGCGCAATACGACAAATAGGCCGCTCTTCCGCCGCACGAGTCATGCTCGTGCCGCGGAAGCGCGGCGTTATAATGGAATTAGGGCTACGAATTTTGCAGTTTTCCTTATAATCTCCTGCTGATTTTACTGAATATTTTTAATATAGAAAAATCACTGTTTTTGAAAAAAGTACAGAGAGCTCATTTGGTTCGGGGTTTCGGGTTCGTTCGGACTTCAATTTCCGTCTGGACTTCGCCTAAGGCTCTAGCTAGTCTCTGATACCACTGCAGGGTTCCTAGGCACTCTAGTGAGGTCTCCCAAGCCTTCAACCATGGCAATTTCAAAAATTATGGTGCCTACAAACCCTAAAGTACGGATCGTTTGCTAGATATCTAGGCGAACAAGAACTAGTTAACAGTTAACTAAATAAAATACGGAAATACAACCTTTGTAGATCCGGTGCTCCACCTCCATAGCTCCGCAACGAGGTCCTCTCCGCTGTCCAAATCAAATCCGGGCTCTAGGATCGGCTTCGTCGGAGAATGGGCAAGCTAGGTCGTTGATGTCCATGCCGAAGATGATCTACGTCGAAGCATCGATGAATCAAGCTCCACCTTCACCAAGTCATGAAACTTGTGAAGGAAACACACTCTACTACTTGGCAAGAGGTAGAGGATGAAGAAATAGGAAGTGGGTAGACTTTAGAATCGGATTTCTCACTCATTTCCATCACTTGCCATTGATGGGGCAAGCTTTCTTCACTTGAAGAAAAATGGAGGAAAAAGAAGAATGTTATGATAAGTCTTCAATTAAAAATAAAACAAAAACAATACTTATCATACTTTTAACTCTAGTTAAGTGTAGAGAATTAACTTAGGTTAGTTGAATTGGTTAGGGTTAAGAATATGATAAGAATGAAGACTTAGTCAAAGTTTCAAGAAACTTCAACTAAATCCAAAATAAGCCACCATTTATCTTTCTTTTCCTTATTCCAAAAAAGAATAAATAAGAAAGATAAATGAATAAATAAAAATCAAAACCCTAACCCATTCATTACCATGGTTCATTCTTTACACTTAACCAAGTTTGGCATGCATCATCAAACATGATACAAGCAAGTGCACAAAATCATATCGCATATGCAATGCGCACACCCGAGTGAGAAAATCCAACTTAAGTAAACCGATACTAGTTGATGCAAAGTAATATATCAAATATATAAATATGCATTAAATCATTAAATCAACACTTGATTCAATGACCCGGTTATGTCGCACACAACCGACTAGTATACAATATATCGGCTTATCGAATCAACGCTTGAATCGATAACTAGGTTATATCGCATACAACCATTCGATACATTTATCGCGAGAATAGAATACGGTATCACATACACGCATTATTCTCGGTCCCGCACATATCTCATATGCGCTCCTATTTCGTTTCGCTTGAGCCAGGAAACCTCTGTGTAGGACTCTAAAGACTCGTCAATACGCCGGCAGCGGATGATGATCATATCAAACATCCACAAGCCGCAAGCGGTCTGCTAAACGTAACGGCCACCCGGGTATTGAGCGATCTGAAGATCGACGAGCAAGCCCGCTCACACTCCAGTGAATCCGACCAGTAACACTACCGTACAGTCCGGTCTGATCGTCTGATATGTCGCATATCTCGCCTAGGGGTGGTAAACGTCAGACCCCAATAGCTCAATAAGTCGTGTCGATGCGAGGTCTATAACTGTTCGAGAAACTACTGGTAACACTTACCAGTAAATCTCAGCAACCCTGGCCAGGGATTTCCTGTTATAGCCAATCGAACACAGCGCAACATCAACCCCCATATACCGGGAGAGACGAATCCCCTCCTATCGCTCATTGCCTCCATGTGACTCGGGACTGTACCCAAAAACCACCGTTTTGCACGCCCTCTTGGACGTGGTAAGATGGAAATCAAAGCACAGTGGGAACCACACAAGACTCTATGACGATCTCGGGTCAACAGACTACTCTGTACCAGTGTCACCAGAGAACTGCCATCTGACGTGAGGTATAATACCATCTGGGAGTTCTCGGCGAGTCCGTCCAGTGTACCCAGTCTCTACTGAGCACCCGTATATCATCTCTGATGTCAAACACCGATGGATATGGGATCATCCATCGCCCATCTGTATGGGTCGAGAAGGTATACGCTAGTCTACTCTGGTATATCGATGCCCCATCTCGATACACCCTCGACTAGGGACTTTGAAGGATGTACTTATGGACTACCATGTCCCCACTAGTATGATCCGCATCATAGTCAAGGTAGTCAAGTACAGATCCTAAGGGCTTTACCAACATGTAACAGAGAGACAATCAGCATACACGTTTAAGGTAAAGGGTAACCAGATAGCATACTATCATGTCGAGCAAGAAAGTCCTCCCTATATATGTCCCAGCATCCACTACAATATACATCCTATGTATAGTAATGGCCTCTAGGGCATACATATAACTAACACAGTTATCACGAGGATTCTCCATAAAAGATCTGGATGATACCTACTACATCTTGTGGATTATGATTTATGGTGATAGATTTAAGTGGATATTGGGAGTGTCCTAAATCCAGGTATATTAACACCGTACTAAAGTGGTTTAGTATGGAAGATTCTAAGCGTGGTGGTTCGCCCACTTACTCAGGAATCACACTCTCCAAAAAGATGTCTTCCAAGATTAATTTGGAAAGAGCTCGCATGCAAGGGATAACCTATGCTTTGGCAGTAGGCTCTATCATGTATGCGATGTTATGTACCAGGGCAGATGTAGATGACTCACTAGGTGTATGTTGGGTTTTGTCTGCACCTACTAAGGAGTATGGAAGTATTACACATGCCACATTAAAATTTTAGAGCTGCAAAGCAAACAAAGCAAGGATCTTTAACTAGAAAAGCCAGGGTAACAACACTATAAAGTATATTTACACTAAGTGTAAGGAATACAACATTTGTAGTCCTCTTTGTAGTGACTCCTAGGATCTTTGAGAGGTTGGAGAGCCTTGCTAGTAAGCTCTTATGTCCACGATGATCCACCCGAAGTTCACTAGCTCCAAGCTTGTAGCTCCACTTGATGCAAGAAAAAGATGAAGCTAAACACTCTAAACTAATTGGCTAGATTAGAGTAGAGTAATGAAGTGGTGTGTTTTCTCTTATCAAAACTCTTTCTTTTTATCTCTTACTCACTTTGGAAGAACCTAGAGAGCAAGAAGGAAGAAGAAAATGAAGGTAAAAGCTTTTTAAAGTGATAAGACTTGTGATGAAAAATAGAAAATATAGTATATATATTTTCTTTCTCTCATCCAACCATGGTTGCTATAATATCTAGATATTTAGTGAGTGAGTTAAAATCCAAAAGAAATAGTTAATCCAAGGTTAAAAGTTAGGTGAAGTGAGGTTAACTCAAAGAAGAGTGTAGAATTTTACAACCATGGATTAATCATTTCTTTTCTTTTGTTTTAAAACAAATCCAAACAAATATCCATATATTCAAGTTCCATGTAAGTCTTATACTTCCTTCAAGTATGTATCATCAACCATGATACTTTTGTATGCATGTATCCATGCAAATCAACATGTACATGCTTGCACATCATCATATGCATACATGCATGCATTCTTCCTCTTTAAAAAAAAGAGTTTTGAATAAAGAATAAAATAAAACTAAAAGTCAAAATGTTAAATCAACAATTGATTTAACAATCCGGTCATATCACATACGACCCGACCAATAGAAAAACGCCCAATTAACATACAGTATCACATAGTCGTATTCAATCGGGTCCCCGCGCATATCTCATATGCACACAACATCTTTTCTCCTGGGCTAAGGAACTTCTGTGTGGGACTCTAAGAATCGTCAATACGCCGGCAGTGGGTGATAATCATATCAAACACCCACAAGCCGCAAGCGGTCAGCTAAACGTAACGGCCACCCGGGTATTGAACGATCAGAAGAAAACCTGCAAAGCTGTCCAAACTCCCGTCGAGCCATCTGGCAACACTTACCGTACAGTCCGGTCTCCTCGTCAAATATGTTGCACATCGAGTCTAGGGATGGTATCGTCGAACCCAATAACTCAATAAGTCATGCCGGTGTATGGCTCATAACAGATCGAGAAACTACTGATAATACTTATCGGTAAATCTCAGCAGCCCTGTCCAGGGACTTCCTGTTATAGTTAATCAAGCATAGCACAACATCAACCCCCAATACCGGAAGAGACGAAACCCCTCCTATCGCTCATTGCCTTCATGTTCCTCGGGACTGTACCCAAAGACCACCTGTTTGCACGACTCAGTTGAGCCGTGGTAGGGTGGAGATCAAAGTATAGTGGGAGGACACACAAAACTCTATGACGATCTCGGGTCTACAGACTAACCTGTACCAGTGTCACCTGAGAACTGTTATCCGACGATAGATATAATACCACATAAGAGTTCTCTGTGAGTCCGTTCAGTGTACACAGTCTCCACTAAGCACCCGCATACAATCTTTGGTGTCAGCACACAGGATGGATATGGGATCATCCATCGCCCATCATATGGGACAAGAATGGTATACGCTTGTCTACTCTGGAATATCGATGCCCCGTCTCGATACACCCACGACTAGGAACAGTTCAAGGATATTCTTATAAACTACACGTGCCCCACTAGTATGATCCGCATCATAGTCACAGTAGTCAAGCTATTATCATGAGGGCTTTATCAACATGTGTGAATGAATAAAAGCATGATCAAATCAACATGTCAGATAAAGTAAACCAGATAGCGTACTATCATGTCAAGAAATAAAGTAATATATATATATATATATATATATATATATATATGTCCAAGTATCCACTATACATATAATTGCCTCTAGGGCATGCATATATCAAACAATCTCCCACTTGCACTAAGGCCAATTATTGGCGTATCTTATACCCAACATCTCAAAAATTCGCTCATGCTGCGGCTGTGGAAGGGCCTTGGTGAGTGGATCCGCTGTGTTATTCTTTGTATCAACTCTCCGAATCTCGATCTCTTGGCGATCTACTATCTTCCGGATCAAATGATATCACCTTAGGATGTGTCTGGACTTCTGATAGGATCTTGGTTCTTTGGCTAACGCCATAGCCCTATAATTATCACAATATAATTGTATTGGATCAACAATGGTTGGAACTACTCCTAGTTCCGCGACGAACTTCCTCATCCAGATAGCTTCCTTGGCAGCATCATTTGTAGCAATATACTCAGTTTCCATCAGTGAGTCTGCAACGGTATCCTGTTTGGAATTCTTCCAAATAACCGCCCCTCCATTTTGGGTAAATACAAACCCTGAGGTAGATTTGCTATCATCCTTATCACTTTGAAAGCTGGAATCGGTAAAGGCCTCCATTAGGAGATCGCCATTATCATACACCAAGAACAGTTCTTTAGTCCATCTCAAGTACTTAAGAATGTTATTCACTACGATCCAATTTTTCTCCCCTGGGTTGGATTGATACCTGCTTACAACAACTAGTGCATAAGCTGCATCAGGGTGAGTACATAACATCGCATACATTATAGATCCTACGGCTGAAGTGTTGGGTATAATGCTCATGCGAGCTCTCACTTCATCAGTCTTCGGACAGAAGTCCTTGGAGAGAGTGATTCCATGACAAGCGGGCAAGGCACCATGCTTGGAATCTTCCATACTAAACCTTTTTAGGATGGTGTCAATGTACTTTGATTGGGACAATCCCAATAACCTCATGGATCTATCTCTATAGATCCTTATGCCCAAAACGCATGAGGCATCACCCAGGTCCTTCATGGAGAACCTTTGTGATAAGAATAGTTTGACCGATTGTAGCATAGGAATGTCATTTATTATCAAGAGAATATCATCTACGTACAATACGAGGAATGTGACAGTACTCCCTACAATCTTCTTATAAATGCATGGCTCATCAATATTTTTGATAAAATCAAACTCTTTGATTGTATCATCAAAGCAGATGTTCCAGCTCCATGAGGCCTTCTTTAATCCATAAATGAATTTAAGCAATCTCTATGGTTTCCCGCTGCTCCCACTGTCAATGAAGCCCTCTGGCTGATCCATATAAACGCATTCTTCTAAATCACCATTCAGAAATGCAGTTTTAACGTCCATCTGCCAGATTTCATAATCATAGTGAGAAGCAATAGCAAGTAGGACCCTAATGGATTTAAGCATTGCTACTGGAGAGAAAGTTTCATCATAGTCTAATCCTGGTCTTTGACGAAAACCTTTCGCTAGAAGCCTTGCTTTAAATGTTTCTACCTATCCATCTACACCAATCTTTCTCTTAAAAATCCATTTGCACCCAACGGGTTTTATCCCGGGAGGTGCAACGTCCAAAGTCCATACTTTGTTGGTGTACATGGACTCCATTTCGGATCTCATGGCTTCCAGCCACTTCACAGAGTCACCACTCGTGATAGCTTGCTGAAAACTAGTAGGGTCATCATCATTCATGATGCAATCTTCTCTATCACCATCAATGAGAAACCCATAGTATCTCTCTGGTGGGCGAGAAGTTCTACTAGATCTCCGGAGCGGCTGAGGTTCTTGAAGTTCTACTGATACATCAGTTGCAACCAATTCGTCCTGAGTAATTTGTGTCCCTAGAACCTCTTCTATTTCCACCACATTGCCATCTGTACTATTTGTAAAAAAATCATTTTCCAAAATTTAGGCATGCTGAGCAACAAACACCTTTTGTTCCTCCTTGTGGTAGAATAGATATCCATACGAATGTTTTGGATATCCCACAAATTTACACATGACCGATCGTGTCTCGAGTTTATCCGGATTCTGCTTTTTGACATAAGCCGGACAACCCCATATCCTAACTCTTTTAAGAGATGGTCTCTTTCCACTCCATATCTCATATGGAGTGGTAGGCACGGTCTTGGTTGAAACCCTGTTTAATAGATACATTGCTGTCTCTAATGCATGTCCCCAGAAAGAAAATAGCAACTCAGCATCACTCATCATGGATCGTACCATATCTAATAGTGTATGATTCCTCCGCTCTGACACACCATTGTGCTGTGGTGTGTAAGGGGGAGTGAGCTGAGAGAGAATCCCATTCTTTTTTAAGAAGTCTGAAAACTCTGTACTCAGATACTCTCCACCTCGATCTGATCGAAGTTTCTTGATGCTCAAGTCTGTTTGCTTTTCTACTTCAAGTTTATACTCCTTGAATTTCTCAAAAAGCTTCGGATTTATGTTTTAACAAAAACACATGCCCGAATCTTGAGAAATCATCAGTAAAGGTAATGAAGTATGAAAAACCATATCGTGCATGTGTAGACATAGGTCTGCATACATCACTATGTATGAGGTTTAAGAGTTCCAGGGCTCTTTCTCCGTATCTAGTAAGCGGGGTTTTGGTCATTTTACCTTTAATACAGGACTGGCAAGTCGCATAAGATTTATATTCAAAAGGATTTAAATATCCATCTTTATGTAGCTTACTTAGTCTTGTTTCATTAATATGACCAAGTCTACAATGCCAAAGAAAAGCTTCATTTATATCTGAAAATTTTCTTTTATTAGTATGTTGTATATTGAAAACTGTGTGTTGGTTCAGGACGTAAATACCATTATTTAGTGTACCAACCCAATCAACTTTTGATTTAAGTTAATGTTCATAACATTGTTGTACAACACAAAATGATATCCTTCATTGTCTAACAAAGAAACGGATATTATATTACATAGCATACTTGCTACAAAATAACACGGGTTCAAAACCAATATACAACCCGAAGGCAAACTCATATGATACTCTCCTACGGATACATCATGTACATTGGAACCATTTCTAACCCGTAGAGTATGGTCTCTAGTCTTCAAAACTCTACTGTTGCTCAACCCCTGCACACAATTGCAGATGTGAGAACCAGAACCGATATCTAATACCCAAGATGTAGAGTTAATTGAAAAATGGTTCTCAGTTACAAACACACCTGATGCGGAAGCATCAGCATGCTTCTTCTTCTTGAGATCAGCAAGATACACAGCACAGTTGCGTTTCCAATGTCCCGACTTGTGGCAGTAAAAACATTCTCCTTTTCCACTTCCCGCGGCCCCAGATATGTCTTTCCCCTTCGCCTTTTTAACTCCACATTTCTGTTTGATGGGTTTCTTCTTCTTCTTTCCCTTGGCCTTGGCTTTTGGGACGGAAGAGGAAGATGGCCCAGCAATCAGAGCGGGAGTCTTCGCTGTTTTCGGTGTGCTCTCTGCACTTCTCAATATATTCAGAAGTTCAAGCAATGATTTCTCCAAATCGTTCATATTGAAATTCACTATGAACAGAGCAAAAGCGGGGGGGGGGGGGGACTGCAGAACAATATCCGTATATTGCTCATTTTCCATAGTCCATCCCAGTTCCTCGAGTTTTTCAATAAGACCAATCATCTTCAAGACATGGTCTCCTACTGATCCACCAGGGGCCATTCGCATCTGAAAAAACTTTCGAGATGCCTCGTATCTCAAAGTACGAGATTGCTCTTCATACAACTCCATTGTATAAAGAAAGATGGATTGCACATCCATCTTCTCGTGTTGTTTCTGATGGATGTTGTCCATAAAAGCAAGTGCGAGGCATTTGGCCGTGTTACAGTCAATATCCCATGTTTTTCGGATCTCCCTATCCGAAACAGATGATTCAGGTCCTGGGATGGGCGGGGCTTTGGTGGTGAGGACATATGATACTTTATCATATGTGAGTGCAATGTTCAAGTTCCTCAGCCATTCTTTATAGTTTGGTCCTGTCAGTTTGTTTTTCTCTAGTAGAATCTTAAGTCCCGTCATCGGTATCTGCCATTAGGAGAGAGAAAAGAATACACTCAGCGAAATGCTCTTGCAAAGAATTAGATTGGTTATTATCTTATATAATCGATGTCTCCCACTGCTTTAATCAAATTTTCTTTCAAAATCTGAAAAGAAAACTAGCCAGGATTAATTAAATTCTACAGTTTCGGTAACCGGTCTGTCAGGCCAGTGTAGGTACTTTGAGGGAGGTTCCTCGTGCTTTCGCACGGACCTAATTAAAATAAACCTCGTTTTCCCAGAGGTCAAACCCCGTTGCCACCTTTCTAGACACCTACTGGATTAGCTAATTGCAAAATGCAAAACACTCCTGGGAGTAACTCTTACTCACAGTGGGATCGGGATCCAACTATCATATAGATGCTATGCAATCTCATTGCAAATTTCAACTCTTGAAACTCCCGATATAGTTTTTACCCCTAACTGCTTATGACTTTAGCTATGGTCAACATATTATAAGCACTAGTCAAGTTCTATTTCGTAATTAATTACCCCTAACTGCTTATGAACTTAGCTATGGTCAACTCTTGAAACTCTCGTCATTTCGTGATTAATTAGGCCAACCCATATGACCCTCGGCTATGGTCAACATAATCATGTGACTGTCCTAACTAATCACATCATATGCGGTGTAGGAAGACATCACTTAGCTACCGTACACTACGCCTCGGCTATGGTCGACAAACGTAGCACAAATACTAAGTACTCTGCTTCCTAAAATGACGGAGGGTTGCGGATAGTTTTTTATGAAAACCTTTAACGCTTTGAACTTGATCTCGTTGTAGAATCAAAACAGTTTAGAAAAGGAGTGGGTTAAGCTCCGCATCTTTTAAAAACTTGCATTTTTCATAAAAAGGCAGAGTGAGTTTCAAATCCGATTCTACAACATCTTCAGGTTTCTTTTACTTTACATTAATCTCATTAATGTAGTCCCATCATTTAAGTTCCTAATCCATCACAGAAAAGAAACGAAAATAGAACGTATATTTATACCATCCGCATTCGTCACAGTGTCCCGTTATGCACCGTTAGGTTACTTAACTAACGGCATAGCGGGGCGGGACTACCGCGGGTGTAAAATATAAGCAGCATTTATTATATATCATATATATAATAATAATCCATTCGTCTCAGATACTAAGTAATCACATTACAGAATATCAACAGCAGTAGAAGCACATATGAAAATAAAAAGGATATCTAGGAGGTCCGTATTTTGTATTTAGCCAGTAATAGAAAATACGGATTCCATGGTCGCGATGAATAGCCAAACCCATACCCCTAGACCCCTACGAGAGCGGCAAGTGATCCTACAAATTCTAGAGTTTAGGAGACCCGGTCTCGACTCCTCAAGATGGCCTCCCACAGAACCTTAGAACCCGATCACTTGTGCTTCCCTCCTTGGGTCTATCCTAATGCGGAAAAGTAAATAATATACAATAATGGTGACATCATCCTCAACCCAGAAGTGCCCCAAATAAAAGAATATTACATACAATTAATCTTTACATGAATGAAAATAAACACTCTCATCTCACATAAATCCCCCGGCTATTCGATCGCGACAATCCTACATCATATTTCAGCAACACATAATATCTCATATCATCAACGTAAGCAAGTATGCGTATCCCGATTGTCGTTAATGTATAGCAACGAAGCCGGCGATACACCACATACTACGCTTACGGTCGCAGAAAAGAAAGTGAAAAACAACAATTGCAATCACAGATATCAAGACGATGTTTAACGTTTCGATTGAATCAACAAACACGCACGTTTTACCCCAAGAGTACAACACTTGAGCAAAGTTACAAATACTCAAAAATCGCGCCACAGTGTCTTATGATCCAGCCATAGAAGGAGTTAACCAACGCCTCACCTATGACACCACGGCACTACGGCAAACCCGAAGGTTCGTTCACGGTTCCGTGGGCATAGAATCGAGTTAAGGTTATTATGATCTTCTAGAGGGTTCATATGATACTTGCACTACAATTGAATATAAAGTTAACTTAGGAAAATTACAACACTTGGAAATTTCAGCGGGGTAGAAAGTGGGGTGTCCGATATTCGTTCGAAATGCTAAAAATAGTCCAAGTTACCAATTTAGTGTCAAATAATATGATTACGAATCACTACGAAATAGCCCCAGGTCACTATAATCATCACATGAAAATTGGGCTAAATAAACAATAATAGGAACCCTAACTTGCAACCAAGAGTGTACAGGAGAAACAGGGGGGCAAATGGGGCAGGGGGGCCGGCCTGGCCGGAATCTGGGTGGCAGTGCTCGGCTAAAATCCGAGCACTAGCCCCCGTATTTCATCTGTGTGCATATGTTTGCCTGTAGGACATTCTGTACCTGTTTGAAAAATTTTCAGAGGACCTTTTTAAAAATTTCCACAGAGCAATCCTAGGGTTCCGTAATACCGTATTTTTCGTAGTCGTTTTCGTATTCATATTTGTTATAACACTGTGTCCAGAATTCTAGTTTGGCTCTGATAACATTGTTGGGTTTCCTCTGCACCTACTAAAGAGTATGAAAGCATCACACATGCCACTTTAAAATTTTAGAGATGCAAAGCAAACAAGCAAGGATCTTTAACTAGAAAATCTAGCGTAACAACACTATAAAGTATATTTACACTAAGTGTAAGGAATACAACCTTTGTAGTCCTCTTTGTAGTGACTCCGAGGATCTTTGAGAGGTTGGAGAGGCTTGCTAGTAAGCTCCTATGTCTACGATGATTCACCCGAAGTTCACTAGCTCCAAGCTTGTAGCTCCACTTGATGCAAGAAAAAGATGAAGCTAAACACTCTAAACTAATTAGCTAGATTAGAGTAGAGTGATGAAGTGTTGTATTTTCTCTTATCAAAACTCTTTCTTTTTATCTCTTACTCACTTTGGAAGAACCTAGAGAGAAAGGAGGAAGAAGAAGATGAAGACAAAAGCTTTTTAAAGTGATAAAACTTGTGATGAAAAATAGAAAATATAGTATATATATTTTCTTTCTCTCATCCAACCACGGTTGCTATAATATCTAGATATTTAGTGAGTGGGTTAAAACCCAAAAGAAATAGTTAATCCAAGGTTAAAAGTTAGGTGAAGTGAGGTTAACTCAAAGAAGAGTGTAGAATTTTACAACCATGGATTAATCATTTCTTTTCTTTTGTTTTAAAACAAATCCAAATAAATATCCATATATTATAGTTCCATGTAAGTATTATATTGCCTTCAAGTGTGTATCATCAATCATGATACTTTTGTATGCATGTATCCATGCACATAAACATGTGCATGCTTGCACATCATCATATGCATACATGCATGCATTCTTCCTCTTTAATAAAAAGAGTTTTGAATAAAGAATAAAATAAATCTAAAAGTCAAAATGTTAAATCAACAATTGATTTAACAATCCGGTCATATCACATACGACCCGACCAATAGAAAAACGCCCGATTAACATACGGTATCACATGGTCATATTCAATCGGGTCCCCGCGCATATCTCATATGCACACAACATCTTTTCTCCTGGGCTAGGGAACTTCTGTGTGGGACTCTAAGAATCGTCAATACGCCGGCAGTGGGTGATAATCATATCAAACACCCACAAGCCGCAAGCGGTCAGCTAAACGTAACGGCCACCCGGGTATTGAACGATCAGAAGAAAACCTGCAAAGCTGTCCAAACTCCCGTCGAGCCATCTGGCAACACTTACCGTACAGTCCGGTCTCCTCGTCAAATATGTTGCACATCGAGTCTAGGGATGGTATCGTCGAACCCAATAACTCAATAAGTCATGCCGGTGTATGGCTCATAACAGATCGAGAAACTACTGATAATACTTATCGGTAAATCTCAGCAGCCCTGTCCAGGGACTTCCTGTTATAGCCAATCAAGCATAGCACAACATCAACCCCCAATACCGAGAGAGACGAAACCCCTCCTATCGCTCATTGCCTCCATGTGCCTCGGGACTGTACCTAAAGACCACCTGTTTGCACGACTCAATAGAGCCGTGGTAGGGTGGAGATCAAAGTATAGTGGGAGGACACACAAAACTCTATGACGATCTCGAGTCTACAGACTAACCTGTACCAGTGTCACTTGAGAACTGCTCTCCGACGATAGATATAATACCACATAGGAGTTCTCTGTGAGTCCGTTCAGTGTACCCAGTCTCCACTGAGCACCCGCATACAATCTTTGGTGTTAGCACACCAGATGGATATGGGATCATCCATCGCCCATCATATGGGACAAGAATGGTATATGCTTGTCTACTCTGGAATATCGATGCCCCGTCTCGATACACCCACGACTAGGAACAGTTCAAGGATATGCTTATAAACTACATGTGACCCACTAGTATGATCCACATCATAGTCACAGTAGTCAAGCAAATATCCTGAAGGCTTCATTAACATGTGTGAATGAATAAAATGATGATCAAATCAACATGTCAGATAATGTAAACCAGATAGTATACTATCATGTCGAGCAAGAAAGTAATCTATATATATATATATATATCCAAGCATCCACTATACATGTAATGGCCTCTAGGGCATACATATATCCAACAGTGTAGTGATAAGGAATCAATCGGATCTTGGGAGGATCACTAGACAGCTGTGGAGGACATTCTTAAGTACTAAATGAATGTTCTTAGTTCCAGCATCCAGAGTGATAAGGTCGGCTGAAACTCAGTCACATGCATTGTCTTTACCCTCAGTGGAGGGACGGTATGTTGGAAGAGTTCCAAGATTGATACCGTGGCAATCTAGACGATAAAGGATGAATACATTGCTACCAACGATACTGCCAAAGTGGCTGTCTGGGCATTTCTTGTTCATGAGATGAACATAGTTCCTACCATTGAGCGTTTAATAACTGTTATTGTGTCTATAATGGAGTTGTGGCTTTAGCCTGGGAACACTGGTCACATCAGCGATCCAGACATATTCTGAGGACAGTATTACCTGATCAAGGAGATGGTTGATCTCCAAAGGATCGAGATTAGGAGAGTTGACGCCAAGGATAACACGGCGGATCCACTCACAAAGGTTTTTCCCTAGAGAGACTTCTATAGGACGTTGAGAATGAGATACTGCAACAAATGACCTTAGTGCAAGTGGGAGATTGTTAGTTATATGTATGCCCTAGAGTCCATTACTGTACATGTGATGTATATTATAGTGGATGCTTGGACATATATAAGGAGGACTTTCTTGCTCGACATGATAGTATGCTATCTGGTTGTACTTTGTCTTAACATGTACACTTATTGTCTCTCTATTACATGTTGATAAAGCTCTTACGATGAGTACTTGACTACCAAGATTATGATGCGGATCATACTAGTAGGGCAGAGGTAGTCGGGAAGCACATCCTTCAAATGTTCCTAGTCGTGGGAGTATCGAGACAGGGCATCGATACTCTATAGTAGACTAGCATATACGCTTCTTGACCCATATGATGGGCGATAGATTATCTCATATCCATTGGTGTTTGACATCAGAGAAGGTATACGGGTGCTCAGTGAAGACTGGGTACACTGGACGGACTCGCCGAGAACTCCTAGTTGGTATTATATATATCTTGGATAGCAGTTCTCTGTTGACACTGGTACAAGTTAGTCTGTCGACCCGAGATCGTCATAGAGTCTTGTGTGATTCCCACTGTGCTTTGATTTCCACCATACCACGTTGAAGTGATCGTGCAAAAAGGTGATTTTGGGGTACAGTCCTGAGTCACAAGGAGGCAATGAGCGATAGGAGGGGATTCATCTCTCCCGGTATTGGGTGTTGATATTGCGCTATGCTCGATTGGCCATAACAGGAAATCCCTGGTCAGGGTTACTGAGATTTACTGGTAAGTGTTATCAGTAGTTTCTCAAACTGTTATGGACCTTGCATCGGCATGACTTATCAGGCTATTGGGGTCTGACGTTTTACCACCCCCAGGCAGTGATATGCGACATATCTGACGAAGAGAACGGACTGTACGGTAGTGTTACTGATTGGATTCGCAGGAGTATGAGCAGGCTTGCTTGTTGATCTTCTGATCGCTCAATACCCGGGTGGCCGTTATGTTTAGCAGACCACTTACGGCTTGTGGGTGTTTGATATGATCATCACCTACTGCCGGCGTATTGGTGAGTCTTTAGAGTCCTACACATAGGTTTCCTGGTTCATTCGAAACGAAGTAGGAGCACATATGTGATATGTGAGGGACCGAGATTAATACGTGTATGTGATACCGTATTCTATTCTCGCGATATATGATATCGGTCGGTTATATGTGATATAGCTGGGTTATCAGATCAAGTGTTGATTCGATAAGTTGATACATATGATATTAGTCGGTTGTATGTGATATAGCCGGATTATTAAATCAAGTGTTGATTTAATAATTTAATGTATAATTATATATTTGATATATTAACTTACATTAACTTGTATTAGCTCACTTAAACATTTCTTTTTCTCACTTGTGTACACTTAGTATATATATGATATTTATTAATGTACATTTATTTATGTCATGTTTGATGCCACATGCAATATGGGTGTATGAGACTAACACCATGCTTATGATAATCTAGGGTTTTTATTTATGTAAGTAAATCACAAATTGGTGGAATTATGTCATGGTTAGAAGCTTGGAGAAGCTTGTTGCTAACCATTGACTTAGTCCACTAACTTTGTTTTACATTAGATATTTATTAACCTAACAATTATTGTTAGCCATGTTTTATTCTCTACATGAGTTAGTGTATGACACTAACTCATCCATGGTTGCTATTCTCACCTCATGAGTTTCATTCTCATCTCCGCTTCATCTTCTTCTTCCTCATGAAAAAACTTTCTAGCTTTTGAAAAGGTGATGAAATATTTTGAGAAAAATTAATCTAAAGTGAGCCCATTTTCTACTTCATCACCCTCTAGTATATTAGCCATTTAGTTTAGGGTGTTTGCTTCACTAATCTACCATTAGTGAAGAGATAACATGAGCTTGAGTCTCCTCGACGTAGATCATCTTTGGCCTTGATGATTTCAAGCAAGCTTGTTCATTTCTTCATGTGAAAGCTTACTAGAGTTCGGGTGTTCACTACTTGGAGTGAAGGGACTACTATATGGAGCTTTAGAAGTGAAGAACCGGTCTACAAAGGTTGTATTCCTCATTCACTTAGATATAAAGATGTTTACATTGTTGTTCTTCTAAATCTCTAGTTAAGATTCTACGGTTAGGGTTTTTTAGTACGGCAAAAATTTGAAAATGGCATGGACAATGCCTCCCGAAATCTTGCCACCGCCCTGCGGAACCTTACATAAGCGATCCTATTTTTACCACCGACCTATCCGATATGCAAAACGTTATTCAGCCTTCATCTCACACATCTGGATCAACCATGCTCGACAACGAATTTCATTTACCTATTTCATTACACACTTTCTTTGGTTCTTCTTCTCATATTCTTTCATTTCCATCGAGCTTTGATGAATCACACTCTGATATTTCGAGTTCTATGATTCTCGAAAGACCATTCGAGTTAGTCTCTTTTGAAAATAAGGTAGATGAGTTTTTCGAATCTCCTACCTCCATTTCTGACAAATCGAGTTCTTTGAATCCTGGTGCGTAATACATTGACGTTGAAACTTTCAATCATCCTAGTAGATCTTCCTATTCCACTAACATAGATATCGATTCCTTTCTTTCCGATGAGATTATCACTCGGACCATCGATGAAAGTTTCGAAAATATTTTCCTCGAAGAACTCGCGTTCCTTAAAGATTTGGATGTTGTGATGAATCAATCTCCACCGGAAATTCGTGTGCCTCCCTTTGAGGCCGAAGAAGTTGAACCACAACCCTTCTTCTTATCACATATAAGAATGCAAATATTCCTCCTATTCCTTTTCTTTCACATTCTCGTTTTCATTCACATTCACTTTTCCTCTCTACCAACCAAGATGTAAAACCTTTCGATTACACTTCTTATCTTCCCCCACTTCATCACTTATCATAGTCTTATTTATGTTTCTTCTACTTGAGACATGATACAACCTTCATTCTTATACAGTCTCAAGTCTTCTTCACGTCTATCCGTTATATGATCTTCTACCAACCATAGTGTTATATTGATAAAATATTTGAATTGTTGGTTTTAACTTTTAGTCTTTGTAATGTTTTGTGTAGACCAATAATCTCTTATGTTGAATTTCAATACTTAGTAATGAAAACACTGTTTTACTCAAGTTTGGAGGTGGGAGAAGAAAAATATTTTTAAAATGGCTCTTGAAAGAAAAGAAATTTTTGCACGATTGTGAGCCAAGAACTAGTTTGGGGGAAATTTCACTGTCATTCACTCTTGACCCTTTCTTTATACCATCTTTTTGAACCGTTCCTCCTAATCTTCAGGTTTTGATTTTACAGGACAATATCAGTGAGGACACAGCTGCAAACAAGTTTGGGGGAATGGTTTGGATGGCTTGTATATATCCACGTGTCATATGTAAATATTGCATTGCACATTTTTTAAAAATAAAAGTTAGAAAAAAAATACATATGAAATATAGGAAGAGATTTAAGAAATACAAGAAAATTAGATGTTTTAAAACAAAGCTAGTAATACGTAGTCATGAGCTGTTGTCCCAAAGGTTAGTAAGATGAAGAAATTACTAATCTTCCAATAGAAATAAGTCTGAAAAATAGTCTCTATTCTTGAGTCCAAACTTCTGAATATTGATACCCTGCTATACGCACTTGCACACATCCTAAAACTTGGGATAGTAGAGAATACCTTGAAATACTCTTGCCTAGAAGCCTTAGTATGAAGGATTAACAAACTATAAGTGGTGCATATAAAAAAATGATGGCGCTGAAAAATGAGCATTGGTTTTGTAATTATTTAAGGCAGTATAAAAAAATATAGCGAGCATACCTTATCATCTAGTGTCTTAGACCAACTGGTTTGGGAGTCACTGCTAAGCCTTAGGTGTTGCAAAACTAGAATATTGCTAATTACGTTTTAATAAGTATGCACATTCGGTAATCGGTTAATTAGTATCTTAAAAAGTATTAACGGTCACATGAAAAATGTGTGAGCAAATGCATCTAAAATATCACCAACTAAAAAGTACTAAAAAATATGGATAAAGGGTATGATAGCTTGAATTGAATTCTCCAAGTGTAGGGGTGTCTTTTACACACACGTAGGGGTATATGATCGATATTTGGAGGAAAGATAAGGAGGAAGACTAAAAACAATGTTTTATTGAGGGATGATGTGATTTCCGAAATCTTTTCAAGAACATTAAGATAGGGCTCATGATAACTAAAAAGTTAGTGTAGTTTGAAACTCTTATTTTCAAGTTTTTTTCTTTTATATGTTTCTTATCTTTGCATTTAATTTTTTTCTTCTTTCTTTTATTTTGGAATTTTGTAGGTGTAATCTGCGGAAAACCCTCAGAAGACAACACTCGTCCTATTAGGGACACCTTGAGTTTTAACAGCTTGTTGCACGAGCTAAGTGTAATCGTGTTGCCTACGAAAGTATGTTAGCTTTCTTTTTTCTTTTTAATAAAATAGTTTGTTCGGGACGATCAAAGATTAGTTTGGGGGTATTTGATTAATTAAATTTATGGCAAATTTGTATGGACATTTTCCCTACTATTATTAATAACTAAAAGGTGTTAAATGTAAATAAAGAACATATGCGGGTTTATTTGTAAAAATATTAATATCATATGTTTTTCATTTATAATTAATATAATAGGGAAAATATATGCATATAATATTTAAATAAAATATTCATATTAAAATATGCATATCATATCAAATATTTCTACCCAATATTCTTAAGATATCATATTATATAAATGATTGGAATAATATCTCAAAAATAACAAATACTACTAAGAATTTAATTTGAGATATTGTGCATGTATTATAATAAAATTAGTTTAGGTCTGAAATTTAAGCAGGAGATCTATAACAAATCGATTCACCAAACCAAATTTGCCGAATATTATGAGCAAATCGAAGAATTTAACCACCGTAGAGACCAAGAGCAATATTTTCAGAATATTTTTATCACAAGGATCTCCAAATATCGAGAGAAGAAGCCACAAGAAAATTGGATGCACAAACCTAGGGGCGGCGGATCCGCAGTCAATATGGGGTATAGGCGGTGGAACCACGGTCTGTTATGGGCTTTAAGATCTGAAATTGCAGATGCTTGATCATAATGTTACACTCTTCAATATGGCATCTAAGGTTTCTAATTCTAGAGACTATATAAAGGACCGAAAGCTATCTATTGAGAAATAAATTCATCTATCCATTGATCGATTAAGATCTTGGAGCAAACTAGAGTTTTGTAAATTATTTATTCAGCAAGCAACTTTTGTAATGCACTAGTTGATCAATAAATATAGTTCTTTATTTTAATTCTTTCTGCATTTACTTTCTGCATTTACTTTCTGCACTTCTAATTTCCGCATTAATTTCTATATTACATTCCGCAATTACTTTCTGGACTACATTCCGCAATTACTTTCTGCACTTTTAATTTTTAATTATGATTTCATTCATTTTTCACCTCTATTTTACTTTGCTAATATTCATGATTGAGTAAATTCTTACTTGCTAGGGTTTGTAGAATAGGGTAGAATAATAGATGAGAAATATCTTTAAATTATTTTTCAAGTTTTAATTTTTATAAATTTTAGCAAAATAAATGTTAAATCTCTTATCGGGCGCGCTATCACCTTATAATAGTCACGACCATGATTTTAGATTTTTTAATAATCGTTTTGTTAAAGGCTTGAGATGAATAGAGATCAATGGAAGGATGTTCATCTCAGAAAACTGCAATTTAGAACCTCTCATTCATTATCAATTTTGTTATATATCTGTACTATTAATCAGTGTCTGCTCAGTAATTACAGATTACAAGAATTCATGATAAAATACTGGAAACCCACTCAATATCATGGATATAGCATTAGGGAGCCGACACTGCAATCAGAACAGAAAACCGACCGATATTCAAAGAACTCTTTTGCAATAAACATGTGTACACAATTTTGGTCCAACACAATACAAGTGTGCACATAGCTCTTTTGATCCTTGGACCGTGGTAGAGCTGCCTTAGCACATGTGGGCATCATGACTTGTGCAAGTGGGCACATATAGTTTGGTGTCATGAGTTAATGCTAAAAGTTGTGATGTGATATATAGCTCATTTTTGTTGGATGTATATGCCCTAGAGGCCAGTATTGTATATGTATATATATGGATACTAGGGATATGTATGTTCAGAACAATCTTGCTCAGTTTTATAGTATATTATTTGACTTGTCTTTATCGGGATATGTGTATTTATTTGTATTATTACTATATCTGGTTTGCACATATTGATAAAGACTCGATACGATAGTATACTATTGTGGTTTGTCTTTATCTTAACATGGCATATGTCGTACTCGTTATTACATATTGCGGTTACATGTAGATAAAGCCCCTAGGATCTTGCTTAACTACCTGCATTGTGATAGCGATCATACTTGTGGGAGCAGGGTAGTCTATAAGCATATCCTTAAATGGTCCCTAGTCGTGTGAGTATCGAGACTGGGCACCGATACTCCAGAGTAGACTAGTGTATACGTTTCTACCCCCGTCGGGGTGATGGTTGGTCCTGCAGCTATTGGTCTGATGTACCCAAGATCGTATACAGGTGCTCACTGGGGTGAGTACACTAGACGGACTCGCCGAGAACTTCTATATGGTACTATACCTATCATCAGATGGAAGTTCTCAAGTGACATGTGTACAGGTTAGTCCTTGGACCCAAGATCGGCATTTGTCTCGTGTGAGTTCCCACTGAACTTTGATCACTACCCTACCACGGCTCTACTGAGTCGTGCAAACGGGTTTTGGTTGGGTTCAGTCCCGAGCCACATGGAGGCAGTGAGCGATTATCGGGGATCGGTCTCTCCCGGTACAGGGAGTCGATATCGCACTTTGATTCGATTAGTCAGGACCATAAGACCTTGGCCAAGGCACTTGAGATTTACTGATAAGTTGATCAGTAGTTTCTCGGATTGGTCCTGAGCTATATCGACACGACTTATCAGGTTGTTAGGGTCTGACGTTCACCATCCCCTAGACCCGGTATGCGATACTCTTTGACGAAGAGACCGGACTGTACGGATATTGTCACGGATAGGATCAGTAGGAGATCCGGATGAGTTTGCTCGTCGGCCTTCCTTTTCGACAGGTACCTGGGCAGCCGTTACGTACAGCTAGTACCGCTGACGTGCTTGTGGTTAAACCCACTGCCAGAGTACTGTCGAGTCTTTAGAGTCCCACACAGAGGGTTTCCCTAATCCAGGCAAAATGATGTAGTGGCCGTATTGGATACGTGCAGGGTTCGATCGATTGATGTACTTGGTACTCGGATTTTCGATCGGACAGTCTGTAATACTGGCCGGCTCGGGTTTGAGCCGGATTATTAAATCAGGTACTGATTTAATAATTTACATATATGTATTTCGATATATATATTCTAGTATTACATTCTTCGTGTTATTCTATCTCTTTTGGGCGTTCGGATTTTTATCTGATTGCCGGTATATTAGTACAGTAGACTGAAATCCGTATTTACTACAGATTTCCTTCTAGAAGGTGGCCACCTCATTATGTATTTTCCTTTTATTTGATAATTGGAAATAAGGTGGAAAGTAAAAGGTATGGGTGGAATGGTGATGACCATGCTTTAATAATTCACAACTGAATTTATAATTCATTTGGAGTTACTATTGAAGAATGGTTGTTAATTGTTTATTGAAAGAATTCACACACAAAACCAAGGTGTGTGATTTTCTCTCACTTCATGCTTCATTTCTCTTTGAGCTCTCATTTTTCTTGAGTTCCTCCCTCCTCTTGCTTTCTTCCATCTTCATCTTCTTCCTCTTCACTAACATTCTCATGTGTTGAGAAACAAGTGAAGAGACAAGAAAGAGATAGCTTTACACTTAGAAACCCAAACTACATCCTAGACTACTTGGTTTGGCAAACCAAGTTTTCTAGTTGCTCCTTTATGTTACATAGTTAGGAGCTAGAGCCATGGATCATACTTCCCGGGTGGATCATCAAGGACTAAGGAAGACTGGAGAACATGCTCGATCCCGGAGAGCCGATGGAGCCGGAGTTGGAGATCTAGCAAGTTCTAGGAGACCACTTGGAGCACATGACGAGGAGAGAAAACCGAAGGACTCGAGCCTCTTGGTATAACTTCTTTCTTAGTAGATAGAACTCTATTTTAGCTAGTTAGTTTTATGGAAAGATCGGGATTAAGTTTTATTCTAGTGCCAATGTTTTGATCATCTTAAAATTTTTGTTCCGTATTTGGCCACGGAAGTTGGCCGGGGCACTAGGGTAACCCTTCATGGTATCAGAGACACCCATAAAACCTATACTAGCTTGTTTAAACGTGTTTAGAATAACGATCGACTGGATTTTTCAAAAACCGCATTTTCTCACATGATGTTTTTGTCGATTTTAAAACTGCTAGAAAAATCAATTTTGTGGTCTCAGAAAATCATGCAGGCGTTTTTAAGACAACTGAAGAAATTTGGTCACGTGACCCCACCAACCCACCGCGGAACCGCCGCATAAACCCTCTATTGGCGGCGGTTCCGCGGCCGTTTTGGGGCCCACGTGGGTAAACTTTCTTCTGGGTCTCTTATTTTTGGAAATTGTGGTTTCTGGAATAATTACTTTTTGGGCTCAGATTTGTTACAGTGTTGGTTTAATTCTTGAGGCCCACTTGGAAAGTTTAGTCGACCGTAATGTTAAAATACGTGTTTTATTATCAGTACATTCACTTTTATCTGCGACCGGGAATGTCACTCGATCGGTAAAACTCGTCTGATTGCTATATGTTATTTTAGACGGGTTTTGCGAACGTGACATTCGCGTTGATGTTGTGTGCTTGTGCTGTGATTGTGGTTGGATTGTCGTGGTGGATAGCATGTGGTGCTATGTTAGAATATAGTTTATAATTCATCTGTACATTTGTTATTGCGGGGCGAGCGTCCGACATATGGACTGCCGTCTTTGCCGTTTGTATATTATTTTGGGGCACGACCGGGCTGAGGTCGATGTCACCGGTTGTATATATTTTTTTAATATTCTGTACTAGGCTTACCCCACGGCGGAGTGCACGGATAGCCGGGTTCTAGAAGGCAACAAGCCCGCATCTTATGGCATCGAGACGGAGGAGGCTTCATTCTCATGGCGCTGAGACGGAGGGGGCTTCATTCTAGAACTGGCGAGCTATTCACCGCACTCGTAGGGGGTACAGGTTTTCATTGCACATGCTATCCATACGACCGGAACATCGGGTTTTATTTGCGGCTCAAATGAAACCCGGGGCTCCAAGATTATCAACCATTCTGTAATGTTATCTGTGATGTTGTTTATTATCATGCATGGGACGAATGTTATATATACTTATATATATACTAGTAGATGTTGTATATATTTTGCACCCGCGCTAGTCCAGCCCCCGCTCTGTCGTTAGTTAAGTAACCTAACGGGTGATGACGGGGTCCCGTGGCGAATGCGGATGGCATATACGTACATTTTATTTTCGTTCTTTTCTGGTGTGATAGGTTACAAATTGATGGGACCGCATTAATTTTAATTAATGCAAGATAAAAAACCTAAAAGATGTTGTTGGAACCAGATTTTAAAAACTGACATTACAGACGTTCTCTTTTGCTTTGCACGGTGGTATTCATTTTGGAATATCCAGCACCTCATTTGATGAGGCAAGGGCCGAGATCTCTTCACCGGGAGTGACCCCTTGAGTAAAAGTTTGCGTCAGGGTAATAACTTCACTATAGTCGATTATTTTTGCTTTGCATCGTGGTATTCGGTTTGAAATATCCTGCACCTCATTCGACGAGGAAAGAGCTGAGATCCCCTCACAGGGAGCGATCTCTTTAGCAAAGGTTTTCGCCACTATATATTTACAAAACTACTCAGGTTCCTTCAACGATATCAAGTTCATTACGTTAACGGGTTTTTCGCCAAAAACCTAGCCGTAGCCCTCCGTCATTTCGGATAAAAACATATAGTATTCATGCGGTGTTTGTTGGCCAAAGTCAAGGCATCGTGTATGGTAGCTGTATGTTTCATATCCGTAGCATAGATAAAATGCATTGGTTTAGGACAGTCGTACCATCTTGTTGGCCAAAGTCAAGGGTGTGTGTGGGTGGGTCTAAATCAATCAGGACAATGACGGGTAGAACTTGACTTGCGCGTTATGATTTGTTGGCCAAAGTCAAGGTCATAAGCGTTTAGGGAAAAAACCACATCGGGAGTTTCAAATATACAGGAAACTTGCAGATTTAGCATACCTTCTGGAGTGTGGTGACTAGAGTAGATTCCATCTAGTGCATCACACAATGATAGTTGGATCCCGATCCCACTGATGAGTAGGATTACTCTCGGGAGATTATCACACTTAACAATCAATGCTATAAGCCAAGTAGGTGTCTAGAAAGGAGTTAGCGGGGCTACGCCTCCAGGAAAAAGAGGTTATGTAATTAAGGAATTTCGCGAGAGCGTTGGAAAACCTCCCTTGAAGTACCAACACCGGCCTGGCTGAAAGGTTAAGCAAGTATTGTGACGTGCGATTAATCCTGACTAGTTCTTCTTTTAGGGTTTGAAGAAGAATTTGAGGAAACAGTGGGAGCCATCCTGGTTAGATAAATTAATAACCAATCTAATTTTGCAAGAGCGCACGCTGAGTGTTTTCCCTCTCTCTCTCCAAGTAGCAACCATTTCACGCCTTAATCAAGATAATAAAATGTATCGCTTGACCGATCCGAATTCTTATTCGAGACTGGGAAACGTCGGTTCGGCTCTAACTTACGACAACAGTCATAAGTATGAGAAAGGGAAAGAGGAAAGTTTGAATTCCTTGATAAACCCATCGAAGAAGAAACATAATGTTGCGACTTCTTCAGGTGTTCTTATAGTTGAGAACTGCTTTTCGGTCAGTCCTAGCTCCTGGGTACTAGATACCGGATCAGGATCTCATATCTGTAATTTATTGCAGGGACTGAGAAAAAGTAGGATAGTTCGACCTGGTGATATGTCCCTTAGAGTAGAGAACAGAGCACAAGTTAATGCTGCGGCCGTCGGTGAATATTACCTTATGTTGCCAAATGGCAATACTATGATTTTGAACAATTGCTATTATGTACCTTCCATGTTATGCAACATAATATCAGTTTCTTTACTTGATAAAGATGGATATAATTTTGTTCTTGATAGAAATATCATGAACATCTACCTTCAAAAGATATTGGTTGCAGAAGGTACACTGTGTAATGGTATCTATGTTCTAAATCAGAACACAGTTCTCAATATACAAAACACACGCAAGAAGAAAAGTTCAGATACGAACCAATCCTACTTGTGGCATTGTAGACTTGGTCATATCGGAGGGAAAAGACTGAGTAAGTTACATAAAGATGGATATTTGAACACGTCCGAATTTTCATCTTATGTAACTTGTCAATCCTGTCTCAAAGGAAAGATGACCAAATCTCCTTTCACCGGACAAGGAGAAAGAGCAAGAGAGCTCTTGGGACTCATACACAGTGATGTGTGTGGTCCAATATCTACACATGCAAGGGGTGGGTTCTCGTACTTCATCACATTCACTGACGATCTCTCTAGGTTCGGATATGTGTATCTTATGAAACACAAATCTGAAGCTTTTGGGAAATTCAAAGAATTTAGAAGCGAAGTAGAGAACCAGATTGGCAAAAGTATCAAGATCCTCCGATCTGATAGAGGGGGAGAGTACTTAAGTACATAATTCAGGGATTTTCTAAAAGAGAATGGCATTCTCCCTCAGCTTACTCCTCCGTATACACCACAGCACAATGGCGTGTCGGAGCAGAGGAACCGTACCCTATTGGATATGGTTCGCTCCATGAGGAGTAATGCCGAGTTATCTCTTTCTTTTTGGGGGTTTGCTCTTGAATCAGCAGCATTCATATTGAATAGAGCGCCATCTAAATCAGTGCCTACCACTCCATATGAAGTATGGACTGGGAAGAGACCATGTCTTGATTACATTAAAATATGGGGGTGTCCTGCTTTTGTTAAAAAGCAGTATCCAGATAAACTCGAGACAAGGTCTGTATTGTGCAAGTTTGTGGGATACCCTAAGCATTCCAAGGGATATCTGTTCTACCACACTAAGGAACAGAAGGTGTTAGTATCTCGCCACGCTACCTTTTTAGAAAGGGAATTTCTTGAAAAAGAAATTAGTGGGAGTACGGTAGAACTAGAAGAAATTCAGGAACCACAAACTACAACAGAAGATTTGGAAGAACCCTTAGATTCAGTTATACCCGACGAACCTCAGCCACTTTGCAGATCTAGTAGGATTTCTCATTCGCCCGAAAGATACTACGGTTTTCTCATAGATGGGGATCGAGAGGATTGCATCTTGGAAGAAGATGATCCTACTAGTTTCAGGCAGGCCATTATCAGTAGGGACTCTGATAAGTGGCTGGATGCTATGCAATCTAAAATGGAGTCCATGTACGCCAATAAAGTGTGGACCCTGGAAGTTGCTCCACCTGGGGTAAAACCCGTTGGATGCAAATGGATCTACAAGAAGAAACTTAGTGTAGATGGGCAGGTGGAAACCTAAAAGGCTAGACTCATTGCAAAAGGTTTTCGTCAAAGACCAGGAGTAGACTATGACGAGACTTTTTCTCCAGTAGCTATGCTCAAATCTATTAGGATCCTGCTTGCCATTGCTGCCTTTCATGACTATGAGATCTGGCAGATGGACGTAAAAACGGTTTTTCTAAACGGAAGTTTAGAAGAGTGCGTTTACATGGATCAACCAGAAGGTTTTGTAGATAGTGGGAGCAGCGGGAAGGTGTGCAAGCTGCTCAAATCCATTTATGGATTGAAGCAAGATGAGACAGTCAAGGACTTTGACTTCATCAAGAACGAAGATGAGCCATGTATTTATAAGAAGATTGTAGGACGAACTGTCGTATTCCTAGTTTTGTATGTGGACGACATTCTTTTGATAGGAAATGACATTCCCATGATATAATCGGTCAAGCTATTCATATCACAAAGGTTCTCTATGAAAGACCTAGGTGATGCCTTATACATTCTGGGGATCAAGATCTTTAGAGATAGATCCAAGAGACTACTGGGACTTTCACAGTCCAGGTACATAGAGACCGTACTAAAGAGATTTAGTATGGAAGATTCCAAGCGCGGTAACATACCCGCATTGCATGGAATCACCCTCTCCAAGGAGATGTCTTCCAAGACTGATGAGGAGAGGGTTCGCATGAGCACTATACCCTATGCTTCGGCGGTAGGATCTATAATGTATGCAATGCTATGTACAAGACCAGATATAGTTTACGTGCTAAGCGTGGTGAGCCAGTATCAGTCAGACCCAGGTGAGGACCACTGGACAGCAGTAAAGAACATTCTCAAGTACCTGAGAAGGACTAAGGAGATGTTCCTGATTTACGGTAATGGAGACCTCAGGGTCGAGTCCTTTACCGACTCAAGCTTCCAGAGTGACAAGGATGACAGCAAGTATGTCTCGGGTTTTATATTTACCTTCAACGGAGGGGAGGTATGTTGGAAGAGTTCCAAACAGGATACCGTCGCAGACTCGACGATAGAGGCTGAATACATTGCTGCAAGCGATGCCGCAAAAGAGGCGGTCTGGATAAAGAAGTTCATAGCCGAACTTCAGGTGGTTCCGTCCATTGTTGATCCAAACCAGTGTATTGTGACAACAATAGGGCTATAACTTTAGCGAAGGAACCACGGTCCCATCAGAAATCCAGGCACATCTTAAGGCGGTATCACCTGATCAGGGAGATCATAGATCGCCGGGAGATCGAGGTCCGGAGAGTGGATACGAAGGACAACACGGCGGATCCATTTACAAAGGCCCTCCCTCAAGCACAGTTCGAGCGACTTTTTGGGATGTTGGGTATGTGGTACGCCAGCAGCTGGCCTTAGAGCAGACGTTGGGTATTCGGTACGCCAATCACTGGCCTTTAGTGCAAGTGGGAGATTGTTAGATGTATATGCCCTAGAGGCCAGTATTGTATATGTATATATATGGATACTAGGAATATGTATGTTCAGAACAATCTTGCTCAGTTTTATAGTATATTATTTGACTTGTCTTTATCGGGATATGTGTATTTATTTGTATTGTTATTATATCTGGTTTGCACATATTGATAAAGACTCGATACGGTAGTATACTATTATGGTTTGTCTTTATCTTAACATGGCATATGTCGTACTCGTTATTACATATTGCGGTTACATGTAGATAAAGCCCTATGATCTTGCTTGACTACCTGCGTTGTGATGGCGATCATACTTATGGAAGCAGGGTAGTCTATAAGCACATCCTTAAATGGTCCCTAGTCGCGTGAGTATTGAGACTGGGCACTGATACTCCAGTATAGACTAGTGTATATGTTTCTACCCCCGTCGGGAGGATGATTGGTCCCGCAGCCATTGGTCTGATGTACCCAAGATCGTATACAGGTGCTCACAGGGGTGAGTACACTGGACGGACTCGCCGAGAACTTCTATGTGGTACTATACCTATCGTCAGATGGAAGTTCTCAGGTGACATGTGTACAGGTTAGTCCTTAGACCCGAGATTGGCATTTGTCTCGTGTGAGTTCCCACTGAAATTTGATCACTACCCTACCACGTCTCTACTGAGTCGTGCAAACAGGTATTGGTTGGGTTCAGTCCCGAGCCACATAGAGGCAGTGAGCGATTGTCGGGGATTGGTCTCTCCCGGTACAGGGAGTCGATATCGCACTGTGATTCGATTGGTTAGGACCATAAGACCTTGGCCAAGGCACTTGGGATTTACTGATAGGTTGATCAGTAGTTTCCCGGATTGGTCCTGAAACACATCGGCACGACTTATCAGGTTGTTAGGGTCTGACGTTCACCATCCCCTAGACCCGGTATGCGATACACTTTGACGAAGAGACCGGACTGTACGGATATTGTCACGGATAAGCTCAGTAGGAGATCCGGATGAGTTTGCTCGTCGGCCTTCCTTTTCGACAGGTACCTGGGTAGCCGCTACGTACAGCTAGTGCCGCTGACGTGCTTATGGTTAAACCCACTACCAGAGTACTGTCGAGTCTTTAGAGTCCCACACAGAGGGTTTCCCTGATCCAGGAAAAACGATGTAGTGGCCGTATTGGATACGTGCAGGGTTCGATCGATTGATGTACTTGGTACTCGGATTTTCGATCGGACAGTTTGTAATACTAGCCGGCTCGGGTTTAAGCCGGATTATTAAATCAGGTATTAATTTAATAATTTACATATATGTATTTCGATATATATATTCTAGTATTACGTTCTTCGTGTTATTCTATCTCTTTTGGGCGTTCGGATTTTTATCTAATTGCCGGTATATTTGTACAGTAGACTGAAATCCGTATTTACTACAGATTTCCTTCTAGAAGGTGGCCACCTCATTATGTATTTTCCTTTTATTTGATAATTGGAAATAAGGTGGAAAGTAAAAGGTATGGGAGGAATGGTGATGTCCATGCTTTAATAATTCACAAATGAATTTAAAATTCATTTGGAATTACTATTGAAGCATGGTTGTTAATTGTTTATTGAAAGAATTCACACACAAAACCAAGGTGTGTGATTTTCTCTCACTTCATGCTTCATTTCTCTTTGAGCTCTCATTTCTCTTGAGTTCCTCCCTCCTCTTGCTTTCTTCCATCTTCATCTTCTTCCTCTTCACTAACATTTTCATGTATTGAGAAACAAGTGAAGAGGTAAGAAAGAGATAGCTTTACACTTAGAAACCCAAACTACATCCTAGACTACTTGGTTTGGCAAACCAAGTTTTCTAGTTGCTCCTTTTTGTTACATAGTTAGGAGCTAGAGCCATTGATCATACTCGCCGGGTGGATCATCAAAGACTAAGGAAGACCGGAGAACAAGCTCGATCCCGGAGAACCGATGGAGCCAGAGTTGGAGATCTAGCTAGTTCAAGGAGACCACTTGGAGCACATGACGAGGAGAGAAGACCGAAGGACTCGAGCCTCTTGGTATGACTTCTTTCTTAGTAGATAGAACTCTATTTTAGCTAGTTAGTTTTATGGAAAGATCAGGGTTAAGTTTTATTCTATTGCCAAAGTTTTGATCGTCTTAAAAATTTTGTTCCGCATTTGGCCACGGAAGTTGGCCGGGGCACTAGGGTAACCCTTCAATTTTCCCTCCATTTCTACTGAGTAAAAATCAGGTTTATTTAGAGTAAACGAACAATACCAGTAGACTTATTGAGTGCACTCGAGTTCACCATACCAACACGAGCACAAAATCCCAAGTTTGGATTGGCGAAACTCCCAAAATACCGGCCTCACCAGTTCTATTTGCTCCAAATGTCCCCATTTTTCTTCTGGTCATTTTTTAGGGTCAAATCAGTCCTTCTATATTGTTTGTTTATTCTGAAGTTGAGCCTATAAATAACAGAACAGATATTGAGTAAGGGACCACATGTATTTATATACCTCATTTTCCATTTTTGTTTAGTTTTAGTTTAGCTTGAGAGTTGAGTGGGCTTTGACTTGGTTTCTTCTTTTTCTTCCCTCTTGAAGCTTTCTTTCGAGAGCTTTATCATAGAGGTTGAACAAGTTACCAATATCTTGTACCTAAACATCTTCAAGTGTTAATAATATTGTTATTGTTTTGTTTACTTGCTTCTTTTCTTTACTTGTTTTTTTGCTATTCATTATGTGTAACTAATCCTCTTTGGTTGTGGTGATGGTAAGGAAGTGAGATGAAAGGTTTTGCCTTCCTCCTCCTCCTGTTTATGTTTAATGTGCTTATATTTGTGATTCTAACTTAAAAATTGTTTATGTATCGATGTGATATGATATTTTGAAACCACGGTTACTTGTAACCTCTTCATATACTATACTCACTCCCTTTCCCCATTTCATAATGTTTAAGATAAAATCAATTTGGTGTTAAGTTTGCTTAGTTTAGGTACGGTATTTTCTGACCAAGTGCTTGACAAACTCTCGGTTTTCATATACTCTATACTATCACAAACACTTAGCAAAGTTAACACTAAAACTAATTGCTCTCATTCGCTAACTTGTGTTTTTGATGTTGATGTATACTTGCTAACCCTTAGGTTTAGCATTGATACTTCAAGTTTGGACATACAAACGGTAAGTGAACAATACGGACTCATTTCATGTTTTGCGTCAAATATCTATATTTTAATGATTTTTGCTTCGCAACCGTCTTGACAAGTCATGCTTCACGCCGAGATCGACATAAGGACGGACAACTCATGGGCAAGGTAGCGTCGAAGGAATCGTCGCGATTCGACCATCCGAGCCAAAGCCACGGCCATTTCTTTCTTAACTTGTTTTTCTTTGTTTTCGTGTTTTATATTTTTGTGACAAACCAACCAATTCATTATTTGTTGAACCTTAAAAAACAAAACCCAATACACAATTCCCTGCGGATCGACCCGTACTTGCCGACTTGCTACAACGCGCCATGCACTTGCGGTTTATAAATTTTAAAACGAGACCGAGCTCGCGTGCGCATCCATTTCCTTAAAACGGTTCCATTTCCAAAACATACGCGTTTGCACGTGTGGGTAAAGGCCCGAACAAGTTTTTCGCGCCATTGCCGTGGAGTTGGTAGTTATTAGGAATTGTTATTTCTGGTTCTTACTAACTAAACATTTTTTTTCAAAACTAACAAAACGAAAATTTCTAACTTGTTCTCTGTCCTTAAAACCTGCAATCACCCTGAACTTAAATTAAAAAATCCAAGTATACTAGTAGACTACTGATATAGCCTGGAAGAGCTACACAAAATTCGAGCACAAATACTCTGCATTTGGCTATCAGCATTGGTGAAAATTTCGATCTCGCCGGCGTAATCAGGGTGTTTTAGATTTTTTTTCTTGTGTTATCTCCAGTGCCTTGTCAGTAATATATTGGTATTGTTTGATTTTTGTAATTTTGTGTGTGCATGAATTGGGGCATATATATCGCTTTTGGCACTAAATATCGTATTTTCCGACATTTGCAGATTTTTTAGGAATTACGACCAGCGATCGTACGAAGCGAGGCTCAAATTCAATTACAAGGCGTTAGTAAAGTACAGTGCCAAAAATACGGGTAGTTTGACCCGCGCAAGCGAACATTCAAATACCCGTAATCACATCAAAGGGGTTTCTTAACCCAAAATCGCATCAGTACGTATTTTTCTAACACATTCGCTCAAATCTGACGCGTTCCAATATTCTATCTTCTGCAGGATTCTTCACACAAACTTGCCGCCAATTGCACAAAGAACTAACTCGTATTTGTTGCAGCGTTTAAACTTAAATCGAAAAAGAATTGCTTGATTGATTGGTTTCTTAAATTCTTTTATTGATGCGCATTTGCATCTTAATACGGATAATAAAGGCAAGAGACCAAACAAGATACGGTAAAGAATTTCATCACCTTTCTCCGTAGTCCACAAATCACAAAACTGCACTCTTGCATACCCATAGTAATTTAAAATCCACTAGAACTTTGACTTTAAGGACTCCGCGCACATTAGGAGAAGTTAACTGTGTTTAGAACACTGCTTAACGGTATATTATTCACAGGGTGTCTAGACAAGTGTTCATGAGAAAGGGTTATTCTAATTAAGTAACTTCGCGAAAGCGTTGGATAACCTCCCCTTATCTCTGCACTTACCTGGCTTTGTGATCCGTATATCTTGAGCCCGTTTCTCAACACAGTTTTACTTCGACAATTAGGTTCTTGAGCAGATCTAGTTGACTTAGCATAACATATACTGCTAGGAGTATGATATTCTTTTTTTTTGTGATTTTTGTGAATTCTTGTTGATATGGGTGACACACAATTTCATTCAATTTTTCATGATTCTTATTCCTTTGTTTATACTCAGTCCTAATTATTTTGTTCAAATTGCCACGATTCTTCCTACATTCAAGAAAATTATCCTTTTCTAGGGGTCACCAACCATCCCAGATTTTTGATAACGGTCACCTATCTAACACTCTTGAACCCAGACCCACTTCAATTAGAGTTTTAATGATTGAAGATTTAGAGAAAGAGGTCAACAGGGTAACTGTTTAGCATCACCACCGTCACAATCTTCCCTTCCTAAAACAACTGACCCATCATTAGGGAATGATGGTGAGATGGATGCTAGGTTGACTGCTTTAGAGAAATGTATTGAAGTGATGATTGCGGCCGAGAATCAAACAACTACAACGCTAGCCCTGTTTATACAGCAGTCTGAGCAATTGTTTCACGCTCAAGCTCAATCTTTGGCTAGAATTGAAGAGTATGTAGCTGTAGTGATTCTAAAGAGTGAACACAGTCAATTAGAACCACACAATGTCAATATCTGTCATCTAGGAAGTCATTCGAGTGAGATAAACGATCAAATGAATTTTGATGATTTCATAGATGATGATGCAAATGAATTGATTAAGTGTTGTCAGGACACACAGGAAGTCCCTCTAAGTTAGTCCACCACTAACCTTCAGGTACCCACTGAACCTCCTGTCATTTGTGATTTTAAGGTTGATTTAACCGAAATATTACTTGAAGAAGAAATTCATGAACCGACTGATTTTTGCATTCAAACTTTAGAGGAGGTAAGTTGTGAATTTACCGGGTATGGTTGGGATAAAGTATTAGAGGAAACCAATGATCAGGTACCCATAATTTTTGTATCACCTGTTGATATTGTTTCAGATGAAACGTTAGTGTGGGAACCTACCTTTTTGGATGATATGTACCTACCCATTTGTGAATGTGACGAAGGAGAACTCGTTTTGGGAGAGTTAGTGAGCTGTAACGATGAGAATAAGATTGTGGAAGACTATAGGGAGTAAGGCAGCATTGAAAAATATTCTTTCATGTCTAGTTTTGAGGAGATATTTGCTGATAAACTTGATATTCTTTGTGAGTTTGAGTTAGGAACAATTTGGGATCATCCTATGAACCTTTCTTTTTCTAAAATTTTTGCAGATGAACTTCAGTTTTTACACGAACTTGACTTTGGAACTCAACACGTGCTTTTTGAACATTCAATTTATCCAGGAAACAATTCTTTAAACTCTTCAAAACTTCATCTTCACTTTCAGCGTCTTCCGATCCCTACTTTTACACACCCATGTCCTTCACTAACATCTAACATATACATTTTCTATTTTATATACACATTCTTTTACCAGCCCTTGCACTATACAGACAAAATCTTTAAATGGCTGGTATTAATTTCTGAACTAATCCAATCTTTTAATTTGTATACGCTGTAATTAGTCTTAGGTTTTTTCTTTTTCATCGAATAAAATTCTCACCCTGATGTCTAAGTCTAACTACCGGTGACGGGGGCAATGATGATGATATTGTAAAACTCAGGTTTGAGGATGAGCACTGCGTTTATTTTGTTGCATCATGTCTATATTCTACATTGCATACATATTAAAAAACCCATAAAAATTGAAAAAAATTCCCAAAAATATAAAAACTTTTTCATGTTAGCTAGTGGGGGACTTTAGATTCGAAATCTGACGGTTCAGTTGATAAGTTAGAAATAACTAAATCCTTTTCGTGAGACTGACGACCCGAATGATAACCATCCTTTGTGTTTAAGCATAACTGATATACGTCTTTTATAACACATTACACGTGTTGTATGTTTTTGAGAATTTGATGAAAGTCTGACATGTCTGTAAAACTTTTAAAATTGATAAACATCGTTAGGATCTAAGAGGTTTGTTCTGGGTTAAATAATATCAAGAATAGATCATAAAGTAAGATAGATATGAAGGAATTATTGAGGGTTTTAATAGAAGCTATAAATCTGAAAAATAACCCATCTGGAACTTTGTTGGAGTAATTATACACCTTATCCACATGTTACGTCTTCGGATTTAAAAGAAATGCTGTATATATCTCCGTTTTCATTTAGTTCAGAATATTTTAAATAAAATGAGTCTTTTGTTTTATGGTCTTGGTAACTTGGGTAATTAAGTTCTTGGGGTGTCTCCACACCTAATACCCCAAAACCATCTGGTTTGGGGGTCATTGACCCAAACCTCGCTAAGTTTCTAATCGCCAAATAAAACAATCTAATCAAGTGTTCTCTCCGAGTTAAAAATCCTCATGGTTCTTTGTGGGAGAATAATCATGGCAGAGACGAGTTTTCTGTTAAAATAGTTTTTTCACGGAGATATGAAGGTATATTTAAAAAGACGTTTTGCACGATAACTTGGGTGTGTATGAATAAAAACAGGTGAAAGGTAGAAGTGAAGAATAAGACTTAGGTTCTCTGTTAAAAGCGATAGAAATTCTGATGTTGATGCCTAACTTGAGAACAAAAACTTAAGAAAATCTTAAATTTTTTCAAACTCGTGTGGTCCTTTAGAAGTTTATCCTGGTCCGTACTTATGATATGATGATCCTAATCAAGTTCTTAAAAACTTGTCGACACTACTCGTACAACCACGTAAAGACGCGTATAAGTTTATGTTAAATAAATTGTGAGGAGTGAAAAATAGGGTTTAACGGTTCTGACTTGGGTGATAGAACTTCTAATTTTGATCTCTAACTTAAGATTAGAATCAACAGTTTCTCCACGACGCTAACTTGATTGGATTTTGTGGTTGTAATCCACTGAAAACCCTCAGGAGATAACACTCCTCCTATTAGGGACACATAGAGGTTTAACGGCTTGTTGCACGTGCTCAGTGCAATCGCGTTCCCTGCGAAAGTGAGGCTATGATTTTTTGTTTTTCTCCGGACGAGCAAAAGATAAGTTTGGGGGTATTTGTTCATATCAGAAAACTGTATTTTAATACCTTTCATTCATTATCAATTTTGTTATATATCGGTACTATTAATCAGTGTCTGCTCAGTAATTACAGGTTACAGGTACTCGTGATAAAATACTGGAAATACACTTAATATCACGGATATAGCGTTTGGGAACCGACACTGCAATCAGAATAGAAAACCGACCGATATTCATAGAGCTCTTTTACAATAAACATGTGTACACAATTTTGGTCCAACACAATACAAGTGTGCGCATAGCCCTTTTGATCCTTGGACCATAGTGGTGCTGCCTTGGCACATGTGGGCATCATGACTTGTGCAAGTGGGTACATATGGTTTGGTGTCATAAGTTAATGCTAAAAGTTGTGATATGATTTATAGCACATTTTCCCTCCATTTCTACCGAGTAAAAACCAGATTTATCTAGAGAAAACAAACAATACCAGTAGACTTGTTGAGTACATTCGAGTTCACCATGCCAATACGAGCACAAAATCCTAAGTTTGGACCAGCGAAAGCTCCCAAAAAACCGGCCTCACAGGTCCTATTTGCTCCAAATGTCTCCATTTTTCTTCTGGTCATTTTTTAGGATCATATCAGTCCATCTATATTGTTTGTTTATTCTGCAGTTGAGCCTATAAATACCAGAACAGATATTGAGCAAGGGAACACATGTATTGTATATATCTCATTTTCCATTTTTGTTTAGTTTTTGTTTAGCTGAGAGTTGAGTGGGCTTTAACATGGTTTCTTCTTGTTCTTTCGTCTTAAAGCTTTCTTGGGAGAGCTTTATTATAGAGGTTGAATAAATTACCAATATCTTGTACCTAAACTTCTTCAAGTGTTAAAATATTGTTATTGTTTTGTTTACTAGCTTCTTTTCATTACTGGCTTTCTTTTGCTATTCATTATGCGTAACTAATTCTTTTTGGTTGTGGTGAGGGTAAGGATGTGAGATGAAAGCTTTTGCCTTCCTCCTCCTCTTGTTTATGTTTAATGTGCTTATATTTGTGATTCTAACTTAAAAATTGTTTATGTATTGATATAATATGGTATTTTGAAAGCATGGTTACTTGTAGCCTCTTCATATAGCATACTCACTCTCTTTCCCCATTTCACAATGTTTAAGCTAAAATCAATTTGGTGTTAAGTTTGCTAAGTTTAGGTATGGTATTTTGTGACCAAGTGCTTGACAAACCCTCAGTTTTCATATACCCTATACTATCACAAATACTTAGCAAAATTAACACTAAAACTAATTGCTCTCACTCGCTAACTTGTGTTTCTGATGTTGATGTATACTTGCTAACTCTTGTGTTTAGCATTGTTACTTTAAGCTTGGACATACAAACGGTAAGTGAACAATATGGACTCGTTTCGTATTTTGCGTCAAATATCGATATTTTGATGATTTGTGCTTCGCAACCGTCTTGACAAGTCATGCTTCATGCTGAAATCGACATAAGGACGGACAACTCATGAGCAAGGGAGCGTAGAAAGAATCGTCGCGATTCGACCATCCGAGCCAAAACCATGGCCATTTCTTTCTTAACTTGATATTCTTTGTTTTCGTGTTTTATATTTTTGTGACAAACTAACCAATTCATTATTTGTTGAAGCTTAAAAAACAAAACCCAATACACAATTCCTTGCGGATCGACCCGTACTTTCCGACTTGCTACAACGCGTCGTGCAGTTACCGTTTATAAATTTTAAAATGAGACCGAGTTCGCGTGCGGATCCATTTCCTTAAAACCGTTCCATTTCCAAAACATACGCGTTTGCGCGCGCGGCTAAAGTTCCAACAAAGGACAAGAATCAATAGTGGGAAACCCTAATTCTTGTTCTGTCCAGGAATTATAATCCACATTCAACGTTTATCTCTCTACTATTAAATAATTAAAAGATAAAAAAATTATTTTTAAATCCATCCTTTAATTACTAAGTCCTATAAATCCTAGAAGCCTTTATATTATAAAATTTTCTATCCATCCTAGTTTAAAACGATAAATATCTCACCTTTCTTCTATCAACTCGTCTAAAGAAAGAAAAGAACTTCACCATTTCCCTACGGACGACTCGTACTCATCGCGGCTAGCTATTTGCGACACCGTCTTGATTGCGGTATTTACAATAAACTTTTTCGCATCTAATCAGATTGCGCATGACTTGGAGAATTTTTCTTATAGCATACATATTGTATTGTTTATATTCAAAACAATGTTATTTATGTGTTGATTTGGAGTGTTTTTCATTTCGGACGTAGTGTGTTATTTATTACGATTATAGTTCATATGTATATTGTTGAGATGGTGAAATTGTTGGATATTTATGCTTGTATCATTTTTATAATTGGTTTGTGATCCAACGCTATTTTTAGCGCAATATATTGCAATTGAATGTATTACCTTATGCTATATGGGATTTTCTGTAATTTTTTTCCAAAGTAAAGGGGTATTAGCGACCATTTACGATATATAATAACGGTCGCTAATAACCATATTAGGTACTGTATATTACAATTAAAATTCGTTGCCATGCCACGTGTTAACATATTAGAGATGTTAGCGACCACTCGGTCATCGACCGTTTTTTAAAAGAACGGTCGCTAATACACATCAGTGACTGTTTACTTATTATTAGAGACCGTTTAGAACGGTTTGTAATGAGTATAGTTTGGAACAGTGGGTCGATGGTTGACCTTGTATGTCTCGAGGCTGCAAATTTTCGCCAAACCGCGAGATTTACCCTAAATTTGTTCTAAGGGCTGTATAAAACCCCTCAAGGTTTTCTTGAAAGTCATTCCTCGACCTCTACGTCTTGTTGCAACCTCTAGAACCAAATAATGAATTAGAGAGGGACATGCTTGTAGTTTCAATAAAAGCCAACTTCTTTGCACTAGCTCCAAACATTAAAATCCAAATATTTAAATTAGGAGCCAAATCCTCTTTAAGAATTTTTTACGCAACCAAAAGATTACCTTTAATAACCCAATAATAATAATGATGATATGAAAAATTCTAATGGTTTTGAGAAAAATATTTTTAAAATATCTAATCTTAATAAATTCCTACAAAATAGAAATTCCTACTAAAAGCCTTTAGAAACCTATATTATTTAAGGAATTAATTCTTTAAAAATCTTCTCTAATCAACATATATGAGATGTCAAATTCTAAAAACTCGTCCATTGCATGTTCTAAATACTAGCCGTAGATAAAAGACAGAACCCCAGTCCTTCTCCCCCACCTGTATACAAGGATAGATATGAGTATGAGAAAGGAGAGAGAATGGGAGAAATGTCCATATCCCTCTACTAAAAGCCCTAAGTTGATGTGTAGAAAAATAACAGCCTCATGCTACTTGTGACCCGTGAACCTCAAATATCTAATGGCTCCACAAACACCTCATCATTACCTTATCAATTCGTCCAATCAAATCAGGAGGAGGAGGTGTTTATTGAGGGGACGCCGATTCTAACCACCACCTAACTCTGGAGGTACAAGAGTCAAGTGCTCTCATATACGCATCATCTTTTTTGCATTTTACTGCTTTGTATGAATAATATTGACAAAATTAATGGAGTACAACTATGCTCCACTGTCCAGTTCTTAGACATTATATTTGCTTTTAGTTGGAAAATAATGAAATCATGATTAAAATAAAAGAATAATTTTTCTCTTAATTGATTGTGCAAATTTCAAACCGTATCTCATAGCTAAAATGTTAATAGAATTTGTTTCTAAAGCTTATCTGTAGGAGAATAGTTGTACTCAAATTAATCTATGCTTAGGAATTCAAATAAGCCAATTCCAAAGACAGACAACATACAAAATACAGTTACAATTACAGTTGTTGTTGTTGTTGTTATTACACTTATGTAATATCATGTAAGAATCCGATATACAAATATGAGATATCAAGCCATGCAATCAAGAAAACCCTAAAATTGCTGACAGTCTCTAACTTCAAAGATCAAAGAATTTTGACTAGCTAAGTTGGTTTTGATGGATGGGCCATATTCCATACTTGCAGAGAAGACGTTGAAGAAAGAAATAAGTCAAATATGTATCTTTGGTAATGCAATTTTGAGAATGAGTAGGTTTAGAAAGATTTGTATTCTCTATTATTAGAAAAGCAATATATATATATAGATATATATGAGTTAGATTTCGGAAGATCTGAATTCTCTATTATTAGAAAATCAATAATATATATATGAGTTTAGGGGATTCTTTATCTATCTCATAATTTTCCCTAAACGAATTCTCTCTGATTATATGGTATCAGAGTCTAACCCTAACCCTAATCTTAACCCTAATACCTAGTCACCTCTGCTCCCTCTTCATCCCGATGCGCCTCACCGCCACTAACCGCCGCCGCCGCAACCATGCCCTCATGCTCTCGCCCTCGCCCCTCGCTGCCATCACCCCTCACCCCTCGATACTCCTCATCCCCTCACCCTCATCCCATCGCTGCATCCTCATCACTGTCGCTGCCCTCGCTGTCTCCTCCATCTCACGCCCTCACTCCTCATCACCTCCACAGCCCTCACCGCCACCATCATCGTCGCCACCCATCACTATCGATGCCCTCGCCACCATCATCGCAGTCTCCTCGACTCAACCGATCCGGATCAAATATGATTCATCGCTATCCTCACTGCCATCATCGCCGCCTATGCTGAATCAGATCTTCTCCCATACCCCTACCAATAATAGCCCCATGCCACCGTCGGCCAGTATCGAGGGTATTGTTAACTTTCATAGATTAAGAGTTGGATATTTGATGTGATTTGTTGTTATTGGATTTGTGTTGGTGATTGCTTGTTGTTCCGAGTTAGAAAATTGTCGTTTTGTTGATTATTGTTGTAGGGTGTTTTTCGTCACCCCATTGAGATGGAAATACGCGCGCGCTTGTCAGGCATACTACAGATTTCCCCTGTCTAGGGTGGACTGGGATTTATTGATTGTGGGGATCCGAATCTCCGGCAGCCGCGGACTAAACTGCCGTTAATTACCCCTCGCCTTTGGAGCGAGTGAACCTCTGATCGACGGGTCAAACAGGTCATGCGAACTCAATGTGCAGTGTGTGTACGTGTTTGAAAAGGGTTTTGGATATATCGAGGCCCCGCAGAGTTTTTAACGCGAACAGTGTGGTGGAGTATGTGAGTGCGCATATATGTATATATGTATATATATATATATATATATATATATATATATATATATATATATATATATATATATATGGAAAGGGCATCCATAGGATGCATGGGTGAAGGCGCCAGCGCCTCACGTGAGCGGCACGCAAGCGCTTAGGCGTTTGGGCGCTGGCGCGAGCGCTTTGGGCGTTGGCGCCTCCACGTGCTCGACATGCGGGCGCTCAAGCGCTGGTGATAGCGCCCCACGTGCCCGGTGTTAGTGTATATGCCCTAGAGGCCATTACTGTATCATACTAGTTTGTATATTACTTAATGGAAGGTTGGGATATTCACCTTGTATAAACAATCTTGCTCAATATAGTAGTATGCTACTTGGTTTGTTTCTACTTCAATGTGTACATGTGTTTATTTTGCGATATCACCTATACGCATTAGTAGAGCCATTAGGATCTTTGCTTGATTACCAGCGTTGTGATGGCAGTCACACTAGTGGGGGCTGGGTAATCTGTAAGCACATCCTTAAACAGGTCCCTAGTCGCAGGACTATCGAGACAGGGCATCGATACTCCGAAGTAGACTAGCGTATGCGCTTCTCATCCCAGTGTGGGAGATGGTCTGTCCCACAGCCATCAGTACGTCGTACTGGAGATAGTATACGGGTGCTCGTTGGGTTACGAGTACACTGGACAGGACTCGTCGGGAACTGACAGGTTGGTATTATACCTATCGTCAGTTATCAGTTCCCAGGTGACATGAGTACAGCTTAGTCCGCTGACTTGACACTGGCACTTCGCCTCGAGTGTGTTCCCACTGTACTTTGACTACTACCCTACCACGGCTCAAAGGAGTCGTGCAAACAGGTGGTAGTTGGGTGCAGTCCCGAAGCACTTGGAGGCAGTGCCGGTTAGACAGGATTCGTCTCTCCCGGTATTGGGGGTTGACATCGCGCTGTGTCTAGGAGAGCCATTACACGAGTAGTCCCTGGCCAGGGCAAGCGAGATATACTGGTAGGCTTCCAGTGTTATCTCAGGGTGTTTTGGGCTTCACTCCGACACGACTTGTACCGCTATTGGGGGACTGACGTTTTACCGCCCCCTAGGCCCGACATGCGATGTATCAGACGAACAGACCGGACTGTACGGAGAATGTCACATTCAGACTCAGTAGGAGTTCAGATGGGGTTCACCTCGTCAGCCTTCTTGTCGGCATCTACCTGGGGACCGTTACGCACAGCTAGTGCCGCTTGCGGTCTGTGGTTAAACCCACTGCCAGCGTAGTGTCGAGTCTTTAGAGTCCCACACAGAGGGTATTCGCCTCTGGGCAAAACAGAGTAGAGGTCGCATGGTTTTGCGACAGGGTTCGTTCTCATCCGCGCACTTGTGCACGTTTGGAGTCCGGACGGATATTACTGGCTGGCTCTGGTTTGAGTCAGATACCGGTATATGTTTTGGGGTTGCTTTTATCTCTTGGTGTTCATGTTCCTCGGAACAAGAATGCGGGTGTGTATGCACAGTTGATTGAGGCGGAGGAAGAGGTTTTTCATTAGGGTTTCGGAACGGGTGCGTATGCACAGTTGACAGTCGTCTTTTTCCAAACCCTAATGGAATTATGATATATCAATTAATAATATTAATAAAATGAAATTGTGTCATGGTTGGTTTTTTGTTGACTTGTTGACCATGGTTGACTTGTTGACCATGGTTGAAGTTTTGACCATCATCATTACAAAAGAAAGATGCTTTTTGATTCTAGCAAATTCATTTAATGTTTGAAATGATAATGGTCATTCCTAAACCTTCCATCAACTATTCCATTTTCATTATTATTATTAATTTGATAATTCTTTTTGCTTTATGTTATGGTTGCAAAAAGAAAAGAGCTCATTCTATCATTTAGCTTCTCTCTCCTCATTTCATCTTCTTCTTCCTCTAGCTCAAGGAGAACCCCTCTCATGAGTTGAGAATCTCTCTCCTTGAAAAGATAAAACCCCAAAAGACACTCTCTACTCACTCTAGGATCAAGGTTTAGCAAGCCGGAGATTCTAGTTCTCTCAAAGTTCGAGAAAGAGCCCGAAGGTTGAACCCTCAGGTGGATCCATCTTCGACGGAAGAAGGCAACGAGGAAAGAACCATCAACCTCTACAAAAGTTTGAAGAAGAAGGAGTTCAAGTTAGGTATAACCATCTATCCTAACTCTCCTTAGCATGTTAGCTAGTTTAGTTTAGAAAAGATCCCGACTTTGTTAGTCCATGTTGCCCCATGCGCTAAAAATTTGATTTTTATACCGTTTCCGCCTCCCCGTAAGAACCGGGGGTCGCAACGTAGACTTACAGTGGTATCAGAGCCTAACTAAACTTAAACTAGCTTGGTAGTGAAGTGTAACGAAGTTCGGAACCGGAAAAATCCAAAAACCAAACTTTTACAAAACCCTAGTTTCTGTTAAATTTTTTTCTGGTCAAAACAAGATTTGTTATACACCTAAATTCGGCTCAGGGTTTTGTGTGAACACCCAAGAAAAACGATCCCCTAATTCGTTCAAACCGCCGCGGATCCGCAGCCTCACTTATTCTTCGAGCCGCGGATCCGCCGCCGTTTAGTGTCTTCTGGTGATCGGGTTTCGTGCAGTGTGTCTCTGTGTTGGTTTTGGGATTTTTAAAATATGTTATATGTGTCCAGATTTTCCAGAGCAGAAATTTACTTTTGGGGTCCTATAATTCCGTATTTTTTTCCGAACTTCACTGCACTTTGACTATGATGGTTATATCTGTGATGTTTGCATGTATTGAACGTCGGCTAATCGCTATAAGTCGATTAGTCGGGGTTATACATCTCTGTGATATGTGTTTGATGTTGGAATGTGTATATGAATGTGTTGGACTGTCGTGGGTGAATAGCCGGGGTGGATGTGAGATGAGCTTTTGTTTTTCTTTCATTCATTTGTAAATGTAAATTGATGTAATAATATTATTTGTATGGCCGCACAACCGGGTCGGGGTTGTTGCCGTCATTGTATAATTCTTTTTACTGTTTTTGCTCTTAGGATAGACCCATGGAGGGGTGCACAAACTACCGGGTTCTTGGCGGGTAGTTTGCCGCACCCGTAGGGGTCTTGGGTGGGGTATTTGCTATTCACCGCGACCGTGTAATCCGCTTTTCGTTGCAGGCTCGAACGGATTGCGGATTGCTAGTATATCCAATGTATTCATCTGTGATCTGTAATGTCTATCATTGCTTTATATTTAGGCGTTGCTTATGTTTTACAGCCGCGCTAGCCCAGCCCCCGCTCTGTCGTTAGTTAAGTAACCTAACGAGTGATGACGGGACCCCGTGGCGAATGCGAATGGCATAAGCGTACGTCATATTTTGGTTGTTTTCTGTAATGGTAGGATTAATTGATGGGACGCATTAAAAGAACTAATGCAAGAATATCACGCATTAAAAGAACTAATGCAAGATAATAAACCAAGTTAAAGTCGTTGGAACACTTTCGAAAAAACCACTCGGTTCTTTTCAAAACTAACTTTTAAATGCGGAGCTTGAGCCACTCCTTCTAAAAGCTATCTCGTTCCATCGATTATATCAAGTTCACTACGTTCACGGTTTCGCCAAAACCATCCGTAGCCCTCCGTCGTTTCATATGAATATTTAACAGTATTCAAGCTGTGTTTGTTGGCCTTAGTCAAGGCACAGTGTTTGGTAGCTGGTAGGTATTCATATGTTGCATAGATAGAATGCGTTGGTTTGGGACAGTCGTATTGCCTTGTTGGCCATAGTCAAGGGTATATACGGGTGGGTTCAAATTGTTGGAGATAGTGCCCTCAGAGTCAATTATTAGGTCACAGGTACGTGATTGTAATGATTGAGGGAGGACCTATCCCGGTAGGACAGTCTTACTCGAGATGATAGTATGCTATCTGGTTTACCTTTATCATCGTGTACTGCTTTAGGTGACATGATACGTCGCTATTACACGTTGATAGAGCCCCTAGGATTCTTGCTTGACCACCAGCAGTATGAGGGCGATCATATAAGTGGGAGCTGGGGGTCTACAAGCATATCCTTAAAAGGTCCCTAGTCGTGGGAGTTTCGAGACTGGGCATCGATACTCCATTAGTAGACTAGTGTATACAGTCGAGACCCCGACGAGGGGCGGTGGCCGGTCTCACAAGCCACTGGTGTCAGTTGGTTCACCTAAGATGTATACAGGTGCTCATTGGGTTATGAGTACACCGGACAGGACTCGCCGGGAACATGCTAGTTGGTCATATACCAGACGTCAGATGGCAGTTCCCTGGTGACATGTGTGCAGGTTAGTTCATCGACCTGGGGATCGTCATTTGTCTCGTGTGAGTTCCCACTGTACTTTGATTACTACCCTACCACGGCTCAAAGGAGTCGTGCAAACAGGTTTTAGTTGGGTACAGTCCCGAGCCACATGGAGGCAGTGAGCGTATCTTCAGGGGTTCGTCTCTCCCGGTATTGGGGGTGAGGTCGTGCTGTGTCTAGGAGAGCCATTACACAAAGTCCTTGGCCAAGGCAAGGAGATTTACTGGTAGGTATTCCAGTAGTATCTCAGGGTGTTCTGGGCTACACTCCGACACGACTTGTACCGCTTTTGGGGGTCTGACTTTTACCAACCCCCTAGGCCCGCCATGCGATACTCATAGACGAACGGACCGGACTGCACGGATATTGTCACTGACAGGCTCAGTAGGGTGTCAGGATGAGTTCGCTCATCGACGTCCCTTTTGTTCAATAGCTGGTGGCCCGTCACGTATTGGCTTATACCTCTGACGTGCTAGTGGTTAAATCCACAGCCATTGTATTGACGAGTCTTTAGAGTCCGCCACACTTTCAGTTACTCAAGTTTCGGGCGAAACGCTGTAGAGGCCGTATGGAGATATGGCAGGGTCCGATCAGATACGTGCGGTATTGCACGGATCAGGATCGGACGGTTTTGTACTAGTGGCCGTATCGTTATATGGCAGCGTTCGATCAGATACGTGCGGTATTGCACGGATCAGGATCGGACGGATATTACTAGCCGGCTTTGGTTTAAGCCGGATCCTAGTATAGTACAGTGTAGATTTTGTCTCATTGCATTTGTATCCGGACGGAATACAGATGCGGGTGTGTATGCACAATATGGGGGTTTTCCTGTAATTTATTACGGGACCAGTTTTCTGGAGTTGCCAGTTTGCATTCCGTTCCAGCCGGTTTTCCTTTGTTCTTTCCCGGCCGGACTTTTCAGATGGAGGGTGTTATTTGCAATTGTGCAAATAACATTTGTGGAGGGGGTATCTTGCATATTGGTGGCATCATGATGGCTTTTCATGATGAGATCCTTTTTCTTTCTTTTCTTTGCTTTATGAGATTAGAAATGAAAAGAGGTTTGATGTTGATTTAGTGATGATTATGTTTTAGGTTGTGGTCACCACTTTTTGCATCCTACACTCACCTCCCTCTTGTTATCATATTGTTTTTGCTCCACCATTTTTCATACTCACTTGATGAGAGGTTTTTGTTCATGGTTGAGAAAAAGAAAGAGAGAAAGAAAAGAGAAGAAAAGAGTTTCATCTTCATCCTTGAGAGTGTTTCATTTGATTGATCTCATTTCATGTTAAGAAAAATGCAAGCACCATTTTTCTTGTCTTGTTTCCTCCATCATCCACAAATGGCAACCAAACCCCAAAAGAGACTATGATTCTACACTACACTTCCTACAGCATATCTTGAGCATGTCGATTTGCCGGCTTCATGCGCGAGTTGCCTCGGTATTGAGGTGGGAGCCCGTAAAAGTACCCGGCTTCGTGGTGCCCTTTCCGACGAGGAGGAGATGGACGGAGATCCCGCGAGGAGATCGGAGTGGAGATGAAGACCGGAGGACTCGGATCGTATGGTATATTTCTCTACCCCCTCTCTAGATAGCTAGATATAGTTTAATGGCACGATCCGGGGTTTAGTGCGCGGTGGTGCCGGTTTGCTAAGTCCGCAAAATTAAAGTTTATCACCGTTTCCGCGTTTGGCCGTCGGTTTGACGACCGGGGCGCCGCCGTGCACTTACATTGGTATCAGAGCCTCGCCATTAACTTAGTCTAGCTTTGTGTAATGTGTTTGCATTTCCGATCGATCAAAAAGTTCCAAAACTGCATTTTAGTTCGCATCAGTTTCTGTTGAAAATTTTTGGTCTCGAAAAATTTTTCAGGTTGTAAAATATTGATGTACTGGAAAATCTAAGAGTTCTGTAAAAATTTGACGAAGTAACTCCACAGTTGGAGCGCGGAACAGCCGCTAAAACCCCATTTGTGCGGCCCTTCCGCCGCGCACTATTCACATCACTTCACCAAATTTTTTCAGAGGCCTTATGGGCTTAAATTATGGGTTTTGGAATATTTAAATTGGGCCCAGGATTTCTGTGAGTCCTACAGTTTTTTGTTTGGGGGCCCACTTGTTAAGTTTGATCAATCGGAAAATTTTAAACACATTTTTCACAGTATTTACATTATATCTGCGACCGTGAATGTCACTCGATCGGTAAATCCGGTCTAACTGCTATAGCCCGGTTAGACGGATTTGCGAACGTGACTTTCACGTTGATGTTCTATGTATTTGCTGTGATGTTGCGGATCGGTCGTGGGGATAGCCTGGATGCAATGCTAGTACAGTTTTGTTGTATTATGTACATTTGATATTGCGGGGCGAGCGTCCGACATGTGGACTGCCGTCACTGCCTGATTGTATTATTATTTTGGGGCACGACCTGGTTGCGGTCGATGTACCCGTTGTATGTATATTTTACTTTCTGTACTAGGATTACCCCGCGGTGGGGTGCACGGATAGCCGGGTTCTGGAGGGCAACAAGCCCGCATCTCATGGCATTGGGACGGAGGGGGCTTCACTCTAGGATTGGCGGGCTATTCGCCGTACTCGTAGGGGGTACAGGTTGACCCAGGAGGGGTGCCCAAGTTACCGGATTCCGTGAAGTGCTGGGTGGTCCATTCACGGCGCTGAAGGGGGCTGCCTCGCTTCAGGTTTTGGCGGGTGACTTGCCGCGCCCGTAGGGGTCTAGGATTTCATTGCACAGGCTATCCACACGACCAGGGGAACGTCGGGTTTCAGCGGCTCTGTGAAACCCGGGGATCCCAGATATCTGTATTGTTTCTGTGATGCTGTTCATTTTCTGTGATGTTGCATTTTATTCACGCCTTGAGCGAATATAATATATTGGTATATATATTAGTAGATGTTGTATATGTTTTACATCCGCACTAGTCCAGTCCCCTCTCTGTCGTTAGTTAGCTAACCTAACGGGTAATGACGGGACCCAGTGGCGAATGCGGATGGCATATACGTACGTCAGTATATTTTCGTTCTTTGTGGTGTGATCAATTGATGGGACTGCATTGATTCGGATCAATGCAAGTTAAAAACAAACCTATTCTGATGTTGTTGGAACACTTTTCAAAAAGCTGTTATTGCAAGGACGTTCACTTTTGTTTTGCATCGTGGTATTCATTTGGAATATCCTGCTCCTCAGTCGACGAGGCAAGGGCCGAGATCCCTTCACCGGGAGTGACCCCTTGGACAGAAGTTTGCGTCAAGGCATTAACTTCACTATAGCCGATTACTTTTGCTTTGCATCGTGGTGTTCATTTGGAATATCCTGCACCCCATTCTACGGGGAAAGAGCCGAGATCCCTTCACCGGGAGTGACCTCTTTAGCGAAGGTTTTCGTCACTATATTTTCAAAAAGCTATCAGTTCCTTCAACGATATCAAGTTCATTACGTTAAAGGTTTTCGCCAGAAACCATTCGTAGCCCTCCGTCGTTTCATATGGGTGGTCAATAGTATTCAAGCTGTGTATGTTGGCCAAAGTCAAGGCACAGTGATTGGTAGCTATTGGGGTATTCATATGCAGCATAGATAGATGCGTTGGTTTGGGACAGTCGTGCTGCCATTTTGGCCAAAGTCAAGGGTATGTACGGGTGGATTCAAATTAACCTGGAGTATGACGGGCAGAACTTGACATGTGACTTATGATATGTTGGCCAAAGTCAAGGTCATAAGAGCATGGGGCAGAAATCACATCGGGAGTTTCAAAAGTACTAAAACTTGCCAGATATGCGCATACCTTCTGGAGTGTGATACTGTGAGCGGATTCCGTCACGTTGTCATGCGATGAGAGTTGGATCCCGATTCCCACTGATGAGTTGGTTTACTCCTCGGGTGACCCCGACTAATTCTTCTTTCAGGTTTGGAGGAGAATTTGAGGTACAGTGGGAGGTTTCCAGATTAGATAAATTGGTAACCATTCTGATCTAGGTTAGAGTGCACGCTGAGTGTTTCTTTTCTCTCTCTCTTTGGCAGCGACCATTGACCCGACCCTAAGACTTTGACTCAGTTACCAAGTTGACCGAACCTTCTTAAACACCGGCTTTTGGATTGTCAGAGTTGCAAACCTCATTGCCACTCCTACTTTTACCCTTTTCTCCAGGACACCCCGTTTTACTACGAACGTCCACTTCCATTGGACAAAGCCATCGTATGGTTAGATACGAACTCGAAAGAATTTATTCGAGGATGGTTTCAGGTTCTGGAGGAAACGGATAGGATTATTCAGTTGTCTTTTCCTTTTACCCTCTCTCAGGTTACGAGTACTCCTTGGTTTAGGGGTAGTACACCTATTACGCAAATTGGATTGTCTTCTTCCAAACCTTAGGCTGGTGCCGACCGGTAGGGAATGAAGAAAACCAATTAGCATAACGATGGTGTGCAGAAGGTATTAAGTTCAGACAAAGCAAGGGATTAGTAAGAGGGCAAAGTAAATTGCAACAGATATTCACGACCAAACCAAATATTTCGTTACCACTCCCACATCACCTTTGTATTTCTCCAGGACACTCCGTATCACTACGAAGATCCACAGTTTATTTGGATACTCCATCGTATGGTTATATACGAACTCGAATGGAACTTGTTCCAGTTCGGGGATGGATTCTGGTTCAGGAGAAATAGGAATAAGGTTTATTCGGTTGTCTTTTATCTTCACCCTCTCTCATTGCGAGTGTTCCTAGGATTGGGACAGTACACCCATTATGCTTATTGGATAGTCTTCTTCCAAACCATAGGCTGGTGCCGAACGGTAGGGAAGGAAGAAAACCATTTGGCATAAAGGGGTGTGCAGAAGGTAATGACTAAAGACATATGAAGGGATGTGGAGAGATGGCAATGAATTATACGGTTGTAGTTGTGAATCTGGATAATGGAAGAGGCATTACTATGAATACCGGGATACCCCACGAAACATTTCAATGTTTCAGTTTCACTGTGTAATGTTAAAGGAAAACTGATTTTCCGATTAGATACTTACTCCAGGGTATGTATTTACCAGGTACGATTCTCACATCTGTATGGTTTTACAGATGATGAGTGGGAGTAAGTTATTGGGAATTGGGTGATTATCCTCATTATATCGGGATTCGTTGTAATCGGTGATATTTGAGGAAATCACCTGGGCTGTTTGCCGGTCGGCAAATATTTGGTTTTGAATATCCGCTGTTATGCACCAATTTCAAATTGATATATCTGTACGTCTATTTCCATAGAGTGAGATATACCTTTTGATATTATGTCGATGACATTTACCTATATCAGTGGATGGTTAGGTAAGGAGCATTAAACAGCGGTGTAATTCTTCTTAACCATAAGTACAGTTTTCAACCTACGACACACAGTGAAAGAGTTGTTAGACTCAGCGGACTTATACAGAGTATTGTATGTTGTCCAGTGTCCATTAGGACAGAGGGCTTGGTCCTCATACTATATTCTGTTTACTTTTAACTTCTCTAGTTCTTAGACATGTGTTTCGTAGAAACACAGGGTCTAAGTTTTGAGGAGTTATAGGTATTTGAATAAAGTAGAGAACCAGGTGTAGCAAGTATCGGGATTCTTCAAGGTGATCGAAGATGTAGATACTTGTGTATGGTATTCAGTTGATAGTAATGATAAAGAGAAATTACTTCTCTTTCAGATTACTCATAATTGGAAGCATTCCTAAGTTGAGTAACGCTGATCGGCCTCCTTCCATTTAGTTGACATGCGCTGGGGACAGCTGCATGATTTGAATCTGGTTCAATTAAATCAGTGCCTCTGATTTTATATTGGATATAGAACAGTTCATATCTTAACGATGTTAAGGTACGGGGAGTTGTCCGGTTTATGATTAAAACCAGACACTGGATAACTCAAGGCACGTTTCTGTAATGGCTGTTTGTGGGTTGACCCAGGCTATGACGCGGGTTGACTTTCTACCATCTGGATGAACAATAGCAATATTGTTCTAGACTCGCCACAGTTTTATTAAAAATGGATTTTTCAGAAAACAGTAGTGGGAGTATGGTAGAACTGGAAGTAATTCCAGAACCACAAACGATTACTGAAGATTTGATAAGGAACCTAAAGATTCAATCTGGATTGACATTCCATTGGCCACTCCGCAGATAAGGTGGGTAACTTCAGGCACCCGAGAGGCACTACGGTGGCCTCAAGGACGGTGACAGGGAAGTTCTTGTTTACCCAAAATTGCCATTGCTGTTGTTCCAGGTTACGAGACCCGGCGGGAGGATGAGTATAGCGTCGTTCTAAAACTAGTTTTAGAAGTGTACGTGTATATGACTCTGCCAGAGGGTTGTCGTAGTCAGTGGGAGCAGCGGAAGCATTGGCGGACAGGTAGCTTATGTCTATTTATAGACTAAAGCAGATGTAGCGGAGATAGATCATCTATTTCTGACGTGACAGTCATAGGTTTGACTTCATCAGAATAGGAGATGGATCTGTTGAGAAGGTAGTAGGATGTGATGTCATGGTATTTGGATGACATACACAAAGTAGGAAAGGAAACTCCTATACTATGATCGGTTATACTTTGGTCGTCACACAGTTGTTTCTCCACAAAGGAAATGGATATTATATCAGACATACTGGTCACTAGATCTATGGTTTTAGCTCTAGATTTGGGTGGTTTCCCAATCAGGGTACTTGACAGCATTCTAAGAGTATTTAGGATGGGCGACTCCTGGCACGGTAGTGTACCTGCAGGTAATGGAGTCACCCTCTCTAAAGGTGTCTTATAGACTAAAGTAGAGAGGGATGTGCATGATTGGCAGATCACTTGCTCAGGCAATTGAGTCAATCGTGAGATGTCAAGTACCACACCAGATGTTGTTCTTGCACAAGATGCAATAAGTTGACATTAACCCAATCCTGGAGAAACAGTCGGAAGCAGTTTTAGAACATAAGTGGATGTTCTAGGGATATGATAACGACAGCCTCATTCAGGAGACAGTTATCATTCCAGGCTTCCAAGGTGACATGGACGACAAGGAGGTTGTCAGAGTTATAGTTTTCCCTCTGACGAGGGGCAGTATTTTGGACAGGTGATCCAAGGCAATACTGAGGGAGGCATGGCGCGCAGGATACTGATTAAGTTCAGTTGACGATACAGTCTAAGAAGTTTGGATTTGGAGTTCATTTATGAGCTAGGTCCCATCAGACATCCAGACACATTCTAAGACAGGTATTGCTCTTTTCGGGAGATGGCTTTCTCCGCGAACTTGAGATATAGAGAGACATAGAAAGAAACAACTAAGCGGATCCACTCACTGAGGCTATTCCTCGAACGCAATAGTTCCGCAAACGAGCTTTGTGAGACTGACTAGTAGAGGAGTTGGATGTTCGGTATCACACGGGCTGTGAGTATGCGACATCGCAATAATTAGCCTTGAGTGCAAGTGGGAGATTGTTGGAGATAGTGCCCTCAGAGTCAATTATTAGGTCACAGGTACGTGATTGTAATGATTGAGGGAGGACCTATCCCGGTAGGACAGTCTTACTCGAGATGATAGTATGCTATCTGGTTTACCTTTATCATCGTGTACTGCTTTAGGTGACATGATACGTCGCTATTACACGTTGATAGAGCCCCTAGGATTCTTGCTTGACCACCAGCAGTATGAGGGCGATCATATAAGTGGGAGCTGGGGGTCTACAAGCATATCCTTAAAAGGTCCCTAGTCGTGGGAGTTTCGAGACTGGGCATCGATACTCCATTAGTAGACTAGTGTATACAGTCGAGACCCCGACGAGGGGCGGTGGCCGGTCTCACAAGCCACTGGTGTCAGTTGGTTCACCTAAGATGTATACAGGTGCTCATTGGGTTATGAGTACACCGGACAGGACTCGCCGGGAACATGCTAGTTGGTCATATACCAGACGTCAGATGGCAATTCCCTGGTGACATGTGTGCAGGTTAGTTCATCGACCTGGGGATCGTCATTTGTCTCGTGTGAGTTCCCACTGTACTTTGATTACTACCCTACCACGGCTCAAAGGAGTCGTGCAAACAGGTTTTAGTTGGGTACAGTCCCGAGCCACATGGAGGCAGTGAGCGTATCTTCAGGGGTTCGTCTCTCCCGGTATTGGGGGTGAGGTCGTGCTGTGTCTAGGAGAGCCATTACACAAAGTCCTTGGCCAAGGCAAGGAGATTTACTGGTAGGTATTCCAGTAGTATCTCAGGGTGTTCTGGGCTACACTCCGACACGACTTGTACCGCTTTTGGGGGTCTGACTTTTACCAACCCCCTAGGCCCGCCATGCGATACTCATAGACGAACGGACCGGACTGCACGGATATTGTCACTGACAGGCTCAGTAGGGTGTCAGGATGAGTTCGCTCATCGACGTCCCTTTTGTTCAATAGCTGGTGGCCCGTCACGTATTGGCTTATACCTCTGACGTGCTAGTGGTTAAATCCACAGCCATTGTATTGACGAGTCTTTAGAGTCCGCCACACTTTCAGTTACTCAAGTTTCGGGCGAAACGCTGTAGAGGCCGTATGGAGATATGGCAGGGTCCGATCAGATACGTGCGGTATTGCACGGATCAGGATCGGACGGTTTTGTACTAGTGGCCGTATAGTTATATGGCAGCGTTCGATCAGATACGTGCGGTATTGCACGGATCAGGATCGGACGGATATTACTAGCCGGCTTTGGTTTAAGCCGGATCCTAGTATAGTACAGTGTAGATTTTGTCTCATTGCATTTGTATCCGGATGGAATACAGATGCGGGTGTGTATGCACAGTATGGGGGTTTTCCTGTAATTTATTACGGGACCAGTTTTCTGGAGTTGCCAGTTTGCATTCCGTTCCGGCCGGTTTTCCTTTGTTCTTTCCCGGCCGGACTTTTCAGATGGAGGGTGTTATTTGCAATTGTGCAAATAACATTTGTGGAGGGGGTATCTTGCATATTGGTGGCATCATGATGGCTTTTCATGATGAGATCCTTTTTCTTTCTTTTCTTTGCTTTATGAGATTAGAAATGAAAAGAGGTTTGATGTTGATTTAGTGATGATTATGTTTTAGGTTGTGGTCACCACTTTTTGCATCCTACACTCACCTCCCTCTTGTTATCATATTGTTTTTGCTCCACCATTTTTCATACTCACTTGATGAGAGGTTTTTGTTCATGGTTGAGAAAAAGAAAGAGAGAAAGAAAAGAGAAGAAAAGAGTTTCATCTTCATCCTTGAGAGTGTTTCATTTGATTGATCTCATTTCATGTTAAGAAAAATGCAAGCACCATTTTTCTTGTCTTGTTTCCTCCATCATCCACAAATGGCAACCAAACCCCAAAAGAGACTATGATTCTACACTACACTTCCTACAGCATATCTTGAGCATGTCGATTTGCCGGCTTCATGCGCGAGTTGCCTCGGTATTGAGGTGGGAGCCCGTAAAAGTACCCGGCTTCGTGGTGCCCTTTCCGACGAGGAGGAGATGGACGGAGATCCCGCGAGGAGATCGGAGTGGAGATGAAGACCGGAGGACTCGGATCGTATGGTATATTTCTCTACCCCCTCTCTAGATAGCTAGATATAGTTTAATGGCACGATCCGGGATTTAGTGCGCGGTGGTGCCGGTTTGCTAAGTCCGCAAAATTAAAGTTTATCACCGTTTCCGCGTTTGGCCGTCGGTTTGACGACCGGGGCGCCGCCGTGCACTTACACAAATTAACCTGGATAACGACGGGAAGAACTTGACATGTGACTTATGATTTGTTGGCCTTAGTCAAGGTCATAAGAGCATGGGGAAAAAATCCATATCGGGAGTTTCATAAGTACTGAAACTTGCTAGATTTGCATACCATTTGGAGTGTGATGATTCTGGTAGGATTCCTTCAGTTTCGTCACGCGATGATATTTGGATCCCGATCCTACTGTGAGTATATGCTACTCCTCGGGAAATTTCTCACTAAACGATCAATGCTATAAACCTAGTAGGTGCCTAGAAAGGTGTTAGCGGGGCTACGCCCCCAGGGAAAAGAGGTTCTTAAATTAAGGAACTTCGCGAAAGCGTTGGAAAACCTCCCTCGAAGTACCGACACTAGCCTGGCTGAACGGTTAAGCAAGTATTGTGCGGTGGGATTAATCCTGGCTAATTCTTCCTTTGTGGTTTGAGGAGGGATTCGAGAGACAGTGGGAGTCATCCTGTTTAGATAAATTAAAAACCATTCTAAACTTGCAAGAGCATCGTGCTAAGTGTTTCTTCTCTCCCCCTGCAGCGACCAAATTCGAAATGACTGGACTTAAGTTACTTCTAGATAAAAACATACTGACAGGGCCAAACTACAAAGATTGGCTCAGGAATGTCAAATTGGCAAGCGCTTACGACAAGCTGGGGTATCTTCTTACCACCAAAGCTCCCCCCGTCCCAGGTCCCACCTCCAGCGTCGCGGATAAGGAAATCCGTAAGACTTGGGAGATTGATTGCGCGAAGGCCAGGTGCCTCGTGCTTGCCTCTATGGACAACGAACATCAGAGGAGGCATGAGAATATGGACCTTGAGTCCATATTTCTCCATACAAAAGAACTGTATGGAGAGCAGTCTCGTATCGCAAGATACGAAGTGTCGAAGAAGTTATTTTCGACAAAGTTGGCCGTCGGATCATCGGTAGCGGACCACGTGCTTAAGATGATTGGCTACACTGAGGAGCTCGCGGAACTTGGGACCACGTTGGACAGTGAACTCTATACGGATTTAATTCTCCAGTCCCTTCCATCCACTTACGCCCAGTTTATACTGAACTTCAACTTACAAGAAAAGGAAGTTGAACTTTCAGAACTCCTCAACCTGCTGAGGAGCGCAGAGGGCACCCAACAGAAGGGTAGGGAAACACCCGCTTTGTTTGTAGGAGGATCTTCTTCCTCTAGGTCCAAGGCGAAAGCCAAGGGAAAGAGGAAGAAAGCCCCCGCCAAACCAAGAGGCGGTGTTAGTAAAGTGGGTACGAAGGGAAAGGAAAAGGCAACAAAGATTGCGGGGAAGCTTGTTGGAAAGGAAGAATGCTTCTATTGTCATAAGAGTGGACACTGGAAGAAAGATTGCAGGGCTTGGAAGGCCAGGACACAGGAACTGAAGCAGGTTGCGGCTTCAGCTTCAGGTGTGTATGTTATTGAAAACTGTCTTTCTATAAACTCTACTTCCTGGGTATTGGATACCGGATCAGGATCTCATATCTGTAATTCTTTGCAGGCATTGAGAAACCGTAGGTTTTTGAAGGAAGGTGACATGACCCTCAGAGTTGCGAACGGAGCTAGCATGGATGCTAAGGCCGTGGGGGACTATCACCTAGGAATGTCAGATGGGCATGCTTTGGTTTTGCGTAATTGCTTTTTTGTACCCAACGCAACTTGTAATATCATTTCTGTATCTTTGGTTTCTAAAGAAGGTTATGAATTTGCGTTTGTAAGTAATGTTGTAAACATTCACCTTAATCAAGTTCTGATTGGGTCAGGTACACTGAGCAATGGTATATACGTATTAAATCAACCACAGATTTTCAATATCCAGAATACACACAAAAGAAAGTCTCCAGATATCAATCAGGCTTTCTTATGGCATTGTAGACTGGGTCACATCAATGAGACACGGTTGACTAAGTTACATAAAGAAGGATACTTGGATCCGTTCGAGTATCAGTCTTATGCCACTTGTGAATCTTGTCTCATGGGAAAGATGACAAAGACTCCGTTTACTGGACACGGAGAAAGAGCGAGCGAGCTCTTGGGACTCATACACAGTGACGTGTGTGGTCCAATGTCTACACATACGCGAAGCGGTTATTCATACTTCATTACTTTCACAGACGATTTCTCTAGGTATGGACATGTCTTCTTAATGAAGCACAAATCCGAGGCCTTTGAGAAATTTCGGGATTACAAGAATGAAGTTGAAAAACAAACAGGCAAAAGTATTAAGATTCTAAGATCGGATCGAGGTGGTGAATACTTGAGTGCCGAGTTCCTGGACTATTTAAAAGAGAATGGAATTCTCTCTCAGCGTACTCCTCCATACACTCCGCAACATAACGGTGTATCGGAAAGGAGGAATCGAACCCTATTAGATATGGTTCGTTCCATGATGAGTAAGGCTGAGTTACCGCGATCTTTCTGGGGATATGCACTAGAAACAGCTGCACATCTCTTGAACCAAGTTCCTACTAAGACTGTGCCTACCACACCATATCAGATGTGGAGTGGGAAGAAACCCTGTCTTAAATCCTTTAAGACATGGGGATGTCCGGCTTTTGTAAAAAAGCAGCATGCGGACAAGCTCGAGGCACGCTCAGTACAGTGCAAGTTTGTGGGATACCCAAAGAACTCCAAGGGGTATCTATTCTATTACGCAGAGGAGCAAAAAGTCCTTGTTTCTCGTCATGCCCACTTCTTGGAAACTGAGTTTTTGGAAAATCAGATAAGTGGGAGCGCAGTAGAACTGGATGAAATTCCAGAACCTTAGACTATTACTGAAAGCTTAGTGGAACCAGAGGGTTCAAAAGAACAGGACATTCCTACGCCGCTCCGCAGGAGTAGTAGGCAGTCTCATCCGCCCGAGAGATACTACGGTTTTCTCATAGACGGGGATAGAGAGGATTGCATCATAGATTATGATGAGCCTACTAGCTTCCAGCAGGCCGTTCAGAGCGTTGACTCGGTAAAATGGCTGGATGCAATGCGGACCGAAATGGAGTCCATGTACACCAATAAAGTATGGACATTGGACATTGCTCCAGACGGGGTAAAACCCGTAGGATGCAAGTGGATCTTCAAAAGGAAGATTGGTGTAGATGGACAGGTTGAGACCTATAAAGCTAGAATTGTAGCAAAGGGTTTCCGTCAAAGACCTGGCTTGGACTATGACGAAACCTTTTCTCCAGTGGCTATGCTGAAATCCATTCGGATCCTTCTTGCCATTGCTGCCTTCCACGATTATGAGATTTGGCAGATGGATGTAAAAACCGCTTTTCTAAATGGAAATTTAGAGGAGTGTGTCTATATGGATCAGCCAGAGGGTTTCATTCAGAGTGGGAGCAGCGGAAAGGTATGCAAGTTGCTTAAGTCCATCTATGGACTAAAGCAGGCATCGCGGAGTTGGAACATCTGTTTTGATGAGACGGTCAAGGAATTTGACTTTATCAAAAACCCAGATGAACCATGCATCTATAGTAGATTTGTAGCGAGAACTGTAGTATTCCTTGTTTTATACGTGGATGACATTCTCTTAATAGGAAATGACATTCCTATGCTACAATCTGTCAAGGGTTTCTTGTCACACAGGTTCTCCATGAAAGACCTGGGTGATGCCTCCTACATCCTGGGGATCCGGATCCATCGTGATAGATCCAAGAGGATATTAGGACTTTCACAGTCCAGGTACATCGACACCGTACTGAAAAGATTCAGTATGGAAGATTCCAAGCGCGGTAACCTACCGGCTTGTCACGGGATCACCCTCTCTAAAGAGATGTCTCCCAAGACTGATTTGGAGAGGGATCGCATGTCTATCATACCCTATGCTTCTGCGGTAGGCTCTATAATGTATGCGATATTGTGTACCAGACCGGATGTAGCTTATGCACTGAGTGTAGTAAGCCGGTATCAGTCAAACCCTGGGGAGAAACACTGGATAGCAGTAAAGAACATTCTCAAGTACCTAAGAAGGACTAAGGAGATGTTCTTGGTGTATGGCGGAAAAGACCTCCAGATCGAGGCCTTTGCTGACTCCAGCTTCCAGAGTGACAAGGATGATTCCAAGTCCATGTCGGGTTTTGTCTTTACCCTCAATGGAGGGGCGGTGTGTTGGAAGAGTTCCAAACAGGAAACCGTTGCAGACTCGACTATGGAAGCGGAATACATCGCTGCATCTGATGCCGCAAAAGAAGCTGTCTGGATGAGGAAGTTCTTAAAAGAACTTCAGGTGGTTTCGTCCATTGTTGACCCAATACCTCTGTATTGCGACAACAACGGGGCTATAACTTTAGCGAAGGAACCCAGGTCCCATCAGAGATCCAGGCACATCTTGAGGCGGTATCACCTGATCAGGGAGATCGTGGATCGGAAGGAGATCGAGGTTCGGAGGGTTGCTTCGGAAGAAAACACTGCAGATCCATTCACCAAGGCCCTACCCCAGACTCAGTTCGAGCGGCTGATCGAGATGATAGGTCTTCGATACGCCAGTACATGGCCTTAGTGCAAGTGGGAGATTGTTAGTGTATATGCCCTAGAGGCCATTACTGTATCATACTAGTTTGTATATTACTTAATGGAAGCTTGGGATATTCACCTTGTATAAACAATCTTGCTCAATATAGTAGTATGCTACTTGGTTTGTTTCTACTTCAATGTGTACATGTGTTTATTTTGCGATATCACCTATACGCATTAGTGGAGCCCTTAGGATCTTTGCTTGATTACCAGCGTTGTGATGGCAGTCACACTAGTGGGGGCTGGGTAATCTGTAAGCACATCCATATACAGGTCCGTAGTCGCAGGACTATCGAGACAGGGCATCGATACTCCGGAGTAGACTAGCGTATGCGCTTCTCATCCCAGTGTGGGAGATGGTCTGTCCCACAGCCATCAGTACGTCGTACTGGAGATAGTATACGGGTGCTCGTTGGGTTACGAGTATACTGGACAGGACTCGTCGGGAACTGACAGGTTGGTATTATACCTATCGTCAGTTATCAGTTCCCAGGTGACATGAGTACAGCTTAGTCCGCTGACTTGACACTGGCACTTCGCCTCGAGTGTGTTCCCACTGTACTTTGACTACTACCCTACCACGGCTCAAAGGAGTCGTGCAAACAGGTGGTAGTTGGGTGCAGTCCCGAAGCACTTGGAGGCAGTGCCGGTTAGACAGGATTCTTCTCTCCCGGTATTGGGGGTTGACATCGCGCTGTGTCTAGGAGAGCCATTACACGAGTAGTCCCTGGCCAGGGCAAGCGAGATATACTGGTAGGCTTCCAGTGTTATCTCAGGGTGTTTTGGGCTTCACTCCGACACGACTTGTACCGCTATTGGGGGACTGACGTTTTACCGCCCCCTAGGCCCGACATGCGATGTATCAGACGAACAGACCGGACTGTACGGAGAATGTCACATTCAGACTCAGTAGGAGTTCAGATGGGTTTCACCTCGTCAGCCTTCTTGTCGGCATCTACCTGGGGACCGTTACGCACAGCTAGTGCCGCTTGCGGTCTGTGGTTAAACCCACTGCCAGCGTAGTGTCGAGTCTTTAGAGTCCCACACAGAGGGTATTCGCCTCTGGGCAAAACAGAGTAGAGGTCGCATGGTTTTGCGACAGGGTTCGTTCTCATCCGCGCACTTGTGCACGTTTGGAGTCCGGACGGATATTACTGGCTGGCTCTGGTTTGAGTCAGATACCGGTATATGTTTTGGGGTTGCTTTTATCTCTTGGTGTTCATGTTCCTCGGAACAAGAATGCGGGTGTGTATGCACAGTTGATTGAGGCGGAGGAAGAGGTTTTTCATTAGGGTTTCGGAACGGGTGCGTATGCACAGTTGACAGTCGTCTTTTTCCAAACCCTAATGGAATTATGATATATCAATTAATAATATTAATAAAATGAAATTGTGTCATGGTTGGTTTTTTGTTGACTTGTTGACCATGGTTGACTTGTTGACCATGGTTGAAGTTTTGACCATCATCATTACAAAAGAAAGATGCTCTTTGATTCTAGCAAATTCATTTAATGTTTGAAATGATAATGGTCATTCCTAAACCTTCCATCAACTATTCCATTTTCATTATTATTATTAATTTGATAATTCTTTTTGCTTTATGTTATGGTTGCAAAAAGAAAAGAGTTCATTCTATCATTTAGCTTCTCTCTCCTCATTTCATCTTCTTCTTCCTCTAGCTCAAGGAGAACCCCTCTCATGAGTTGAGAATCTCTCTCCTTGAAAAGATAAAACCCCAAAAGACACTCTCTACTCACTCTAGGATCAAGGTTTAGCAAGCCGGAGATTCTAGTTCTCTCAAAGTTCGAGAAAGAGCCCGAAGTTTGAACCCTCAGGTGGATCCATCTTCGACGGAAGAAGGCAACGAGGAAAGAACCATCAACCTCTACAAAAGTTTGAAGAAGAAGGAGTTCAAGTTAGGTATAACCATCTATCCTAACTCTTCTTAGCATGTTAGCTAGTTTAGTTTAGAAAAGATCCCGACTTTGTTAGTCCATGTTGCCCCATGCGCTAAAAATTTGATTTTTATACCGTTTCCGCCTCCCCGTAAGAACCGGGGGTCGCAACGTGGACTTACACCCGGCACGCGGGCGCTCGGACGTTAGCGCTGACGCTTTAGACAATAGCGCCCCACGTGCTTGGGCGCTTGGATGCAAGCGCTTTGGACGCTAGCGCCTTATATGCCAAGCACGTGGATGCTCGAGCGTTGGGCGGAAAAAAGGGACCATTGTCCTTGCACTGGGAGTTGTACTCCCAAAAAGAAATACTTATTATTGTGTGTGTGTGTCTATATATATATATATATCTCTGTGTGTGTGTATGTATGTATGTATGTATGTATGTATATATATATATATATGTATGTATGTGTGTGTGTGTGTGTGTGTATTTGAGGAGTTAAACTCCTAAGATATTTTTGGAGCTGATGAAAGGGCTTCTCCCTGGAGCCCTGGATCTCCTACAAAGTAGGATTTTTAGGATGGGTCTCCTTCTTCCTCCTCTGTTGGGCGGATCTTGAAGAACAAGAGATATGAGATTTAAAAATCTCCCCTTTTTGAAATCTAATGGAAGATCTGGGCTCCCCTTTGTGGGTTTTGTGGTGAAAAACTATTTAGTTTTGGAAAAAGAAGAGTAAAACTCTTGATTTAATTCAAAAGAAAGAAAGAAGGTTTTAGAACCTTTTGAAAGCAGAAGGAGGCACAGGAACCCTAGTTTTTGGGGAAAATGAAAAGTGTATTTTATTTATCATGTTGCCTTATATAGGCTTACACATTTACATATAGCCCTTGGGCATTACAAAATGGCATTTTTCTTCTCCCATACCTCATATGCTATTTCTTTTTGCACATAAACCATGGGCTTACAAAAATTTGGATTTATACCCATTTTGCTTACATTCATGCATAAAAAATTACATCAAAATTATTTATTACATAATTTTTTATTTTGGCATGGAAGAGGGCCGACCGCTTCATGTTCGGACTCGACTTGGGCATGTGCCCACCTGATCTGGGCTTGGGCCCACTTGGCTTTGGGTTGACCTTGGCTTTGACTTGGTCAACCGGGGTGTAATTTTCGACCCCAAGAAAGTGCCCCGCATCAATGAATGCACACCACCTATGTGGTTCGTGTGCATGAAATTGATGGATCTTCTTTCGCGTGGAGGCGACTTGTTTTAGTTCCCACTTTTTGGGATGCACTGCCCTTTTTATGACATGGACGGTCGACGCTTGACGCATCTCCGAGACAGAGTGTCCGTAGTAGACGTTTCCCCAGCACAGAGTGATTTGGTTCCCTCTTTGTAGGAAGCCTGCACTGCCCTTTTTACGACATGGACAGTCGACGGCACCGAGTGTCGCTGTTCGACTTGTCCCTGGCACGGAGTGTCGCTGGTCGTTCGACTTGTCCCCGGCATGGAGTGTCGCTGATCGACTTGTCCCTGGCATGGATTGTCGCTGTTCGACTTGTCCCCGGCATAGAGTTTAGCTGGTCGTTCGACTTGTCCCCGGCATGGAGTGTCGCTAAACGACTTGTTCCCGACACGGAGTATCGCTGATCGACTTGTCCCCGGCAAGGAGTGTCGCTGGTTGTTCGACTTGTCCCTGGCACGGAGTGTCGCTGATCGACTTGTCCCCGGCACGAAGTGTTGCTGATCGACTTGTCCCCGGCATAGAGTGTCGCTGATCGACTTGTCCCCGGCACGAAGTGTTGCTGATCGACTTGTCCCCGGCATAGAGTGTCGCTGATCAACTTGTCCCCGGCACGGAGTGTCGCTGATCGGCTTGACCCCGGCACGGAGTGTCGCTAGTTGTTCGACTTATCCCCGGCACAGAGTGCCGTTGTTCGACTTGTCCCCGGCACGGAGTGTCGCTGGTTGTTCGACTTGTCCCCGGCACGGAGTGTCGCTGATCGACTTGTCCCCGGCACGGAGTGTCACTGGTTGACTTGATCCTGAGGCGGAGCATAATTCCGGCAGGGAAGGTAGATGTCCCGAGGCGAAGCATGATTTCGACACGGCGTAAATTCTGTGACGGAGCATGATTCCGCCACAGAGGTTGTTGGTCTGATTTGATTTGGGATGACATCAGCATCGCTACACTGGAATATGGTACCAGGAGCGAATCATCATCTGTCATGGGAAGATTTAGGGATTTGGTTTTTTCTTTGGGGGGGCGGCGTCTGCATTACCGCACTGGAATAATGCCAGGAGAAACTCATCATTTTGCCCCGGGAGGATTTGGGAATTGGTGACTTAGGAGACAGGTTTAGATCCCGATCACCTAAGGCTTTTCAATTTTATAGGCCCTGAGGGTCCTATAAAAGCATTTTCTCCCTACGAGTCGAAAGGATCTCGTAGGTGTATTTTCTCTATAGGAGTCGTGGGGACCCCTATGCGTGTTGCTCCTTTGTGAGTCGTAAGGATCTCACGCAGGAATTTTCTTCTCGCAAAATTGAGAGGACTTTGCGAGTGCATTTCATCTTTTTTTCATGAGTTTGCACCCTTTCGGGTTTTCACAAACTCGCCGGTAGTCCTGCTGTTTTATCTCAGGGAGCCCTTTCGGGTTTTCATCCGTGCCCATTATGCTTATGGACATACCCTTTTTTTCCATCGCTGGTGGGACTTTGAGTGTGGTCTCGCCGGTAAGACTTGGGAAAGATATGGGTCATTTACGCCCATGGATTGTATACGGTTTTGCAGGATGTATGATCCAGACCGTAGGGCCGGAAGGGTTTCGGGACTTTGTCGCCGTCGGCATCGCTATACTGGAATATAGTACCAGAAGCGACTCATCATCCGCCGTTGGGGTATGAGATTTGGAATTTGGTTGGCGTCTGCATCGCTGCACTGGAATATGGTACCAGGAGCGACTCATCATTGACCATTGCCTATTGGGAAGCGATGGCTTAGGAGACAGGTTTAGATCCCTATCACCTAAGGCTTTTCAATTTTATGGACCGTAAGGGTCCCATAAAAGCATTTTCTCCCTACGAGTCGTAAGGATCTCGTAGGTGTACTTTCTCCATAGAAGTCATGGGGACTCCCAAGTGTGCTTTTCCTTTGTGAGTCGTAAGGATCCCACGAAAGCGTTTTCTCACGAGTCGTAAGGATATCGCAAGTTTTATTCTCTTCATGCATCGTGAGAACACATGAGTGAATTTCCCTCGTTTTCAGTTTAATGACTTGGGGGTCATCTGCTTCTAGTTTAACGACTTAGAGGTCATTTATTCCCAGTTTAAAGACTTAGGGGTCTACTGTTTCCAGTTTAACGACTTGGCGGTCTACTGTTTCCAGTTTAACGACGTAGAAGTCATATGTTTCCAGTTTAACGACTTTGTAGTCATCAATTCCCAGTTTAAAGACTTAGGGGTCTACTGTTTCCAGTATAACGACTTGGTGGTCATTTGTTTCCAGTTTAACGACTTGGGGGTCATCTGTTTCCAGTTTAACGACTTGGTGGTCATCTGTTTCCAGTTTAATGACGTAGCGGTCATCTGTTTCCAGTTTAACGAATTGGTGGTCATCTGTTCCCAGTTTAAAGATTTAGGGGTCTATTGTTTCCAATTTAATGACTTAGAGGTCATCTATGCCCAGTTTAACGACTTAGAGGTCATCTGTTCCCAGTTTAAAGACTTAGGGGTCTATTATGCCCAGTTAACGACTTAGAGGTCATCTGTTTCCAGTTTAACGACTTAGCGGTCATCTGTTCCCAGTTTAACGACTTAGCGGTCATCTGTTCCCAGTTTAACGACTTAGAGGTCATCTGTTCCCAGTTTAACGACTTAGCGGTCATCTGTTCCCAGTTTAACGACTTAGAGGTCATCTGTTCCCAGTTTAAAGACTTAGGGGTCTATTATGCCCAGTTTAACGACTTAGAGGTCATCTGTTTCCAGTTTAACGACTTAGCGGTCATCTGTTCCCAGTTTAAAGACTTAGGGGTCTATTGGATCGGAAGCTTGGAATTTTGGGGTTATGGTCGGCATCAGCGTTGCTAACATTGAAGTACAGGTGCCAGGAGCAATTCATCATTTGCCTTTTCCTGTTGCGGAGCGATGGCTTAGGAGACAGATTTAGATCCCTATCACCTAAGGCTTTTCAATTTTATAGGCCGTAAGGGTCCCATAAAAGCATTTTCTCCCTACGAGTCGTAAGGATCCTGTAGGTGCATTTTTTCCTTAGGAGTCGTGAGGACCCCCAAGTGTGTTTTTCCTTTGTGAGTCGTAAGGATCCCATGAAGGCGTTTTCTTACGAGTCGAGAGGATCTCGTATGTTTTGTTCTCCTCATGCATTGTGAGGGCATATGAGTGGGTCCTTCCAGATGGAGCATAATTCCAAGGGTGGAGACAGGCCGCTGGACTTGTGATTGCGGTAGGGTATGGGTATGATGAGAATTATTTGAGCCCGTTTATTGTATACGGTAGTCAATTTAGGGACTAACCGTAAGGCTGGGAGAATTTTGGAAATTTGAATTTTTGTTGGCATCTGCATCGCTGCACTAGAATATGGTACCAGGAGCGACTCATCATTCGCCGTTTGAGAATTTGGATTTCTTTTGTTTTTGTTGTTTTTTTTGTTGTTTTACCGCGATTGCTCTATCATTTCAGCTTTTCTTATCGCGAAGATCGCGATTGCCCTATCATTTCGGCTTTTATTCGCGGTTGCCCTATCATTTCGGCTTTATTTTATTTTCTATATATATATATTGTTTTATTTACAAATTTTTACATCCCTAGTTTAACGACTTAAAGGTCGATTATTCCCAGTTTAATGACATGGTGGTCAGCTGTTTCGAGTTTAACGACGCGGTGGTCGGTTTTCCCCCAGTTTAACGACGTGGTGGTCGATTTGCTTATCCCATGTCCTCAAACTTTAATCTTGGCGAAGTTGTGTTGATGACCGTAGCTCTGTGGCTTGTCGGTACATCTGATGATTGTGGGGCTTTCCCAAGTTTGTATTGGTTCTCCACCCAATCTTTGAAAATATAGCAGTCTTCGATGGTATGACTCACCATTCTATGATATGGGCAATATATGGGATTGCCAATCATGTTCATTTCATGTGGCCTTTTCGGAACAGGAAGTTGCAGTCCGTTGTTCAAGGCGTCTGTGAATATTTTACGGACTTCATCCCTCCTGAAGGAGTATAGCTTCTTCTTTCTCTCCATTGGAGTATGTGCCTTTACTGATGCTGGTCCTTGAGGCCGATCAGTCTTTGGTTCGCCCTTTTCAGATAATGGCACATGTCTGAAAGAATCAAGTCCCCGAAAGGCTCCGGTCTCCATTTGTATGACATCGGCGGTTGTAGCTTGACTGTTTGCTAACATGCCTTTAGACAATTCTATCTCTCCCGTCTTGTATTGATTTTCAACCCAATCTTTGAAGACGAAGCAGTCCTCAATGGCATGACTTATCACTCTGTGATAGGGGCAATATTTTAGGTCGTCGATCATATTTGCTTCTTGCGGTCTTTTTGATTCTGGCAGTTGTAGACCGTTTCTTAGGGCGTCCTTGAATATCTTGTGGTCTTTGTCCCTTTTGAAGAAATATAACTTATCCAGTTTCTTTTTCAGAGGTGATTCCCCTTCGATGTATGTATCAGAGGGACTGGAGGCTGATCGCGTCCGTTTTTCGCGAAGACGCTCCGCTATTAGGCTTAGGGGGTATCAGTTGGCTGCCTCCGGGTATCAATCCCTGGCTCATGAACCAAAATTTTATTCTGCTGTAATTGCAATCGTACGACCTGGGTTGCGAGATCTGCCATGACGTTTGCCAATTCGTCGACCTTAGACTGTACCTTGTCTAACTTCTCATCCTTTTCCTGAAGCTGCCTCTGAAGCCATCAGAATAATGCTTGTTCTGTAGTTCCGGTTATGACAACCGGGTCATCCTTATTGCCTGAGCTCAATTCCGCAGGAACCTCGAGCTCTTTTGGCTTATCGTCCTGAGCGAGCTCTTCATCATTTAGACCGAGTCGACGTTGGATAGCGTCCACCATATCATCACCAAGGCTATGAAGCATAGGAGGGTTCGTTTCTTCATGTCCGACCATGTAGACAGTGTGGACCACATATCCAGCCGTCTCTTTATCTTTGGTGGGATAACCCTATTCTTGGAGCCACATGAAGCTGAGCCTAGCATGAGCCCTAGCCCTTTTGTTGGCTCTGTATCTGAGCTTTTTCAGCCTTAGCTTCTTGATTTTGAGGGCTTGGCGGGCATCCGTTTTCTGGAAAGCCACCATGAGTCGATTGATAGGGAGCTTAAAGAAGATACCCGATCGAGCAGTTGTCGAAGGTACTGCTGGAGCCTGCCCGAGATGCCTCGTTGCTTTGTTGATGATGATGGCCTTGCCCCCAGTTGGAGCGATGGAGAGTCGTTCGGAAACAGATTTGTGCTTGGGTAGTGGTGCCCTCGAAATCACCACATTTGGCCTCTTGCCTTTCGAGGCCGGTTTGTCTGTTACCGGAGCTTGAGGAGCCAGGATGATGTTAGCTGACACAAACAGAATAGTGCCAAATGGTAACGGCGCCTCCTCCTATCGTGGCCCTAGACTGGCCGGGAGGACTGTCCTGGCGTCTATCTTCATCGTGTAGAAGACGGGAGCTGTGTCGAGAGCTGAGCTGATCCTTAGAGACATTTTGTTGTGTCCGTAGATTGCAATTTGAAATTTGTTAACCTGCATAAGGAAGAATGATTTCAGTACAGGCAATCGATATGTATATGGATTGAGTTCGCATGAACGTTTAACCCGAAATATGGGAGGGCAGATTGGTCAAACCGGGCGTGCCACCTGTAGGGTGTTTTTCGTGACCCCATTGAGATGGGAATACGCGCGCTCTTATCAGGCGTACTACAGATTCCCCCTGCCTAGGGAAGCTGGGTTTTATTGATTATGGGGATCCGAATCTCCGGCAGCCATGGACTAAGCTGCCGTTAAATACCCCTCGCCTTTGGAGCGAGAGAACCTCCGATTGACGGGTCAAACAGGTCATGCGAACTCAATATCCAGTGTGTGCACGTGTTTTGAAGGGGTTTTGGATATATCGGGGGCCCGTCAAGTTTTTACGGGGGTCCCACTACCCGGATAGCGGGCTGGGGGTCAAGGGGCTAGCAGCCCCCTTGCGGGATGCGGGGCAGCACCCCGTTAGAAATTTTTTGTAACGAGAACAGTGTGGTGGAGTATGTGTGTGTGCGCATATATGTATATATACATATTTATATATACATACATATATATATATATAAAAGGAAAGGAAAGGGCATCAATAGGATGTGTGGGAGAAGGCGCCAGCGCCTCATGTGAGCGACACGCGAGCGTTTTGGCGCTTAGGCACTGGCGCGAGCGCTTTAGGCGCTGGCGCTAGCAGCCCCAAGTGCCCGGCATGCGGTGCTCGAGCGCTGGCATTGGCGCCGGCGCTGGCGCCGGCGCTTTGGGCGCGAGCGTCCCATATGCCTGGCAGGCGGGCGCTCGGGAGCTGGCGCTGGCACTGGCGCTTTGGGCGCAGCGCCCCACGTGCCCGGCATGCGGGCGCTCGGGCGCTGGCGCTGGCGCTTTGGGCGCAGCACCCCATGTGCCCGGCATGCAGGCGCTCGGGCGCTGGTGCTGGCACTTTGGGCGCAAGCGCCCCACATGCCCGGCACGTGGGTGCTCGGGCTCTAGCGCTTTGGGTGCTAGCGCCTCACGTGCCAAGCACGTGGACGCTCGAGCTCTGGGCAGCAAAAAGGGACATGGTCCTGCACTGGGAGTTGTACTCCCAAAAAGAAATACTTATTATTTTATATATATATATATATATATATATATATATATATATATATTTTCTTTGAGGAGTTAAACTCCTAAGATATTTTTGGAGCTGATGAAGGGGCATCTCCTTTAAGCCCTGGATCTCCTCCAAAGTTGGATTTTCGGAGATGGGTCTCCTTCTTCCTCCTCTGTTGGCCGGATCTTGAAGAACAAGAGCTATGAGATTTAAAAATCTTCCCTTTTTGAGATCTAATAGTAGATCTGGGCTCCCCTTTGTGGGTTTTGTGGTGAAAAACTATTTAGTTTTGGAAAAGAAAGAGTAAAACTCTTGAGTTAATTCAAAAGAAAGGAAGAAGGTTTTATAACCTTTTGGAAGGAGAAGGAGGCACAGGAACCCTAGTTTTTGGGAAGAATGAAAAGTGTATTTTATTCATTATCATGTTGCCTTATATAGGCTTACACATTTACATATAGCCCCTTGGGCTTTACAAAATGGTATTTTGCCAATCCCATGCCTCATGTGCTATTTCTTTTTGCACATAAGACATGGGCTTACAAAAATTTGGCTTTATACCCATTTTGCTTACATTCATGCATAAAAAATTACATCAAAATTATTTATTACATGATTTTTTATTTTGGCATGGAGGAGGGCCGGCCGCTTCATGTTCGGACTCGACTTGGGCATAGGCCCACCTGATCTGAGCTTGGGCCCACTTGGCTTTGGGTTGACCTTGACTTTGACTTGGTCAACCGGGGTGCAATTTTCGACCCCAACAATTGTGAAGTTGTTATCACTTTTTGATCATGAGTGATAAAGAGAAAGTCTCTAAAGGATACAATAATATTTCATATCCAAATTTTATAATGAGAACCCGATTAAACAATGGCTACTATCCTCAATAGAAATAGGCTGTGGAAATATTTGCTAAGGAATGTGGGTTAATGAAGTATCTCATTGAGCCACCTCCCTCTGATCCTTCTGAAGACTGGGTATCACATGATGCCATGTTGCATCGCTTGATGACTGAGGTCATAGAGGTAGAGATTGTATTATAAGTATTCAAATAATTAACCGCTTACTTTATTTGGTGTTATCTAATAGAGATGTTTGAAGGAAAATTTAATGCTACTAGGGATTTTGATACTTAGAGAGCTCTAAATAAACTTGAGCGAGGGAATAAACCGGTCTCCTTTTATTATGGTGAAATCAAGAAGCTTGAAGTAAAACTCCTGTCGATTTATCCTATTGTTAGTGAAAAGAAGAGATGGATGACATATCATGATCATATGATGGTGATGACATTTTTTTCCGGTCTGGGTCTCGAATTTGATAGTATACGCCCACAAATTTTAAGAGGATCAGAGGTCTTCTTTCTCGCGGATGCTTATAGAGCTGTTCTTCATGTCTATCTTTCTTCTGTTGTTGAAAGTATATTGATTCCATTGCAAAAGGAGGTGATGAAAAATTTGCCTTTATTTCTTATTATGGTGGTAGAGGACGAGATGAAGGTAGTACACGAGAACATGGTAGAGGAGGTCGAGAGCGTTTTGGAGGAAGGAGGCGAGGAGGTGATCGTTTATGTTCACATTGTGAGATAATTGACCACACAAAGGACAATTGCTATTTGCTTCATCCGGAGCTCCGACCTTAGCGAGCTGCAATAGTAGCTACTTATGATATGACACCTGCGAATTCTATTTTTCATGGTGCTTTTGGACTTTCTGAGGAGGAGATATTGTGGCTTAAATCTCTTCTTGCAGAATCTACTTTCTCAAGCTCCACTACTGTTCTGGCTAAAGGTAATGCATGTCTTCTAACCCATACATCTCCATCCTCATGGATTATTGAATCGGGAGCATCAGATCATATGACTGGAACATTAGGTTTTTCTTCTCCTTGTCTAAAATTTCATATATTAGTGGATTACACTTGCAGACAGTTTAATCTCTAAACTAGAAGGCATTGATTCAATTTCTCTTACCCCATCTCTGTCTTTATCAAAAGCATTATATGACCCTTCATTTATGAAAATACCATAGAGGGGGATGGATATGGTAACTATATATGCTATGGCAAATTTAAAAACGTAATTAAAATATTCTAAGTGATTATCAAGTTTCTGCCGAAATTATTTAAACAAGTTTAAACAAGAAATTTAAAGTGGCAATCAAAACAAACACAGAAGAGTAAAAAGAGTAATAGCAATCACAAACACAGTGATTTGTTGATTAGGGTTCACCACGCTCCCGTAGCTTGTCCTTGCCTGAGATACCTTCTCAGGATTTCTGCACTATGGTTGTGAAGAACACGAATTTCTCTTCACGGGAATATGAAGAACAAAAATCGCCCTTCATAAGGATCAAACACTTGAACTTGTGATTCTCTAGGAAACAAATTTTCTTACTCTCTAGCACGTGATTCTATAGAAAAGCCGCACTTTCCTCATTAATCCACGTCTCTCTAAGAAAATCTCATTTTCCAATCTGAATCTACACATTTCAAGCAATGAGAAGCACCCCTTCTCGTGGGTTAAGAAACATCCTCCCTTGTAGGTTTACAATCGTTATTACAAATGATAATCACTCACTCTCAGTCATATGATCTCAATAGATTATCACCGGTGCTGTATAAGAATTGATTTGAAAGAATAGAACATGTTTAGGCTCTGTGGAAATGAAAGAATATAGGGAAGTGAAAACGCGAGAACACGAAGATTTTCTCAAAGGGATTTGCAATGAATTGTTGATTTAAAAGTGTGGGATTTCATGGGTTTAGATAGGGATCGAATGGGAAGTTATTCCAACTGCCAATAACTGTCAAAAACTGCAATAAATCGGTTAATATTCGTTATAGATAATTAGGGAAGAAAACGACGTAGAAATCCATTCGATTAGAAATTCAAAAAATTTGATAACCGCCAAAACTGCCCGTGAAGATGTCTGTAGGAGATGTCTCCTCTTTCAATAAAAACCTTCTACTGACGTCTGTATAGACGACACTGAAAGTTGTTCAATATAGTGAATTTGTACTACAAATGTTTATGCAGACGTCTGTGGATTCAAAATTTCTTCTATAGACGTCTATGACAGACGTATGTATTCTGATATGAATGAATATCTGATTTTGAAACTTGGCAGTTTGAATTCTAACGGATAGGTTAGACGTCTCTAAAAGAGAATAAGACGTCTTAAGCATTAGAAATGAGTTGGAATAAGATCTTTAACCTTATGAGATCATCACTAAACATAAGTATAACTCTCACAACTTCTATCTTCATTTTGGTTCATCGATTAGCTTCATTTCCTTGAATAGTTACTCTGAGACATCATTGAATCTTGATTAGGCTTGCATCACGTTATTGCTTGCTTCAAGTTGTCATGCCATATCACCATTTTGAGTGCGTATCATATTGTAGGAAATCTTGCTTGATATTTGACATATCGTGTATGTTGTATACATGACATAAACTTAGAAACGTCATCAGTAATTTATGAATTCGTTTAAATAAGGTTTTGAACTAAATTATCGAAACTGAGAATCGTGTGACATGGATGTCAACAATCTCCCACTTTTTTATATTTAGAAAAACTTATTTAAAGAATTTATGATGTATATAAAAAATATAAATTTGATTTAAATACTCCTTCTCAATTCATGCTCGGTTGAAAAAAATTTGGAACTTATATGAGTGACCCATACCACTGACATTATTTTTCAAGAAGCACTGCATGAAGTTGAGTAATCTAAGTCAAATTTTAAATGTCGATTTAAGCATAAATACAGATATTCATGAATACTTTTTGCCACCTTTTGAAAAATATTAAAAAGTTTAAAAAAATCGAGTGAGCAATAGAAAAACAAGCATTAATATATAAATTTTAAGTGCATGAAAGAAAATGAGGCATATTTAACTTATATTCAATGAACAAGGAGTATTTGTTTATATCCATTGAAGAGCATATGAATAGGCATAAGTGAAATACAAAATTTTAACAAAACACATACTTTTATAGATAGAAACTTTAATTGCGCACATAGTAGTTCATGATGGCTTATGGATTTTCAAAATTCAACTATTTAGTTTTGATGATGTTATATAATACTAATAAATCTATATATGTATTTTATAACACTGTATATGAGTATGGTCGTGTTTGAGAAAAAATTCAGGATATCAACCGACACAAGCCTATGATAGAGAATAGAGGAAATTATGCTTAATTGGAAAATCTATGTTCCCCGCCGAAACAGAGACGAGACCGCGTAGGTTCGTCTTGCCTGAATTTCAAGGGCAGATGCTATTTGGTGATATCCGTGCACCTCTCCGAAAATGCCAAGTTGATTTATTGCACCGTATATTGAAGGTTTAGACGGATGCGGCCGATGTAGCAGACTTCGTCAGATTCTCCCTTGTTGAGGGGTTTTTGATTGTGGGGACGCTCTTCCCTGCAAGCGCAAGCCTCTGCAGTTAATTACACTACCGCAACGCGGTAACCACTTTCTCCTTCTCCAGATGGTCACTTCGTGTCGTGGGTGTTTGTTTTGTTTTTGGTTGCCATGGATTGTATACGGAGACTAATTTATGTTGTCGCCCGTAGGGCGTGGATTAGTCCAAATCCGTATTTTCTTAGATTTGGGTTTGGGGTTGGGTTTAAGGATACTTTAGTCTTCTTTGAGACTAAGATCAACTTAAACGTTCATTGAGGATACGTTAGTCTAATTTTAGACTAAGATCAACTCAACGGGATTATTTAGATTCAACAAGAGAGAATTTGGCCTCTGTTGTTTAGTTTAGGGACATTGCGGTCGATTAGTTTAAGGACATTACGGTCCAAGGTTAAGGACATTATAGTCCATGGGTTTAAGGACCTGTTCAAACCATAATTTTGCATTTATCATTCCCCTATTCTTATCCTTTTTATAAATAAACAGGTACTCTTGACGCACGTTTGTTGCATATTACAGGATACAGGTTTCTGGAGCAAATACAGTGAAAAAGACACAAAACAACAGAAACGGGACTTTTGACCAGCAATTAGACGGATCCTAGTCAAGCCAGGTGCAAGGCAACGAATGTCAAGGTGAAACGGTTAAAAGACCAATACAAGTCTTCACTGAAGATCTGGAGAAGAACCAGAAGCCCAAAAGAGAAAATAAGTGAAGAAACAGAAGCCCAAAGAGCCACTGAACCGAGCCCAAAAAGTACAGGGCCCAACTCCTTTATTTGGCCGCGGAACCGCGGCCAAACCCAGCCTGGTGCCGCGGTTCCGCGGCCATCAAGTGCCCGTGTCGGTGCATATTTTCTGAGGTGGCGCGTCGGTGCAGATGTTAGGATTTTACGTGGGCAAATCTGTAATTTTGCATGTGCGAGAGTCTGTAACCCTAGGTTTCCTATTTTCCTATAAATTGTAATTTTTGATCTGTAAATTGCTATGCCTCTTTTCAATAAATAAAATTCAGAATTTCTGGAAGTGACATTCAGATCTATTCTGTCTTCTACTTGGAGCGAGCCATCAAATCTGTAGGTAATTTATTTCCTTGCTTTTATTTTCTAGTATAATTTCTCATCCCCTAATGAGCGAGTAGTCTCCTCGCTTATTAGGGTTAGCCTTAGCGAAAGGGTTGAGAGATAAGATCTCTCACCCCTTTCAATGTCATCTTCACTTTAGAGTTAGAACTCCATGCATACGCACACATCCGCTCCCTACGGCACCCTACCCCTCGAGGTAACGGTGAACCGTAGTATAAAGGGTCGGTTGCGCGCGTTTTCCATGGGGGTTAGGGTAATTATCAACAAAGGAAGGATACGAATCTAGAGGAAGAAATATCTTCCCAAAAGATTCGTATCCACTTTATTGATAATTAACTTAACACCTAATAGATCTAAAAAAAAGAAGGCAATTGAAAGCGGTGAAGGAAACATTAATCTCCAAAACTTCCCCTAAGCCTAACCCTAGCAAGACTCTTAATTAGATTAATTAGATCTAGTTTTTATAGATTTTTATAAACCAATCAAAACGACAAATAGAATCAACTCGTTAAAACACATAAAAGGAATTTACCCGTCTCTGTGGATCGACCCGCACTCACCGGCTAGCTGCGAAGCGACGCCGTTTCTGATTGCGGTAAATACAGTTTTTGACGCACCAATCAAATGGCGTCGTTGCCGGGGACGGCGTAATATTTCTTTTTGTGAATTTTCGGGTTGATATAAATTTTAAAAAATTATAAAAATATGAAAATATAAAAAAATATAAAAATTATCAATTTTGATCTGTTTGAAGGGTTTATTGTTTGAATCTTGCAGGAACTGCGAAAGCTCTCGGATCTGGAATTTTACAGAGGGAAATACAGAAAAGTACACATAAGAACAGAGAGGAACTGAAGGTACAGAACAGCAGGAAATTTTTCAGAGGCTGAACCCATCAACCTGCCGTGCTTCCGCCACAGAATAGGCTCCCAGACCGCGGTTCCGCCGCCGATCTGCCACGTCAGCGCATCAGATTTGCACTGTTTGTTCTCTTTTCTTCCCCTCTGCAACCTACAATATATCTCTCTGTAAAACGTTTTCTGCAGGAATTCTTTGCGTAAAGAGTCTTTCTCCCCCTTCTGGATAACAGATCTTCTGCAGGTTTCTTTGCGCCGCGCTAAAAAAAACTGATTGCAAGTGAAATTTTATTTGTTTTGCATAATTTAACCGGACTCTAAGGGGCTATTTGACCAAACTCAGATTGGGTGGGGATTTCATCACCCTTCCCAGGACCCCAGAAAACACCTAAAGTATCTTGCATCGACCACAACTAATTAAAAAATATTAGACTCAGACCTAAGGACAGCGAGCTCAATAGGAAAAGGACTAGGGTAGGCATCGGCCGTTTATCCTAACCGACATTGCGGTGTCTAGGCTAGTGGTTATTAATTAGGCCCACTGTAGTGGTGGTTCCTTCCCACTTACCTGGCCGTATTTGTCCATGAAGAGGCGGTTTGAGGTCTATTTCTAGCCCTAGTTAGGAGCTGTCTAGCAGACCTAGGCGACCCTAGATCTAGGCCTGATTGTGCATGTGTGGTTGACACATTGGTGTCACGAGTCCCTTTCCTAAAACCTCTTTGCAAAACCTTCACATAAATAAAAGAAAAAGAAAAAGAAAAATCTTTTAAAAACTTGCAACTTGCCGCTAAAGAAAACTTGCAAACTCACTTCCACCACTTCTTCTCACTGACGTTATCTTACCTCCACATTCTGTTTTTCTCTTTTTTCTGACTGCACTACCCTTTAGTGTATGTCATTTTGGACTAGGGATACTAACGCCCGATTAGTCCGTGTTTCGTTGGTACCGACCAACGAACCCTTCGGCGAACCCTTCATCGAAATTCCCTCCATTTTCTTACCTCCAACTTCAAATTCTTCTTTCGAAGGTATGTCGGGATTCAACCCCAACGATACCTTACCGACGGGAATGATTCCACCTCCGCCAGGTGCGAATAACCCGAATCTACCGCCTGTTGTAGCGCCCGCACGAGTTGCGCTCCAGGATCTCTTCTACCCCGTCCGCACTTCCTTACCTACATGTCTTTCACCCCCACCGGCGAATGGGGATAATTTTGAAATAAAACCACACTTCATCAATATGCTGCCTAAGTTTCATGGTTTGGAATCCAAAGATGCATATATTTTCATTAATAAATTCCAAAACGTTTGCGCCATGATGAAGACAACCCAATTAAGTGATGACGCAATAAGGCTGAGGGTCATTCCTTTCACCTTATGTGACCTAGCCGAGAAGTGGCTATACAGCACCGCATCACATTCCATTAGAAATTGGGACGAGTTTGTGAGAGCTTTTCTGAAAAAGTTCTATCCTCACCACAAAACTGCTAGAATCCGAAACGAGATTATACAATTTTCACAGCTTCCTTCCGAACCATTTTGGAAGTGCTTCGAGAGATTTAAAGACCTACTTGTTCAATGCCCTCATCATGGGATAGAAAATTGGCAACTTTGCCAAACATTATACGAGGGATTGAATGCAGCAACGAAGCAGTTGCTAGAAACAATATGTCAAGGTCATTTTCTTTCCAAGTCTAGCGACGAAACTTGGCAGTTTCTTGAGGACCTAAGTGAGCAAACAATTCAGTGGGAGAGTACCAAGACCACATCATCTTCTTCAGTTGGTCAATCTAGGGCAGGCATACATCAAATAGATATGTCGATTGTTATGAAGGCCGAGATGGCCTCACTTATGAAAAAGCTAGAAGCCATTGAGACCAAAATCTCATCGTCTTCTCCTTCCCCTACTCTACCCACACGAACTGTTTGTGCTTGTTGTTCGAACCCGTCGCACTTAACCGAAGAGTGTCCTTATAATGCACCTATTCAAGGACAGGATCAAGTCAATGCTGCATTTCAGCAACGACAAAGAAATGATCCGCACTCTTCAACATACAATCAGGGGTGGAGGAGTCACCCGAATTTCGCTTGGAACCAAAATCAACAAGTCCAAGGGAACAATAATTTTCAAAGGCCTCCTCCTCAACAACAACAAGCACCCTTACAAACTCAAAACCAGCAACCTTTCCAACAAAAACCTTATGCAAATCAAACGAACAATTTAGTTCAACCAAATGATGATAAGGTTACCTCGCTCGAAAAAAGTCTAGATGTATTTCTTAAGCAAACTACAGAATCCGCAGCAAGATTTGAAAGTTATGTTCAATCTTTAATGAATAACAATGCCTCACACGATCAAAGTATCAAATCTATTGAGGCACAAATTGCACAATTAACTGCTGCGTTGAGCGAGAGAGAAAAGGGAAAGCTTCCATCTCAACCATTGCCCAATCCCGGTCACGCACAAAACGCATATCACAATCACAATGTAAATGCGGTGACCACGTTGAGATACGGAAGAGAGTTGCACAATAATGTGGAAACTAGTGATGACATCCCCGCCGGTGGTTCTTCTTCTTCTTCCCCTTCTTCATTTTCTTCACTTCCTTCTTCACCTTTTTCTTTAGAGCCTATTCTCCACCCTTCACATGGCTCTACTTCTTCTAGCTCTAACGGACCCATTTCTCACAACACGAACACATCTACACCGGGATCCGTTCCTAATCCACAGTCTGCTCCACAAACATTTGACTCAACTAATTTTCAAAATGCACCATTTCCAAACAGGTTGAGTCCTAATAAACCAAATACACAAGTGGAGAAGATTGTGGAGATATTTAAGCAGGTTAGCATAAATATACCTCTCTTGGATGCTATCCAACAAGTCCCTCATACGCGAAAATCTTAAAGGGATTATGCACTTCAAAGAGAAAAGCATCTCAAGTACCCAAGAAAGTGCTAGTGGCTAGTGCAGTGAGCAATGCTATTAACCACCATCAAACCTTACCCCAAAAACGAAAGGACCCCGGCTGTCCTACTATTTCAATCACAATTGGGGATAAGAAAATTAATCGAGCACTTTTAGATCTTGGGTCTAGTGTTAACCTGATTCCTTACTCCGTGTATGAACAATTAGGGGTTGGAGAGTTGAAACCCACTCGTTGCACTCTCCAAATGGCTGATCGATCAATCACCTATCCAAGGGGTCAACTAGAGGATGTGTTGATCAAAGTCGGGGAATTCATATTCCCCGTTGATTTTATCGTTATGGATACACAACCTGTTGCTAACCCAAGAAACCAAATTCCGGTGATTCTTGGTCGACCATTTTTGGCCACTTCCAATGCCGTGATAAATTGTCGCAATGGCTCCATGACTCTATCCTTCGGAAAGAGGTCTAGTGAGTTCAATATTTATAAGATGGGAAGTCTGCCCCCCGTACCTAAAAGTAGTACACGAGAAGTTTGCTCTATTCACGAAATCACACAGGAGGACTGCGAGCTTGAAAGATTTCTATTTGATGAAAACAGTGTTGACGCCACTAGTGCGTCCCTCCTTGAGCCTACCACCGTTGACACAACCGATGTTGATTATGAATGTTTCACTTTTTTGGATGATGACGACTCACAGCCCGAATATGAGTCGTTTGAATTTTTGGATGAGTCAGTCGAACCATCCGAATCGGTTGTTTGCAGCGATTTCGAACCTGTGTTGGAGTCCTTTGAGTTCGAGGTAGATTCCGCAATGATTCTTTCGCCTCCGAAACTCGAACTCACACCCTTGCCATCTCACCTTAGATATGCCTACATAGGTGAGAATGAGACCTTTCCCATTATCATATCGGCCTCTCTAGCCATCGAGCAAGAGAACGCCCTCTTAACGGTCTTACAAGATAGGCGGCAAGTTGTCGGTTGGACTATGGCGGACATCGAGGAGATAAGTTCCCTCATAAGTGAATATCATACACAATTGATGGATGATGCCATGTCAATAGAGGACCCACAGGAATATCTTGGGGGTATTGTGGTGAGTCAACCTCCTCCCTTAGAAGTTGAAATACCCCCATTTCTTTTAATAAGGTACGAGAATGCCAACACTCCACTGATTGCTGATCATTTACATTCTCGTTTCGATGCATCACCATCACCTGTATATTTACCTCCACACCTCCCATACCACTACTTCTATCTTCCCCAATTCTTTGCGGACAACCACAACTTATTTTTCCACCACCCAATATTCTTTACTGATAAATTTTTCAACTGGTTGGTGTTGACGTTTGGTCTAGGCAAAGTTTGGCAGTAATGTCTAACATGGTTTAAATGAAGTTTGGGGGAGAGCCTTTTTGTATATATTTTTGTTTTTCTTAACAATAAAAAAATTATAAATAAATAAACAGGGAAGTGCCGGTATTTTAACCCTCTTGGTTTAGTATGACAGTGAGGAAACTGTCAAGTTCAAGTTTGGGGGTATGCTCGGTACGTCTTCTTCCTTCGCATTCATTTGTACATATTTTTGCATTTGCATATTTATTTGAAAACCCATAAAAATTTGAAAAATTTCAAAAAATTATAAAAATAATTGTATTCAATTTTGGCTAATTGACTAGAGTTTGACAAATAAGTTAACTGGTTAGGAACAACTAAATCTTAGACTTAGTGAATTAAAAACCCTAAAAATAACCTTCCTTAAAGTTTAACGGTAGAAAGTATATGCCTTGTAGTTTATTTAGAAATAGGCAAATTTTGGGTTCACTTCTTGGGCTAAGTCGAAATAAAGGAAGAGTATTGATGTTCTAATTAAAGTATAAGTTTGAAAGATAGTTCCTAGCTTAAGTCTAGATTCTGAAAATGTATACCCTACAAAATTGCACAATCACGCACCTTGAAACTTGGAATAGTAGAAGAGACCTTGAAATACTCTTGTCTAAAGTCCTTAGTACAATGAAGAAAAAAAAATGTGAATAAAGAATAAAAAAATGGACACTGGTTTTTGTGATTACTTAAGGCTGCAAAAATAGAAAAATATTTAGCGAGGGTGCTTCATCACCTAGTGCCTTAGACCAACTGGTTTGGGAGTCACTGCTAAAGCCTTGGGTATTGCAAGGACTAGGAAGTACGCTTTAAAGTGCAATCGCATTTTGTAATCGGTCGTTGGTACCTCAAGAAGTATTAACGGTCGCATGAAGGATGTGTAAGCAAATTTCATTTAAATTCACCAACTAATTAATACTTTGGACAACAGAAAAGGGCATGATTGCTTGAATTGAATTTCCAAGTGTAGGGGTGATCTATACACACACGTAGGGGTATGTGATTGGAATTTAGATAAGAGAGAGGAATGAAAGATAAAACTTGTATCTTTAATGGAGTTGATAGAAAATTCCTAAGTAGAGATGAAACCCTAGAGGGAAGACTTAAAAGATGCCGAAAGCTAAGTAGGTCTACATAACATATATAATCTTAAGTTAAATAATGAGGAAGTGTGAAGAATATGGGTGGATGATTTACAAGTATAAGATAATAGAATTCCTTATTAGAAGACCTAATTGGAGAACAAAAGTCAATGGGCCGAGTTGATAGGATTTTGTGGGTGTAATCCGCTGAAAACCCTCAGGAGACAACACTCCTCCTACTAGGGACACCTAGAGGTTTAACGGCTTGTTGCACGTGCTCAGTGCAATCGCGTTTCCCTGCGAAAGTGCGGTTAGGATTTTAGTGAATAAATAATAAGTTTGCTCGAGGATGAGCAAAAGGTAAGTTTGGGGGTATTTGTTCAAACCATAATGTTGCATTTATCATTCCCCTATTCTTATCCTTTTTATAAATAAACAGGTACTCTTGACGCACGTTTGTTGCATATTACAGGATACAGGTTTTTGGAGCAAATACAGTGAAAAAGACACAAAACAACAGAAAAGGGACTTTTGACCAGCAATTAGACGGATCCTAGTCAAGCCAGGTGCAAGGCAACGAATGTCAAGGTGAAACGGTTAAAAGACCAATACAAGTCTTCACTGAAGATCTGGAGAAGAACCAGAAGCCCAAAAGAGAAAATAAGTGAAGAAACAGAAGCCCAAAGAGCCACTGAACCGAGCCCAAAAAGTACAGGGCCCAACTCCTTTATTTGGCCGCGGAACCGCGGCCAAACCCAGCCTGGTGCCGCGGTTCCGCGGCCATCAAGTGCCCGTGTCGGTGCATATTTTCTAAGGCGGCGCGTCGGTGCAGATGTTAGGATTTTACGTGGGCAAATCTGTAATTTTGCATGTGCGAGAGTCTGTAACCCTAGGTTTCCTATTTTCCTATAAATTGTAATTTTAGATCTGTAAATTGCTATGCCTCTTTTCAATAAATAAAATTCAGAATTTCTGGAAGTGACATTCAGATCTATTCTGTCTTCTACTTGGAGGGAGCCATCAAATCTGTAGGTAATTTATTTCCTTGCTTTTATTTTCTAGTATAATTTCTCATCCCCTAATGAGCGAGTAGTCTCCTCGCTTGTTAGGGTTAGCCATAGCGAAAGGGTTGAGAGATAAGATCTCTCACCCCTTTCAATGTCATCTTCACTTTAGAGTTAGAACTCCTTGCATACGCACACATCTGCTCCCTACGGCACCCTACCCCTCGAGGTAACGGTGAACCGTAGTATAAAGGGCCGGTTGCGCGCGTTTTCCATGGGGGTTAGGGTAATTATCAACAAAGGAAGGATACGAATCTAGAGGAAGAAACATCTTCCCAAAAGATTCGTATCCACTTTATTGATAATTAACTTAACACCTAATAGATCTAAAAAAAAGAAGGCAATTGAAAGCGGTGAAGGAAACATTAATCTCCAAAACTTCCCCTAAGCCTAACCCTAGCAAGACTCTTAATTAGATTAATTAGATCTAGTTTTTATAGATTTTTATAAACCAATCAAAACGACAAATAGAATCAACTCGTTAAAACACATAAAAAGAATTTACCCGTCTCTGTGGATCGACCCGCACTCACCGGCTAGCTGCGAAGCGACGCCGTTTCTGATTGCGGTAAATACAGTTTTTGACTACTAATCAGGACCCCACAGTCCGAGATTAAGGACATCATAGTCCATGGGCTTAAGTACCCCACAGTCCAGTTTAAGGACGTCATAGTCTATGAAATGTATGGTTGTCGGGACCCGTCTCCTCTCTGAAGACGTTGAAGGATTACAACGACAAATATCAGAGGAGTAAAGAGATGTACCCTTGAACCAATTTTGGTTGAAAGATCTGTAGTCCAATTTGGGGCTAAGACCTGTTAAAAGATTTATGTGCATATGGGCTCAATTAATCTGAATGAGGGGTTTATAGCCAATTTGGGCTCGGCCCACTCAGTTAAAATGTTTAAACATTTGACAATGCTGAGCATTGATTTGAGTTCTGACAATATTTTTGTCTTTTATTGAATGCTGAGCATTCATCATAACTCTGGGGCTTATTAAAGAACAATTTATGTTCTATCAGCGCACACGTGAGGGGCACGTGGTGCGCTTGGCGCTTTGCGCCAGTCAAAGAGCACAGAGCGCTAGTTTATGAGCGTATTGCACTTCTGCTGAGTAGAGCACACGTGAGGAGCACATAGTGTGCTTGGCGCTTTACGCCAGTCCATGAGCGTATTGCGCTAATTTGTGAGCGCAAAGAACTATTTGTTCAATGGCGCACACGTGAGTAGCACGTGGTGCGCTTGGCGCTGAGCGCCATTCCATGAGCGCAAAGTGCTTGTCCAAGAGCGCAGAGCGCTAACTTTTAAGTGGCGCATACGTAAGGGGCATATGGTGCGCTTGGTGCTGAGCGCCAGTAAAGAGCGCAGAAGTGCATCTGATCAATTTTATGATCTGAGAAATAAATTCTCGTTTATAAGAGATTTTGTCTCAAGATTCTAAGAACAAAAGTTCTTACTTTATAGGAGATGTTTTAATCTCTTATGTTGATGAAATGCCTTGCCTTTATGGATCTGTGATCCTAAGAGAATTGAATTATTCTTCCCCCTCTTATAATGAGATACTATGATCTCTTTGAGAAAGACCTTAGTCTTATAGATCTATGATCTGTGAGAAAAATTATGTTCTTCTTCTTGTTTTAGGATGAAGTCTTTTGATCTCTTTTTGAAAGTCTTTGGTCTTGTAGATCTACAATCTTTAAAGAAGTGAATTCTTCTTTTTAATTATGAGATGATTTCATCTCTCTGTTCATCATTTTTTACCTTGAAGAAACTCTTCTTTTTCTGAGAGCTTGTCTCTTCTTTCTGAGATCTCTCAAAGCTTATGGGGGTTTTTTCTCTATGTTTTTGTATCTCTTTCCTCCCGAGACTTGAAGTCTAGAGGCCTTTTTATAGGGCAAGCTGATTTATTCAATCAGTTAAGAAGATCTTTTCTCTAATTGATTTGGGGATTCTCTCACCGTTGGATCTTTGATCCAAGGGCTTCTGATTTACAGAAGGTAATTTTCTTGTTTTTTACAAGATTGGGAAATCTTTCCATACAGAATTTACTCTGTAATTTTGGTGATTTTTAATCACCTTTGGATTATTGATCCAACGGTGCTCCGGTTTACAGAGTACAATCTTGTTGTTTGAAAGATTTTGAGGAATCTTTTCTTAACAGAATTTAATTCTGATTAATTAATGATTTATCAATATTATTGGATCTTCGATCTGACGGTGGGGAGCTTTTAGTTCCAGCGCTAGCGCACCCGTGTTTTGCATATGGTGCGCTGATTAGAGGGCAGCGCACTTAGCGCTAGCGCACACGTGCTTTGTATGTGGTGCGCTGCTTAAGGCACAGCGCACTTGGCGCTGCCTCTGAAGCGTTGCTTCATTTCAAAATTTGAATTTTAAACAGAGCTTTGCTCTGATTGGGGGAATCAAATGCCCCCCACCGTTGCGCTCACTTGGCCCACATGTGAGTGCAGCGGTGGCAATATCTACGCCCTTGGGTCAACTCAGAAGTTGAAACGGCATCTTAGTGCCTATAAGTAGGATCCTTGGCCCTCTAGATGACTTTTGTTCATCTTCTTCCTTCTGAGAATTTTTATTCTCTTGCAGAGCATAGCTCTTTGGCTTAAGAACTTTCTTAGGGACAGAACTCTGTCACATTTTTTGTAAGATTTGAACTCTATCCATAGAGCTTTGCTCTTCCTCAGATCATAGATCTCAAAATATTTTTAGGGTTTTACCCATTAACGGAGTTTTGCTCTCTTGAATAGTGGAGATTTGTTAATCTTTTATGAAGAACTCTTAGGAGTTTGTTCATGGATCTTGAAGATCTCATAATTTTAATTCATTAAAAATTGATTTATTTCAATTTTTATGATGGGTTATTCCATCATTTTTACAGAGCAAGACTCTTAGAATTCCCGGAGAATTTTTTAATTCCCCTCATAATTGAATTTGACAGGTGTCATTCCCGTCCGCAGAGCATTTCTCTCGAGGAATTTAACTCCTTGGCTTGAGGAACCTCTTTTTTAAATGTGAAATTCTTTTTAGGATCCCTTTCTTAATTACACAGAATTAAATTAATTATCACTTATTTCCTCCGTGGGGATATCAAGAGTTATTTAGACCCCTTGTCTGTTTCAATAAGCTTTTTCTTAGTCAGTCTATCCACTAACTCTCACCGATTTTCCTTTTCAGACATTATGGATGCTCATATGTACGATCTCGATGAGATTATTTCTTATGGAGACATTCACGTACTCGGCCGTTCCTAAAACCGAGAATTCACAAACGCCCAGTGTACTGAAATTATGTGTCGTTTTGATGCATACAATGGTCGACTGCTTCCTTGTCGTTCCTCTCTCTTGAAGCTTATTGTAGGAGCAATCTAGGGAGCACTTCCTCTATTTTATGCTGGCATGCCCCTTAAGGCATTGGACGACGCTGAAGATAAGGTGCACTTGGTGTATCTGATGAGCTTAATCTCAAAGAAAAGGCGAGACAACCTTGTTGATATCCTGCATCAAGGTTTTCAGCAGGCGGCGATACTCGCTGCCTATCGAAGGGTGGAGGACATCAGTGGGGATCCTGACGCTTGTGATCGTGAAAGGATGCACACAAAGATGGTCCGAGAGGCCTGCAAAATTTTGGATGGACTCACTTTTGAATTTCTCAATCCATATCCTAGATTTGATGTCTTGCCATTGTATTCATTTAGATAATGTTTTTTTTCACTGTTTTCATCAATGTAGGAATTTTCTGATGTATGAATGGCAATCTTTTCCATTTCCATGTGTTTGTCTTATGCATTAAACCTTTTCGCTCATGCATGAATGGGTGCGCTTTGAATGCCTAACTGAATGCGAATCAAATGTTCTCTTAATTATCGCTTTCTTCTCTTTGCTGTGTCGTTGCCATATAATTTCAGCAAATATGGCCTGTAGATAGTAAGTGATGGTCCATCTTAGACTCTTTGCAGGGTAACGATGGCTTAGGAAACAGGTTTAGGTCTACTGCCTAAGACTTTATAATTTTATGAGCCGTGAGGGTCTCATAAAGACTTTTCTCCCTACGAGTCGAGAGGATCTCGTAGGTGTATTTTCTCCTTAGGAATCATGAGGATTCCCATGTGTGCTTTCTCTTGAGAGTCGTAAGGATCTCACAAGAGAATTTTCCCTCCTATAAGTTAAGAGGACTCGTAAGTGGTTGTTTCCCTTCTTTTCGAGATTCGACTTCAAAAAGTGTGGCCCGTGAATAGTATGCAAGAGTCCATTTTGGACCGACTTGCATGGCCCCAGAGCTTAGGAAACAGGTCCTTATCCCCATTGCCTAAGGCATTTTCTTACGAGTCGAGATGAATCGAGAAGTTCTCACAAAGACACTAATTTCCTCACGAGTCGAGACGAGTCGAGAAGTTCTCGTAAGAATTTCCTAACGTCACAATTAACCTCTGCTCTTTACGACAGAGGTCCGTTAGGGTCTGTGGTACTAGGGTTTTGCCTGTCGTACCATTGCGTTGACTGACGTATCCCTCGATAGGCAATCTTGCTTTTCGAGTAGCCTTGCGACTATCGTGTCTCTGATCCCTTCGGGGGCTGGACAAGACGTCTTCAAGCAATCTTCCTAGGCAGTTTGTCCGTTGGAAGAGCAAGCATTAGGAATTTTGCCATGCTGCTTTTTACTTGAGGTTAGGCTCAATTTGGGGAGCCCTGATGAGTCATAACCACTTCGCACTAGTGTGGGATGATCTCCGATAGTTTTTCAGGTTTTATATGAGTTGCCGTCAAGACCTTGAAGCTAGGAATATTGCCTTTGCTTCATTTGCCGACATTGCATCTGCTGTATCGAGGCGAATGTCATGGTGGCGATCACTCCATGCTTGTATGGGATGATCTCCGATAGTCTTTCAGGTTTTATATGAGTTGTCATCAAGACCCTGAAGCTAGGAATATTGCCTTTGCTTCATTTGGTTTGGCGTTGCGTCTTCTGTATCGAGACGAACGTTAAGGTGGTGACCACTCTGCGCTGGTGTGGGATGATCTCCAATAGTCTTTAAGGTTTTATATGAGTTGCCGTCAAGACCCTGAAGCTAGGAATATTTCCTTTGCTTCATTTACTTTGGCATTGTGTCTGCTGTATCGAGACGAATGTCAAGGTGGTGACCACTCCGCGCTGGTGTGGGATAATCTCCGATAGTCTTTCAAGCTTTTTATGAGTTGCCGTCAAGACCCTGAAGCTATGAATATTGTCTTTGCTTCATTTGCTTTGGTGTTGCGTCTGCTGTATCGAGAAGAACGTCAAGGTGGTGACCACTCCGCGCTGGTGTGGAATGATCTCCGATAGTTTTTCAGGCTTTATATGAGTTGTTGTCAAGACCCTGAAGCTAGGAATATTGCCTTTGCTTCATTTTCTTTGGCATTTCGTCTGCTGTATCGAGACGAACGTTAAGGTGGTGACCACTCCGCGCTGGTGTGGGATGATCTCCGATAGTCTTTCAGGCATTATATGAGTTGCTGTCAAGACCTTGAACCTAAGAATATTGCCTTTGCTTCATTTTTTGGCGTTGCGTAAGCTGTATCGAGACGAACGTCAAGGTGGTGACCACTCCGTGCTGGTGTGGGATGATCTTCGATAGTCTTTCAGGCTTTATATAAGTTGTCGTCAAGACCCTGAAGCAAGGAATTTGTCCTTCGCTTCGTTTGTTTTAGTGTGTCCGAATCCTGTTGGAGGAAGAACGCTGTGGTGGCATCTCGTCTGCTGTATCGAGACGAACATCGATGTGGTGACCATTCCGCGGTGGTGTGGGATGATCTCCGATAGTCTTTCAGATTTTATTTAAGTTGCCGTCAAGACCCTGAAGCTAGGAATTTGGCCTTTGCTTCGTTTGCTGGCATTGCGTCTGTTGTATCGAGACGAATGTCGCGGTTGTCTCTAGGTTGTTGGTGAACCGTCAAGATTTGGAACTGGGGACTTTGCCATGGCTCTATTGTTTTGACCCTGGGGTGACATTGCGTCTGCTGTAACGAGACGAATGCTGTGGTGGAGCTGGGATTTTGCCATCACTCCGGTTTGTTTCGATCGTGAGGTCTTTCGTTGACGTTGCATCTGCATCCTGCCGGACTGCGAAGGAACGCCATTGTTGACATCGCGTCTGGTGTAACGAGACAAATGCTGAGGTGGAGTTAGGATTTTTCCGTTACTCCGCTTTGTTTCGACCATGAGTTCTTTCGTTAGCGTTGCATCTGCATCCTGCTGGACTGCGAAGGAACGCCGTTGTTGACATTGCGTCTGGTGTAACGAGACGAATGCTGAGGTGGAGTTGGGATTTTTCCGTCACTCCGCTTTGTTTCGACCATGAGGTCTTTCGTTGACGTTGCATATGCATCCTGCTGGACTGCGAAGGAACGCCGTTGTTGATATTGCGTCTGGCTGAGATGGAGTTGGGATTTTGCCGTCACTCCGCTTTGTTTCGACCATGAGGTCTTTCGTTGACGTTGCATCTGCATCCTGCTAGACTGCGAAGGAACGCCATTGTTGACATTGCATCTGGTGTAAAGAGACGAATGCTGGGATGGAGTTAGGATTTCGCCGTCACTCCACTTTGTTTCGACCATAAGGTCTTTCGTTGACGTTGCATCTGCATCCTGCTGGACTGTGAAGGAACGCCGTTGTTGATATTGCGTCTTGTGTAACGAGACGAATGCTGAGGTGGAGCTGGGATTTTGCCATCACTCCGCTTTGCTGACGTCGCGTCTGCTGTAATGAGACGAATGTCGAGATGATCTACAGGCTGTCTGTGAACCGTCGAGATTTGGCTTCTTTTTCTGATAGAGCCTGGTGGGAAGGTATGGTTCTCTCTTTGTTTGTGCCCTAGAATTGTATACAGGGATCGATGTGATCTCACCTGTAGGGCAAAAAGTTTCATTTTATATATTTTTCTTTCCGCGATGCTCCATCATTTCAGCTTTTATATCGCGAAAGTCGCGATTGCCCAATCATTTCGGTTATTTTTCGCGGTGCCCAATCATTTCGGCTATTTGTTTTATTTACTCGCTGCTTTTTATTGCGAGTTGCCTAACAATTTCAGCTATTTTGTATGTTTACATTTTTACTTGCTGATTTTATTGCAAGTTGCCTTATCATTTCGGCTATTTCGTATGCATTTGTGGCTCGCTGGCATTTCGCTACAAGCTTGGGATTGGACACCGATTTAGGCATCAACATCGCTACAACTGGGATATTACCAGGAGCGAATCATCATTTGCCTTTGTCGATGTTGAACAAATGTGGCTTAGTAAACAGGGTTAGGATCCTGTCGACTAAGGCTTTTGACTTCATGAGCCGTTAGGGTCTCATAAGTATTTCTCCGTACAAGTCACGAGGATCTCGTAAGTGCGTTTTCTCCTTAAGGATCGTGAGGATTCCTAAGTGTATGTGTTCTCTTAAAAGTCGTAAGGATCTTACAAGAGTGCTTTCTCCTTATAAGTCGAGAGGATTTACAAGTGTCTTTTGCCATATGACCATATCCCTAGTCTCTGGTGGGACTTTGTTAGGCAAATGTTTATTCGTGCCCGTGTATTGTTTACAAGGGTCGATATTGAGACACTCATAGGGCAGCATTGGATATTGTGATGGCTTAAGAACAGCTTTAGATCCCTGTAGCTTAAGGCTTTTGAATCCTATGAGCCTTGAGGGTTTCAAAGGGGATTCTCCTTATGAGTCGTGAGGATCTCGTAAGTGTGTTTTCTCCTTAGGCATCGTGGGGATCCCTAAGTGTGTTGCTCCCTTATGAGTCGTAAGGATCTCACGCAGGTATTTTCTCCTCACAATGTCGAGAGGACCTTGCAAGTGTCTTTTAACGAGATTGCGCCCTTTCGGGTTTTCACAAAATTTGCCGGTAGTCCTGCTGGTTTTACTCATGGAGCCCTTTCGGGTTTTCATTCTTGCCCATTTTGCTTATGGATATACCGTTTATTTTGTGTCGGCCTTGGGATGCTGCGGTCCGTAGTAGTTTATCGACGTTTCGGTCAACAGCCAGTTTTAGGACATAGTGGTCCATCGTTAGTTAAAGGACGTTTCGGTCCAGAGGCTTTCTCTATGAATGAGCACGATGCCCCTGGCATGTCCATCTTTTTCGGATCATGTGGTTGTGGCGGGTCCATCTTCCATTTTTTAGACAGCACGAATTTGCCCTGTTGGTATTGGTCCTCAATCCAGCCTTTGAAGACGAAGCAATCTTCGATTGGATGGCTTACTGCTTGGTGGTAAGGGCAGTAATTAGGATTGTTGACATCGCCTGGCTGCAATGGACGTTTTGGATCCGGCAGACTGATGAGTCTGTTGTGTACTGCCAGCTCGAACAGTCCCTTCGTTTTATCCCAGAGAAACAAGTAAGGACGTCCCAGTCTCTCTTCGAGGGATGGGCGTGGGCGCGCGTTGTTTTGGCGAACAACCGGCTTTAAGTTTCTTGGCTGCTATTGAGTATTGGCGACGAAGGTCGCTTTCCCCTTCCCTTTTTCATTCCGAAATTCCAGCTTCAAAGGAGATGGTCTATGTCCCATCTGATCCATTTGGGCCAACTTGTCAATCAAGGCCTGGAAAGTGGTCGGCTTGAAAAACATCATGAATTGTGAAATGTTTGCTTGAGAGTCGAGGGTCCCCACGAACATGCCTACCGCAGGCGCTTCTTCGATGCGCTGCTCACACTTCGACCATAAATTCCTCCATCGTATTGCGTATTGAACCCGTGTTTCTCCCGGCTTCACCCTGGCATTGATCAATGCCATTATTAGGGTGTGTTCACTAGCACTCGCAAAACGCTGGGTGAATAACAACTCCATCTCCGTGAATGTTTTGATGGAGTCGTTCGGGAGCTCAGAGTACCATTCAAAGGCCGTCTCCGCCAAGCTGCCAACAAACTGGTGAAGCAGCAGTTTATCGTCACCTCCGGTGTTGCCACAGAGAGCCCTGAATTGAGCAACGTGCTGATGCAGATTTCCCGTCCCCTTATATATGTGGAATTTAGGGATTGTGTATCTCGGCGGGTACTTTATTTGGTCATACCAACTCGGATAGGGTCATCCGGTTTTAGCAATATGCTCAGCCGCTTCATTCGCTTGATGAGCTCGTATTTGTTAAGCTATATAATCATCGAGCGTGGCTTTTAAGATGGTTTCCTCCTTGGCTGCTGACAGAGCCGGCAGAGGATTTGATATCTCTCCTCTATCATCTTCAATTATTACTGGAGGGTCTTCGGCTGGAGGGTCCGGCTGGATCATCATCCCGACCATGCCTCGGAAGAGAAGCGCCATTCATTTTATATTAGCCGCTTGTTCCGCAGCCTCTTTGTACTTCCTTTCGAGGACTCTGCGGAGGAAGTCAGCTTCGGTTTCCTGCTCACGGCGCTGCTCCGAGGATGTCTCCAGGCTTGCTTTCGGTCCCGTGAGTGCGGCCATAGCTGTTAACATCTCTTAGAGCCTTTGTTGTTGTTGCTCCTGATCCTTAGTCACTGATCGTGTAAGCGGTCGATGACCTGTAGTGATACGGCTATCCTATTTTCCGGATGCCATATAGACGGTATGCACCACCATGTCCCCAGCCTTGGGTCGTTTGGGCTCAGTGGTCTTGCGATTCGTCGCAGACGCAGGTATTTTCTCCGGCCTTCTCCTCTTGTGGGCAGTCGAAGTTAACGGGGCCGTTGGAGTAGGCATCCAGACGGATGACATCTTCTGTGGTACCACGAGATGGCTCTTTTCTCACCGAGCTTTAATCTTCTTTGATCGGCGAGAGTAGTCCTGGTCAATCACCGATTCCTGGAACTGTTGCCAGACTTTGTAAATTTTGAAGGGACAGCCGCTGAGGGGGATGCTCTAGCTTCGCCTTTGGGGCTTTCTCCATAGGTGGAGTAGATTTCTTTAGCACGGCAGTCGGAGAGTTTTTCCACACCCTCCATAGAGGTTCAAAGCTGTTCCCAGTTGGAACAGCAACATCGATTTTCACCGTTGGAGCCGGCGGAGTCAGTCCAGAAGGGGAGCTGCCTCCAGCCTTCCTTACTCGGCGCCAGTGACGACGGCGAGCATGTCGTATGGATGGGATCGTCTCAGCTGTAGGGGTGACTTCGTCATGCCCCCTGTTTTGGCGAAGGGTTGTCGCCGGCGTCAGCTTCTTAAAGACCGATGTCCATTGAGAAGAAATGTCCAATCTGTCAAAGATAGACATCTGGGCAGGGGAAGCAGATTTGAGGACTTCGCCTAGAGCGGGAGCCAGAATGGCCAATCTTATGAAGACTGACTTCTTGGAAGAAGAAGCCTCTCTAATGATTTCGTCCGCTTGAGCCGGGATGGCTGCTTCAGTTATCGTGGGCTTGTTGGCGTTCTGACCCAGTCTGTTGAAAACTGAGGCATCAGATTTGGACGACCCGTTGAGAGGCGTCGCGGCAGTGGTAAGTCGATCAAAGACCGACTTCTTTGGGGCTTCTTGCGACAGCATCGGGGCGTTGAAGCTCATCGGTGGGATCATGGTCCCAAAGAATAGCCCAGTGGTGGCTTGAGTTATTTGCTCCACTGGCATCTTGAACAGGGAGGCCGCTTAGGGCCCGTAGGTTATATCTCCAGATGAGGCGGAAAGGGAGTTGCAATTGCAGCTGGAGCAGTTAGAGGTCATTGATGTTCTTTTTTCTGCACAGGAACAAAACCAAATCTTAGTGCCTCGAACCCGAGGGCAACCATATTAAACCGCGATTCGTTCGCGAATACGACTCACGAAGTGTGGAGCAGAAAGAGGAAAAGGTCTCACCGGGCGTGCCAGAATCTGTTCCCCATCGAAAACAGAGACGAGACCGCGTAGGTTCGTCTTGCCTGAATTTCGAGGGCAGATGCTATTTGGTGCTATCTGTCCTCCTCTCCAAAAATGCCAAGTTGATTTATGGCACCGTATATCAAAGGTTTAGACGGATGCGGCCGATGTAGCAGACTTCGTCAGATTCCCCTTTGTTGAGCGGTTTTTGATTGTGGAGACGCTCTTCCCTGCAGGCGCAAGCCCCTACAGTTAATTTCGCTACCGCATCGCAGTAACCACTTTCTCCTTCTCCAGATGGTCACTTCGTGTCGTGGGTGTTTGTTTTACTTTTTGTTTCCCGTGGATTGTATACGGAGACTAATTTATGTTGTCGCCCGTAGGGCGTGGATTAGTCCAAATCCGTATTATCTTAGATTTGGGTTTGGGGTTAGGTTTAAGGATACGTTAGTCTCATTTGAGAGTAAGATCAACTTAAACGTTCGTTGATGATACGTTAGTTTAATTTTAGACCAAGATCAACTCTACGGGATCATTTAGATCCAACAAGAGAGCATTTGGCCTCTGCTGTTTAGTTTAGGGACATTGCGGTCGATTAGTTTAAGGGCATTACGGTCCAAGGTTAAGGACATTATAGTCCATGGGTTTAAGGACCCCACAGTCCAAGGTTAAGGACATCATAGTCCATGGGCTTAAGGACCCCACAGTCCAGTTTAAAGACGTCATAGTCTATAAAATGTATTGTTGTCAGGACCCGTCACCTCTCTGAAGACGTTGAAGGAGTACAACGGAAAATATCAGAGGAGTAAAGAGATGTACTCTTTAACCAATTTTGGTTGAAAGATCTGTAGTCCAATTTGGGGCTAAGATCTGTTAAAAGATTTATGAGCATATGGGATCAATTAATCTGAATGAGGGGTTTATAGCCAATTTGGGCTCGGCCCACTCAGTTAAAATGTTTAAACATTTGACAATACTGAGCATTGATTTGAGTTCTGACAATTATTTTGTCTTTTATTGAATGTTGAGCATTCATCAAAGTTCTGGGGCTTATTAAAAACCAATTTATGTTCTATCAGCGCATACGTGAGGGGCACATGGTGCGCTTGGCGGTTTGCGCCAGTCAAAGAGCACAGAGCGCTAGTTTATGAGCGCATTGCGTTTCTGCTGGGTAGCGCACACGTGAGGAGCACGTGGTGCGCTTGGCACTTTGCGCCAGTCCATAAGCGTATTGTGCTAATTTGTGAGCACAAAGCACCATTTCTTCAGTGGCGCACACGTGAGGAGCACATGGTGCGCTTGGCGCTGAGCGCCATTCCATGAGTGCAAAGCGCTAGTCCAAGAGCGCAGAGCGCTAACTGTTAAGTGGCGCACACATGAGGGGCACGTGGTGCGCTTGGCACTGAGCGCTAGTTAAGAGCGCAGAAGCGCATCTGATCAATTTTATGATCTGAGAAATAAATTCTCGTTTATAAGAGACTTTGTCTCAAAATTCTAAGAACAAAAGTTTTTACTTTATAGGAGATGTTTTAATCTCTTATGTTGATGAAAGGCCTTGCCTTTATGGATCTCTGATCCTAAGAGAATTGAATTATTCTCCCCCCTCTTATAATGAGATACTATGATCTCTTTGAGAAAGACCTCAGTCTTATAGATCTATGATCTGTGAGAAAAACTATGTTCTTCTTGTTTTAGGATGAGGTCTTTTGATCTCTTTTTGAAAGACTTTGGTCTTGTAGATCTATGATCTTTAAAGAAGTGAATTCTTCTTTTTAATTATGAGATGATTTCATCTCTCTGTTCATCATTTTTTTTACCTTGAAGAAACTCTTCTTTTTCTTAGAGCTTGGCTCTTCTTTCTGAGATCTCTCAAAACTTATGGGGGTTTTTCTCTATGTTTCTGTATCTCTTTCCTCCCGAGACTTGAAGTCTAGGGGCCTTTTTATAGGAAAAGCTGATTTGTTCAATCAGTTAAGGAGATATTTTCTCTAATTAATTTGGGGATTCCCCACCGTTGGATCTTTGATCCAAGGGCTTCTGATTTACAGAAGGCAATCTTCTTGTTTTTAACAAGATTGAGAATTCTTTCCATACAGAATTTACTCTGTAATTTTGGTGATTTTTAATCACCTTTGGATCATTGATCCAACGGTGCTCCAGTTTACAGAGTACAATCTTATTATTTGAATGATTTTGAGGAATCTTTCCTTAACAGAATTTAATTCTGATTAATTAATGATTTATCATTATTATTGGATCTTTGATCTGACGGTGGGGAGCTTTTAGTTCCAGCGCTATCGCACTCGTGCTTTGCACGTGGTGTGCTTCTTAGAGGGCAGCGCATTTAGCGCTAGCGCACACGTGCTTTGCATGTGGTGCGCTGCTTAGGGCGCAGCGCACTTGGCGCTGCCTCTGAAGCGTTGCTTCATTTCAAAATTTGAATTTTAAACAGTGCTTTGCTCTGATTGGGGGAAACAATCTATTGGATGTTAGAGGTTAATGGACAAGAGCTCCTCAATGATCACATTCAAGCTTCATGAAACTAAGTAACTAAAGTCTAAGTTCAAAAGAATTGAAAAGAATCAAAGAAATTGAAGAGTTTGAGCTACATGTGTATTATCTAGGAAATCGATATAAATACTTCATGGTTTATGAGATTAGCATGAAAAAGCTCAAACACATACACTACGGCATGCATGAAATCTTTGGGTAAAACTTAGCATAGTTTTTTATTCAAAACGATTTTCAATTTCAAGTTCAAAATTTTCTATGCATTCCTTCTTTAAACGTCTTTCCAAGTCTAATTCAGACGTCTGCGCACTATTGAAAAATATGCACAAGTTTTGAAATATCAGTTTCTTCTTCAGAACAAATGTCTGAAGCATGCCAGAACAAACGTCTGGTCGTTCTTTGGATTTTCAATGTTTAAAATTTTTGATAGAACAAACGTCTGTCCACACTTCTTCATACGTCTGCCTATTCTCTGGATTTTCATTGGCCAAAACTTTTTAAGAACAAACGACAATCATACCTTCTTCAAACGTCTGGTTGTTCTCTGTGTTTTCACGGCATTCAAACGTTTTATGGAAATAAATGTCTAAACCATATTGGCAAAAACATCTGAAATTTAAAACTTTGAAAATCTTTTCTTCTTCAGACGTGTGTCACTTGTTCTTCGATCGTCTGATTGTTTTCTGTACTTTCATTGGCCATTATTTGAAAAGCACTGCAAACTTCTGAAGTATAAGTACATCATGCAACAAGCTAGCAGAAATGGTGCGAGGCAGAACGGTAAAATAAAAAAAAATTCTAGCTTGCATAACATACTAACCCTAGTAATCATCCTAAAACTATAACTTGCAAATGAAAAACACTAGTGTTATGAGTATTGAAGCATATAACCTTTAACACTTTTTCTTAAGCTCCTATTTGGTTCAATGGTTGCTTCTCTCTTCTAGAACCCCAAGCTTGGCTCCTTTGGTTCACAAGACGAAGTTTGGTTACCGATCCTTCCGTCGAAGATGATCCATGGTGATTGAGTGGCCACTTGAGATAGTCCTTCAATCTCACAAGGTGCTAAGATGTGAGATGAAGTTTGATGTAAAGGATGAAGCTCTCTTTTTTCTCTTCACTCTCTTTTTTCTCAAGTCTTTCTTTTTTCTCCCTTAGCAAGAAAGAGAAAGATGATAATGTTATGGCTAGGCTTTCGTCTCAACTATGACACAACACTTGATATCTTTCATAATTCATGCTAACACATGTCCTAAGGAGTGAAAGATGTCTATCCCCCACCTTTAGGCCTACAATAAATAGAAAATGAAAAGAATTAAAAAAGAAAAAAGAATATGTCATGTTAAATAATATTTAACCATGAAATATTGTTCTCATCCAATGGAACATAATTAAAAGAGAGAAATATAATACTAGCTTAATTACATTTATTAGCACATAATATCATATAATTAATTATGTGATTAAATTTACATTTAATTTAATGACCCGGTTTAATCATAAAACCGGCTAGTATCATAATCCGTCTGGTTCAAAACAAATGTCTAACTGGACCCCGCACGCATCCCCATACGCGTTGTTCATCACTGAAAACTGTATTTTAATACCGCTCATTCGTTATCTATTTTTTGTATATATCGGTACGATTAACCAGTATTTGCTCAGTAATACAGATTACAGGTGTCCGTGACAAAATACTAGAAATACATCCTGAATTACGGATATATCATTTTTGAGCCAACACTGCAGCCAGAACTGGAAACTAACCAATATCCCAAGACTAATTTTGCAAACAAGTGTGTGCACAATATTTTGGTCCAACATATAGCATGTGTACACACTAACTCTTGGAGCTTGGACCATGGACCTAGGGAGGCAGCCATGGCATGACGGCTAGTGCAAGTGGCATGGTGTGATGTGCATTAATGGTGCATTTATTGCATAAAGTGTTGATATGATGCAAAGCTACTAGTTTCCCTCCAATTCCTGGTGCACCACAAGTTCAAAACAGAGTAAACAAACTGCACCAAAGCGATGTGGGGGAGCACAAATTCAAACACACAAAATACGAGCCTAAGGGCTCGGATTTTGGCCGAGCCCTACCTAGCAAAAACCGACCTGGCCAGCCGTACCTCCTCCTGTGGGCCCCATCCTCTCACAGTGTCTCCAATGCTACCATTTGGTCTTTATTTTATTGTTTGCTTAATCCCTTTTCTTGCCTATAAAAGCAGATCATAGCAGTAAGGGAGAGGGTCACACTTTTGTCCAATTTTTGTCATTCTTTTTGCAACACTTCATTTTGTTTTCTTTTTCTCTTGTAAATAGCTTAGCTACCCCTTGAGATCCTTGCCTTCTCTTGATCTTTCAAGCTCTTCATTGAGCTTGAAGGTTTAAGGGTTGGTATTTGATCTCAAGGGTTGTATCCTCTTTTGAAATGAATAAAGCTCTCTTTTGTGCCTTCATTTTCACATGAGTTCTTTGCCTCTTCTTGATCTTGCAATCTGTTTATTGAGCTTGCATGTTTAAGATTTGGTTATTGAACCCATGGCTTGTCTTGAGTTGTATGGTTCTTAGTATTATATTCTTGCTCTTTTTCTTTCTTTACATTCATGTCATTTACATTTCATGCTTACATTCTTGCACTTTAAATTCCATACCCTTTACTTTCTTATAATACTTTTCTTTTCTTTGTTTATCTTCTCTTTTGTTCTCTCTTTTTTAGTTTGTTATTGTGAGATGTTGTAAATATTTTTGTTAGGAAAATAGAATGATATTGTAAGTTAAGGTTTCGTTCTTCATATCCCTTTCCCGTATTTTCCATTTGAAACTCCGCCCAAACCTTACGCAAGCGCTCCGTTAGGCACCCTACCCTACCAAGGATTCTTTGACGTCAAAGAGTTTGATCGAGAAACTTCCTAACCGCGACCGGTAGCGTTCGGTTTGGCCGGAGGCGAAAGTAAGAGACAAGAATGGAAGGACAAGGGTCAATAAGCCGGATTCCATAAATACCGTGCTTAAGCATCCTAATCCACGTTGTTGCCGATTGCTCTAGCTTCATTGGTTAAGTTCGGCTCAAAGGACTTGAATACGGAATCCATTAACTTACATTATCCTATCGTTTCCTTACAAGCTTTATACTTGCGTATAACACTTAGGGTAGAAAAAGAACTTTCCGCCCACGCGCATTAACTCGTGAGAACAAGAACTTAAAACGCTCCGTCTCCCTCTGGATCGACCCATGCACATCGCGGCTAGCTGCAAAGCGACACTGTCTTGATTGCGGTTAACTTTAAATTCTTTCAATCAAATGGTGTCGTTGCCGGGAAAACGGTAACGTTTTTGTTTTTGTTATTTCGGGTTAATCTTGTTAATATCCATCTAACACTTTTCTAAAAAACAAAATAAAAATTTCAAAAAAATTTCAAAACCAAACAAAAAAAACTAACATTTTTAACTCATTTTGCTCTCTGAATTTTGTACCTGCAAGCACTATGGATCTGAACTGAAGAACCAAACAATACCAGTGTGACATTAGTATAACAGTGTGAATCCAGAAGAAGATTGGAGCCCATTCTCCAAAGGAAAACTGGCGACACACCCTCAAATTCCGGCGTCGCCAGCCGTACCCCCTCCTTCTGCCTCCAATTTTTTTCTCTGTGCTCCATTGTTCTATTTTTGCCCCATTTTTATTGTTTGTTTTTTATAATTTTTTGTGTACAGGTATTTGGGCATTCGTATCTCTTTTCCGCACCAATATCCCTTTTTTCTGACATTTGTAGATTTTGCGGAATTGCGAATGGCGATTGTGTGGAGCAAAGTGTACATTCCAAGTAAAGGTGATTACGAAGTACAGTGCCAAAGATCCGGGTAGTTTGACACGTGCAAGCGAACTTTTCAAGCTTACCGGATTTGATTTAACGGGGGTTCCTTAGCCCAAAAACTTATCGGTACGTATTTCTAACAGCTTCTTTCTCAAATCCGACACATCCACTATAATATCTTTGCAGGATTTTTTGCAAGTTCGCTACCAAAGGCCAAGATTAACTAACCCGTATTTGTTGCAGTGACGAGCTTAAATATGAAAAAATGATTGTTTGAAATTTTGAACAAATTTTTTCATTGAATTGCGCATTGCATACATTAATATGGACTTAAGGGCAATCGAACCCTACAACATACGATAAAGGATTTCATCACCTTTTCCCTGGCCCACAAATCATGAACTTGAACATAACGCTTACCCGCAAATTTTTTTAAAAGAAATTAGACTTTAAGCCTTAAGGACTTCGCGCTCATTAGGAGAGGTTAACTGTGTTTAGAACACCGCTTAACGATATATTGTTTACCGGGTGTCTAGGAAAGTGTTAACGGCGAAACCGCCAAAAGAGAAAGGGTTATTTAATTAAGGACCTTCGCGAAAGCATCGGAAAACCTCCCTTTATCTCTGCACTTACCTGGCCTCGTGATCAGTATATCTTGAGCCCGTTTCTCGACACAGTTTTACTTCGCCAATCAAGTTCTTGAGCAGGTCTAGTTGACCTAGATGAACCTCAAAACGATTAGATGTTTAGTATTTTTGTGTCGTGATTGTTTTTGTCCAGATTCTCTTTTGTATATTTCATTCTTTTGTTAATAACTAACTAATAAAAAACCAAATTCTTTTCCCCCTCCTTTTCTCTTATTCTTTTTCCTCTTTTCATATCATGTGTACCCCACCTCGAAAAAATCTTGCCGAACTGTGGTACCCACAACTAGACATTACCTCATACGGTTCTTGCTTTGGTCGAACTTCGAACGACCCCTCCATGCCAAAAATCTCTTTGAAAGATCGGATAGACGCGTCTAAGACGAACAACTGGACCGTGGAATCCACTTTGCATCGACCGTTTTAACCTTCATCGCCTTCTTACATTGATACTCCTTTTTCGTGTCCAGTTGTAACTCCAAGACCTATGTCTCTTGCTGAACATATTGAACAATCCCGTAACCGATCTTTCACTCCTTTCACCACTGCGAATTCTTTGGATCAACAATTCCATTCACCTTCTTATCCGTATGTTGATCCTACCCCTGTCCAATCATTCAATCCCTATTCATCCAACCCAACTTTTGCACCTTCCCTAGACATTGCTTCTGAACATCCTTTTGGGAGTTTCAGTATCCAAACAATTTTGAATATTTTACTGAAACCCCTTCACAACCTATGTCTAGTCTGGTACAGTCGTTGGAAGACTTTAGGGTAGCGTCATACCAACAGATGACGGATTTGAATGCGTCCATGGCCGCCCTTATACAACCTACTGACCTGGTAGCTAGTTTTCAACTATTTCTACATTTTCCAATGTATGAGGAGGCGGCAGGACAGGCTGAGAATTTGAGTGGTGAGAGTGAGCTATACACCCTTCCAAATCAAACCTACCCATCCCAAATTGAATCCCACAACTCCGGTTTCGAATGTCTATCAAGTGTCCCAAATGATTCACCAGTTGAAGATAGAACGGATAATGAGTTGTGCGACTTTGTAGTGTTTGATTTGCCCAATTGTGAAGGGTCCCTTTTGAGTGAAACTACACCCAATCCATTTGACCTCTACACCTCCATCTTAGAACAAAAGTCGATTGAAATCCATGCTTTTGATGAGGTGTCTGAGAAAATTGATTTTCACTTGATTGAGGATATTGACGTTGGGAATGTTTTGGATGATGAACCCGCTGCTTTGGATGAGATTTTCTCTCCAATTCATCATCCCGAGTCATTAAATGTTTTTCTCGAACTTCATATGCGTGTTGATATTGATGATAAATGCATGGATGAAGTAATTTTTTAGGAGACTTTTGAGGAAAGCTTTGAGGATGAACCGGTTTTAATTGATGAGTCGGATTTTCCAATTCATCATATCCCTTCCATTGACTGTGTACACCCTCCTGAACCTTTACCTGATACCCTTCCTCAATCACTTCCGTCTATCCTTTCCATCGTTCCGACCTTGCAAGACATCATATCACATTCATTTCCTATGTCTGGTTTACCAAGTTCGGTGTACCCATGTTTTCTCATGAATCTTGAGGGATTTGACCCCATCTCTCGACGGGTTAATAGATTAGCACAAACGCTTCTTACACATCGGTCATCACAAATTGTGCTAATCTACTCACTCTATTTTCACCCTCAAGTTCGTACTCCATTTCTTTTTCCCTTCCGCCATTCTTTTTCTCATATACCGAGACTGTATCCTGCTTCTATCTCCATACGGTCTCGCGTATTTTCCATTTCTTTCCTCTTCACCTTCTTTCACCGACCCGCATATTACAGAAATAGAATTTTTGAATGGTTGGTGTTAACTTTTGGCCTTTGTAAGGCCTTTTATAGCTTGATACTGTTCTTTTTCCCCCCTAATCCTGAACTTCAACGCTTAACAGTGGAAACACTGTCTCACTTATGTTTGGGAAGAACCTTTTTGTGTATATATTTTTGCTTTTTGTTTCTTTTTCTTTTAGGAAGCGCCGACAATTTTGACCCTCTTGGAGTAGCCTGACAGTGAGGGCACTGTCAAGTTTAAGTTTGGGGGTTTACTCGGTAAGCTTTCTTCCTTCGCATTCATTTGTATATTTTGCATTTGCATACCTTATTAAAACCCACAAAAATCGAAAAAATTTCCAAAAATATAAAAACTTTGTCGTCAAGTTAGCTAATAGGGTAACTGAGATTTTATTCCAAAAGTTAAGTTGATACTTTAGAAATAACTAAATCTTAGACTTAGGAATTGAAAACCCTAAAAATAACTCTCATTCTATTTAACCTTGTTAATTATACGTCCTTACAGTTTTTTTATAGAAGTAGGTAATCTTGAGTTCAGTTCTTAAGTTAAGTCGAAATGAAGGGAAAGTATTGATTCTTTACTGAAGGATAAGTCTGAAAAATAGTTTCTATTCTTAAGTCCAAATTTAGAAAGTATATACCCTACAAACTGCACTTACACGCACCTTGAAACATGGGATAGTAGATGATACCTAGAAATACTCTTGCCTGAATGTCTAGTATGAAAGAAATAACGGTAATTATAGCTAAACACCAAAAGAGCATCATTGAAAAAATATATCCGGCCTTGAAAAGAAAAAGAAAAAAAGAAAAAGAAAAAAATAAATAAAGTCAATACCTTGAAACTATTATTTACGCTTTAAGCTCGCACATTCATTAATCGACTGTTAGTGCCTTAAGAAGCATTAATAGTCGCATGAAAGGTGTGTAAGCAGTACCGTCCATCATTAATGAAAAGAAATAGTATTAGGTATTAGGGCAAGAGTACTATAGCTTGAATTGAATTCTTAAGTATAGGAATGAAATTACACACACGTAGGGGTAGACGATCGATGTTTGGAACAAAGATAGAAATGAAGAATAAGACTTATGTTTTCTGTAGTGTTGATAAAAATCCCTGAATTAAGACCGCACTTTTAGAAGGAAAACTAAGGTGATACCTGTTAGTTATATGTATGCCCTAGAGGCCATTACTGTACATATGATGTATATTGTAGTGGATGCTAGGACGTATATAGGGAGGACTTTCTTGCTCGACATGATAGTATGCTATCTGGTTACACTTTACCTTAACGTGTACACTGACTGTCTCTCTGTTACATGTTGGTAAAGCCCTTAGGATGTGTGCTTGACTACCTGGACTGTGATGCAGATCATACTAGTGGGGACATGGTAGTCCATAAGTACATCCTTCAAAGTCCCTAGTCGTGGGTGTATCGAGACGGGGCATCGATATACCAGAGTAGACTAGCGTATACCTTCTCGACCCATACAGATGGGCGATGGATGATCCCATATCCATTGGTGTTTGACATCAGAGATGATGTATGGGTGCTCAGTAGAGACTGGGTACACTGGACGGACTCGCCGAGAACTCCCAGATGGTATTATACCTCACGTCAGATGGCAGTTCTCTGGTGACACTGGTACAGAGTAGTCTGTTGACCCGAGATCGTCATAGAGTCTTGTGTGGTTCCCACTGTGCTTTGATTTCCATCTTACCACGTCCAAGAGGGCGTGCAAAACGGTGGTTTTTGGGTACAGTCCCGAGTCACATGGATGCAATGAGCGATAGGAGGGGATTCGTCTCTCCCGGTATAGGGGGTTGATGTTGCGCTGTGTTCGATTGACTATAACAGGAAATCCCTGGCCAGGGTTGCTGAGATTTACTGGTAAGTGTTACCAGTAGTTTCTCGAATTGTTATAGACCTCATATCGACACGACTTATCGAGCTATTGGGGTCTGACGTTTACCACCCCTAGGCGAGATATGCGACATATCAGACGATCAGACCGGACTGTACGGTAGTGTTACTGGTCGGATTCGCAGGAGTGTGAGCGGGCTTGCTCGTCGATCTTCTGATCGCTCAATACCCGGGTGGCCGTTACGTTTAGCAGACCGCTTGCGGCTTGTGGGTGTTTGATATGATCATCGCCTGCTGCCGGCGTATTGACGAGTCTTTAGAGTCCTACACAGAAGTTTCCTGGCTCAAGCGAAACGAAATAGGAGCGCATATGAGATATGTGCGGGACCGAGAATAATGCGTGTATGTGATACCGTATTCCATTCTCGCGATGAATGTATCGATTAGGTTATATGCGATATACCCTAGTTATCGAATCAAAGGTTGATTCGATAAGCCGATACATAGGATACTGGTCGGTTATATGCGATATGACCGGATCGTTAAATCAAGTGTTGATTTAATGATTTAATGTATAATTATATATTTGATATATTACTTTGCATTAACTAGTATTGGTTCACTTTAAATGGATTTTCTCACTCGGATGTGCGCATTACATATGCGATATGATTTTGTGCACTTGATTGTATCATGTTTGATGATACATGTTTACTTGGTTAAGTGCAAAGAATTAAACCATGGTTAAAAGAATGGCTAGGGTTTCATTTCCTTTATTTATTCATTTATTTATTTGTTTATTCATTTTGGAAAAGAAGAGAAAAGAATGGTTGCTAGTTTTGGAGTTTAGTTGAAGCTTCATGAAGCTTTGATCAAGTCAACCATTCTTATCTCATCCTTAACCCTAACCATTCCCACTAACCATGATTCATTCTCTACACTTGACTATAGTTAATGATATGATAAGTATTTGTTTTTCTATTATTTTTAATTAACTTATCATATATTTCTTTCTTCTTCTTCTTCATGAGCAAGGAAGAAAAAGCTTTCTTCATCAATGGTGATTGATGATAAAGAGTGAGAAATCCAATTCTAAAGTCTACCCACTTCCTATTTCTTCATCCTCTACCTCTTGCCAAGTAGTAGAGTGTGTTTCCTTCACAAGTTTTTAGGGCTTGGTGAAGGTGGAGCTTGATTTAGCGATGCCTCGACGTAGATCATCTTCGGCATGGACATCGACGACCTAGCTCGCTTTTTCTCCGACGAAGCCGACTCTAGAGCCCGGATTCCTTTTGGACAGCGGAGATGACTTCGTTGCGGAGCTATGGAGGTGGAGCACCGGATCTACAAAGGTTGTATTTCCGTTTTCCCATTAGTTAATTGTTAACTAGTTATCTTTTCGCCTAGAAATCTAGCCAACGATCCGTACACTAGGGTTTCTCGGCACCATAATTTTCTAAAATTGGCATGGTTGATGCCTTGTGAGACCTCTTGAGAGTGCCTAGGAACCCTACAATACCAATATCTTTCTAAACTTTTTTGGAACGTATAGGATCTGAGGATAAATAGATAGAAGGTGTGAAACATTAGGGTTGAATATTTCTAACTTAGGATGATAGAATTTCTAACTTAGATGCTAAACTGTAGGAGTAGCATCGACGTTAACTTGTGAACTAGCTTGACGGGATTTTGTGGGTAGTATCCTCTGAAAACCCTCAGGAGACAACACTCCTCCTACTAGGGATGCCTAGAGCTTTAACAGCTTGTTGCACGCGCTAAGTGCAATCGAGTTCCCTACGAAAGTGAGGCTAGGATTTTGTTTTGCTCGGGACGAGTAAAAGATAAGTTTGGGGGTATTTGTGTAAGTGCACGGCGGCGCCCCGGCCGTCAATCCGACGGCCAAATGCGGAAGCGGTGATAAACTTTAAATTTTCTTGAACTGGCAAACCGCCGCGCACTAATTCCCGGATCGAACCACTGACTAGTCCTAGCTATCTACAAGATGGGGAAGAGAGATATACCGACAGATCCGAGTCCTCCGGTCTTCTCGTCGTCGCCCCGATCTCCTGCGGAATGTCCCGTCTCCTCCTCGTCTCCGGAAGTGCACCACATCGCCTACTTCTTTTACGGGCTCCCACCTCAATGCCGAGGCAACTCGGGCACGAAGCCGGCTACTCGACGTGCTCAAGGTTCGCTGTAGAATATGTAGTCCTCAAGTCTCACTTTGGGGTTGTGGAATTGCCATTTGGTGGAGGAATGATACTTGGAGCTTTTGGGATTGATCTTGTGGGATTTTTGCAACATGAAATGAAGCAAAATCCCACACCAAAATGTTTGGACAGCCCCACCAAGAGAGTGGCCGGCCATGGCTTGGTGAGTGAGAGGAGAGAATGGAGTGAGTGCTCAAATGAAAGAGGATAGCCACAACCATAATGCAAGGGAGAGAGAGAAAGGTCATGATATCAAGAGATGATTACAAACCCAAACCCACACTCCACCAACAATCATCAACAACCATGATTGTCAACAAAGTCAAGCCATCATGATAGCTAGAAGTCAAGGTCAATGGATGGTGCACCATCATGAAAGCCATCATGATGCAACAAGATGCAAAGAACCCCCTCCACAAAAACTTATTTGCAACAATGCAAATAAGCCCTCCTCCACCAATCTTCGGCCAATGAACGATACAAAGGAAATTGGCCGAAACGGAAAGCAAACTGGCAACTCCAGAAAACTGGTCCCGTAATAAATTACAGGAAAACCCCGATACTGTGCATACACACCCGCATTTGTGTTTCGACCAAAATATAAATGCAATGAGACAAAATCTACACTGTACTATACTAGGATCCGGCTTAAACCAAAGCCGGCTAGTATTATCCGTTCGATCCTGATCCGTGCAATACCGCACGTATCTGATCGAACCCTGCCATATATCTATACGGCCTGTAGTACAAACTGTCCGATCCTGATCCGTGCAATACCGCACGTATCTGATCGGACCTTGCCATATCTCCATATGGCCTCTACAACCTTTCGCCCGAAAGCTGAGTAACAGAATGTGGGGGACTCTAAAGACTCGTCAACACCTTGGTTGTGGATTTAACCACTAGCACGTTAGAGGTATAAGCCAATACATAACGGGCTACCAGGTATTGACCAAAAGGGACGTCTGTGAGCGAACTCAGCCTGACTCCCTACTGAGCCTGTCAGTGACAATATCCGTACAGTCCGGTCCGTTCGTCTATGAGCATCGCATGGCGGGCCTAGGGGGTTGGTAAAAGTCAGACCCCCAAAAGCGGTACAAGTCGTGTCGGAGTGTAGCCCAGAACACCCTGAGATACTACTGGAACACCTACCAGTAAATCTCCTTGCCTCGGCCGAGGGCTTCGTGTAATGGCTCTCCTAGACACAGCACGACCTCACCCCCAATACCGGGAGAGACGAACCCCTGAAGATACGCTCACTGCCTCCATGTGGCTCGGGACTGTACCCAACTAAAACCTGTTTGCACGACTCCTTTGAGCCGTGGTAGGGTAGTAATCAAAGTACAGTGGGAACTCACACGAAACAAATGACGATCCCCAGGTCGATGAACTAACCTGCACACATGTCACCAGGGAACTGCCATCTGACGTCTGGTATATGACCAACTAGCATGTTCCCGGCGAGTCCTGTCCGGTGTACTCATAACCAAATGAGCACCTGTATACATCTTAGGTGATCCAACTGACACCAGTGGCTTGTGAGACCGGCCACCGCCCCTCGTCGGGGTCTCGACTGTATACACTAGTCTACTCTGGAGTATCAATGCCCTGTCTCGAAACTCTCACGACTAGGGACCATTTAAGGATATGCTTATAGACCCCAGCTCCCACTTATATGATCGCCCTCATACTGCTGGTGATCAAGCAAGAATCCTAGGGGCTCTATCAACGTGTAATAGCGACTTGTCAGGTCACCTAAAGCAGTACACGATGATAAAGGTAAACCAGATAGCATACTATCATCTCGAGTAAGACTGTCCTACCGGGATAGGTCCTCCATCAATCATTGCAATCACGTACCTGTGACCTAATAATTGACTCTGAGGGCACTATCTCCAACAATCTCCCACTTGCACTCAAGGCTAATTATTGCAATGTCGCATACTCACAGCCCGTGTGATACCGAACATCCAACTCCTCTACTAGTCAGTCTCACAAAGCTCGTTTGCGAAACTATTGCGTTCGAGGAATAGCCTCAGTGAGTGGATCCGCTTAGTTTTTTCTTTCTATGTCTCTCTATATCTCAAGTTCGCGGAGAAACCCATCTCCCAAAATGAGCAATACCTGTCTTAGAATGTGTCTGGATGTCTGATGGGACATAGCTCATAAATGAACTCCAAATCCAAACTTCTTAGACTGTATCGTCAACTGAACTTAATCAGTATCCTGCGCCATGCCTCCCTCAGTATTGCCTTGGACTACCTGTCCAAAATACTGCCCTTCGTCAGAAGGAAAAACTATAACTCTGACAACCTCCTTGTCGTCCATGTCACCTTGGAAGCCTGGATTGATAACTGTCTCCTGCATGAGGCTGTCGTTATCATATCCCTAGAACATCCACTTATGTTCTAAAACTGCTTCCGACCGTTTCTCCAGGATTGGATCAATGTCAACTTATTGCATCTAGTGCAAGAACAACATCTGGTGTGGTACTTGACATCTCATGATTGACTCAATTGCCTGAGCAAGTGATCTGCCAATCATGCACATCCCTCTCCCCTTTAGTCTGTAAGACACCTTTAGAGAGGGTGACTCCATTACCTGCAGGTACACTACCGTGCCAGGAGTCGTCCATTCTAAATACTTTTAGAATGCTGTCTAAGTACCCTGATTGGGAGACTACCCAAATCTAGATCTAAAACCATAGATCTAGTAACCAGTATGTCTGATATAAAATCCATTTCCTTTGTGGAGAAACCACTGTGTGACGACCAAAGTACAACCGATTGTAGTATAGGAGTTTCTTTTCCTACTCTGTGTATGTCATCCAAATACCAGGATATCACACCCTACTACCTTCTCAACAGATCCATCCCCTATTCTGATGAAGTCAAACCCATGACTGTCATGTCAAAAGTAGATGATCTATCTCCGCTACATCTGCTTTAGTCTATAAATAGACATAAGCTACCTGTCCATCAATGCTTCCGCTGCTCCCACTGACTACGACAACCCTCTGGCAGAGTCATATAGACGTACACTTCTAAAACTAGTTTAGAACGACGCTATACTCATCCTCCCACCGGGTCTCGCAGCCTGGAACAACAGCAATGGTAATTGTGGGTAAACAAGAACTTCCCTGTCACCGTCCTTGAGGCTACCGTAGTACCTCTCGGGTGCCTGAAGTTACCCACCTTATCTGCGGAGTGGCCAATGGAATGTCAATCCAGATTGAATCTTTAGGTTCCTTATCAAATCTTCAGTAATCGTTTGTGGTTCTGGAATCACTTCCAGTTCTACCATACTCCCACTACTGTTTTCTGAAAAAATCCATTTTTATTAAAACTGTGGCGAGTCTAGAACAATATTGCTATTGTTCATCCAGATGGTAGAAAATCAACCCGCGTCATAGCCTGGGTCCACCCACAAACAGCCATTACAGAAACGTGCCTTGAGTTGTCCAGTGTCTGGTTTTAAGCATAAGCCGGACAACTCCCCGTACCTTAACATCGTTAAGATATGAACTGTTCTATATCCCATATAGGACCAGAGGCACTGATTTAACTGAACCAGATCCAAATCATGCAACTGTCTCCAGTGCATGTCAACTAAATGGAAGGAGGCCGATCAGCGTTACTCAACTTAGGAATACTTCCAATTATGAGTAACCTGAAAGAGAAGCAAGATCTCTTAATTATTACTATCAACTGAATACCATGCACAAGTGTCTACATCTTCGATCTCTTTGAAGAATCCCGATACTTGCTACACCTGGTTCTCTACTCTATTCAAATACCTATAACTTCTCAAAATTCGGACCCTGTGTTTCCGCGAAACACTTGTCTAAAAACTAGAGAAGTCATAAGTAAACCGAATATAGTACGAGGACCAACCCCTCTGTCCTGATGGACCCTGGACAACATACAATACTCTGTATAAGTCCCTTGAGTCTGAAAACTCATTCACCGTGTGTCGTAGGTTGAAAACTGTACTTATGGTTAAGAAGAATTACACCGCTGTTTAATGCTCCTTACCTAACCATCCACTGATATAGGTAAATGTCGTAGACATAATTTCAGAAAGGTATATCTCACTCTATGAAAATAGACGTACAGATATATCAATTTGAAATTGGTGCATAACTACGGATATTCAAAACCAAATATTTGCCAACCGGCAAACAGCCCAGGTGATTTCCTCAAATATCACCGATTACAACGAATCCCGATATAATGAGGATAATCACCCAATTCCCAATAACTTACTCCCACTCATCATCTGTAAAACCATACAGATGTGAGAATCGTACCTGGTAAATACATACCCTGGAGTAAGTATCTAATCGGGAAATCAGTTTTCCTTTAACATTACACAGTGAAACTGAAACATTGAAATGTTCCGATGGGGTATTCTGGTATTCCTAGTAATGCCTCTTCTAGATTCACGACTGTAACCGTATAGTTCTTTACCACCTCTCCAAATCCCTTCATATGTCTTTAGTCTTTACCTTCTGTACACCCCTTAGGCCAAATGGTTTTCTTCCTTCCCTACCGTTCGGCACCAGCCTATGGTTTGGAAGAAGACTATCCAATAAGCATAATGGATGTACTGTCCCAATCCTAGGAACACTCGCAATGAGAGAGGGTGAAGATAAAAGACAACCGAATAAACCTTATTCCTATTTCTCCTGGACCAGAATCCATCCCCGAACTGGAACAAGTTCCTTTCGAGTTCGTATATAACCATACGATGGAGTATCCAAATAAACTGTGGATCTTCGTAGTGATACGGAGTGTCCTGGAGAAATACAAAGGTGATGTGGGAGTGGTAACGAAATATTTGGTTTGGTCGTGAATATCTGTTGCAATTTACTTTGCCCTCTTACTAATCTCTTGCTTTGTCTGAACTTAATACCTTCTGTACACCATCGTTAGGCTAATTGGTTTTCTTCATTCCCTACCGGTTGGCACCAGCCTAAGGTTTGGAAGAAGACTATCCAATTTGCGTAATAGGTGTACTATCTCCTAAACCAAGGAGTACTCGCAACCTGAGAGAAGGTAAAAGGAAAAGACAACTGAATAATCCTATCCGTTTTCTCCAGAACCTTAAACCATCCTCGAATAAATTCCTTCGAGTTCGTATCTAACCATACGATGGTTTTGTCCAATGGAAGTGGACGTTCGTAGCAACACGGGGTGTCCTGGAGAAAAGGGTAAAAGTAGGAGTGGCAATGAGGTTTGCAACTCTGACAATCCAAAAGCCAGTGTTAAGAAGGTTCGGTCAACTTGGTCACTGAGTCATAGTCTTAGGGTCGGGTCAATGGTCGCTGCCAAAGAGAGAGAGAAAAGAAACACTCAGCGTGCACTCTATCCTAGATCAGAATGGTTACCAATTTATCTAATCTGGAAACCTCCCACTGTACCTCAAATTCTCCTCCAAACCTGAAAGAAGAATTAGTCGGGATCACCCGAGGAGTATACCAACTCATCAGTAAGAATCGGGATCCAACTATCATCGCATGATAACGTGACGGAATCCGCTCACGTCATCACACTCCAGAAGGTATGCGCATATCTGGCAAGTTTCAGTTCTTTTGAAACTCCCGATGTGATTTTTGCCCCATGCTCTTATGACCTTGACGAAGGCCAACAAATCATAAGTCACATGTCAAGTTCTACCCGTCATTCTCCAGGTTAATTTGAATCCACCCGCACAAGCCCTTGACGAAGGTCAACAAGGCTATACGACTGTCCCAAACCAACGCATCTATCTATGCAGCAGAAAGGTAACAAGCAGCTACCATACACTATGCCTTGACGAAGGTCAACAAACACAGCATGAATACTACGTGCTACCCGTCTGAAACGACGGAGGGCTACGAATGGTTTCTGGCGAAAACCTTTAACGTAATGAACTTGATATCGTTGAAGGAACTGATAGCTTTTAAAAATATAGTGACGAAAACCTTCGCTAAAGAGGTCACTCCCGGTGAAGGGATCTCGGCTCTTTCCCCGTAGAATGGGGTGCAGGATATTCTAACTGAATACCACGGTGCAAAGCAAAAGTAGTCGGCTATAGTGAAGTTAATGCCCTGACGCAAACTTCTGTCCAAGGGGTCACTCCCGGTGAAGGGATCTCGGCCCTTGCCTCGTCGACTGAGGAGCAGGATATTCCAACTGAATACCACGATGCTAAACAAAAGTGAACGTCCTTGCAATAACAGCTTTTTGAAAAGTGTTCCAACAACATCAGATTAGGTTTGTTTTTAACTTGCATTGATCCGAATCAACGCAGTCCCATCAATTGATCACACCACAAAGAACGAAAATATACTGATGTACGTATATGCCATCCGCATTCGCCACTGGGTCCCGTCATTACCCGTTAGGTTAGCTAACTAACGACAGAGCGGGGACTGGACTAGCGCGGATGCAAAACATATACAACATCTACTAATATATATACCAATATATTATATTTCGCTCAAGGCGTGAATAAAATGCAACATCACAGAAAATGTACAGCATCACAGAAACAATACAGATATCTGGGATCCCCGGGTTTCACAGAGCCGCTGAAACCCGACGTTCCCCTGGTCGTGTGGATAGCCTGTGCAATGAAATCCTAGACCCCTACGGGCGCGGCAAGTCACCCGCCAAAACCTGAAGCGAGGCAGCCCCCTTCAGCGCCGTGAATGGACCACCCAGCACTTCACGGAATCCGGTAACTTGGGCACCCCTCCTGGGTCAACCTGTACCCCCTACGAGTGCGGCGAATAGCCCGCCAATCCTAGAGTGAAGCCCCCTCCGTCCCAATGCCATGAGATGCGGGCTTGCTGCCCTCTAGAACCCGGCTATCCGTGCACCCCTCCGCGGGGCAATCCTAGTACAGAAAGTAAAATATACATACAACGGGTACATCGACCGCAACCAGGTCGTGCCCCAAAATAATAATATAAACAGGCAGTGACGGCAGTCCACATGTCGGACGCTCGCCCCGCAATATCAAATGTACATAATACAACCACAACTGTACTAGCATTGCATCCAGGCTATCCCCCACGACCGATCCGCAACATCACAGCAAAAACAGAACATCAACGTGAAAGTCACGTTCGCAAATCCGTCTAACCGGGCTATAGCAGTTAGACCGGATTTACCGATCAAGTGACATTCACGGTCGCAGATATAATGTAAATACTGTGAAATAATGTGTTTAAAATATCCGATCGATCAAAAATTAACAAGTGGGCCCCCAAGCAATACTGTAGCACTCACAGAAATTCTGGGCCCAATTATAATATTCCAAAACCCCAATTTTAAGCCCAGAAAGCTACTGAAGAAATTTGACACAGCAAGGACACTGTTCGGCGGCGGAACCGCGGCCCAAAGGGGGGGTTTGCCGCTGTTCCGCGCTCTGTTGGTCGACTTACTGTGTCGAATTTCTACAGTATGCTTATAACATCCAGTGCATCACTATTTTACAACCTGAAAAATTTTTGGACACCAAAAAATTTCAACAGAAAACTGATGTGAACAAAAATGTGGATTTTGGAATTTTGGTCGATCGGAAATGCAAAACACATTAAACCAAGCTAGACTAAGTTAATGGCGAGGCTCTGATACCACTGTAAGTGCACGGCGCCCCGGCCGTCAATCCGACGGCCAAATGCGGAAGCGGTGATAAACTTTAAATTTTCTTGAACTGGCAAACCGCCGCGCACTAATACCCGGATCGAACCACTAACTAGTCCTAGCTATCTACAAGATGGGGAAGAGAGATATACCGACAGATCCGAGTCCTCCGGTCTTCTCGTCGTCGCCCCGATCTCCTGCGGAATGTCCCGTCTCCTCCTCGTCGCCGGAAGTGCACCACATCGCCTACTTCTTTTACGGGCTCCCACCTCAATGCCGAGGCAACTCGGGCACGAAGCCGGCTACTCGACGTGCCCAAGGTTCGCTGTAGAATATGTAGTCCTCAAGTCTCACTTTGGGGTTGTGCAATTGCCATTTGGTGGAGGAATGATACTTGGAGCTTTTGGGATTGATCTTGTGGGATTTTTGCAACATGAAATTAAGCAAAATCCCACACCAAAATGTTTGGACAGCCCTACCAAGAGAGTGGCCGGCCATGGCTTGGTGAGTGAGAGGAGAGAATGGAGTGAGTGCTCAAATGAAAGAGGATAGCCACAACCATAATGCAAGGGAGAGAGAGAAAGGTCATGATATCAAGAGATGATTACAAACCCAAACCCACACTCCACCAACAATCATCAACAACCATGATTGTCAACAAAGTCAAGCCATCATGATAGCTAGAAGTCAAGGTCAATGGATGGTGCACCATCATGAAAGCCATCATGATGCAACAAGATGCAAAGAACCCCCTCCACAAACACTTATTTGCAACAATGCAAATAAGCCCTCCTCCACCAATCTTCGGCCAATGAACGATACAAAGAAAATTGGCCGAAACGGAAAGCAAACTGGCAACTCCAGAAAACTGGTCCCGTAATAAATTACAGGAAAACCCCGATACTGTGCATACACACCCGCATTTGTGTTTCGACCGAAATACAAATGCAATGAGACAAAATCTACACTGTACTATACTAGGATCCGGCTTAAACCAAATCCGGCTAGTATTATCCGTTCGATCCTGATCCGTGCAATACCGCACGTATCTGATCGAACCCTGCCATATATCCATACGGCCTGTAGTACAAACTGTCCGATCCTGATCCGTGCAATACCGCACGTATCTGATCGGACCTTGCCATATCTCCATACGGCCTCTACAACCTTTCGCCCGAAAGCTGAGTAACAGAATGTGGGGGACTCTAAAGACTCGTCAACACCTTGGTTGTGGATTTAACCACTAGCACGTTAGAGGTATAAGCCAATACATAACGGGCTACCAGGTATTGACCAAAAGGGACGTCTGTGAGCGAACTCAGCCTGACTCCCTACTGAGCCTGTCAGTGACAATATCCGTACAGTCCGGTCCGTTCGTCTATGAGCATCGCATGGCGGGCCTAGGGGGTTGGTAAAAGTCAGACCCCCAAACGCGGTACAAGTCGTGTCGGAGTGTAGCCCAGAACACCCTGAGATACTACTGGAACACCTACCAGTAAATCTCCTTGCCTCGGCCGAGGGCTTCGTGTAATGGCTCTCCTAGACACAGCACGACCTCACCCCCAATACCGGGAGAGACGAACCCCTGAAGATACGCTCACTGCCTCCATGTGGCTCGGGACTGTACCCAACTAAAACCTGTTTGCACGACTCCTTTGAGCCGTGGTAGGGTAGTAATCAAAGTACAGTAGGAACTCACACGAGACAAATGACGATCCCCAGGTCGATGAACTAACCTGCACACATGTCACCAGGGAACTGCCATCTGACGTCTGGTATATGACCAACTAGCATGTTTCCGGCGAGTCCTGTCCGGTGTACTCATAACCCAATGAGCATCTGTATACATCTTAGGTGATCCAACTGACACCAGTGGCTTGTGAGACCGGCCACCGCCCCTCGTCGGGGTCTCGACTGTATACACTAGTCTACTCTGGAGTATCGATGCCCTGTCTCGAAACTCTCACGACTAGGGACCATTTAAGGATATGCTTATAGACCCCAGCTCCCACTTATATGATCGCCCTCATACTGCTGGTGGTCAAGCAAGAATCCTAGGGGCTCTATCAACGTGTAATAGCGACTTGTCAGGTCACCTAAAGCAGTACACGATGATAAAGGTAAACCAGATAGCATACTATCATCTCGAGTAAGACTGTCCTACCGGGATAGGTCCTCCATCAATCATTGCAATCACGTACCTGTGACCTAATAATTGACTCTGAGGGCACTATCTCCAACAATTTGTTCATCCCTGAAAACTACATTTTAATACCGCTCATTCGTTATCTATTTTTTGTATATATCGGTACTATTAACCGGTGTTTGCTCATTAATACAGATTACAGGCGTCTGTGACAAAATACTAGAAATACATCCAGAATCACGGATATATCATTTGTGATCCAACACTGCAGCCAGAACTGGAAACTGACCGATATCCCAAGAGTTATTTTGCAAACAAGTGTGTGCACAATATTTTGGTCCAACACATAGCATGTGTACACACTAACTCTTGGAGCTTGGACCATGGAACTAGGGGGCAGCCATGGCATGATAGCTAGTGCAAGTGGTATGGTGTGATGTGCATTAATGGTGCATTTATTGCATAAAGTGTTGATGTGATGCAAAGTTACTAGTCTCCCTCCAATTCCTGGTGCACCACAAGTTCAAAACAGAGTAAACAAACTGCACCAAAGCGATGTGGTAGAGCATAAATACCAACACACAAAGTACGAGCCTAAGGGCTCGGATTTTGGCCGAGCCCTACGTAGCCAAAACCGGCCTGGACGGCCGTACCTCCTCCTGTGGGCCCCATCCTCTCAAAGTGTCTCCAATGCTGCCATTTGGTCTTCATTTTATTGTTTGCTTAATCCCTTTTTCTTGCCTATAAAAGCAGATCATGGCAGCAAGGGAGAGGGTCTCACTTTTGTCCATTTTTTGTCATTCTTTTTGCAACACTTCATTTTGTTTTCTCTTTCTCTTGTAAATAGCTTAGCTTCCCTTTGAGATCCTTGCCTTCTCTTGATCTTTCAATCTCTTCAATGAGCTTGAAGGTTTAAGGGTTGGTATTTGATCTCAAGGGCTGTATCTTCTTTTGGAATGAATAAACCTCTCTTTTGTGCCTTCATTTTCACATGAGTTCTTTGCCTCTTCTTGATCTTGCAACCTCTTCATTGAGCTTACAAGTTTAAGATTTGGTTATTGAACCCATGGCTTGTCTTGAGTTGTATGGTTCTTAGTATTATATTCTTGCTCTTTTGCTTTCTTGCTCTTTTTACTTTCTTTACATTCATGTCATTTACATTCTATGCTTACATTCTTGCACTTTAAATTCCATGCCCTTTACTTTCTTGTAATGCTTTTCTTTTCTTTGTTTATCTTCTCTTTTGTTCTCTCTCTTTTGGTTTGTTATTGTGAGATGTTGTGAATATTTTTGTTAGGAAAAGAGAATGATATTGTAAATTAAGGTTTCGTTCCTCATATCCCTTTCCCGTATTTTCCATTTGAAACACCGCCCAAACCTTACGCAAGCGCTTCGTTAGGCACCCTTCCCTACCAAGGTAACGGTGATTCCTAACCGCGACCTGTTGCGTTCGTTTTGGCCGGAAGCGAAAGCAAGAAACAAGAACGGAAGGACAAGGGTCAATAAGCCGGATTTCACGAATACTGTGCTTAAGCACCCTAATCCACGTTGTTACCGATTGCTCTAGCTTCATTGGTTATGTTCAGCTCAAAGGACATGAATACGAAATCCATTAACTTACATTATCCTATCGTTTCATAACAAGCTTTATACTTGCATATAACACTTAGGGTAGATAAAGAACATTCCGCCCATGCGCATTAACTCGTGAGAACAAGAACTTAAAACGCTCCGTCTCCCTATGGATCGACCCGTGGTCATCGCGGCTAGCCGCAAAGCGAGACCGTCTTGATTACGATTAACTTTAAATCATTTCAATCATGTGACTACATCATTTCGCTTGAGTAATAAACCTTCTGTGCGGGACTCTAGTGACTCGTCAATACGCTGGAAGTGAGTTGTCAGATCACATCCACATCTCACAAGCATGGCAGCGGTACTAGCAGTACGTAACGGCAACCTAGGTATTTAACAAAGGAAAGGTCAACAAGAAAGCTTGTCAGTACCCTACAGAGCCTATCGATGACACTCACCGTACAGTTCAGTCTCTTCGTCTGAAAGTCTCGCATATCAGGCCTGGGAGGTGCAATCCGTCAAACTCCTAATAACCCGATAAATTGTTCCGATATCAAGTTCATAACGAATTGAGAAACTATTGATAACACTTATCAGTAAATCTCGCTTGCCCTGTCCAGGGACTTATGGTAATAGCCAATCGTGCACTTCGCAATATCAACTCCCTATATCGGGAAAGACGGATCCCTCCCGATCGCTCACTACCTCCACATGATCCAGAACTGTACTCAACTACAACCTGTTTGCACAGCTCTTTAAAACTGTGGTAGGGTAGTAATCTAAGTACAGTAGGGACTACGTGACACACTATGACGATCTCAGGTTCTACAGATTACCCTATACTCGTATTACCTCTGATCTGCTATTTGATGATAGGTATAGTACCATCTAGAAGTTCTTGGAGAGTCCGTTCGGTGTACTCAGTCTCCAATAAGCACCTGTACACAATATTTGGTGTCAAAAACCAATGGCTGTGGGATCAACCATTGCCCCGTACGGGGTAATAAAATGTATACGTTAGTCTACTCTGGAATATCGATGCCCTGTCTCAATACCCCTATGACTAGGAACATTTAAGAATGTGCTTATCGACTACCTCGATATCATAGTCTTAGCAGTCAAGCAAAAGATCCTAAGGGCTTTATCAACATGTATATGCAATAAAAAGAGAAATATGTATACATGTTAAGATAAAGTCAAAACCAGATAACATACTATCATTTTGAGCAAGATTGTTCTATACATACATATGTCCTAATATCCAATATAATACACAGTAATGGATTTTAGGGCATACATATCTAACAATCTCCCATTTGCATTAGGGCCAGTTATTGGTGTATCTCATACTCAACAACCCAAAGAGTTGCTCGAACTGTGCTTGGGAAATGGCCTTCGAGAATGGATCCGCTGGGTTTTCTTTTGTATCTACCCTCTGTATCTCGATCTCTTTTCAATCAATGATCTCCCTGATCAGATGATACCTCCTCAAGATGTATCTGGATTTCTGATGGGATCGTGGTTTCTTCGCTAATGCTATAGCACCATTGTTATCACAAGACAAAGGTATTGAATCAGCAATGGTCGGAACCACCTCAAGCTCTGTTATGAACTTCCGCATCCAGACCGCTTATTTGGCAGCATCATTGGTTGTAATGCACACAGTCTTCATCGTAGAATCTGCTACGGTATCCTGTTTGGAACTTTTCCAAACGACCGCCTCTCCGTTGAGGGTAAACACATAACCCGATTTAGATTTTCTGTAATCTTTGTCATTTTGGAAGCTGGATTCGGTAAATGCATCTGTTTAGAGGTCACCGTTACCATATACCAAGAATATATCTTTAGTTCATCTTAAGTACTTAAGAATGTTTTTCACAGCAATCCAATATTTCTCCCTTAGGTTTGATACCTGCTTACCACACTAAGTGCGTAAGCTACATCTGGTCTGGTACATAATATCACATACATTATATATCCGACTGCTGAATTATAGGGTATAATGCTAACGCGATCCCTCTCTTCATCAGTCTGGGGAGACATCACTTTGGAGAGGGTGATTCAATGACAAGAGGGCAGATTAACACGCTTGTAATCTTCCATACTAAAGCTTTTAGTATGGTGTCAATGTATCTCGATTGGAATAATTTCATAATCCTTTTAGATCTATCTTTAAAGATTTTAATCCCCAGAATGTAGGAGGCATCAACCAGGTCTTTCATTGAGAATTTCTGTGATAGAAAAAGTTTGACTAATTGTAGTATAGGAATGTCATTTCCTATCAGGAGAATGTCATCCACGTACAATACGAGGAAAGCCACTGCTCTCCCTATTATTTTCTTATAAATACAAGGTTCATCAACATTCTTCATAAAACCAAACTCTTTAATTGCATTATCAAAGGAGATGTTCTAACTCTGCGATGCCTGCTTTAATCCATAAATAGATTTAAGCAAGTTACATATCTTCCCACTGCTGTCAACGAAACCCCATGGCTGATCCATATAAACGCACTCGTTTAAATCGCCATTTAAAAAAGCGATTTTTACGTCCGTCTGCTAGATGTCATAGTCATGGAAGGCAGCAACAGCAACTAGGATCCGAATGGATTTAAGCATAGCCACTGGAGAAAAGGTTTCATCATAGTCTACACTTGGTCTTTGACGAAAACCATTTGCAACAAGTCTAACCTTATAGGTTTCCACCAGTCTATCAGCACCAATCTTCTGTTTGAAGATCCACTTGCATCCAACGGGTTTTACTCCAGGAGGTGCAATGTCCAAAGTCTAAACTTTGTTGGTGTGAATGGATTCCATTTCGGATCTCATAGCATCTAGCCACTTCATTGAGTCCCTACTCGTGATAGCCTGCTGAAAACCATTAGGCTCATCATCATCGATGATGCATTCCTCTCGATCCCTATCTATGAGATAACCGTAGTATCTCTAGGGCAGATGAGATTGCCTACTAGATCTACGGAGTTATTGAGGTTCTTCTGTTTGTTCTTGAATCTGTGGTTCAACCAAATCTTCAGCTCCTGTTTGTGGTTCTGGAACTTCTTCTAATTCTACCGTACTCCCACCAATTTCTTTTGCAAGAAATTCTTTTTCGAGAAAGGTGGCATTCTAAGAAACAATAATCTTTTGTTTCTTTGCATGGCAGAAAAGATATCCATTTGAATGCTTAGGATATCCTACAAAACATACATAATAATGATCGTGCCACGAGTTTGTCTGGACTATGCTTTTTAACTAAAGTAGGACAACCCCATATCTTAACTCTTTTAAGATATAAGCTCTTTCCACTACATATTTCATACGGAGTTTTAGGCATGGATTTAGTTGGAACTTGATTCAAAAAGTATGCCGCTGTCTCCAACGCATAACTCCGAAAGAAAAGTGGTAACTCGGCGTTACTCATCATAGAGCGCAACATATCCAATAAGGTGTGATTTCTCCGCTCCGATATACTTTTGTCTTGCAGTGTATACGAAGGAGTAAGCTGAGAAAGAATTCCATTCTCTTTTAAGAACTCAAGGAATTCGGTGCTCAAGTATTCACCACCACCTCGATCCGATTGAAGTATTTTTATACTCTTTGAACTTTTCGAAGGTTTCAGACTTATGTTTCAACAAGAACACGTGTCCAAACCTTGAGAAATTATCGATAAAAGTTATGAAATAGGAATTTCCGCTTCGTGCATGTATAGACATCGGTTCATATACATCACTATTTATATGAGTCCCAAGAGCTCGGTAGCTCTTTCTCCATGTCCCTTAAACAGAGTTTTAGTCATCTTACCTTTTTAACAGGATTGACAAGTTTCATAAGATTGATATTCAAACGGATCTAAAAACCCATCTTTATGCAACTTACTCGGTCTTGTTTCATTTATATGAGTAAGTCTACAATGCCATAAGAAAGTTTCATTTATATCTGAAGACTTTTTTTTATTGGTACGTTGGATGTTGAAAACCGTGTGTTGATTTAGAATATATATTCCATTATTAAGTGTACCAGTCGTAATCAACATTTGATTAAAGTGAATTTCATAACATTGCTTTCTAATGTGAAACTATATCTTCCTTTATCTAATAAAGCAACTAATATAATATTACACATCAAGGTACAAAATAATAGTTTTTCAAAATCAAAATATTGCCGCTTGGCAATTCAAGATGATAGTCCACAATAGCTATGGCATCAACACTTGTGTCATTCCATACCCTGAGGGTCATATCTCTTTTCTTCAAAAACTTGCTACTTCTCAACTCTTGCAAAGAATTACAGATGTGAGAACCTGATCCGGTATCCAATATCCAGAAAGCAGAGTTAAGGGAAAAACAGTTTTCTATTACAAATACACCTGAAGCCGAAGCATCATCATGCTTCTTGTCCTTGACGCTGGCTTTATATACCCTGCAGTTCCTCTTCCAATACCTTTTCTTGTGACAATAAAAACACTTTCCTCTCTCTGATTCCACAACTCCAGCTTTGTCCTTGCCTTTTTCCTTTTGGACATCACCTTTCGGTTTGGGGGGGGGTTCTTCTTTTTCCATCCCTTGGCCTTTGCTTTGGACATAGAAGAAAAAGAATTCCCAACAATTAGAACGGGTGCCTTTTCCTTCATTAAGGTGCTCTCAGCTACCCTAAACATATTGAGGAACTTTGGAAGATCAACTTCTATTACATGCATATTGTAATTCAATAAGAACTGAACATAGGCGGGAGGAAGGGACTGCAGAACTTGGTCAATGTACAACTCATTCTCTAACACGAATCCAAGGTTTGCGAGTTCTTCAATAAGACTGATCATTTTTAAGACATATTCACCTACAGATGATCCGGGAGTCATCCTTATTTGAAATAATTTCTTTGAGATCTCGTATCTTGCGACAGGAGAATGCTCTCCATACAAATCCTTTCAATGGAGGAATATTGATTGTACGTCCATATTCTCATGCTGCTTCTGATATTCATTATTCATTAATGCCAATACTATGCACTTGTCTTTCATGCAATTTTTGTCCCATGTCTTACAGACCTCGATGTCCGCAATCGTGGCATTGGGACCTGGGGTCTGGGGTGCTTTATCAGTTAGGACATATGCCACTTTCTCATAAGTAAAGGCAATGGTGACATTCTTCAGCCAGTCCTTGTAATTAGGTCCAGTCAATGTGTTTTTTTATAATAGTAGTTTTAGTCCAGTCATGATCACTGCCTGTTTGAGGAAGAGAAAAGAAAACGTCAGCGTATGCTCTTGCAAAATTAGATTGGTTTATTTATCTTGTCTATTCAGGATGGCTCCCACTGTTTTTATCAAATCCTTCTTAAAACCTTTAAAGGGAAGATTAGCCGAGATTAATTACACCTTATAAGTTTGCTTAATCGTTCATCCAAGCCAGTGTCGGTATTTCGAGGGAGGTTTTCCAAGGATATTGCCAAGTTCCTTAATTATAGTGAACCACTTGTCACTAGAGGCGTTTCCCTATTAACACGTTTCTAGACACCTACTTGTTTAGCTAATTGCAAAGTGAAAAATTCTCCTGGGAGTAACACATACTCCAGTAGGAATCGGGAACCAACTATCACATAGAAGGTATGCAATCTCAATGCAAGTTTCTAACTTAAAACTCCCAATATGGTTTTTACCCCTAACGGCTTATGACTTTGACATAGTCAACAAACCATAAATCGTTAGTCAAGTTCAACACGTTATTTCGTGGTTGATTTAGAACCAGCCACATAACCCATGACACAGTCAATAAAGTCACACGATTGTCCTAATCCATCGCATCTCATGCTACAGAAAAGCATCACTCAGCTACCGAAAATTATGCCTTGACACAGTCAACAAACGCAACTCGAATACTAAGTACTCTACTAATCTGAAATGACGAAAGGCTACGGCTGGTTTTGATGAAAACCTTTAACGTAATGAACTTGATATTGTTTAAAGAACCGAGTGATTTGAAAAGGAGTGGCTTAATCTCTGCATTTGAAAAGATTAGTTTTTGATGGAAAAACCGAGTAGATTTCAAATGTGGTTCTTACAACATCAATATTAAGTTTATTTCTTTTCGTTAATCTTATTAATGAAGTCCCATCATTTAAAATCTATTCACACCAAAATAAATGAAAATAGAACGTACATTTATGATATCTGCATTCACCACGGGGCCCCGTCATACACCGTTAGATTACTTAACTAACGGCAGAGTGGGAGCAGGGTTACCACGGATGCAAAACACAAATAGCGTTTATTTATATCATATGTAAATATAGCATCCGTCTTAGGCATGAATAAAATTATCACAGAAACATCTAAGAGTAATGGAAAACGGATATACTTAGAAAAAATGCTTTCGATCGAGCCATCAACTGAAATACGGAATTTCACGTTTGTGTGAATAAACACAACTACATCTATCCTAGGCCTCTATGAGTGTGGCAAGTTACCCGCCAATCCTATAATTGGATAACCCGGTTCTCAACTCCTTGAGATGGTCTCCCGCTGAATTTTAGGACCGGGTAAATTGTGCACCCCTCCATGGGTCGTTCCTAGATGCAGAAAAGTAAATACTAATATACATCAAACGGTGGCAAAGACGTCACTCCCGAAAGTGCCCCGATAAAAGAATATTATAAATTTACATTTGAATGAATTACAAACAAGGTATCTCAAAACCGACTATTCACACGACAATCCGTCTCACAATCACAACCACAACAACAATAACATCATCGCAATAAGTTAATAACGCAACCTCTTCTTACTGATCTATAGAAGTTAGATGACATTTTATAACGCATTAACAAGATGCGGAACAACCATAATATTTCAATTTCGATCACAAAGAATTCCTAAAATTAATCCAACTATAGATTTCAAAACATGCAACCTAGAGCAAAAAGAAAAATCATGTAATCTAGTTTGAAAAAGATGGAGCTCTACAAGAAAAAAAATGGGGGCACACAGAGGAACCCAAGCCGTCGAAAAGCCGCTTCTGGTGACTTAGGATCCTCTGTGGACCTCCAAGCTTTTGGTGGGCGCTACATGATCCCTGCATGTCCTTTTGGTATATTTTAAAAAAATATTTGAGCAATTTTAAAATTCAAATAGAGACAAGATTTTTGAAACTAGAAAAAACGGACTTTCTTAATGATCTGAAATCAAAACATCGTCAAAAGAAAGTTAAAGTTTTAGGGTAGGCTTTGATACTAATATAAGTACGTCATGCAACAAGATAGCAGAAATGGTGCGAGGCGAAACGATAAAATCAAAAAAAAAATCTATCTTGTATGACATAATAGTGATCATCCTAAAATTATAACTTGAAAAAGAAAAACCTTAAAGCTAAGAGTATTGAAGCATACAACCTTTAATGCTTCTTCTTAAGCTCTTATTGGGTTGAATGGTTGCTTCTCTCTTGTAGAACTCCGAGCTTGGCTCCTTTGGTTCACCAGACGAAGTTTGGTTGCTGATCCTTTCGTCGAAGACGATCCACGGCGATGGAGTAGCCACTTGAGCTAGTCCTTCAATATCATAAGGTTCTAAGATGTGAGAGAAAGTTTGATGTAGAGGATGAAACTCGTTTTTTTCTCTCTACTCTCATTTTCTCTCAAGTCTTTCTTTTCTCTCCCTTAGCTTGAAAGAGAAATATGATAATGTTATGGCTAGGCTTTCATCACAACCATGATACAACACTTAACACCTTTCATGATTCATGGTAACACATGTCCTAAGGAGTGAAAGGTGGCTACACCTCACCTTTCGGCACGCAATAAAGAGAAATGAAAAGAATTGAAAAAGAAAAAAGATTATGTCATGTTAAATAATATTTAACCATGACATATTGTTCTCATCACATGGAACATAATTAAAAGAGAGAAAATATAATACTAGCTTAATTATATGCGTTATCACAAAATATCGTATAACTAATCATATCATTAAATTAACAATTAATTTAATGACTGGTTTAATCATAAAACCGGTTAGTATCACAATCTGTCCGGTTAAAGACATATGTCTAACCGGACCCTGCACGCATCCCTATGCGCGCACTATATCATTTCGCTTGAGTGGATAAACTATTTGTGTAAGACTCTAAAAACTCATCAATATGCTAGCAGTGAGTTGTAGGATCACATCCACATCTTACAAGTATATCAGCGGTATTAGCTGTACGTAACGGCTACCCAGGTATTGAATGAAAGAAAGGTCGATAAGCAAGCTTTTCCATACCCTATAGATCTTATCAATGATACTTACCGTACAGTCCAGTCTCTTCGTATGAAAGTGTCGCATATCGGGCCTGGGACGTGGAATCCTTCAGACTCCCAAAAACCCAATAAATCGTGCCGATATCAAGCTCATAAACAATTGAGAAACTACTGATAGCACTTATTAGTAAATCTCACTTTCCCTGGCCAAGGGCTTATGGTTATAGCCAATTGTGCACTTCGCAACATCAACTCCCTATACCGGGAGAGCCAATCCCTTCCGATCGCTCACTACCTCCACATGATCCGGGACTGTACCCAACTACTACCTGTTTGCACAGCTCTTTAAATCAGTGGCATAGTAGTAATCTAAGTACAGTATTGACCATATGAGACATTATGACGATCTCATATCTACAGACTACCATGTACTCGTGTCATATAAGAACTGCTATCTGACGATAGGTATAGTACCATCATGGAGTTTTTGGTGAGTTCTTTCGGTGTACTCAGTCTCTAATGAGCACCTGTATAGAATCTTTGGTATCAAAAACCAATGGTTGTGGGATCAACCATCACCCAGTACGGGGGTCAAGAAAAATATACACTAATCTAATCTGAAATACTGATGCCCTGTTCGATACCCCTACGACTAGGAACATTTAAGGATGAGCTTATCGACTACCCAGGCCCTACTAGTATGATCGATATCATAGTCCTAGAAGTTAAGCAAAAGATCATAAGGGCTTTATCAACATGTATATGCAATAGCAAGAGAAATATGTATGCACGTTAAGATAAAGTCAAAATCATATAGCATACTATCATTTTGAGCAAGATTGTTCTATACATACATATGTTCCAGCATCCAATACAATAACATAATAATGGTCTCTAGGGCATACATATATAACATGAAGCTCATGACGACAAACGTATAAAACTATATTTGTTTGAAAATATTACTATTACATAAATTTAATGCTATAACGACTAGTTTTATTTTACCTTCAGATGTTTGTTCACTTTTCCTTTAGACGTCTGTTCTTCTGCTTGAGGCGTAATAAATGCATATACTTGTTTGTCTTTGTGTGGGGTTTAAAAGTGATTCTTTTGTAGATATTGAACAATAACTATTCTGAAAATTGCATTCATTCTTTGAGTTCATCCTTACCCCTTAAAAGAAAAAGAAAAACACTTGAGCTTTAATTGAAAATCTAATACTCCATTAAAGTATTCTAGAGCTTGAATTGTAAACTTTTTAGAAGAATATCTTGGATTGTAATCTTCTTTTCTCTCTTTGTGTGGAATCTCTTGAGTGCAGGAAGATTCTTATAAGTGAAGAGAAGTGATGTGAAGAGTGTCACTTGTATGTCGAGTGACGTGTTGTTGCGGGTGTTAGTTATATGTATGCCCTAGAGGCCATTACTATACATAGGATGTATATTGTAGTGGATGCTTGGACATATATAGGGATGACTTTCTTGCTCGATATGATAGTATGCTATCTGGTTACTCTTTACCTTAACGTGTACACTGATTGTCTCTCTGTTACATGTTGGTAAAGCCCTTAGGATGTGTACTTGACTACCTTGACTATGATGCGGATCATACTAGTGGGGACATGATAGTCTATAAGTACATCCTTCAAAGTCCCTAGTCGTGGGTGTATCGAGACGGGGCATCGATATACCAGAGTAGACTAGCGTATACCTTCTCGACCCATATAGATGGGCGATGGATGATCCCATATCCATTGGTGTTTGACATCAGAGATGATATACGGGTGCTCAGTGGAGACTGGGTACACTGGACGGACTCGCCGAGAACTCCCAGATGGTATTATACCTTACGTCAGATGGCAGTTCTCTGGTGACACTGGTACATGTTAGTCTGTAGACCCGAGATCGTCATAGAGTCTTGTGTGATTCCCACTGTGCTTTTATTTCCACCTTACCACGTCCAAGAGGGTGTGCAAAACGGTGGTTTTTGGGTACAGTCCCGAATCACATGGAGGCAATGAGCGATAGGAGGGGTTTCGTCTCTCCCGGTATAGGGAGTTGATGTTGCGTTGTGCTCGATTGGCTATAACAGGAAGTCCTTGGCCAAGGCTGCTTTAGGGATTTACTGGTAAGTGTTACCAGTAGTTTCTCGATCCGTTATGAGTCTCATATCGACACGACTTATCGAGTTATTGGGGTCTGACGTTTACCACCCCTAGACGAGATATGCGACATATCAGACGAACAGACCGGACTGTACGGTAGTGTTACTGGTTGGATTCACAGGAGTGTGAGCGGCTGGCTCGTTGATCTTCTGATCGCTCAATACCCGGGTGGCCGTTACGTTTAGCAGACCGCTTGCGGCTTGTGGGTGTTTGATATGATCATCACCTACTGCCGGCGTATTGACGAGTCTTTAGAGTCCTACACAGGGGTTTCCTGGCTCAAGAGAAACGAAATAGGAGCGCATATGAGACATGTGCGGGACCGAGAATAATACGAGTATGTGATACTGTATTCTATTCTCGCGATTTGTGATATTGATCGGTTGTATGCGATATAGCCGGGTTATCGGATCAAGTGTTGATTCGATAAGTTGTTACTATTGATATTAGTCGGTTATATGCAATATGACCTGATCGTTAAATCAAGTGTTGATTTAATGATTTAATGTATAATTATATATTTGATATATTACATTACATTAACTAGTATTGGTTCACTTAAGATTGATTTTCTGACTAGTTTGTGCACATTGTTTATATGTGATATATGCAAGTGTACATGTTTGTATCATGCTTGATGATACAAACAAGTTGTGTGTATGAGACTTGAACCAAATCAAGGTTAAATTAGGGTTTACTATTTTCCTAACAAATAAAAAAAGAGTAAGACTTTGGTCAAAGTTATCAAGCTTCATGAAGCTTGATAAACATTGACAAAGTCAACTCTTTTATCATTTGTTTAGGATATTAGTTAACCCAACCTTTAACCTAATACTTTGGTTAATTCTCTACATGAGTTAAGCATGAGGGCTTAACTCAACCATGGTGCCATAATTAAAAGGATAAGTTTTATTTGGATATTTATTCTATTGATTCTTTTCTTCTTCTTCTTCATCATTAAGCTCCACAAAAGCTTGCTAGCTCCAATGGTGCCATGAGAAAAAGAGTGAGAAATCCAATTCTAAAGTGAACCCACTTCCTATTTCTTCATCCTCTACTACTTGCCAAGTAGTATAGGGTGTTCTCTTCACAAAGTTTTGACCAAGTGAAGGAATAGCTTGAGTTTGAGTCTCCCCGACGTAGATCATCTTCGGTCTCGAAGTCAACGACCTAGCCCGATCATTTCTCCGACGAAACCATCGCTAGAGTCCGGGATCCGGTTGATCGCAGTGGAGGGACGTCATCACGGAGCTAAAGAAGTGGAGGACCGGATCTACAAAGGTTGTAGTCCCTTTCACTTAGTAGCAAAGTAGTTTGCATGCTTGTCGTTTCGCCTAATCTCTAGTTAACGATCTTCATTAGGGTTTCTCGGCACCTAAATTTTTGAATTTGGCATGGTTGATGCCTTGAGGAAACTCTTGTGTATGCCTAGGAACCCTACAGCGGGTGTATGACGTGTTGTCTTGGTGGAGACGTGATTTATGTGGAACGAGCTCGTCACCTAAAGAAATATGACTAGGGAATCTCTCGAACCTTTCTAAATCTCTTATGTTTGCACTTTGCTTCTCTCTTACCTGCATATTATCTTGTGCTATATTTGTGTTTCCTTTTATCTTGCAAGTAGAATTTTTAATTTATAGGCTTTATTAGAATAATCTTATTCACCCCCTCTAGGATTATTTCAATTGGTATCAGAGCAAGGTGCTCTTTTTGTTATGATTAAACCCATAGAGATCCTATGACATCTTCTTCTTCACATAGTATAGGACACTCCCAATCTATCACCAAACCATCAAAGTATGGTATTAATTTTACCATTTGGAAATTTAAGATAGAGTTCTTTTTAGAATCATAAGATAGAGATCTGTGGAGATACATTTTTTTGAAGGAGTATGAGTTACCCACCACCGATGAGGATAGTTGGAGTGTAGTTGATAAAAAGGCATATGAAGCTAATCATAAATCCAAGTTTGCTTTCTTTTTTTTATCTCTTCCTCAATGAAAATGATTTGGCTCGTGTTATAAAATGTAAAAGTGCTTTAGCTATGTGGAAAATTTTATTAGTTGGTCATGAAGGGAGTTCCAATGTTAAGAGGACTAAACTTGATCTTTTGAAAACAGAATATGAAAATTTTTGAATGTTGCCCGATGAAAACATTGATCATATGTTTAGTCGTTTTATTTGCATCACTATTCCTCTTGACTCCTTGTTAGATGTTCCCATGAAGAATTAGGAAAATGTAAGGAAGATATTTCGACCACTCACTAAGAAATTGCAAATAAGGGCGACTAATCTCAAGGATATAGCCGACATTGAGGTCATGTCTTTTGAAGAGCTTCAAGGAAATATTAAAACTTATGAGATTGAACTCAAAGGCTACGATCTATAAGATGAAAAAGTGGAGAAGAAAGACACGCTCAAGACCATCGCTCTCAAGGCTACATCCAAGGCGTCATCCAAATCCAAAGCTCCAACCAAATCAAGCGAAAATGACGAACTTAGTGTAGACGATGAGGATTTTGCTCTCATGACAAGACAATTAAACAAATTCCTCAAGTTTTAAAGAAAATTCAAGAAAGGAACCTTTTCAAGACATCGTCCCCACAACAACAACAAAGATATTAGGCCTTGCTTCAAGTGTAGGAAGCCCAGGTATCTCGTTGCCGATTGCCCCCTCAATAATGAGAAGGAAGCTCCACATCAACCAAATCAGAGAGCTTTCAATGCAAGAACGTAGGATGAGTCGTGTTCATATCAGATTTTTGCATTTTCATACCGCCCAATTTTTATCACATTTGCATATCCGTAGATACTCTTGAGCCGTGTTTGCTAGTCAATTGCAGGATACAGGTTCTCGGTTCTAAAACAGTGAAATTCATGGAAAACACGAAAAAAATCCGGGTTCCTGCCAACCACAGATAAAAACACGGTCTCTGCTCTTCATCCGTATGTTGCCAAATATCAATAGGAACACAAAAGATCAAATCAATGTCATTCTCATGCACAAGGCTCAATGGTAGCACAAAATCCAAGAGATCTACGCGGAGCTCGAGGCAAATCATGACAAAATCTTGACAAAAAGTCCACCTTTCCCTCAACAGAAATTCTGGAAAATTCGTGAAGAAATTATGAAAAAATACAGATACCAGAATAAAGGGCACAGAGAACCAGGCCAGCACCAAAAGTTGGAGGTCCCAATTCCACCAAAGGGCCACGGATCCGCGGCCAAAGTGGGGTCCAGGCCGCGGATCCACGGCTGTTTAGGCGCCGCATGCGCAGAATTTTGGGGGGTGTTTTGGTCTTTTTGTTTGGGTTCTGGTGGTTGCCTTAGGGTTTCATTTTCTGGCCTATAAATAGCCCAGAAGTTTGAGAAGGAAAGGGTCCATTCTTGTATTTTCTTTTTCTAGGATTTAGTTCACTTGTTCTTCTTCTTCTCATCTCTTCTCCATTAAACTTGTAGTGAGCTTTGTGAGGGAGGAATGATAAATAAAGAAGATCATTTTATTATCATGCTTGTCTTGCTCTTTCTTTACTTGTTGTAATTTTAATTGTTAAGTAGTTGTTGTTATTTCCTTGTTGTTTCTTTCTTCTCTCTTTTTCTTTATCATTCATACGACAATGATACTTACGCTCGATCCTCGCCAAGGTGAGGTCGCAAATAGTTAGTCGTATTCTTCTACTCTCCTTCTTTCTATCTTCCTCTTTTGTTTTGTTTTGTTTTTCCTAATCATGAAGTGTGAGTAGTTTTATACTTGTTAGGGTAGGATAAGGGAAGTTTGAGAGAAGGAAATCTCTCTCACTCTTTCCTTGCCCAACAACTTAAATCGACTCCCGTTAATTGAACCACAATCCGCTCCTTACGGCACCCTATCCTACATGATAGCGGTGATTCCGTAGTGAGACCGGTTGTGGTTGAATTAACCGGAGGTTATGGATAAGAGCCAAGAACGGACGGACAAGCACCAAAAGGAAGACTTATGCGTTGGAAAGCCTAGCTTATACTCGCAAAGTCCTTCCTAGTCGTGCTAATCCCCGTTGTTGCCGATTACCGTAACACCGATATTAAGAGGGGCAACGAAAGATGTGGAGACTCCTAACTCAAACTAACCTAATCCTGACCCTAACAAGCTCTCTTTAAATATCAACTTAACACTTAGATAATCCAACAAAATCTGAACAACCGGACTTAACTCGTCGAAAAACACATAGAAAAAGATTCCCATCTCCCTGCGGACGATCCGTACTCAACCGGCTAGCTACGTGCGAAACCGTCTTGATTGCGGTATTTAAACTTAAACTTGAACACGAACGTATCCTAACAATCAAATGGCGCCGTTGCCGGGGAGACGGTAGTTTGTTTCTTTATGAAATTTCGGGTTAATTTGTAAGTATAACTCTAACTGAAAAACAAAAAAAAAAGGTATATACATTGTAAACAAAACCATCTTGTTATTTTTGATTAGTTTTTGTGCAAGTGTGAAGGAAAATACAAGTTCGAGTTCAGTGGCCAAGACGTTGAAAATACGGAGTTCAAGTACAGTGCCAAAGACGTAGGAAGATAGACCCACAGTTCGCGGCTACACCGCGACGGACAAAAACGAAGCATCCGGTCTACCGTAAAAATCTGGAGTAGATACAGTGAGCAAATCATCATTCCACACATCCAGACAAACAGAGGAAACCAAACAGAGCCCACACCAGAAAAATGAAGCCCCAATACCCACTTCCTGCCGCGGATCCGCGGCAATAAGGGGGACTAGGCGGCGGATCCGCGGCCTGTTGGTGCCTTCAGGGCTCCAAATTTCTCTGTAAGTTCTCTGCCTCTCTCCTCTCCTCTGAACTCCAATAAATTGTGTTTTCTGCAGCCTTCTTTGCGCAAACTCTTCTCCCCCTTCCAATAAACTGTTCTTGTGCAGGATTCTTTGCGCCGCAAATAAAAAAATTGTTTGCAGTTGATTTGTTACTGTTTTGCATTCTTTAATACGGACTTAAGGGGCTTGAAACCAATCCAGATTGGGTGGGGATTTCATCACCCTTCCCAGGACCCCAAAAATCACTAAAGCATATGCATTGTCCATTGTAAATTAAAAAATACTAGACTTCAGCCCTAAGGACTTCGCGCTCATTAGGAGAAGATAAACCTTGTTTAGAACCTCGCTTAACCGTATATTGTTTACGGGGTGTCTAGGAAAGTGTTAAAGGCGCAACCGCCGAAAGAGAAAGGGTTATTTAATTAAGGAACTTCACGAAAGCGTTGGACAACCTCCCCTTATCTCTGCACTTACCTGGCCTCGTGATCAGTGTATTTTTAAGCCCGTTTCTCGACATTGTTTAACTTCGACAATCAAGTTCAGGAGCAGGTCTAGTAGACCTAGGTTACCCTAGATCTAGGTGTGATTGTGCATATCTTGTTTGTGATTGCTTAAGCCGTATTTCCGTACATACTTCTGTAAATCTCTTTCTAAAAAAAAAAAAAAAAAAGAAAAGAAAATCAAAAAACTTTTATAAAAACTTGCCCTTTTGTCGCCAAATCCATTTTCACCCACCACCCATCGCCTTTCTCCATTGACGTTTTCTTACCCTCACCTTCTCCGCTTTGACTATACTAAACTCGTTTAGTGTATGTCCGCTTGGACTCGGGACACTAGCGCCCGTCTTGTCCGCGTTACGTTAGTCGCGACCGACTACGCGATCGACTCCGAAGTCGATACTCCGTCCACTCCTCTTTCACCCCTTCCTTTGCCGGCCAACTCCGACGTTGACCGGAATTCTGTTCATACATCTTCACCTTCACCTTCACCTTCGCCAACCTCTTCTTCCGCGATGTCGGGATTTAATCCGAACATCTCTTTGACCACCCCTGGATTGGCTCCACCTCCTACGGAGACCAATCTTCCACCACCTCCGCCTATTGTAGCGCCGCAGCGAATTGCGCTCCAGGATCGTTTCTATCCCACACGTTCTGCACTTCCCACCTGCCTTTCTCTTCCTCCGGCCAATGGGGACAACTTTGAAATTAAGCCCCATTTCATCAACATGCTTCCACGTTTTCATGGGCTTGAATCTGAAGATGCCTATATCTTCATCAACAAATTTCAAAATGTCTGTGCCATGATGAAAACCACCCAGCTGTCGGACGATGCTATACGTCTACGGGTCATTCCGTTCACTTTATGTGACCTCGCTGAAAAATGGCTGTATAGCACTGCTTCCCACTCAATCACCAGCTGGGACGAGTTTGTTAAAGCGTTTCTGAAAAAATTCTATCCAAATCATAAGACCGCAAGAATTCGAAATGAAATCAACCAATTCTCCCAGCTTCCTTCTGAACCCTTCTGGAAGTACTTTGACCGATACAAAGACCTTCTTGTTCAGTGTCCTCACCACGGTATAGAGAAATGGCAGCTCTGCCAAACCTTATACGAGGGACTGAACCCAGCAACGAAGCAGTTGCTGGAAACCATCTGTCAGGGCCACATCCTATCGAAATCTGACGAGGAAGCGTGGCAGTTCTTTGACGATCTTGCGGAGCAAACGCTACAGTGGGAGAGCACCAGACCGACTTCTTCTTCTTCTACCTCCACTTCTACCGGTCAGTCTAGGGTAGGGATCCACCAACTCGATGTCTCTATTGCGATGAAAGCTGAAATGGCTGCAATAACACGAAAGCTTGAAGCGATAGAGAGCAAATTTTCTGCTCCTGCCCCCACACCTGTTCTCCCCCTTCGTACCATCTGCGCTTGTTGTTCCGATCCTTCCCACTTGACTGAAGAGTGTCCTTACAATCCACCCTCGCAAGGACAGGATCAGGTTAATGCTGCCTTTCAGCAAAGACCGAGGAATGATCCATACTCTTCCACCTACAATCCCGGTTGGAGGAACCACCCCAATTTCGCCTGGAATCAGAATCAGAATCAATTCCAGGGCAACAATTTCCAAAGGGCCCCTCCACCGCAACAACAAGCGCAACAACAAACTCAACACCAATATCAGCAGCCCTTCCAACCCCAGCCTTTCCAGAACCAGTAGAACAACTTTGCACCGAACAACTCTTTTCCACCAAACAATTTTGTTCCGTCAAACACTGATAAGGTTTCCTCGCTCGAGCGAAGTCTGGAGGCGTTTGTTAAACAATCGACTCAATCCACCGCCAACATCCAGTCTTCGATTCAATCTTTAGTGCAACACACTGCCGCACACGGGCAAAGCATCAAGACCATCGAGGCCCAGATTGCACAGCTGAACGCGGCCTTGAGCGAGCGAGAGAAGGGGAAGCTCCCGTCCCAGCCACTTCCAAATCCCGGCCACCCATATAATGCACATGTTGCTCTTGAACAACAAAACCATAATGTGAGTGCCGTGACCACACTGAGATCAGGGAGGGTGCTGCAAAACAACATTGGCAAACGGATCAACGATGACACCCCGGCCGCTGCTTCTTCTTCTTCTCCTCCTCCTTCTTCTTCTTCGTCTTCTGAGCCTATTCTCCGTTCTTCACAAGGCTCTCCTTCCTCTTCTTCTCTGAACGGACCCACTTCTCACTCCACGAAAACACCTATTCTGGGATCCGTTCCAACTCCACAATCTCCTCCTCCAGCTTTAGACTCAACCAATTTTCAAAATGTTCCATTTCCAAACCGGTTGAGGTCTAACAAACAAAATCCACAAATGGAGAAGATTTTGGAGTTATTCAAGCAAGTTAACATTAACATTCCTCTTTTAGATGCTGTCCAACAAGTCCCGTCTTACGCGAAAATCTTAAAGGACTTGTGCACGAAAAAGAGGAAGTCTCAGGTACCCAAGAAAGTTTTCTTGGCTAGTGCTGTGAGTGATGCCCTTACCCAATCTTTACCACAAAAACGGAAGGACCCTGGCTGTCCTACGATTTCAATTACTATTGGGGATAAGAACATCAACCGCGCACTATTAGATCTTGGTGCCAGTGTTAACTTACTTCCGTATTCAGTATACGAGCAATTAGGCGTCGGAGAGTTGAAACCTACACACTGCACTCTCCAAATGGCCGACCGATCGATCACCCACCCTAGGGGTGAGCTAGAGGATGTGTTAATAAGAGTCGGGGACTTCATATTCCCCGTCGATTTCATTGTCTTAGATACACAGCCTGTAGCTAACCCCCGGAATCAAATTCCGGTGATACTCGGTCGCCCATTTCTCGCAACCTCAAATGCTGTGATCAATTGTCGCAACGGTTCAATGAACCTCTCATTTGGAAATATGACGATTGAACTCAACATTTTTAGGTTGGGGAATCAGCCCGCCGAACCTAATGCTCATATACTGGATGTCTGCTCGATCCAAGAGATCACCCCCGAAGAGTGTGAATTCGAAGAGTTTCTGTTTGAACACGATAATCTTGACGCCACTAGTGCATTTCTCTTCGAACCTGCTGCTACTTCTACGCCCGACAACGAATACGAGTGTTTCACGTTCTTGAACGATCTTAGCCACGCACAACCCGAGTTTGAATCTTTCGACTTTCCGGATGAGTTACCTGAACCATCCGACTCGGTTGCCTACACTCGTTTTGAACCTTTGCTGGAGTCCTTTGAGTTTGAGACCTTTGCACCAGTCTTGCCTTCCATCATTTCACCTCCAACGCTCGAACTCAAGCCTTTGCCGTCTCACCTTAAGTACGCCTACTTAGGTGAGAACGAGACCCTTCCGGTCATCATCTCGGCTTCTCTAGCTCCCGAGCAAGAGAAAGCCCTCCTCGCGGTCTTGCACAGCAACAGGCAAGCTTTTGGCTGGTCCATGGCGGACATCAAGGGGATTAGTCCCCTGATCGTTGAGCATCACATTCATCTGATGGATGATGCCAAACCAGCCCGGGATCCACAAAGACGTCTTAATCCAGTCATGAAGGAGGCTGTGAAGAAGGAGATCGTCAAATGTCTAGATAGTGGTATCATTTACCCTATCTCGGATAGCCAGTGGGTTAGCCCCATTCATGTTGTCCCCAAGAAGTCAGGCATCACGGTCATAACCAACGAGGCGAATGAGTTAATCCCTACTCGCACCCAAACTGGGTGGCGAGTTTGCATTGATTACAGAAAACTCAACGCCGCAACACGGAAAGACCACTTTCCGCTACCTTTCATTGACCAGATGCTTGAACGATTGGCCGGACATGAGTACTATTGTTTTCTTGATGGCTACTCTGGCTATAATCAAATTCCCATCGCCGAAAAAGACCAGGACAAGACCACTTTCACTTGTCCTTTCGGCACGTTTGCATATCGACGCATGCCCTTTGGGTTATGCAATGCGCCCGCTACCTTCCAGCGGTGCATGATGGGAATTTTCTCTGACATGGTGGAAAAATTTCTGGAGATTTTCATGGATGACTTCTCCATCTTCGGCGACTCCTTTGACGAGTGTTTGCTGCATCTTGACGCTGTCCTTACCCGATGTAAGGACAAGAATCTCACTTTGAACTGGGAGAAATGCCACTTCATGGTGCGCGAAGGTATTGTCTTAGGACATATCATCTCGCAAAATGGCATAGAGGTTGACAAAGAATAGATTGAGGTCATTTCCAATCTGCCTCCTCCCCGGTGCGTCAGAGATATCCGAGCCTTCCTTGGCCATGCCGGTTTCTATAGACGGTTTATCAAGGACTTTAGCAATATTGCTAGGCCCTTGACGCTTTTGCTGGCCAAGGACACGCCTTTCGACTTCAACTCGAGCTGTGTGACTGCATTCGAGTCACTGAAACGCTCACTCACTTCTGCTCCCGTTCTTTCTTCACCTGACTGGACGCACACATTCGAGATTATGTGCGATGCATCCGACTTTGCCATCGGTGCTGTCCTTGGACAGCACATCAACAAGATGCCGCACATAATCTATTACGCGAGCCGAACCCTGAACGACGCCCAACTTAACTATACAACAACTGAGAAGGAATTCTTAGCTGTTGTATTTGCTTTAGAAAAGTTCAGGCCCTACCTCATCGGCTCTCCAGTCATTGTCTACACGGACCATTCAGCTCTGCGCCATCTTTTTGCGAAGAAAGATACCAAATCTCGGTTAATACGTTGGATCCTCTTGCTTCAAGAGTTTGACCTTGTCATTAAGGACAAACGAGGATGTGAAAACGTAGTTGCCGACCATCTCTCACGACTTCCTTCTTCGCCTTCGCTTCCAATTCCAATCAACGACGTTTTCCCGGATGAACAGCTCTTGACAGTATCCTGCGAATCCTGGTTCGCAGATATTGTGAACTATTTGGCCACGGGATTACTACCGACTGAATGGTCGAGTCAGGAAAGACTTCGCTTCTTATCCCAAGTAAAACACTTTTACTGGGACGAACCCTACTTGTTCAAGTACTGTCCCGACCAGATTATTCGTCGGTGTGTCCCTGATGAGGAATTCAAGAGTGTGCTGTCATTTTGCCACGATCAAGCGTGTGGCGGGCATTTTGGGCCCAGAAAGACAGCTGAGAAGATCTTGCAATGTGGTTTCTACTGGCCACAACTTTTCAAAGACGCTCACGACTATTGCAAGACTTGCTCCCGGTGCCAACACATGGGCCGGATATCCCGGAGGAACGAGATGCCGCTCCACCCGATCTTGGTTGTGGAGATTTTCGATGTTTGGGGGATAGACTTCATGGGGCCGTTTCCCAGCTCTTTTGGGAACTTGTACATTCTTCTAGCTGTTGATTACGTCTCTAAATGGGTCGAGGCTGTGCCCAGCCGGACTAACGACAACAAGGTTGTCGTTAGGTTCCTTAAAGAAAACATTTTTTCCCGGTTTGGGCACCCCCGAGCAATCATTAGCGACAATGGAAGTCATTTCTGCAACAGGACTTTCGAGGCCTTGATGCGGAAATACTCCATTAATCATAAGCTTTCTACGCCCTACCACCCCCAAACCTGTGGGCAGGCCGAAGTTTCAAATCGGCAAATCAAGCAGATACTGGAGAAGACGGTTTCCAAGAACCGTAAGGATTGGCCTCTGAAACTCACTGATGCCCTTTGGGCATTTAGAACCGCTTATAAGACTGACCTTGGCATGTCTCCCTATCGGCTTGTGTACGGAAAAGCCTGCCACCTTCCTGTCGAAATCGAGCATCGCGCATTTTGGGCGATAAAGGAGTTGAATCTGTCTCTTTATGACGCGGGCAGCCATCGGAAGCTGCAGTTGAACGAACTATGCGAGCTTAGGGATGAGGCTTACGACAATGCGGTTGTCGTTAAGAATCGAACGAAGGTGTTTCACGATAAACACCTTTTGCGCAAAACCTTCGTACCTGGTCAGCAGGTACTGCTTTACGACACCCGACTTCACTTCCATCCTGGAAAGCTCAGATCTCGCTGGAAAGGGCCGTATTTTGTGCGGAATGTGTATCCGCAGGGCGCTGTGGATTTGGAAAATCCAAAGGATGGTTCACTCTTCAAAGTGAACGGACACCGATGCAAACCGTACCTTAGCGCCGAACCAACAGAGGAGCTCCTGTTCTTACAGGAGCCGGTTTACCCTGAATGATCTTCCTCTGCCTACCTCCAAACTTCGGTTATCCAGCCAAGAACAGTGGACACTGTTCCAAATAAGTTTGGGGGTATGTACAAACCATTTTGTATATATTTGTGCATATTTTTTTTTTCTTTAAAAACAAAAACAAATAAAAATTTGTGTATCGCTAACCGACAATTTTGACCCTTCAAATGATCTCTTCATGCAACGACAGTGAGGACACTGTCCAGTTTAAGTTTGGGGGTACGCTCGGTACGCATTTCTTACCTTCGCATTCATATGTATATTTTGCATCTGCATATTAATATCCATAAAATCTATAAAAATTTGAAAATTTTCTAAAAAAAATATATAAAAAAAAAAAAATTTTGTCAAGTTAGCTTGTGGAAGAACTCTGATTCAACATTCGACGGTTTTTGTTTGAAAAAATAGGAATAACTAGATCTTATGTTTGGATTTTGAAAACCTGAAAGATAACTCTCCTGTGAAGTTAACTATAGCTGATATACGTCTTTACATCACACTACACGTGTCGTAAGATTTTGGGAATTAGATGACAAGTTTTTCATGTTTAAACTTTTAAACAGATAAATTATTTTCTGAGGATCAAATAGGTTTGTTCTGAAATAAGTAATGTCAAGAATAGTTTATGAAGTAAAGCGAATATGAAGGAATGTTATTGATGCCGTAATGGGAGCTAAGTCGGAAAAATAACCCATCTGAAACTTGATTGGAATGATTACACACCAAACCCACTAAACACGTCTTTTATCCAAAAAAAATAATTGAACTGCCGGTTATATCTCCGTTCGTATTAAATCATCTGATTTTCACGCCAAACTGTCTTTTGTTTTTGGACCTAGGTAACTTGAGTAATTAAGTCCGCTGGGGTGTTTCTACACCTAATGCCCTAAAACCAACTGGTTTGGGTGCATTGGCCCAAAGCTCGCTAAGAAGCCTAGAAAGTCCAGTTTAAAACAAAGTCAAGCAAGTGTTCTCTCCGAGTTAAAATTCCTAACGGTTCTTTGTGTGAGAATAATCTTGATAAAAGATAGGCTTTTAAAAAAATTTTAACGGAGATATGAAGGTTTTATTCTATGATAAAGACTATTGCACGTTCACAGAGGTGTGTATGAAATGAAAACAAGTTAAAAGGTGGAGTGAAAAATACGACTTAGTTTCCTGTTAAGGAAGATAGAAATTCTGAAGTTGAAACCTTACTGGAAAACGAAACTTGAAAAATGCTTAACTCTTTATAAAACTTATGTGATCCTTTTCAAATTGTTATCTGGGCTTTATTGTGCGACATGATGACTTTAATCGATCCTTCTGGAACTTCACGACACTATTTGCACTGCACGTAAAGACATATAAAATCTGTAGTTAAATAAGAAGCGAGGTGTGAAAAATAAAGGTTCGATGGTCTAGACTTAGGATTATAGAATTGCTATTTTCTAAAACAAAACTTTAGGGTTTGAAACTTAGTCATTTTTACAAACCAACTTGACCGGATTTTGTGGGTAGTATCCGCTGAAAACCCTCAGGAGACAACACTCCTCCTACTAGGGACACCTAGAGGTTTAACGGCTTGTTGCACATGCTCAGTGCAATCGCGTTCCCTGCGAAAGTGAGGTTAGGAAATTTTTTGTGAATAAATGGGCTTTTCTCGGGACGAGCAAATGATAAGTTTGGGGGTATTTGTTCATATCAGATTTTTGCATTTTCATACCGCCCAATTTTTATCACATTTGCATATCCGTAGATACTCTTGAGCCGTGTTTGCTAGTCAATTGCAGGATACAGGTTCTCGGTTCTAAAACAGTGAAATTCATGGAAAACACGAAAAAAATCCGGGTTCCTGCCAGCCACAGATAAAAACACAGTCTCTGCTCTTCATCCGTATGTTGCCAGATATCAATAGGAAGACAAAAGATCAAATCAATGTCATTCTCATGCACAAGGCTCAATGGTAGCACAAAATCCAAGAGATCTACGCGGAGCTCGAGGCAAATCATGACAAAATCTTGACAAAAAGTCCACCTTTCCCTCAACAGAAATTCTGGAAAATTCGTGAAGAAATTATGAAAAAATACAGATACCAGAATAAAGGGCACAGAGAACCAGGCCAGCACCAAAAGTTGGGGGTCCCAATTCCACCAAAGGGCCGCGGATCCGCGGCCAAAGTGGGGTCCAGGCCGCGGATCCGCGGCTGTTTAGGCGCCGCATGCGCAGAATTTTGGGGGGTGTTTTGGTCTTTTTGTTTGGGTTCTGGTGGTTGCCTTAGGGTTTCATTTTCTGGCCTATAAATAGCCCAGAAGTTTGAGAAGGAAAGGGTCCATTCTTGTATTTTCTTTTTCTAGGATTTAGTTCACTTGTTCTTCTTCTTCTCATCTCTTCTCCATTAAACTTGTAGTGAGCTTTGTGAGGGAGGAATGATAAATAAAGAAGATCATTTTATTATCATGCTTGTCTTGCTCTTTCTTTACTTGTTGTAATTTTAATTGTTAAGTAGTTGTTGTTATTTCCTTGTTGTTTCTTTCTTCTCTCTTTTTCTTTATCATTCATACGACAATGATACTTACGCTCGATCCTCGCCAAGGTGAGGTCGCAAATAGTTAGTCGTATTCTTCTACTCTCCTTCTTTCTATCTTCCTCTTTTGTTTTGTTTTGTTTTTCCTAATCATGAAGTGTGAGTAGTTTTATACTTGTTAGGGTAGGATAAGGGAAGTTTGAGAGAAGGAAATCTCTCTCACTCTTTCCTTGCCCAACAACTTAAATCGACTCCCGTTAATTGAACCACAATCCGCTCCTTACGGCACCCTATCCTACATGATAGCGGTGATTCCGTAGTGAGACCGGTTGTGGTTGAATTAACCGGAGGTTATGGATAAGAGCCAAGAACGGACGGACAAGCACCAAAAGGAAGACTTATGCGTTGGAAAGCCTAGCTTATACTCGCAAAGTCCTTCCTAGTCGTGCTAATCCCCGTTGTTGCCGATTACCGTAACACCGATATTAAGAGGGGCAACGAAAGATGTGGAGACTCCTAACTCAAACTAACCTAATCCTGACCCTAACAAGCTCTCTTTAAATATCAACTTAACACTTAGATAATCCAACAAAATCTGAACAACCGGACTTAACTCGTCGAAAAACACATAGAAAAAGATTCCCATCTCCCTGCGGACGACCCGTACTCAACCGGCTAGCTACGTGCGAAACCGTCTTGATTGCGGTATTTAAACTTAAACTTGAACACGAACGTATCCTAACAATCAAGTCGGAAGGGAGTGATAATGAAGATCGCATATCCGATCAAGAAATATCAAACATGTGCTTCATGGCACATGAGGATGAGGTAATTGACGATCTTGACTCTTATAAGTTTGAAGAAATTCTTGAAACCTTTGGAACTTTACACAATGCTTATTTCAAACAACAATTTAAGTATTCCATTTCTAGAAAGAAAATTGCTTATATTGAAACTGAAAGTTCTTCTAAATCTTATGGATGTGAGAGTTTAAAATTTGAGAACGAAAAACTTTTGTTTAAGATCACTTCTTTAAATAGTTCTCTCGAATATGCTAATTTCAAAAATGAAAGACTCGCTTCCACTTTTACTTTCCTCAAGTGCAAATATGATTCTTTGATTATCACTCATAATGCTAAGTTACTAGATGTTGATAAAATGAAACTTAAGATTGATGATCTTGATGCCACTCTTTACAAGTTTGCCACTAGCAAAATTTCTCTTGATAACATTATAGGCAATTTGAATGTTTCCAATATGAACAATGGAATTGGCTTTCAACATGCATCTCTTTCTCAAGCTTGTAGCCCCAAACTAACTTATGATAAGGCTTCATTTAAGTCTACTTTTTTTAAGTCTACTTCTTCACATGCATCTACTTCTTATGATCACCATGCTCAACATGTATATGCTCCTATATCATATGATCGTAATACTAGATTTGCACATGCTCCAAGTTTTAGTAAAAAATTTGCTAGAACTACTCATGTTAAGACTCATACTTCACATCATCATCATCATGCCAAACACACACATTCTAGAACTAGCAATGTTGTGTGTAATTATTGTGGGCTCATTGGGCATATCTCTTATCATTGCAAAGCTAGATCTTTAAGGAATTTGATTTGGGTTCCAAAGACTAACCCCCGTGGACCCACTAAGACTTGAGTACCAAAAGTTACATTTATTGCATCTTCTATAGGTACCCCTCAAGTTACGACGTGAAGATCAATGGTACCTTGATAATGGATGCTTAAGGCATATGACCGAAAAATTTAAGTGCTTTGCAACACTATCAAGAGTGGAAGGTGACATGGTCACCTTTGGAGATGATAGTAAAGGTAAAATTATCGGTAAAGGTATTATCAAGTTTAACACTACTATTTTATAATATGTTCTTCTTGTTGATGGTTTAAAACATAATCTTCTAAGTATTAGTCAATTTTGTGATAAAGGCTTTAAAGTTTTTTTTTATGAAAACTTTGGAAAAGTTCTTGATTCTAAAGATGGGATAATACTTTGTGGTAAAAAAAGTTGCAATGTTTATTCTATTGATAATTGTGATATTTCTAATGAAAATTTTGAGTGTTTAAGTGTTTTTGAGGATGATAGTTGGATATGGCACCGAAGGCTTGTACATACTTTCATGGAACTACTCTCAAACATCACAAACAAGGATTTGGTTATTGTCATGTCGAAGCTCAAATTTGCAAGAGACAAGCGATGTGATGCGTGCCAAATAGGTAAGCAAGTCAAGAGATCTTTCAAACCGAAAGTGGTGGTATCAACTCCTAACCCTCTTTAGTTAATTCATATGGATTTATTTGTTCCTTTAAGGACTTTGAGTTTTGGTGGAAAATCTTATGCATTTGAGATTGTTGATAATTTTTCAAGATTTACTTGGGTTTTTTTCTTGCCAACAAAAGTGATGCCTTTTTTGCTTTCAAAACTTTCTTTAACAAAGTGCAAAACAAATAAAAACTTTCCATTGTGAAAATCCGTAGTGATCACGAAGGTGGATTTCAAAATACTTTCTTTGAATATTTTTGTAATGATCACGGGGTTAAACATGAATTTTCTTGTCCTACAACTCGACAACAAAATGGAATCGTTGAACGGAAGAATCGATCTCTTCAAAATATGGCTAAGACAATGTTAAATGAACGTTGTTTACCTCACTATTTTTGGACCGAAGCGGTTAATACCACATCGTATATTACAAATAGGGTTGTTATTCATAAAGGACTTGAGAAAACTTGATACGAATTGTATTATGGTAGAAAACCCACCATTGGTTATTTGAATGGTTTTAGAAGCAAATGCTATATTTTGAATACTAAAGATCCTCTTGGTAAATTTGATGCAAAGAGAATCTTTAGATATCTTAAGGGAATGATTGGTTTAGGTTTGTGGTATCCGAAGAATAAAATTTTCGATTTTAAATCTTATTCAGATGCAGACTATGCGTGGAGCCAAATAGACCGTAAGAGCACGAGTGGAACGTGTTAATTTCTTGAAAATTGTCTAGTCTCTTGGTCATCCAAGAAACAAAACTCGATTGCTTTTTCCACGGACAAAACATAATATATTGCCGCGGGTGCTTGTTGTGCTCAAATCCTATGGATGAAGCATACACTAAAAGACTTTGATGTGCTTTTAGATCATATTCCTATTCTTTGTGATGACACAAGCACGGTGCACATGACCAAAATTGCAAATCAATATAGCCGCACCAAACACTTTGATGTTCTCTACCATTTTCTTCGTGATCATCATGAAAAAGGGAACATCATTATAAAGCACATACGTACACAACACCAATTGGCCGATATCTTTAACAAACCCCTTGATACTACACGTTTTGCATATATTAGAGGAGAGCTTAATATGTGTTCAATTGAGTGATGATGTGCTTAAGTTTATCTTGCCAAAATAGCCTCTGCAAGTCTCGTTAGGGGAACCCAATTGTTGATTTATTGTTTATAATATATCGTTGGATGTATATGCCCTAGAGACCATTATTGTATAGTACAGAATTGTATATTATATACGGATGCTTGGGACGTATATGTACAAGACAATCTTGCTCAATATAATAGTATGTTATCTGGTTTGCCTTTACTTCAACATGTGTATATGTTCTATTTTATATTACGTATCTCGATTACATGTTGGTAAATCCTGTAGGATCTTTGCTTCACTACTAGATTTGTGATGACGATCATACTCGTAGAGTCTAGGTAGTCTATGAGCACATCCTTAAATTGTCTCTAGACATTGGAGTTTTAAGATAGGGCATTGATACTCCGGAGTAGACTAGTATATATGTTTCTTATTCCCGTGAGGGAAGGTGGCATGTCCCACAGCCATTGGTGCTCAGCACCAAATATAGTATACAGGTGCTCATTAGGTTATGAGTTACTCTAGATGGACTCGCCAAGAATTTCTAGATGGTAATATATCCATCGTCGGATAGTACTTGTCTGGTAACATAGGTATATGTTAGTCTTTAGACCTGACATCATCATTCGTCTCGAGTATGTTCCTACTGTAATTAGATTACTACCCTACCCTGGCTTTAAAGAGTCGTGCAAATAGGTTTTTGTTGGGTACAGTCCCGAAGCACTTGGGGGCAGTAAGCGATAGAAGGGATTCATCTCTTCCGGTATAGAGAGTTGATGTCGCGCTATATTCGATTGGTCATCACCATAAGACCTCGGCACCTTGGCCAAAGCAGTTGAGATTTACTTATTATGAAATCAGTAGTTTCTCGGGATGGTTTTGGGTGACGTCGATACGACTTATTGGGTTATTAAGGATCTGACGTTTTCCACCTACTTAGAACCAGTATGCGATACTCTCATACGAAGAGACAAGACTCTACGTAGATTGTCACTTTCAGGCTCAATAGGGATGCAGACAAGTTTGCTTGTCGGCCTTCCTTTTGATCAATACCTGGCGGCCGTTACGTATAGCTAGTGCCGCTGATGTGCTTGTGATTAAACCCACCGTCAGCGTATTGGCGATTCTTTAGAGTCCCACACAGAGGGTTTTCCAGCTTAGGCAAAATGATATAGTGTACGTATTTTTATACATACTTGGGGTTCGATTGAATACATGTTTTTGTACACGTACTTTTAATATGTCATTTTGTTAATACTAGTAGGTTTGAATGATTGCTAGGATTTCACATTTGGATTAAATGTGTGCTAGCATTATTTATCTATTTTTAGTATCTCTCTTTTCATATTCATATTTTGACAGAATACCATATTCATACGAATACGAGTATTTGTATAAATACGAGTATTTGTGTATTTGTATAAATACGGGTTGTGTCCTGATATAAATATGGGTATTTATGTCCTGATATAAATACAGATATTTGTGTCCTGATATAAATACAGATATTTGTATTTTGATACGAATACGGGTGTATGTATTTGTAGCATATATTTGTATTAGTGTATATTTAAATATATATTTATACATATGTATATGTGTACACATATGAGGTGGCTCTCTCTTATCTTCTCATCCTTTCTTGTGTCTGTGAGAAGAGTGTAGGCTTGTGACTCACCATGGCGAGTCACAAGTCCATCCACTCTCACAATAAATGAAAAGATGAGAATGAAATTAGTTTAGATTTTTTTATCTTTAGTTGCCATGCTTACCCTCATCACCATTATCATCCTCTTCCTCTCTCTTGAAATTTTTTTAGAAAGGAAAAGGATTAAAAGAGAAAACATTAGAGAGTAGACTCTACTACAACCTAGTGATCTATTCTTAGTAAGTTTAGTTCACTAGTTTCTTCACTTGATTTTTAGTGTGATGATATAACCTTAGCTTGGGTTTTCTCGGGTGGATCTTCTTCGACAACGAAGAACGGCATCCAAGCTCACTCCTGGAGTATCTAGGAGCGAATGAAGAGGAAAGATGACGAAGGACACGACTACAAAGATAGCTATCATCTATCCGAGTAGTTAATCTTCTCTAGTTTGCTAGTTTAGTGTTTGGATTTGATTTTAGCTCGTAGAAATTCGTGCTATAGTTGTAAAAATTTTTGTTTTGTATTCCACCTTGGTCGCTAGTTAGCGGCACGAGCATATACTTATATGGTATCAAAGCCACCTAAACACTAAAACTAGTATTAGACGATGTTTATGTTTCGAAACTAAAAATTTTCGTTTTCCGAAATCATGAAACCAAGTTTCTGTTTGAAATTTTTTGGTCTCTGAAATTTTTTAAACAATTGCAGAGAGGTTGTAATGAGATATAGAAACTTAGGAAGAAAAATGGGTATCCATTTCTTTTAAAAAAATCAATAGAAATGCCATTTTTCCCGACCTGGGCAGGCCAAAATTTGACTCTGGTCCCTGAATTTTTCCAGGGTCAAACTTGGTTTGTGATTATGTTTGTTTTTCCCAGATTTCATCTAATGATTATCTTTGTATTCGGAAAACATGGAAAGTTTTAAAACCCGAAACTATTGCATTGTTTATATCTTTTAGTTTGTATTTGTGTTTGTATACATCGTCTAATTGCTATAGGTCGATTAGACCGGGTTGCAAATACTTTCTTTTGCTGTAATAGTATATATCTTGTGATGGATTAGACGGATAGTCATAGTGGATAGTGTTAGTTGTATTTATGCCCTAGAGACCATTATTGTACATGATTGTATATTATAGTGGATGCTTGGACATATATAGAGAGGACTTTCTTGCTTGACATGATAGTATTCTATTTGGTTGCTCTTTATCTTAACATGTATACTTTTACTGTCTCTCTGTTACATATTTATAAAGCCCTTAACATGTGGACTTGACTACCAGGACTATGATGGAGATCATACTAGTGGGGCCAGGATAGTCCAAAAGTACATCCTTTAATTGTTCCTAGTCGAGGGTGTACCGAGACGGGGCATCGATATTCCAGAGTAGACTAGCATATACGTTTCTTGACCCGTATGATGGGCGATGGATGATCCCATATCCATTGGTATTTGACATCAAATATGGTATACGGGTGCTCAGTGGAGACTGGGTATACTGAATATGACTCGCTGAGAACTCCTAGATGGTTTTATACCTAACGTCAGATAGAAGTTCTCTGGTGACACTGGTACAGGTTAGTCTGTAGACCAGAGATCGTCATAGAGTCTTTTGTGATTCCCACTGTGCTTTGATTTTCACCTTACCACGTTCAAGAAAGCATGAAAAACGGTGGTTTTTGGATATAGGCCTGAGTCATATGGAGACAATGAGTGATAGGAGGGAATTTGTCTTTCCCGGTATTGGGTGATGATGTTGCGCTGTGCTCGTTTGGCCATAACAGGAAGTCCCTGACAAGGCAGATACGGTGATTTACTGGTAAGTGTTATCAGTAGTTTCTCGACCCGTTATGAGCCTCACATCGGCATCACTTATCAAGTTATTAGGGTCTTACGTTTACCACCCCCAGACTAGATATGCGGCATATCAGATGAAGAGACCGGACTATACGGTAGTGTTACTTATTGGATTCACGGGAGTATGATCAGGCTTGCTTGTTGATCTTCTGATCACTCAATACACGGGTAGCCATTACGTCCAGCTAGTACCGCCGACGGCTTGTAGGTGACTGATATGATCATCACCTACTGCCGGCGTATTGACAAGTCTTTAAAGTCCTATACAGAGGTTTCCTGGCTCAGGCGAAACGAAGTAGGGCACATATGTGATATGTGCGGGACCGAGATTAGTAAGTGTATATGATACCATATTCTAATCTCGCGATATGTGATATCGTTCGGTTATATGTGATATATCCGGGTTATCGAATCAAGTGTTGATTCGATAAGTTAATATAAATGATATTAGTCGGTTATATGTGATATAACCGGATCATTAAATCATGTGTTGATCTAATAATTTATTGTATGATTATATATTTGATATATTAACATACATTAACTAATATTAGCTCATTTAAGAATTACTTTTCTCATTATACATTTAATATATATGTGATATATGTTAATATATTTATTTTGTGTCATGCTAGATGATACATTGGACTTGCGTGTATGGGACTCATACCATACTTAAGATAATGTGGGGATTTAATTATTAAGGGAAAATAAAAATTAAGTGGAAATTAGTCATGGCTTGAGATGCTTATGGAAGCATGTAGAACTCTTGACTTAGTCCACTAATTTTGTTTTACTCTAAATATTTATTAACCTAACCATTATATTTAGCCTTGGTTAAGTCTCTACATGAGTTATATATGATATTTTCTCATCCATGGCTGCAATTCTATTCATGATTCATTCACCACTTCATCATCTTCATCTCAACTAAGCTCTCTAGGTTTTCTTGAGGTGAAGAAAAAGAGAAAGAAAAATAATTCTAAAATGAGCAAAATTTCTACTTCATCAATCTACACTAGACTAGCCATTTAGTATAGGTTGTTTGCTTCACTAATTCTCAATTAGTGAAGAGGTAGCTTGAGTTGGAGATTTCTCGACGTAGATCATTTTCGGCCTTGAAGTTGTTCAAGTAAGCTTGTTCCTTTCGCTTAGTGGAGCCTAACGAGAGTCCGGGAGACCACTACTTGGAGCGAAGGGACTACTACACGGAACTTTAGAAGTGAAGGACCGGTCTACAAAAGTTGTATTCCTTATTCACTTAGAGTAAAGATGTTTACTTTCTTTGTCTAACCCTAATTCTCTAGTTAGAATCTTGTATTGGGTTGCTTTGCTCTCTAGATTTTTTAAAATTGCATACCCGATACCTTATAAAACCTCGTAGGAGTGCCAAGGAACCCAGAAGATAGCCCCTATCTTAGTGATGGATGTATATTCGATATTCGGGGCGAGCCGCCGGATTGTGGCCTTCGTCAACGCTTCATGTATATTGTTTTATTGGAACATGACCGGGTTGAGTTCGATATTACCATTGTATATGCATTCATTCATTTATTAGGATTACCCATGGAGAAGTGCTCGAATAGCCGGGTTTTGAAGTGTTCTAAGTGGTCGTTTCACAGTGGCGAGTTCGAGCTGCCTCACTCTAGAATTGGCGGGCTATTCGCCTCACTTGTAAAGATATAGGATAGACCTACGGTGGAGTGCTCAAGTTGCCGAATTTCATGAAGTGCCGGGTAGAGCACTCATTTCATTGAGTGATGGTTGCCTCACTTCTAGAATCGACGGGTAACATACCGCGCTTGTAGGGTCTTTGTTTTAGGAGATGTTCAAGTTATCCACACGGCTGGGGAACGTTGGTTTTTTTTTGCGGCTCAAACGAAACACAGGGCTCCTAGTTTATCCGCTAATTCTATCTTGTTTATCACATGCTTGTGATGTTTATTACCAGTCTGTGATGATATATATATATATATATATATATATATATATATGTTATATATGTTTTGCACTTGCGCTAGCCCTGCCCATGGGCTGCCGTGGAGAATACGGGTGGCATATACGTACATTCTATTTCGGTTGTTTTCTATGATGCTTTGGCTTAATTGATGAGACTGCATTAATTCTTATTGATGCAGGAAAATAAACCTAAAAATGATGTTGTTGGAATCAAATTTCAAAACCACTCGGTTCTTTTCAAAACTACTCGGTTTTTCACAAAACTAAAAGTTTTCAAAGTTTGGCTTGAACCACTCGTTTCAAAATCACTAGTTTCTTTCAACGATATCAAGTTCATTACGTTAAAAGTTCTTCTCTAAAAAACATCCGTAGCCCTCCATCATTTCAGATAAATAGCACATAGTATTCATGCGGTGTTTGTTGGCCAAAGTCAAGGCATTGTGAATGGTAGATATATGATGCTTATCCGTAGCATAGTTAGATGTATTGGTTTAGGATGGTCGTACTATCTTATTGGCCAAAGTCAAAGGTATGTATGGGTGTGTCTAAATTAATCTAGATAATGACGGGTAGAACATGACTTGCGTGTTATGATTTTTGGCTAAACTCAAGGTCATAAGCGCTTGGGGCAAAAATCACATTGGGAGTTTCAAATATACAGAAAACTTGCAAGCGTTGCATACCTTCTGGAGTGTGGTAACTAGAGTAGCTTCCATCTAAATTATCACATGATGATAGTTTGGTCCCGATTCCACTGATGAGTAAGATTACTCCTAGGAGATTTTCACTTCACAACTAGCTAACCCTTTAGGTGTCTAGAAAGGTGTTAATAGGGTTATGCCTATGTGGAAATAAAGTTATTTAATTAGGTCCGTACGAAAGCACAGGGAGCTTTTCTCGGAGTACCAACACATGCCTAGCTGAACGGTTAGCGAACTTGTGGAGCATACATGATCCCGACCTGTTCTTCTTTTAGGATTTGAAGGAGAATTCGAGGCAACAGTAGGAGCCATCTTGTTTAGATAAAATAATAACCAATCTAAAGTTACAAGAGCATACACTGAGTGTTTCTTTTCTCTCTCCTAATTGCAGCTACCATGTCACGCTTTTATCAACAAAATAAAATGTATAACTTGACCGACCCGAATTCTTAATCGGGGCTGCGGATCGCCGGTTCGGCTCTAACTTGTGACAAATGTCATGAGAATAAGCAGAGAAAAGAGGATTGCATGAATTACTTGATGCCCCCGGTGAAGAGAAGCATGCTATTGCGTCTCTTTAAGGTGTTCTTGTTATTGAGAACTTTTTTCGGTCAGTACTACCTCCTGAGTACTAGATACCGTATCAGAGTCTCATATCTGTAATTTATTATAGAGACTGAGAAAAATTATGATGGTTGGACCTGGTGGTATGTCTCTCAGGTTAAAGAACGGAGCACAAGTTGATGCTGCTGCCGTCGTTGAATATCACCTAGTATTGCCAAGCGGCAAGGCTATGATTTTGAACAGCTGCTATTATGTTTCTTCCATGCTTTGCAACATCAGGTTTCTTTACTTGATAAATATGGATGTAACTTTGTTCTAGATAGAAATATCATGAACAGTTACCTTAATCAGGTATTGGTTGCAAAAGGCACATTGTGTAATAGTATCTATATTCTAAATCAAAACACAGTTCTTAATGTACAAAACACATGCAGGAGAAAGAGTTCAGATATAAACGAAACCTACTTGTGGTATTGTAGACTTGGTCATATCAACGAGAAAAAATTAGCTAAGTTGCATAAAGATGAATATTTGGATCCGTTCGAATTTACATCCTATAAAACTTGCAAATCTTGTCTCGAAGGTAAGATGAACAAATCTCCATTCACCGGACATGGAAAGAGCTACAGAGCTCCTGGACTCGTACACAGTGATGTGTATGGTCCAATGTCTATACATGCATAGGGTGGGTCCTCATACTTCATCATATTCACCGACGATCTTTCTAGGTTCGGATATGTGTATCTTTTGAAATACAAATATTAAGCTTTTGACAAATTCAAAGAACACAGACACGAAGTAGAGAACCTGACTAGTAAAAGTATCACGATCCTCTGATCAGATAAAGTAGGGGAGTACTTAAGAACGGAATTCTTTGACTACATAAAAGAGAATAGTATTCTCTCTCAGCTTACTCTTCTATACATCATAGCACAATGGTGTATCGGAACGGAGGAACTGTACCCTATTGGATATGGTTTGCTCCATGATGAGTAGTGCTGAGTTACCTCTTTCATTTTGGCGATATGCACTTGAATCGGCTGCATATTTATTGAATAGAACTCTGACTAAATCAGTGCCTACCATCCCATATGAAGTATGGAGTGGGAAGAGACAATATCTTAATTACATTAAGATATGGGGATGTCTTGCTTTTGTTATAACGCAGAACTCGGAAAAATTCGAAGCACAATCAGTATTTTATAAGTTTGTGGGATATCTTAAGAATTCAAAAGGATATCTTTTTCATTACACCGAGGAACAGAAGGTATTTGTCGCTCGCCATGTTGCCTTATTAGAAAGAGAAGTTCTTGTAAAAGAAATTATTGGGAGAGCAGTAGAATTGGAAGAAATTCCAAAAGCACAAACTCTACTAAAAACTTAGTTGGACCTCAGGATTCAATAGTTCCCGATGGAGCTCAGCCACCCCATAGATCTAGTAGTATTTCTCATCCGCCCGAGAGATACTACCGTTTTCTCATAGCTAGAGATCGAGAGGATTACATCTTGGAAGAAGATGAACATACAAGTTTTGAGCAGGCTATTGCGAGTAGGGACACTGTGAAATGGCTGGATGCTATTCGGTCCGAAATGGAGTCCTTGTACACCAACAAAGTTTGGACTTTGTATATTGCGCCGCAAGGGGTAAAACCTATCGAATGCAAATGGATCTTCAAGAAGAAGACTGGTGCAGTTAGACAGGTGGAAACCAATAAGGCTACACTTGTTGCAAAAGGTTTTCGTCAAAGACCAGGTGTGGACTACGACGAAACCTTTTCTTCAGTGGCTATTCTCAAATCCATTCAGATCCTACTTGCCAATGCTGTCTTCCATGACTATGAAATTTGACAGATGGACGTAAAGATCGCTTTTCTAAACGGCACTTTAGAAGAGTGTGTCTATATGGATCAGCTAGAGGGCTTCATAGACAGTGGGAGCAGCGGAAAGGAGTACAAGTTGCTTAAATCCATTTATGGATTAAAGCAGGCATAGCGGAGCTGGAACATCTGTTTTGATGAAACAGTCAAGCAATTTAACTTCATCAAAAACATAGCTGAGCCTTGTATTTATAAGAAGATTTTAGAGAGAACTGTGGTCTTCCTCATATTGTACGTGAATGACATTCTCCTAATAGGAAATGATATTCCTATACTACAGTGGGTCAAGCTATTCTAATCTCAGAAGTTCTCCATGAAGGACCTTAGTGATGCCTCCGACATTCTGGAGATCAAGATCTATCATGATAGATCTAAAAGAATGTTCGGACTTTCACAGTTCAGATACATTGACACCATACTAAAGAGGTATAGTATGGAAGATTTCAAGTACGGTAATCTACCGGTTGTTGGCTATATAGTTCCCTCAAGGCAATTATTGTAATCGGAGGAAGGAGATTATGATGATTAAGAGAGGACCTATACGGGCAGAACAGTCTTACTCGAGATGATAGTATGCTATCTGGTTTGTCTCTATTACCATGTACATGCATTATGTGGTATTACAGATCACTATTACATATTGATAGAGCCCATATAATTCTTACTTGACTACCAGCATTATTATGCCAATCATATATGTGGGAGCTAGATGGTCTATAAACACATCCTTAAATGTCCCTAGTCGAGGGAGTATCGAGACTGGGCATCGATACTCCGGAGTAGACTAGTGTATACTTTTTGAGACCCCGACGAGGGGCAGTGGTTGGTCTCACAAACCATTGGGGTACTTAAGATAGTATACAGGTGCTCATTGGGTTATGAGTTACACTGGATGGACTCACCAGGAACATGCTATATGGTATTATACCTATTGTCAGATAACAATTCTCAGGTGACATGAGTACAGGTTACTCTGTCGACCTAAGATCATCATTTATCTCATATGAGTTCCCACTTTACTTTGGTTACTACCCTACCATGACTACAAGGAGTCGTGCAAACAGGTTTTAATTGGGTAAAGTCCCGAGCCATATGGAGGCAGTGAGCGGATCGTCGGGGATTTGTCTCTCCCGGTATTGGGGGTTGACGTCGTGCTGTGCACGGGTGGCCATCATCATAAATCCTTGGCCAAGGTGGAGGAGAATTACTGATTTGGATCAGTAGTTTCTCAGAGGGTGATGGGCTTCACACCAACATGAAATATCGCGTTATTAGGGGTCTGACTTTATCCACTCTCTAGACCCGATATGCGATACTCTTAGACGAACAGACCAGACAGTGCAGAGATTGTCACAAACAGGCTAAGTAGGGATACATATGAGTTTGCTCGTTGGTCTTTCTTTCGCTTAATACCTGGGCAGTTGTTACGTACAGCTAGTGCCGCTGACGTGCTTTCGGTTAAACCCACTGCCAGCGTATTGACGAGCCTTTCGAGTCCCACACAGAGGGTTTTCTGGTTCAGGCGATATGATATAGATGATTTATGTTGGTACATACTGTAGGGTTCCTAGGCAGTCATACAAGGGTCTATAAGGCATCAACCATTCCCGATTTAAAATTTAGACGTGCCGAAACAACCCAAAGCCGGGATCTTTGCTAGATTATTAGGGTTCAACATGCAAGTAACTTTACAACCAAGAGTGAGGGATTACAACCTTTGTAGTCTGCTCCTTCGCTTCATAAGCTCCGAGTAGAAGTCCCTTCGCCGCGATCCACGATCTCCCGGACTAAAGAGAGTCTCCACAACTCGAACGATCCATGCTAGCTTGTAGTCTTCCTTTTCTCCAATGATCTACCTCGAAACATCTATAACTCAAGATCTCTCTCTCTAATGAGGTGAACACCCAAATCTAATCGGCTAGATTAGATGAGGATGATGGAGTAGTGTTTATGCTTTCTTTTTATATCAAATTCTCACTTTTAATCCATCACAAAATGAAACCTTGAAAACTTTCTCAAAGCTCAAGGTTGAAGAAGAAGATGAAAAATGAATTCCTTCCTTTTGTGATGAATAATGAAATGATATATAATTAATAATGCAACCATGGTCAAGGATGACAAGGATAACTCATGTAGAGATTTAACCAGGGCTAAGGTTTGGGTTGGGTTAAACAATGAGTTACTAGAAAATATCAACCATAATATCTAAGCTCAAGACAAAAGAAAACCTTCTAGAAGGTTCATGAAAGAACTAACCCAATTTAAACCCTAATCTTGTTTAATCTTCACAAAACAAGTTGCATTAGTAATCATATCATGTTACAATAATATATATCACATATATATTATATATTTGTAACGAAAGAAAATAATACAATTAACATATATCGCATATATATCAATGTATTATCCGGTGAGAAAATGAAATAATAAAGCTAGACAATATTAGATAATGTAATGCAATATATCATATATATTATTATAAATTAAATTATCGAATCAATACTAGATCCGACGATCCGGCTATATCGAATATAACCGACTAATATATCATGTACCGATTCATCGAATCAACACTTGATCCGATGATCCGGCTCATATCAAAATATCGCGAGAATATAATACGGTATCTCATATCGCATTATCCTCGGTCGTGCACATATCACATATGTGCCCCTACTCCGTTTTGCCTGAGTCAAAAAAATTCTGTGTAGGACTCTAAAGAATCGTCAATACGTCGGTAGCAGGTGATGGTCATATCAAACACCCACAAGCTGCAAGCGGTCAGCTAAACGTAACAGCCACCCAGGTATTGAGCGATCAGAAGATCAACAAGCTAGCCTGTACATTCTCCTATGAATCCAATCAATAACACTCATGTACAGTCCGGTCTTTTCGTCTGATATGTCGCATATCAAGCCTAGGGGCGGTATACGTCAGACCCCAGTAACCGATAAGTCGTGTCGACGTGAGGCTCATAACGGGTCGAGAAACTACTGGTAACACTTACCAGTAAATCTCTATATCAGCCCTGGCCAGGGACTTCCAGTTATAGCCAATCGAACACATCACAACATCAACTCCCTATACCGGGAGAGACGAATCCCCTCCTATCGCTCATTGCCTTCATATGATTCGGGACTGCACCCAAAAGCCACCATTTTGCATGCCCTCTTGGACGTGGTAAGGTGGAAATCAAAGCATAGTGGGAATCACACAAGACTCTATGACGATCTTGGGTCTACAGACTACCCTATACCAGTGTCACCGGAGAACTGCCATCAGACATGTGGTATATCACCATCTTGGAGTTCTCGGCGAGTCCGTCCAGTTTACCCAGTCTCCACTGAGCACCCGTACACCATCCTTGATGTCAAACACCGATGGATATGGGATCATCCATCGCCCATCATATGGGTCAAGATGCATATACGCTAGTCTACTCTGGTGTATCGATGCCCTGTCTCGACACACCCTCGACTAGGAACAGTTATAGGATGTACTCATCGACTACCGTAGCCCCACTAGTATAATCTCATCATAGTCCCAGCAGTCGAGTACAGATCCTAAGGGCTTTATCAACATGTGAGAGTAAGATAGTAAATATATACAAGTCAACATGTTAAGATAAAGTGAAACCAAATAGCATACTATCATGACGAGCAAGAAAGTCCTCTCTATATATATCCAAGCATCCATTATAATATACATCATATGTACAACAATGGCCTCTAAGGCATATACATAACTAACAATCTCCCACTTGCACTAAGGTCAGCTGCTGTAGTATCTCATACCTAGCATCCCAAATAATCTCTCAAACTGTATCTGGAGAATGGCCTTCATGAGTGGATCCGCAGTATTGTCCTTCGTATCTACTCTCCTGACCTCGATTTCCCGGCGATCAACTATCTCCCTTATCAGGTGATACCGTCTCAGAATATGTCTGGACTTTTGATGGGACCTGGGTTCCTTGGCCAAAGCCACAGCTCCATTGTTATCGCAATACAGATTTATTGGATGTTCAATGGATGGAACCACACGAAGCTCACTAATGAACTTCATTATCCAGACAGCCTCTTTGGCAGCATCGTTGGCAGCGATGTATTCAGCCTCCATCGTCGAGTCTGCAACGGTATCCTGTTTGGAGCTCTTCCAACATACCACCCCTCCATTGAGGGTAAAGACAAATTCCGAGTGTGACTTAGAGTTGTCCTTATCACTTTGGAAGCTCGAATCGGTAGAGGACTCCACCCGGAGTTCTCCGTTACCATACACCAAGAACATCTCTTTAGTCCTTCGTAAGTACTTGAGAATGTTCTTCACAGCTGTCCAGTGACTCTCTCCAGGATCTTCTTGATACCGACTCACTACACTTAGTGAGTATGCTACATCGGGTCTGGTACATAGCATCGCATACATGATAGAGCCTACTGCCGAAGCATAGGGTATCTCTTGCATGCGAGCTCTCTCCAAATCAGTCTTGGGAGACATCTCTTTGCAGAGAGTGAGTCCAGAGATCGTGGGTAGGTTCCCACGCTTGGATTCTTCCATACTAAACATCTTTAGTATGGTGTCAATATACCTGGATTGGGACAATCCCAGTATCTGTTTAGATCTATCTCTATAGATCATGATTCCAAATATGCAAGAAGCATCACCTAGATCTTTCATTGAGAATCTTTATGATAAGAAGAGCTTGACTGATTGCAGCATAGGAACATCATTTCCTATCAAGAGTATGTCATCCACGTACAATACGAGGAATACAACCTTTCTCTCTGCAACCTTCTTATAAATACAAGGTTCATCTACGTTTTTGATGAAGTCAAACTCTTTGACTACAACATCAAAGAAGATGTTCCAACTCCGCGATACTTGCTTTAACCCATAGATGGATTTAAGCAGTTTGCACACCTTTCCACTGCTCCCACTATCTACGAAGCCCTATGGTTGAGTCATGTACACACACTCTTCTAAATTACCGTTTAGAAAGGTGGTCTTAACATCCATTTTCCAGATTTCGAATTCATGGTATGCAGCAATGGCAAGTAAGATCCGGATGGACTTAAGCATAGCCACTGGAGAAAAGGTTTCGTCATAATCCATACCTGGTCGTTGACGAAAACCCTTTGAAACAAGTCTAGCTTCGAAAGTCTCAACTTTTCCATCTACACCAATTTTCTTTTTAAAAATCCACTTGCTCCCAATGGGTTTTACCCCTTCAGGAGCATTTTCCAAAGTCCATACTTTGTTGGTGTACATGGATTCCATATCAGATCGCATTGCATCCAGCCATTTCACAAAGTCACCACTCGTGATGGCCTGCTCGAAACTAGTCGGGTCATCATCTTCTATGATGCAATCCTCGCTTCCACCATCAATGAGAAAACCATAGTATCTCTCAGGTGGATGAGAAATCCTGCTAGATCGACGGAGAGGCTGGGGTTCGTCGGGTACTACTGAATCCTCTGGCTCCAATAAATCATCAGTTGTAGTTTGTGGTGCTGGAACCTCTTCCTGCTCTACTTCTTCGCCACTAATTTCTTTTGCAAGAAATTTCTATTCTAAAAAGGTGGCATGTTGAGCAACAAACACCTTTTGTTGTTCACTGTGGTAGAATAGATATCCATACGAATTGCTTGGATATCCTACAAACTTACAAAGAACTGATCATGCCTCGAGCTTATCCGGATTTTGCTTTTTAACATAGGCCGGACAACCCCATATCTTAACTCTTTTAAGAGATGGTCTCTTCCCATTCCATATCTCATATAGAGTGGTAGGCACAGATTTAGTTGGAACTCTATTCAATAGGTATATGGCTGTCTCCAGTGCATACCCCCAGAAGGAAATAGGTAACTCAGCTGTACTCATCATAGAGCGTACAATATCTAATAGGGTGCGATTCCTCCGTTCCGATACACCGTTGTGCTGTGGTGTATAAGGAGGAGTAAGCTGAGAGAGAATCCCATTCTCTTTTAGATAATCTAGGAAATCATTGCTCAAGTATTCTACTCCTCGATCATATCGAAGGATCTTAATACTTTTGCCCGTTTGGTTCTCTACTTCGTGCTTATATTCTCTGAATTTCTCAAAAGCTTCAGACTTGTGTTTCATCAGGAACACATGTCTGAATCTAGAGAGATCGTCAGTGAATGTAATGAAGTAGGAAGAACCATTCCTGGCATGCGTAGACATGGGACCGCATACATCACTATGTACCTGTCCTAAGAGTTCGGTAACTCTTTCTCCGTGTCCACTAAACGGAGTTTTGGTCATTTTTCCTTTGAGACATCAATAGCAAGTATCATAAGATGATAATTCGAACGGATTCAAATATCCATCCTTATGTAACTTAGCCAGTCGTGTCGCATTGATATGACCAAGTCTACAATGCCACAAGAAGGATTCGTTCATTTCTGAACTCTTCCTCTTGTGTGTGTTTTGTATATTAAGGACTGTATTTTGATTGAGAATGAATATGCTATTATGTAACGAGCCTGATCCAATCAACTTTTGATCTAGAAATATGATCATAACATTATCCTTTACTACAAAATTATATCCTTCTTTACTTAATAAAGAAACTGATATAATATTACACATTATGTTCGGTATATAATAGCACTCATTCAGAATCAGTGTATTACGACTTGGTAATACTAGGTGATATTCGCCAACTGCTTTGGCTACAATACCTGCACCATTCCCTACTTGAACGGAATGATCACCTTTTCCCAGTTCTCTACCTTTACGTAGCCCATGTAACAATTTACATATGTGAGATCCCGATCCGGTATCTAATACCCAGGATATAGGGTGAACTGAGAAACAGTTCTCAATAACTAATACACCTGAAGAAGGTGCATCAACATGCATGTTCTCCGTTTGGGCGGCATGAAAATCCAGATATTCTCATGTTTCCTGTTCATTCTTATAACTCTTATAAGAAAGAACGGGACCAACGTTCCCTTGCACAGTATAATAAGAGGGTTCAGTCAATACATCCATTTTATTATCTTGATTAAGTCCTGACAGGTCGCTACCTGGAGAGAGAGAGAAGGAAACACTTTAGCGTATGCTCTTGCAAGATTAGATTGGTTATTATCTTATCTAATCAGGATGTCTCCCACTGTTTTTATCAAATCTTCCTCCAAACCCTAAAAGGTATGATTAGCTGGGATTAATTACACCCTACAATTTCGTCAATCTTTCAGCCAGATCAGTGTCGGTACTTGAGGGAGGTTCCCCGTGCTTTCGCACGGACCTAATTAAAATAAACCTCGTTTTCCCAGAGGCATAACCCTGTTAACTCCTTTCTAGACACATACTTGATTGGCTAATTGTCCTGTGTAAAACTCTCCCAGGAGTAACTCTTACTCGCAGTGGGTATCGGGATCCAACTATCTCATAGGAGGTATGCAATCTCATTGCAAATTTCAACACTTGAAATTCCCGATAATGCTTTTGCCCCTAGCAACTTATGACCTTGGCTAAGGTCAACAAATCATAAGTGCTAGCCAAGTTCAACCCATCATTTCCCGATTGAATTAAACCCACCCGTATGACCCTTGGCTAAGGTCAACAAAGTCGTACGACTACCCTAACTCAATCACATCTCATGTTTTAGCAGATAAATACTAATTAGCTACCGTACACTACGCCTTGGCTAAGGTCAACAAATGCAGCACGAATACTAACTAGTCCCAATCTGAAATGAAGGAGGGCTACGCAGGTTTTGCAAAAAACCATGAGCGTAATGAACTTGATATCGTCGTAGAATCAAGTGATTTTTGAAAAGGAGTGTTTTTGAGGCTTTTCTAGTTTCGCTAAAGAGGTCACTCCCGGTGAAAGGATCTCGGCTCTTTCCACATCGAATAAGGTGCAGGGTATATCACATATACCGCTGTGCAAAGCAAGAACTATAGAAGCTGTCAAAAACTAAACCGTGAGTTTGTAGCATCTGCCAGTTTCGCTAAAGAGGTCACTCCTGGTGAAGGGATCTCGGCTCTTTCCTCATCGAATAAGGTGCAGGGTATATCATATATACCGCTATGTAAAGCAAAACTGTAGCTACCCTTTTTATAAAGTTTTCATTCTACAACATCTTTTAGGTTTCTTTTATTTTATTAATCTCATTAATATATCCCATCAGCTTATGCTTTCTAAGCATCACAGAAGAAACGAAATCAGTAATAATTATATATCAGCATATATATATATAGTATAAGCATTCGTCTCAGGCAGTAATATGATCTCATCACAGAACATTGCAGCAGAAGAACATATATGAAATATTGGTTATACTAAGATGTCCGTGTTTTTAATACGAGCCGGTATAAAACATGGATTCCACGTTCGCGATGAATAGCCAAACCCACATCCCCAGACCCCTACGAGAGCGGCAAGCAACACTGCCAATTCTAGGGTTAGGAGACCCGGTCTCGACTCCTCGAGATGGCCTCCCACTGAACCCTAGAACCCGGTTACTTGCGCTCCCCTCCTTGGGTCTACCTAATGCGGAAAAGTAAATAATATACACTGGTGACATCAAACTTATCCCGGAAGTGCCCCAATAAAAGAATATTACATACAAATGAATTTTACATGAATGAAAATATAAACCCTCATCTCACATAAAACCTCCGGCTATTCAGAACAAGACGATCCAATATAACATATCACAGCAACACATAATATCCCATATCATCAACGTAAGTAAGTATGAATACACCGATTGTCGTTGATATATAGCAACGAAAACCGGCAATACAACTACATACTACACTTACGGTCACAGAAAAGAAATTATAAAACTACAACATTTGGAATCCACAATCACTTTAGACATCATAAATCCGAAATATCACATACTTCGCATTTCATACCTAACTATATGAATTCCACATATTGTATCACATTCAAGATAAATAGACAGTATTAAACTTTCCGATCGGATAATCAAATACCCAAGATTTCCTAAATAGCTCAACACTTGAGCGGAGTTCAAATAATCCCAGAATATGTCACAATACCGATGGTCCAGCCGTAGAAGGGTTAAGCCAACGCCTCACATGTGGCATGCCGTACTGCCCCAAACCCTAAGGTTTAGAGGTAGTTCAGACGGTCACATAATCGAGTTAAGGTTTGTGTTCTTCTAGAGGGATCACCGCGTTACTTGCACGTTTTTCCGAAAGATTTAAACCCAAGAAAAATTCAACACTTGAAAGTTTTTCGTGCCGGGAAAAAATGAGTTAATGATATCCGTTCGAACATTTTAATAGTTTCTAAATTATCCAGAAATATAACGAAATTAAATTTTCCGATCGAATCTACGATTACAAAATAAACCCCAGAACACTTAATACTTGAGTCAAATTAAAAATACCTAGAAATATGCAGGAACAGCTACGGACATTACTGTACCAACACGTGTCCCCAAGCCCCTCTTTTGGCCGTGGAACCGCCGCGGCAAGCATGTTCTTGCCGCGGTTCCGTGGCTCTTTGAGAGCTTTGGGGGCACGTGTTTTAGGGTTGTCCTTATAATTCCCTGCTGATTTTTTTAAGTATTTTTAATGCAGAAAAAAATCACATTTTTAAAAATTGTCCAGAGAAGGGGTTAAAATCGGTATTTCGGGGTTCGATCGGAGTTTTAACTTCTTATACACGTCGCCTAATGCTTTAGCTAGGCTCTGATACCACTGTAGGGTTCCTAGGTAGTCATACAAGGGTCTATAAGGCATCAACCATGCCCGATTTAAAATTTAGACGTGCCGAAACAACCCAAAGCCGGGATCTTTGCTAGATTATTAGGGTTTAAGATGCAAGTAAACATCTTTACAACTAAGAGTGAGGGATTACAACCTTTGTAGTCCGCTCCTTCGCTTCATAAGCTCCGAGTAGAAGTCCCTTCACCACGATCCACGATCTCCTGAACTCAAGAGAGGCTCCACAACTCGAACGATCCATGCTAGCTTGTAGTCTTCCTTTTCTCCGATGATCTACCTCGAAATTTCTATAACTCAAGATCTCTCTCTAATGAGGTGAACACCCTAATCTAATCGGCTAGATTAGATGAGTATGATGAAGTAGTGTTCATGCTTTCTTTTTATATCAAATTCTCACTTTTAATCCATTACAAAATGAAACCTAGAAAACTTTCTCAAAGCTCAAGGTTGAACAAGAAGATGAAAAATGAATTCCATCCTTTTGTGATGAATAATGAAATGATATATGATTAATAATGCAACCATGGTCAAGGATGACAAGGATAACTCATGTAGAGATTTAACTAGGGCTAGGGTTTGGGTTGGGTTAAATAATGAGTCACTAGAAAATATCAACCATAATATCTAAGCTCAAGACAAAAGAAAACCTTCTAGAAGGTTCATGAAAGAACTAACCCAATTTAAACCCTAACCTTGTTTAATCTTCACAAAACAAGTTGCATTAGTAATCATATCATGTTACAATAATATATATCATATATATATTATATATTTGTAACGAAAGAAAATAATACAATTAACATATATCGCATATATATCAATGTATTATCCGGTGAGAAAATGAAATAATAAAGCGAGCCAATATTAGATAATGTAAGGCAATATATCATATATATTATTATATATTAAATTATCGAATCAACACTTGATCCGACGATCCGGCTATATCGAATATAACCGACTAATATATCATGTATCGATTCATCGAATCAACACTTGATCCGATGATCCGGCTCATATCAAAATATCACGAGAATATAATACGGTATCTCATATCGCATTATTCTCGGTCGTGCACATATCACATATGTGCCCCTACTCCATTTTACCTGAGTCAAGAAAGCTCTGTGTAGGACTCTAAAGAATCGTCAGTACGCCGGTATCAGGTGATGATCATATCAAACACCCACAAGCTGCAAGGGGTCAGCTAAACATAACAGCCACCCAGGTATTGAGTGATCAGAAGATCAAGAAGCTAGACTGTACATTCTCCTATGAATCTAATCAGTAACACACCCGTACAGTCCGGTCTTTTCGTCTGATATGTCACATATCAAGTCTAGGGATGGTATACGTCAGACCCCAGTAACCGATAAGTCGTGTCGATGTGAGGCTCATAAAGGGTCGAGAAACTACTGGTAACACTTACCAGTAAATCTCTATATTAGCCCTGGCCAGGGACTTCCTGTTATAACCAATCGAACACAGCACAACATCAACTCCCTATACCGGGAGAGATGAATCCCCTCCTATCGCTCATTACCTCCATGTGATTCGGGACTGCACCCAAAAGCCACCGTTTTGCATGCCCTCCTGGACGTGGTAAGGTGGAAATCAAAGCACGGTGGGAATCACAAAAGACTCTATGACGATCTCGGGTCTACAGACTACCTTGTACCAGTGTTACCGAAGAACTGCCATCTGACGTGTGGTATATCACTATCTGGGAGTTCTCGACGAGTCCGTCCAGTGTACCCAGTCTCCACTGAGCACCCGTACACCATCCTTGATGTCAAACACCGATGGATAAGGGATCATCCATCGCCCATCATATGGGTCAAGATGCGTATACGCTAGTCTACTCTGGTGTTTCGATGCCCTGTCTCGACACAATCTCGACTAGGAACAGTTATAGGATGTACTCATCGACTACCGTGGCCCCACTAGTATGATCTCATCATAGTCCCAGTAGTCGAGTACAGATCCTAAGGGCTTTATCAACATGTGAGAGTAAGACAGTAAACATATACAAGTCAACATGTTAAGATAAAATGAAACCAAATAGCATACTATCATGACGAGCAAGAAAGTCCTCTCTATATATATCCAAGCATCCATTATAATATACATCATATGTACAACAATGGCCTCTAGGGCATATACATAACTAACATATACAGGTGTCCGATTAAATTTTTGTACAGGCTAAACAGACTTTAATCGGACGGTTGATAATACTAGCGGCTAAAGATTAAGATGGATTATTAAATCAATTTTTTATTTAATAATATATATATATATATATATATATATATATTACAGGGTTTTCTAGCACGGAAACAAGGTTTCGGGAGGCATCGTCCATGCCAATTTAAAAAAATTGCCGTTCTAGCTAACTCTAACCCTAGAATCGTTACTAGAAAATCCGACGATACTAAATGTAAACATTTTACATCTAAGTGAATGAGGGAATACAACATTTGTAGACCAGTGCTTCACTGCAATTGCTCCATGTAGTCATCCCTTCGCTGCGATCTATGAACTCCCGGACATTTGAGAGGCTCCACAAGATGTACGGAACAGGCTTGCTTGAAGTTTTCGAGGCCGAAGATGATCTACGTCAAGGAGACACTAATCCAAGCTATCCCTTCACTAATTGTGGAATTAGTGAAGAAAAAACCCTATACTAAATTGCTAGTAGTAAAGGAAGATGAAGTAGGAATTTTACTCATTTTAGAAATAATTTTCTCAATATTTTCATCATCTCCATTGAAGCTAGAAATCTTTGAGGAAGAAGATGAAGAAATCTCTCATGATAAAAATCAAGTCAAGAATGGCAAACCAAGGTGAGTTAGTATCATATACTAACCTTTTTAGAAACTTAACCATGGCTAGGATAATGGTTGGGTTAATAAATATCTTATGCAAAACAAAACAAGTGGACTTAGTCAATGAACCATGCAAGCTTCTCCAAGCTTCTAGCCATGACTAAATCAAACTAATTTTTGAATTACTTAAGAAATTAAAAACCCTAGATTATCTCTAGCATGGTGTAAGTCACACACACACACACCTAAGTTGCATGTATCATCAAGCCTGACGCAAAACTTTGTACACTAATATATATCACATATATACATATGCACAAAATAAGTGAGAAAAGAAATCTTAAGTGAAAGAATATTGGTTAATGTAACTTAATATATCAAATATATAATTATACATTAAATTATTAAATCAACAATTGATTTAATAATACGACTATATCACATATAACCGACCAATATCATGTGTATCATGTTATCGAATCAACACTTGATTCGATAACCCAGCTATATCACATATAACCGATCGATAACACAAATCACGATAATAGAATACGGTATCACATATCGTATTAATCTCGGTTCCGCACATATCACATATGTGCTCCTACACCATTTCGCTTGAGCCAGGAAACCTCTGTGTAGGACTCTAAAGACTCATCAATACGCCGGCAGTAGGTGATGATCATATCAAACACCCACAAGCCACAAGTGGTCTGCTAAACGTAACAGCCACCCGGGTATTGAGCGATCAGAAGATCAACAAGCAAGCCTGCTCATACTCCTGCGAATCCAATCAAAAACACTACCATACAGTCCGGTCTTTTCGTCACATATGTCGCATATCACAGCCTGGGGGTGGTATAAGGTCAGACCCCAATAGCCTGATAAGTCATGCCGATGCAAGGTCCATAACGGTTCGAGAAACAACTGATAATACTCACCAGTGGATCTCAGCAACCCTTGCTAGGTATTTCCTATTATGGCCAATCGAGCATAGTGCAACATCAACTCCCAATACCGGGAGAGACGAAACCCCTACTATCGCTCATTGCCTCCATGTGACTCGAGACTGTACCCAAAAACCACCTTTCTGCACGATTTTCTTGACCGTGGTATGGTGGAAATCAAAACACAGTGGGAATCACACAAGTCTCTATGATGATCTCGGGTCTACAGACTAACCTGTACCAGTGTCACCAGAGAACTGCTATCCGACGATAGGTATAGTACCATCTAGGAGTTCTCGGCATGACCGTCCAGTATACCCAGTCTCCACTGAGCACCCGTATACTTTCTCTGATGTCAAACACCAATGGATGTGGGATCATCCATCGCCTATCATATGGGTCGAGAAGCGTATACGCTAGTCTACTCTGGACTATCGATGCCCTGACTCAATACTTCCACGACTAGGAACATTTGAAAGATGTACTTACCAACTACTATGTCCCTACTAGTATGATCTGCATCATAATCCTGGCAGTCAAGTACTCATCCTGAGGGCTTTATTAACATGTAATAGAGAGACAATAAGTGTACATGTTAAGATAAAGTGCAACCAGATAGCATGCTATCATGTCGAGCAAGAAAGTCCTCCCTATATATGTCCAAGCATCTACTACAATATACATCCCATGTACAGTAATGGCTTCTAGGGCATACATATAACTAACAATCTCCCACTTGCACTAAGGCCATCTGTTGCAGTATCCTATACCCAACAATATAGCAGTGGTTGTAGTATCCTATACTCAACCATCCTAAAATCTCTCAAATAGTATTTGGGGAAGCAGGCCTTGGTGAGTGGATCCGCCGTGTTATCCTTCGTGTGATCTCTCCTAACCTCGATCCCTTGGAGATCAAACATCTCCCTGATCAGGTGATACTATCCTCATAATATATCTTGAACGCTGATGGGACCGATGTTCCTAGGCCAAAACCACAACTCCATTGTTGTCACAATAACAGTTATTGGACGCTCAATGGTAGGAACCTTGTTCATCTCATGAAAAAGAAATGCCCAGACAGCCACTTTGGTAGCATCATTGGTAGCAATGTATTCAGCCTTTATCGTTTAGTATGCCACTGTATCTAGCTTGGAACTCTTCCAACATACCATCCCTCCACTGAGGGTAAAGACAATTCCTCTGACTAACTCTCGGTCGTCCTTATCACTCTTGAAGTTCGAACCAAGAACTTTCTTTTAGTGCTTCTTAAGTACTTAAGAATTTCCTCCACAGCTATCAGTGATTCTCCCAAGATCCGATTGATTCCTAATCACTACTTCTAGTGAGTCATCTACATCTAGTATGGTACATAACATTGCATACTCTGATAGAGCCTACTGCCGAAGCATAGGTTATCCCTTGTACGCAAGCTCTCTCCAAATCAGTCTTGGAAGACATCTTTTTGGAGAGGGTGATTCCTGAGTAAGTGGGAGAACCACCACGCTTAGAATCTTCCATACTAAATCTCTTTAGTACGGTGTTAATATACCTGGATTTGGGACACTCCCAACATCCACATAGATCTATCACCATAGATCATAATCTACAAGATGTAGTATGTATCATCCAGATCTTCCATGGAGAATCCTCGTGATAAGAGGAGCTTGACCGAGTGTAGCATAGGAAACCATTTCCTATCAAGAGTATGTCATCTACGTACAATACGTAGAAGACAACCTTACTCTCTACAACCTTCTTGTATATACAAAGTTCATCTACCTTTTTGATGAATTCAAACTTTTTGACTGCTACATCAAAACAGATGTTCCAACTCCGTGATGCGCGCATTGATCCTAATGGACTTAAGCATAGCTTTGAAAGTCTCAACTTTTCCATCTACACCAAGAATCTTCTCAAGATCCATTTGCTCCTAATGGGTTTTACCCTTTCAGGTGCAACATTCAAAGTCATACTTTGTTGGTGTACATGGATTCCATCTTTGATCGCATAGCATCCAGCCATTTCACAGAGTCCTCACTCATGACTGCCTGCCTGAACCTAGTTGGGCCATCATCTACCATGATGCAATCCTCGCTCCCACTGTCACCGAGAATACCGCAGTATCTCTCAAGTGGATGAAGAACCCTACCAGATTCACGGAGAGGCTGAGGTTCGTTCGAGATTATTGAATCCTTTGGTTTCACCAAATCATCAGCTATTAGTTTGTCTAGCTGGAACTCCTTCCAGTTCTACCTCATGAACTCTAATTTCTTCACAAGAAATTCCTTTTCTAAAAAGGTGGTATGCTGATAAACAAAACACCTTTTGCTTCTCGGTGTGGTAGAAGATATTCCCTCACAAATGTTTGGGATATCCTAACAAACTTATACAGAACTGACCTTATCTTGAGCTTGTCTGGATTCCGTCTCTCAACATAGGCCGGACAACCCCATATCTTAACTTTTTAAGACATGGTCTCTTTCCATTCCATATCTCATATTGTAACACCTTAGAATTTCGATTAGTGTTAATTAAGCGATAATACGGGTTTTTGGTAAAAAGTTTACCAATTTGGGTTCCTCACATTTTATAACATTTAATTAATAATTTATTTTTATTTGTTATGGCTTGCACACACATGTGCATTTTAATGTGGGTGTGTGTTTGTGTTAATATAGTTTATCAACCATGACAACTTAACCTAATCCTAATCCTTTGCTTTGCTTAACCCTAAACCTCTAGATATTTGTGGAGAAATATTTCTTTATGTTTTGGATTGGATGAGAAGTGGCATGGTGAGTCATGGTGAACTTAATGCTTGCATTAAGTGATGGTGGTGTACTTTCCCTCCCACCCTACACTCACCTCTCTCTCATTTCTTCACACCCTCTCTCATTCTCTTACTTATCTCTTTCTCATTATTTCTTCATCTATTTCCCATCTCAACTGAACACTTACCTTTTTCATTACAAAACCTTCACTAATCTTCACAAAACATCACCAAATCACTTCATAAACCTTGTTTTGCCTCCTGGATGCCTTGGAGCTTGGAAAGCTAGGATCTTTAAGCTTGTGGGAGTAAGTAATGAACTCTATCTGTTAATTAAGTCTTCTTAATGTTGCGTAGCTTTTTCGTTTCAGTTTAGAACGCGTAAAATTTAGTTTCGGGTAAATATCGTATTTTTAGTGTAGATTGGTGTCTCGGATGATCTGCTATAAAACCAGGTATTTGTTGGAAAAGTTTCCATCACAGTGACCTTGTGTAGTTACCTAGAACCCACTGTAAAAACCTGAGCCCATTCCCTTAACTTTAGGCCGCAGTTTTATTGGTTCTGGCCGCAATTTGCGTCCAGAGTAGGATCTGGGGGGTTGTGTTTTGGGGTACGGGTCTCTGGGGTTGTGTGTGGTCTTGTGTTATGTGCAACTTTTACAAATTGTTTGGGTAGCAAAATCTGGGATCACTTTTCTTGTTTCTAGTATTTCGTTTACGCGCGTTACGTTATTCGATACGGTTCGTGTTCTTGTGTAGCTGTTGCTCTTGAGTTGGTTTTGCAGTGTCGCTACGCACGTTAGCCACTAGACGAACACTTTAGAGTATGTTTGGAGTTGGTGCATCGGTCAAATGTAGTGGTTACGTGTTTTTGGTCGATTTCTAACATACACTTGTTATTGCTGCTTTTGATCTAAGGGTCGCAGGAGGGAACTTCGGACGCTGCGAAGAAGGGAAAGCGAGTGGTTGACTTTACTTAGCCCTAGGATCATCTGTAAGTAGATTTAACATCTATAGGGGAATTGCCCGCATGGCGTTATGCGTCAGGGCTAGATATGATATGATATTAGCTGCATGTTATATTGCACATATAGAGATTGTGCATAAAACTTCATTGCATATTATTACTTGTTGTGCTTGGACTTGTACCCTTGGACACTACACTATTATTGACGGCTCTTGTTGCACGGGCACTGATTGTATGCCACTCACACCGTCAATAATTGCCATGACACGCACAACTTATATACATACGAGATAAAGTTGACACCTATACATACGTGATATTGTATGATTAGGGACATTGAGACATTGATTCATATTTCATTATGCATATGACAAATAGCATATCTGTATACCTACAATCTTACACATATGCCTTGCCATGACTACATGCTAGCTACATTTATACCTATATGGTATTGTACCATTAGTGATAGGTATAAATACATATTAGACATAGCTATATGTACATCTTGCATACATACTTACATGTACACCCGTATACCTTGATATAATTTGACATATACTTGGAGGGTATTGTATCATTATTGGCATGTATTGTAACATTTTTAAATAAATAATTAAATAAATAAAACCTTTTAGGTGAATTTTCTGATAATCGGTAAAATAAACCGTACTTTCCGTAAAACTCAACTACAATTATTTTTCAATATAGATTTAAATATCTCTATTTTAACTAAATAATTGCTAGTATTTGGTATTTATTTAGTCACTTATAAATTATTAGTTTACCTAAATATTTTTCCTTAAGTAATTATTTTTAATATTAACATAAGCTTTTAATTATACATTAAATGGGTGCAAATTATAAATTGCAATGGGTTTAATTTTCAAAAGTGAACCATGACATATTAGAATTAGGTTTGTAGCATGCTCTTATCTTCTTGAATTATCTTCAAAATTCTACAGAATTCTAGAATTATTCAGTAAAAGAAAATTTAAAAAATAATGAAATTTATGAAAAGACATAAAAGAGATGAAATGATGTAATAAAGGATGAAGTTTGTACACAACTCTTTACATCTTTTGCTCTCTCTCCTCCTTCATTTTGTCTTGGCCGAAATCACCATGAGGCAGCCCCAAATTTTTCCAAACTCATTCTCACTTCTAAAATCTCTAAAATTTCATCAAAAATCCAAATAAAAACCCACAAATTCCTAATTTAAATCCTACCCATTATTCTTTGACCTATATAGTTTGGATTCATGAAACATGAGAGCAATTAGGGAGGCCATGTTGCAAGTTTGATCTCTTGAATGTTGAGATATGATCCTAAGCCCTTGGTTTAATTTTTAGTTAATCACTTTAAATTCGCTTATTAAGTGTTTAATTTGGTATTAAATTGGTTCTAATTGCATGATTGAAAATTCTAGAAAGGGTTTTTAAATCAAATTTGGGTTTTTATCATTGGATATTGATCTTAATGTGTAGTTTAACATGTTAGGTATTGCTAAACCTAATGTAGAAGCTAAATTGTAAATTGTTACAATTAATTTGTCCAAATTGGTTAATTGTTGCAAACTAGGTTTTTGTAATATATATATATATATATATATATATATATATAAGATAAAATTCTAGTAAGAGGTTTTATAATTAGATTATGATTTTAGTGAGTAGATTAACATGTTAATGTAATGAAAAACCTAATATAGCTACTAGTTTGCTAATTTTTACCTTAAGATTTTGATAGTTATGCTATTTTACAAACTAGGTTTTTGGAAATTGATAAAATAATTGAGATTAAAATCTAATTAGGGTTTTTATTACATTATTAAAATTTTAAGTTATAGCTTAATAATTTAGATCATGCAAAACCACGCTTAATTGTTGTTTGTGCATTTTTACTATGAAATTGTTAAAATTGGATAAATTGGCAAACTAGAATTTTGGGTTCAATACAAATTGATGAGATTAAATTATGGTGATGGTTTGTATGACTTAGTTATGATATTTAGTGAATATTATGGTCATTATTTTTGCTAAAAGATCAAGTTTCGAATTAAAACGGTTATTTGAGGCTTTCTAGGTTTTTGTGGAATAAATCGATTTGATTCGTTTTAAGGTTTAATGATTTAAACCCTATTTTATATTATAATTAGTGAGTTTTGGAACTACGATTTGTACGTTTGTGATTTATCTCGATCAATCGGCATTTGTACGCCGATGTCAAGGGTTTTTTGGTTCTTTTGCATGAGCGGGTCATAGGTTTTAAGCTATGCGCATTTCGTGCACCGTTTTGGTTTTGTCCGCGATTTCGGTACGATATTATATATGTTTGCGTATAGGTACCCATCACGTGGAATTCAGATGATGAAGAAGAGGATGGTGGCATCGACTTCGGCAGACAAGGACCAGGTGAGTAGATGCATATCTACGGGAAAAGTCGGGTGGATGGCGTATAGCACCCTCGCAAACGTAGAATAAGGATATTACATACTATTATTAGGAAGTCGGACGTGACCTTAGATTCTTGATGAGTAGAGTATTGTTGAAGACTTTAAGTTGGATAAGACTGATTTGGAAAGACTTAACCAGAGGATGATTGCCCTGGAGGGAATTTGTAGGTTTCATGTAGACACACACGCGCATACACATACACTTGACTTGGTATATATGTAAATATATATATATATATATATATATATATATATATGATTGTGTGTAGGTTTCTATGTGTGTGTGTGTGTGTGTGTAACATATGCACGTGATATGAGGATGTTATATGATATCTGGGGATGAGTCGGTAAGACTGGGCATGATGCCGTGAGATATTGGATATATGATCGAGTTATGATATGAGATGTATTATGATATTAGCGGATCGTTGGGAAATGAGAAAATGTATATTTATACATAAACGATAATAGGTGATGATGACATTGAAATGTACGAGACTCTAGAATAGAACCCGGATTGTAATATGTGACTTAATCACGATATGTTATATGACATGATATTTTAATGGATCATTTGATGATGGATATTTACACAGATGATGATATATGTTTGATGATATTGGGATGTATGCGATTATAGTACAGTACCCTTGATCATGATATTGTTTGATGACGATACTATACGAACGCTGATTTATATATGTGATGGTTGACCCGTACCCCGATTTTGGGATACTGTACGATGGATTTTACCGTACGAGGCATATATGTGATGATTGCTCCGCACTCTTGACTCGAGAAAGTCGTACTACGTACGTGACGCTATTGAGGCTAGATCGCCGACTACTAGAAATATCGACTCAGACTTTAGGAGGATTCTTCTTACCTTTCGATAAGTGTCTTTAGTTAGTTCCTGAGTTGGTTAGGTAGATCATAGTTTAGGCTCGAGTCATAATTATTTTCCAAACTAATGAATCGTGCGCATTTTTAAAGACAGCTTGTGGGATACTACGGATTTTTCAAGGGACATATCTTTTCTTAAAACACCGTGGCCCCTAATTTTCTAAAAACCACGATTCGTGCTTTTTCAAACAACAAACTGTACGACTCGTAATTAGTATGTATTCTCTAGTTGTGCGTTTACTACACATTAATTGTTATATTCATGTCGTATTCATCGCATTGCATATTCACACATATGTTTCTTTAGCTAATATGAAAGTCTGCCTGTTAGGACACCAGCACCATTACTGATGCGCATGTTCCACGTACACTTATTTGCCGGCTCACACACATCATCATCGGTAATTTTCATGTCACGTACACTTTAGAACATATTATCTTTTATTGATATAATCAGCTAAATACTAGTCTAATATAATATTGTGTGATTACTCTCATGTGCTAGTTTAGACATTGCATTTATTTCTTAGACAGTTCATGCATTCACATATTCATATTATCATGCAGTATTGTGGGGCTTATGCCGACGCTCATTATTTACTTACTTATGATTTTAGGATTTTGGATTTCTATGAGATTTCTGGATTTTGGAGAAAACCGCAAGAATATATATAAAAACTTCTCTCTCTCTCTCCCTCTCATTTTAAAATACAAATTGCAATTTTCTCGTGATGTATGGGTCGTCCACCATGAGTTTTCATGTTTTCTGTTGGATTTCGAGACCCGATTCGAGGAGTGGAGGAACCGTCTCGGGTACATGGTGGGCCCGGTACAGTACCCCGGGGCGAGAGTGTTTTTGTGGGGATGACAATATGCCTGGCTGGGGAAGACTACCTACTGGTGATGTCTGGTGTGGCGGATATCCGGAGGATACCGACCGTTGTCATGAGATTTGATGATATGGGTCGATCCGGACTGACGGAGCCCAAGATATTGAGACTTCGAGATATTGAGACTTTGAGATATTGAGACATTGAGATGTATATGTTTTGTGTCGATACTTGACACGGATTTCCATTGATTTCATGGATGATGTTTCAGATTACCATACAAATTTTACTATGATAAAAGTTAAAGATTTCTTATACAGATATATCCATATTTCATGGTTGATTGTTTTACATTCTTGGTGCATGCATACTCATACACTCATACACATGACATGTTATTACTTGAGGCACTGACACGAGCACTGAGTATTGCACTTATGCATAGATTATTACCCTGCCACCACTAGATGACTATTGTCATGTTAAGTATATTATTATGACCTAGGAGATCGTCGTGCATGCGATTTCTACTCGTAGATGTCTTCCACTCACGAGTTGGCAACTCACCCCTGTTGTGCCAAATTTTCTTGCAGGTTTCGATGTACAGGTTTCCTTGGCAGCTTGCTGACTCAACATCTCGTTCAGGGTGATTTGCTTGGTAGGTTGGTTCACTTGTATCAGGACTGCCGTTGTACTTTTTTTATTTCATTTGTATCTAGTAAGCTCCATCAACCAGACTTGTATTACTTGATAGATTAGAAGACCAGTTGTTTTTATTTTGACCTTAGAGTCGCCCTTGTATTATTATGGTTTTTGGTGGATTTGGTTTTCTTTTGAGTTTTGAGCCTCGCCCTTCAGTGTTGTATATTTTAGTGCATTGTGTGGTTTTTTCCGCCTTTTGGCGTAGAGCTAGCTCCCGCTTGGGGATTCCTTTTTATTGCTTGTATATATTATTCTTATTTGTACCCGTTTGGGACCAGTTTACAAAGGAGACTCTGTCGAAATTTTTGAGAAAATTTGATGTTGCTTTTAAAACTTGTTTTCCTACACTTCTTCTTTTAAAGGGTTTAGATTTCTGGGCTTCAGCTTACTTAGATTACATTACGCCTCTAGACGTTTCATAATTTAATTGTCGGTCACGTTCCGTACCTTTAGGTCATGACAAAGTTGGTATCAGAGCGCTAGGTTTAACCCTTGTCTAAGTCTAGGTTGACCTTGGTTGATAGAGTAGGTGACTTAGGTAGAGTGACGTACCGTGGGAATGATCCGCGGCATACTTACGATACGCTACTCTGCTTAAGAATCCTTAGGATGTACATTTCTTTGCACCGTATTCTATTCGTTCTTTTGATATATCTTCGTCGATGTCGGATGGTGGTTTCTGTTACCATGGTCGCACGGGCAGAGGGAGTTGCGGCTCGAATGTGATGATCGTTAGGCTATCGTCTATTCTTGAGGATTGAAGCATTGTTTAGCGTACGGACGAAGGGTATTCACATGTCGTCCAGACGAAGTTAAAAAGTTCGAACGAATGTCAGAAACCCATTTTTCCAAGTTTAAGGTATTCGGAAGAACATGCAGGTATTTCTATGGACCCTCTAGTGTAAGTCGATGTACAACACCCCACGACTTGCGGGGAGGCGGAAATATGAAAAACGATCTTGTTCTTATGCTAAACATCGACTAACCGCATGAATCGAAGCTAAACGATAACTAACAACAAACATAGTTGTTAACAACTACTATGTAAAGGGATTATACCTAAAGAACCGTGTCCTTCGTCTTTACGAACTCCACCTCCTCCTCGGCCTTCTCCAAGTAGTAGACGATCCACCCGAGAGCTTTACTCCAAGCTTAGCCTCTAAAGTTGAGGCAACTAAACTTCTTTAAGTGCTAATCCAAGAAGCTAGGTGAAATAGAGTGAGGGTTATGGTTTAATAAGTCTAACTAATCCTTGTACTCAACACATGAGAGGGGAGGATTAGGGTTTGAAGAGGGAGAGCTTGAGGAGAGAGAAGGTGAAGATAATAATGAAGTGAGAATAATGAGTTATGATAATATATATCAAGCATTTCTTTTTATCAAGAAAAGAAAATAAATCAATTTAACAACCATGCTTGATAATATCTAGTGATGATTCATCTCCATGAGTAATTAAGAATTTATGATGCATTAATGACATGGATGAATCATCCATATGACTCACTAATCACATTCATTGTATATGCCACCTAAACCTCCTTAGTCACCACCTTCTAGAAGCTTCTCGCGCAATTACGAGAACGCCCCTCCTTTCCACAGAAATACGGAAAAACTTTAGACTGTATAAATCCAATAACCGGATACCAGTAACTGGCTTAAACTAAAGCCGACTGGTAAAAACTGTCCGAAAGTCGTACGTGCGTAAACACACGTATGCGTCCGAACCCTTGTCGTAAAACCATACGACCTCTATATCGTTTCGCCCGAAGTAGGGAAACTCTCTGTGTGGGACTCTAGAGACTCGACTACTACGCTGGCAGTGGGTTTAACCACAGACCGCAAGCGGCACTAGCTGTACGTAACGGTCCCCAGGTAGATGTCGATAAGAAGGCCGATGAGGAAACCCATCCAAACTCCTACTGAGTCTGATGTGACAATCTCTGTACAGTCCGGTCCGTTCGTCTAAGACTATCGCATATCGGGCCTAGCGGGCGGCAAGCGTCAGTCTCCTAATAGCGGTATAAGTCGTGTCGGAGCGAAGCCCATTACACCCTGAGAAACTACTGGAACCTACCAGCAAATCTCGCTTGCCCTGGCCAGGGACTTTGCGTAATGGCTCTCGGACACAGCGCGATATCAACCCCCAATACCGGGAGAGACGAATCCTGTCTAACCGCCACTGCCTCCAAGTGCTCGGGACTGCACCCAACTGCTACCTGTTTGCACGACTCCTTTGAGCCGTGGTAGGGTAGCAATCTAAGAACAGTGGGACACACTCGAGGCGAAGTAGCAGTGTCAAGTCTGCGGGCTATGCTGTACTCATGTCACCTGGGAACTGTTCACTGACGACTGGTATAAAACCAACCAACAGTTCCCTGTGAGTCCTGTCCGGTGTACCCGTAACCTAACGAGCACCTGCATACTATCTCCAGTACGACGTACTGACGGCTGTAGGACAGACCATCTCCCCAATTGGGATGAGAAGCATACACACTAGTCTACTCCGGAGTATCGATGCCCTGTCTCGATAATCCAACGACTAGGGACCTGAATAAGGATGTGCTTGTAGACTACCCAGCCCCCACTAGTGTGACTGCCATCACAACGCTGGTAGTCAAGCAAGATCCTAAGAGCTCTATTAATACGTATACTCACATATTAAGATAGAAAAAACCAAGTAGCATACTACCATGTTTAGCAAGACTGTTATATACATGTGAATATCCCAAGCTTCCATTAAGTAATATACAAACTAGTATGATACAATAATGGCCCCTAGGGCATATACACTAACAATCTCCCATTTGCACTAGGGCTATGTACTGGCATATCGAAGACCGATGATCTCGAGTAGCCTCTCGAACTGAATCTGAGGTAGGGCCTTTGTGAATGGATCAGCAATGTTATCTTCAGGAGCAACTCTCCGAACCTCGATCTCCTGACGATCAATGATCTCCCTGATCAGGTGATACCGCCTTAAGATGTGTCTGGACTTCTGATGGGACCTTGGTTCCTTTGCTAAAGCTATAGCTCCGTTGTTGTCGCAATACAGAGGTATTGGATCAACTATGGTAGGAACCACCTGAAGTTCTGTTAGGAACTTCTTCATCCAGACTGCTTCTTTTGCGGCATCGCAAGCAGCTATATACTCCGCTTCCATCGTTGAGTCAGCAACGGTGTCCTGCTTGGAGCTCTTCCAGCACACCGCTCCTCCATTGAGGGTAAAGACATAACCCGACATGGACTTGGAATCGTCCTTATCACTTTGGAAGCCGGAATCAGCAAAGGCCTCCAACCTGAGGTCTTTTCCGCCGTAAACCAAGAACATCTCCTTAGTCCTTCTCAGGTACTTGAGAATGTTCTTTACTGCTATCCAGTGCTTCTCCCCTGGGTCTGACTGATACCGGCTTACCACGCTCAGTGCGTATGCTACATCTGGTCTGGTGCACAACATCGCATACATTATAGAGCCTACCGCAGAAGCGTAGGGTATAATAGACATGCGTTCCCTTTCCAAGTCAGTCTTGGGAGACATCTCTTTGGAGAGGGTGATTCCGTGACAAGCCGGTAGATTACCGCGCTTAGAATCTTCCATACTGAATCTTTTCAGTACAGTGTCGATATACCTGGACTGCAAAAGTCCCAACATCCTCTTGGATCTATCACGATAGATCCGGATCCCCAGAATGTAAGAGGCATCACCCAGGTCTTTCATGGAGAACCTGTGTGACAAGAATCCTTTGACAGATTGTAGCATAGGAATGTCATTTCCTATCAATAGAATGTCATCCACGTACAAGACGAGGAATACGACACTTCTTGCTACAACTTTACTATATATGCACGGTTCATCTGGATTTTTGATAAAGTCGTTTTCTTTGACTGTCTCATCAAAACAGACGTTCCAACTCCGCGATGCCTCCTTTAGTCCATAAATGGACTTAAGCAGCTTGCATACTTTCCCGCTGCTCCCACTCTGATTGAAACCCTCTGGCTGATCCATATAGACGCGCTCTTCTAAATTTCCATTCAGAAAAGCCGTCTTTACGTCCATCTGCCAGATTTCATAATCATGGAAGGCAGCAATAGCAAGAAGGACCCGAATGGATTTGAGCATAGCCACTGGAGAAAAAGTTTCGTCATAGTCCAAACCAGGTCTTTGACGAAAACCCTTTGCAACAAGTCTAGCCTTATAGGTTTCCACCTGTCCATCTACACCAATCTTTTTCTTGAAGATCCATTTGCATCCTATGGGTTTTACCCCATCTGGAGCAAAGTCCAAAGTCCATACTTTGTTGGTGTACATGGACTCCATTTCGGTCCGCATTGCATCTAGCCATCGTACCGAGTCGCCGCTCTGGATGGCCTGCTGGAAGTTAGTAGGTTCATCATCATCTATGATGCAATCCTCTCTATCCCCATCTATGAGAAAACCGTAGTATCTCTCAAGCGGATGAGACGGCCTACTACTCCTGCGGAGCGATGCGGGAATGTCCTGTTCTTCTTGAACTACCGGTTCTACCAAACTTTCAGTATTAGTTTGTGGTTATGGAATTTCTTCCAGTTCTATTTCGCTCCCACTTGATTCCTTTTCTAAAAACTGATGTTCTAGAAAATAGGCATTACGAGAAACAAATACCTTTTGTTCCTCTGCGTAATAGAATAGATATCCCGTGGAGTTCTTTGGATATCCTACAAACTTACACTTTACTGATCGTGCCTCGAGCTTGTCCACATGCTGCTTTTTAACAAAAGCTAGACATCCCCAAATCTTTATATACTGTAGATGGGGTTTCTTCCCGCTCCACATCTGATATGGAGTGGTAGGCACAGTCTTGGTAGGAACCATGTTCAAAAGATATGCTGCTGATTCTAGCGCATAACCCCAAAAAGATCGCGGTAACTCAGCATTACTCATCATGGATCGTACCATATCCAATAGGGTTCGATTCCGTCTCTCCGATACACCGTTGTGCTGTGAAGTGTATGGAGGAGTAAGCTGAGAAAGAATTCCTTTCTCTTTTAGGTAACCTAGGAACTCGGCATTCAAGTATTCACCACCTCGATCAGATCTAAGTGTCTTGATACTTTTGCCGGTTTGGTTTTCTACTTCATTCTTATACTCTTGGAATTTCACAAAAGCCTCGGATTTATGTTTCATCAGATAAATGAATCTGTATCTTGAGTAATCATCCGTGAAAGTAATGAAATAGGAAAAACCACCTCTTGCATGCGTAGACATTGGACCACATACATCACTGTGTATGAGTCCTAAGAGCTCGCTCGCTCTTACTCCTTGTCCAGTAAATGGAGTCTTTGTCATCTTTCCTTTGAGACAAGATTGACAAGTGTCATAAGTTTGAGATTCGAACGAGTCTAAATATCGTTCTCTATGCAACTTAGTCAACCTTCTCTCATTGATGTGACCCAGTCTACAATGCCATAAGAAAGCTTTATTTAAATCTGGAGAATTTCTTTTAAGTGTGTTCTGGACATTGAAAATTTGGAGTTGGTTTAAAACATATATACCGTTATTTAGTGTACCGGACCCAATCAAACCATGATTAAGGTGGATGTTAATAACATCTCTTATAAACGTGAAATCATAACCTTTATTTGATAACAAGGAAACTGATATGATATTACACGTTAAGCTTGGTACAAAAAAACAGTTATGTAAAACAAAAATGTGTCCACTCGTCAATCCTAGGTGATAATCCCCGACGGACGCAGCTCCCACGCTAGCTCCGTTAGCAACCTTTAGGGTCATATCACCTTCCTTCAGCACTCTACGGTTTCTCAGTTCCTGCAATGAATTGCAAATATGAGATCCTGATCCGGTATCCAATACCCAGGAAGTAGAGTTGATCGACAGACAATTCTCAATTACAAACACACCTGAAGTCGAAGCCACAGCTTGCTTCGATTCCTGGTTCTTGGCGTTCCACGCCTTGCAATCCTTTTTCCAATGCCCTTTCCTGTGACAATGGAAGCACTCATCTTGGCCAACTACCGGTACCGCAAACTTTTCTTTCCCTTCCCTCCCACCTTACTAACACCTCCTCTAGGTTTGGTGGCGGCCTTCTTCTTCCTTCCTTTGGCCCTTGCCTTGGACCCGGAAGAAGATGCACCGCCAACAAACATAGCGGGTGTTTCCCTTGTTTTCTGCAAGGTGCCCTCTGTTAGTGTATATGCCCTAGAGGCCATTACTGTATCATACTAGTTTGTATATTACTTGATGGAAGCTTGGGATATTCACAGTTGTATATACAATCTTGCTCGAAATGGTAGTATGCTACTTGGTTTGTCTCTGCTTTAATATGTGCATGTGTTTCTTTTAGCATATTGCTGATACATATATTAGTAGAGCCCTTAGGATCTTTGCTTGATTACCAGCGTTGTGATGGCGCTCACACTCGTGGGAGCTGGGTGATCTTTAAGCACATCCTTATACAGGTCCCTAGTCGTAGGACTATCGAGACAGGGCATCGATACTCCGGAGTAGACTAGCGTATGCGCTTCTTATCCCAGCGTGGGAGACGGTCTGTCCAACAGCCGTCAGTATGTCGTACTTGAGATAGTATGCGGGTGCTCGTTAGGTTACGAGTACACTGGACAGGACTCGTCGGGAACTGTTGGTTGGTATTATACCTATCGTCAGTTATCAGTTCCCAGGTGACATGAGTACAGCTTAGTCCGCTGACTTGACACTGTCACTTCGCCTCGAGTGTGTTCCCACTGCACTTTGATTGCTACCCTACCACGGCTCAAAGGATTCGTGCAAACAGGTAGTTTTTGGGTGCAGTCCCGAAGCACTTGGAGGCAGTGACGGTTAGACAGGATTCGTCTCTCCCGGTATTGGGGGTTGACATCGCGCTGTGTGCAGGAGAGCCATTACACGAGTAGTCCCTGGCCAGGGCAAGCGAGATATACTGGTAGGTTTCCAGTGTTATCTCAGGGTGTTCTGGGCTACACTCCGACACGACTTGTACCGCTATTAGGGGACTGACGTTCACCGCCCCCCTAGGCCCGCCATGCGATGTATCAGACGAACATACCGGACTGTACGGAGATTCTCACATACAGGCTCAGTAGGAGTTCGGATGGTGTTCACATCGTCAGTCTTCTTATCGACATCTACCTGGGGACCGTTACGTACAGCTAGTGCCGCTTGCGGTCTGTGGTTAAACCCACTGCCAGCGTAGTGTCGAGTCTTTAGAGTCCCACACAGAGAGCTATTCGCCTTTAGGCAAAATGAGTAGAGGTTGCATGGTTTTGCGACAGGGTTCGTTCACATTCGCGCACTTGTGCACGTTTGCTGTCCGGACAGTTTATACTAGTGGGCTTTAGTTTAAGCCGGATCTTAGTATATGATTTGGGATTGATTTTTCTCATTGTATTCGTGTTCCTCGAATCACGAATGCGGGTGCGTATGCACAGTTGCAGGAGATTGAGGGAGAGGACCTTGATTAGGGTTAATGGCTATTGTCATTTTATTAACCCTAATGCTTATGTGTGTGTTATAGTTAATTGATAATTAGTTTAATAATTGTGCATGGTTATGCTTGTTGACCATTTGACCTCCTTGACTTGTTGACCTAGGTTGACACTTTGACCATCATCATTTCTTTTGGAAGATGCTTTTTGATCCTTGCAAATTGAAATGATAATGGTCATGTCATGATTAACCATGACAATTATCTAGCTAATTATTTAATTAAAATAATATACACATATTAGTGAGAATGGTTCATATTATTCTCATTCTATCATATCTTTTCTCTCTCTTGTTCTTCCTCTCCCTCAAGCTCTCTCCCTCTCATGTGTTGAGAAACACTTGAGCTTGAGAAAAATCCTCTCTTGATCATCTTTACTCTTATCTAGGGTTCAAGGACTAGCACTTCTTGCACCCTAGTTACTTCTAGCTTGGAGTTGAAGCCAAAGGTTGAGGCTTTCGGGTGGATCTTTCTTCGATGTGAGAAGACGACCAAGGTGACCTCCTTCCACCACTCCAAGGAGCAAGGAGAGAAGGACTTAAAGCCCAAGGTATAACCTTTCTAGCACTTAGCTAGTTACTAGTTAGCTTTAGCAAGTTTTTGTTTAGCAAAGATCCTTCTAGCTCTAGTCCATGTTGCCTAAGCTCATAAAAATCCGATTTTTATTCCGTTTTCCACCCCCCGCAAGCACCGGGATGGGCAACGTGGACTTACAGTGGTATCAGAGCCTAACTAAACATAAACTAGCTAGGTAGTGAAGTGTGTCGAAGTTCGAAACGGAAAAATCGAAAAACCAAAATATCAAAACCCTAGTTTTCTGTTAAAGGATAGACCCATGGAGGGGGTGCACAAACTACCGGGTATCTCGAAGTGCCGAGTGCCCTACTCACGGTGGTGAGGGAGGTTGCTTCGCTTCGAGTACTTGGCGGGTAGTTTGCCGCACCCGTAGGGGTCTTGGGTGGGATATTGGCTATTCACCGCGACCGTGTAATCCGCTTTTCGTTGCAGGCTCGAACGGATTGCAGATTCCTAGTATATCCAATGTATTCATCTGTGATCTGTAATGTCTATCATTGCTATATACTTATATATGAAAACTATTTAGGCGTTGCTTATGTTTTACAGCCGCGCTAGCCCAGCCCCCGCTCTGTCGTTAGTTAAGTAACCTAACGGGTGATGACGGGGCCCCGTGGCGAATGCGAATGGCATAAGCGTACGTCATATTTTGCTTGTTTTCTGCAATGGTAGGATTAAATGATGGGACGCATTAAAAGAACTAATGCAAGAAAATAAACCAAGTAAAAGTCGATTGGAACACTTTGAAAACCACTCGGTTCTTTTCAAAACTAAACTTTTAAACGCGGAGCTTGAACCACTCCTTTTAAAAGCTATCTCGTTCCATCGATTAGATCAAGTTCACTACGTTCACGGTTTCGCCAAAACCATTCGTAGCCCTCCGTCATTCCACATGAATGGTCAAAAAGTATTCAAGCTATGTATTTTGGCCAAAGTCAAGGCATAGTGATTGGTAGCTATTGGGTATTCATGTGCAGCATAGATAGATGCGTTGGTTTGGGACAGTCGTGCTGCCATGTTGGCCAAAGTCAAAGGTAGGTATGGGTGGGTCCAAATTAACCAGGAGAATGACGGGTAGAACTTGACATGTGACTTATGATATTTTGGCCAAAGTCAAGGTCATAAGAGCATGGGGCAAAAATCCACATCGGGAGTTTCATAAGTACTGAAACTTGCTAGCGTTACATACCATTTGGAGTGTGATGATTCTGGTAGGATTCCATCGGTTTTATCACGCGATGATATTTGGATCCCGATCCTACTGTGAGTATATGCTACTCCTCGGGAAAACTCTCACTTAACGATCAATGCTATAAACTTAGTAGGTGTCTAGAAAGGTGTTAGCGGGGCTACGCCCACAGGGAAAAGAGGTTACTTAATTAAGGAACTTCGTGAAAGCGTTGGAAAACCTCCCTCGAAGTACCGACACTGGCCTGGCTGAACGGTTAAGCAAGTATTGTACGGTGAGATTGATCCTGACTAATCCTTTCTTTACGGTTTGAGAAGGGATTCGAGAGACAGAGGGAGCCATCCAGTTTAGACAAATTAAAAACCACTATAAACTTGCAAGAGCATCATGCTAAAGTGTTTCTTTTCTCTCTCCTAATTGCAGCGACCATTAAACATGACCGGACTTAAGTTATTACTAGATAAAAACATATTGACAGGGCCAAACTACAAAGATTGGCTCAGGAATGTCAAGATGGCAATCACTTATGACAAGTTGGGGTATGTCCTTACCACCAAAGCTCCCCCTGTCCCAGGTCCCAAAACCAGTGTCGTAGATAGGGAAATCTACAAGACCTGGGAAATAGATTGCGCGAAGGCCAGATGCCTCGTACTTGCCTCGATGGACAACGAACATCAGAGGAGGCACGAGAATATGGACCTAGAGTCCATATTTCTTCATACAAAAGAACTGTATGGAGAGCAGTCTCGTATCGCAAGATACGAAGTGTCGAAGAAGTTGTTTTCGGCAAGGTTGGCCGTCGGATCATCGGTAGCGGAACACGTGCTTAAGATGATTGGCTACATTGAGGAGCTCGCGGACCTTGGGACCACGTTGGAGAATGAACTCTATACTGATTTGATTCTCCAGTCTCTTTCTTCCACTTACGCCCAGTTTATTCCTAACTTCAACATGCAAGGAAAGGAGGTTGAACTTTCCGAGCTTCTGAACATGTTGAGGAGTGCTGAGGGCACCCTACAGAAGGGTAGGGAGACATCCACTTTGTTTGTAGGAGGATCTTCCTCTTCTAGGTCCAGGGCGAAAGCCAAGGGCAAGAAGAAGAAAGCCCTCGCCAAACCAAGAGGCGGTGTCAGTAAAGTGGAAACGAAGGGAAAAGGAAAAGCAACAAAGGTAGCGGGAAAGCTGGTGGGGAAGGAAGAATGCTTCTATTGTCACAAAAGTGGTCACTGGAAACAGGATTGCAAGGATTGGAAGGCCAGAACACAGGATTTGAAGCGAGTTGCAGCTTCAGCTTCAGGTGTGTATGTTATTGAAAACTGTCTATCAATAAACTCTACATCCTGGGTATTGGATACCGGATCAGGATCTCATATCTGTAATTCTTTGCAGGCGTTGAGAAAGCGTAGAGTTTTGAAGGCAGGTGACATGACCCTCAGAGTTGCAAACGGTGCTAGTATGGATGCTGAGGCCGTGGGGGACTATCACCTGGGATTGTCGGATGGACACTTTTTGGTTTTGCGTAGTTGTTATTATGTACCAAATGCAACCTGTAATATCATTTCTGTATCTTTATTATCTAAAGAAGGTTATGAATTTGCATTTGTAAGTAATGTAGTGAACATTCACCTTAATCAAGTTTTGATTGGGTCAGGTACATTGAACAACGGTATATACGTATTAAACCAGCCACAGATTTTCAATGTCCAGAATACACACAAAAGAAAGTCTCCAGAAATCGATAAAACTTTCTTATGGCATTATAGACTGGGTCACATCAATGAGAGAAGGTTGACTAAGTTACATGCAGAAGGATATTTGGATTCATTCGAATATCAATCGTATGCAACTTGTCAATCATGTCTCAAAGGAAAGATGACAAAGACTCCGTTCACTGGACACGGAGTAAGGGCGAGCGAGCTCTTGGGACTCGTACACAGCGACGTGTGCGGTCCAATGTCTACACATGCACGAAGCGGTTATTCTTACTTCATTACTTTTACGGATGACTTTTCAAGGTACGGTTATGTCTTCTTAATGAAACATAAATCCGAGGCTTTTGAAAAATTCCAGGAATATAAGAATGAAGTAGAAAAACAAACAGGCAAAAGTATCAAGGCACTGAGATCTGATCGAGGTGGTGAATACTTGAGTGCCGAGTTCCTGGGTTACTTAAAAGAGAATGGAATTCTCTCTCAGCTTACTCCTCCATACACTCCGCAACATAACGGTGTATCGGAGAGACGGAACCGAACCTTATTGGATATGGTACGGTCCATGATGAGTAACGCTGAGTTGCCGCGATCGTTCTGGGGATATGCGCTAGAAACAGCTGCATACCTTTTGAACCGTGTTCCCACTAAGACTGTGCCTACCACACCATATGAGTTATGGAGTGGGAAGAGACCCTATCTTAATCACATTAAGACATGGGGATGTCCAGCTTTTGTAAAAAAGCAGCATGCGGACAAGCTCGAGGCACGCTCAGTACAGTGCAAGTTTGTGGGATATCCAAAGAGCTCCAAGGGATATTACTTCTATTGCAAAGAGGAACAAAAAGTCCTTGTTTCTCGCCATGCCCACTTTCTAGAACACCAGTTCATAGAAAAAGAATTAAGTGGGAGCGCAATAGAACTGGAAGAAATTCCAGAACCACGAGCTATTACTGAAAGCTTGGTTGAACCAGAGGGTTCGGAAGATCAGGACATTCCCACGCCACTCCGCAGGAGTAGTAGGCAGTCTCATCCGCCCGAGAGATACTACGGTTTTCTCATTGACGGGGATAGAGAGGATTGCATCATAGACTTTGATGAGCCTACTAGCTTCCAGCAAGCCATTCAGAGCGTCGACTCGGTAAAATGGCTGGATGCAATACGGACCGAAATGGAGTCAATGTACACCAACAAAGTATGGACGTTGGACATTGCTCCAGATGGGGTAAAACCCGTAAGATGCAAGTGGATCTTCAAAAGGAAGATTGGTGTAGATGGACAGGTTGAGACCTATAAAGCTAGACTGGTAGCAAAGGGTTTTCGTCAGCGACCTGGTTTGGACTATGACGAAACCTTTTCTCCAGTAGCTATGCTGAAATCCATTCGGATCCTTCTTGCCATTGCTGCCTTCCACGATTATGAGATTTGGCAGATGGACGTAAAGACAGCTTTTCTAAATGGACATTTAGAGGAGTGTGTCTATATGGATCAGCCAGAGGGTTTCATTCAGAGTGGGAGCAGCGGAAAGGTGTGCAAGTTGCTTAAGTCCATTTATGAACTAAAGCAGGCATCGCGGAGTTGGAACATCTGTTTTGATGAGACGGTCAAGGAATTTGGCTTTATCAAAAATCCAGATGAACCATGCATCTATTGTAGATTTGTAGCGAGAACTGTAGTATTCCTCGTTTTATACGTGGATGACATTCTCTTAATAGGAAATGACATTCCTATGCTACAATCGGTCAAGGGGTTCTTGTCACACAGGTTCTCCATGAAAGAACTGGGTGATGCCTCATACATTCTGGGTATCCGGATCTACCGTGACAGATCCAAGAGGATATTAGGACTTTCGCAGTCCAGGTACATCGACACCATACTGAAGAGATTCAGTATGGAAGATTCCAAGCGCGGTAATCTACCGGCTTGTCACGGGATCACTCTCTCCAAAGAGATGTCTCCCAAGACTGATTTGGAGAGGGATCGCATGTCTATTATACCCTACGCTTCTGCGGTAGGCTCTATAATGTATGCGATGTTGTGTACCAGACCGGATGTGGCTTATGCACTGAGTGTGGTAAGCAGGTATCAGTCAAACCCTGGGGAGAAACATTGGATAGCAGTGAAGAACATTCTCAAGTACCTGAGAAGAACTAAGGAAATATTCTTGGTGTATGGCGGAAAAGACCTGCAGATTGAGGCCTTTGCTGACTCCAGCTTCCAGAGTGACAAGGATGATTCCAAGTCCATGTCGGGTTTTGTCTTTACCCTCAATGGAGGGGCGGTGTGTTGGAAGAGCTCCAAACAGGAAACCGTTGCTGACTCGACTATGGAAGCGGAATACATCGCTGCATCTGATGCCGCAAAAGAAGCTGTCTGGATGAAGAAGTTCTTGAGAGAACTTCAGGTGGTTCCATCCATTGTTGACCCAATACCTCTGTATTGCGACAACAAGGGGCTATAGCTTTAGCGAAGGAACCCAGGTCCCATCAGAAATCTAGACACATCTTAAGACGGTATCACCTGATCAGGGAGATCGTAGATCGCCAGGAGATCGAGGTCCGGAGAGTTGCATCAGAGGATAACACTGCAGATCCATTCACCAAGGCCTTGCCCCAGACTCAGTTCGAGCGGCTGATCGAGATGATAGGTCTTCGATACGCCAGTACATGGCCTTAGTGCAAGTGGGAGATTATTAGTGTATATGCCCTAGAGGCCATTACTGTATCATACTAGTTTGTATATTACTTGATGGAAACTTGGGATATTCACAGTTGTATATACAATCTTGCTCGAAATGGTAGTATGCTACTTGGTTTGTCTCTGCTTTAATATGTGCATGTGTTTCTTTTAGCATATTGCTGATATACATATTAGTAGAGCCCTTAGGATCTTTGCTTGATTACCAGCGTTGTGATGGCGCTCACACTCGTGGGAGCTGGGTGATCTTTAAGCACATCCTTATACAGGTCCCTAGTCGTAGGACTATCGAGACAGGGCATCGATACTCCGGAGTAGACTAGCGTATGCGCTTCTCATCCCAGCGTGGGAGACGGTCTGTCCCACAGCCGTCAGTACGTCGTACTTGAGATAGTATGCGGGTGCTCGTTAGGTTACGAGTACACTGGACAGGACTCGTCGGGAACTGTTGGTTGGTATTATACCTATCGTCAGTTATCAGTTCCCAGGTGACATGAGTACAGCTTAGTCCGCTGACTTGACACTGTCACTTCGCCTCGAGTGTGTTCCCACTGCACTTTGATTGCTACCCTACCATGGCTCAAAGGAGTCGTGCAAACAGGTAGTTTTTGGGTGCAGTCCCGAAGCACTTGGAGGCAGTGACGGTTAGACAGGATTCGTCTCTCCCGGTATTGGGGGTTGACATCGCGCTGTGTGCAGGAAAGCCATTACACGAGTAGTCCCTGGCCAGGGCAAGCGAGATATACTGGTAGGTTTCCAGTGTTATCTCAGGGTGTTCTGGGCTACACTCCGACATGACTTGTACCGCTATTAGGGGACTGACGTTCACCGCCCCCCTAGGCCCGCCATGCGATATATCAGACGAACAGACCGGACTGTACGGAGATTGTCACATACAGGCTCAGTAGGAGTTCGGATGGGGTTCACCTCGTCAGTCTTCTTATCGACATCTACCTGGGGACCGTTACGTACAGCTAGTGCCGCTTGCGGTCTGTGGTTAAACCCACTGCCAGCGTAGTGTTGAGTCTTTAGAGTCACACACAGAGAGCTATTCGCCTTTAGGCAAAATGAGTAGAGGTCGCATGGTTTTGCGACAGGGTTCGTTCACATTCGCGACTTGTGCACGTTTGCTGTCCGGACAGTTTATACTTGCGGGTTTTGGTTTAAGCCGGATCCTAGTATATGATTTGGGATTGGTTTTTCTCATTGTATTCATGTTCCTCGGATCACGAATGCGGGTGCGTATGCACAGTTGCTTGAGATTGAGGGAGAGGACCTTGATTAGGGTTAATGGCTATTATCATTTTATTAACCCTAATGCTTATGTGTGTGTTATAGTTAATTGATAATTAGTTTAATAATTGTGCATGGTTATGCTTGTTGATCATTTGACCTCCTTGGCTTGTTGACCTAGGTTGACACTTTGACCATCATCATTTCTTTTGGAAGATGCTTTTTGATCCTTGCAAATTGAAATGATAATGGTCATGTCATGATTAACCATGACAATTATCTAGCTAATTATTTAATTAAAATAATATACACATATTAGTGAGAATGGTTCATATTATTCTCATTCTATCATATCTTTTCTCTCTCTTGTTCTTCCTCTCCCTCAAGCTCTCTCCCTCTCATGTGTTGAGAAACACTTGAGCTTGAGAAAAACCCTCTCTTGATCATCTTTACTCTCATCTAGGGTTCAAGGACTAGCACTTCTTGCACCCTAGTTACTTCTAGCTTGGAGTTGAAGCCAAAGGTTGAGGCTTTCGGGTGGATCTTTCTTCGACGTGAGAAGACGACCAAGGTGACCTCCTTCCACCACTCCAAGGAGCAAGGAGAGAAGGACTTAAAGCCCAAGGTATAACCTTTCTAGCACTTAGCTAGTTACTAGTTAGCTTTAGCAAGTTTTTGTTTAGCAAAGATCCTTCTAGCTCTAGTCCATGTTGCCTAAGCTCATAAAAATCTGATTTTTATTCCGTTTTCCGCCTCCCCGCAAGCATCGGGATGGGCAACGTGGACTTACACCCTCTGCACTCCTTAACATGTTCAGGAGTTCCGGAAGTTCAACTTCTTTTCTTTGAATGTTGAAGTTCAGGATAAACTGGGCGTAGGTGTGAGGAAGGGACTGGAGAATAAGGTCTGTATAAAGCTCATTATCCAAAGTCGTCCCAAGGTCTGCGAGCTCTTCAATATAACCGATCATCTTTAGGACATGTTCTCCTACCGATGACCCGACAGCCAACCTCGCTCGAAATAAGTTCTTAGAGGTCTCGTATCTTGCTATACGAGATTGCTCTCCATAAAGTTCCTTTGTATGGAGAAATATGCCATCTAGGTCCATATCCTCGTGCCTCCTCTGATGTTCATTGTTCATCGAGGCAAGCACGATGCACTTGGCTTTCGCGCAATCTAAATCCCAGGTTTTGCGGATTTCCTTATCCGCATTGCTGGATTTGGGACCAGGGACAGCAGGTGCCGTAGCGGTGAGGACGTACCCCAATTTGTCATAGGTCAAAGCCATTTTGACATTCCGCAGCCAATCTTTATAGTTTGGCCCTGTCAGTATATTTTTCTCTAAAAGTAACTTAAGTCCAGTCATTTTCAGGGTCGCTGCAATTAGGAGAGAGAGAAGAAAACTCTTTAGCATGATGCTCTTGCAAGTTTAGAGTGGTTTTTAGTTTATCTAAACTGGATGGCTCCCACTGTTTCTCGAATCCTTCCTCAAACCATAAAAGAAGAATTAGCCAGGACTATTCTCACCGTATAATACTTGCTTAACCGTTCAGCCAGGCTAGTGTCGATACTTCGAGGGAGGTTTTCCAACGCTTTCGCGAAGTTCCTTAATTAAATAACCTCTTTTCTCTTGGGGCGTAACCCCGCTGACACCTTTCTTGACACCTACTTGGTTTATAGCATTGATCGTTAAGTGACGAATCTCCTGATAAGTAGCATATACTCACAGTAGGATCGGGATCCAAATATCATTGTATGATAATGTTGAAGGAATCCTACCAACATTCATCAAACTCCAAATGGTATGCAACTCTTTGCAAATTTCAGTTTCTTTAGAAATTCCCGATATATATTTTTCTGCCCTATGCTCTTATGACCTTGGCGTTAGGTCAAAATGTCATAAGTCACATGTCAAGTTCTACCCATCATTATCTTGTCAATTTGAACCCATCCGTATATATCCGTGACGTTCAGCCAAAATGATAATACGACTGTCCCAAACTAACTCATCTATCTATGCAACAAATGAATACCCAGTAGCTACCAAACACTATGCCTTGGCGTTAGGTCAAAATACATAGCTTGAAAACTACTGAATACCCAAATGAAATGACGGAGGGCTACGAATGGTTTTGGCGAAACCGTGAACGTAGTGAACTTGATATAACCGAAGGAACCTGATAGCTTTTAAAAGGAGTGGTTAAATCTCCGCATTTAAATATATCTGTTTTTAAAATTAACCGAGTGGTTTCTTTTAAATTATTCCAACGATTAAACTTTTTGGTTTATTTTCTTTGCATTATAAATAATGCGTCCCATCATTAACCTATCATTGCAGAAAACAACGAAAATACAACGTCCTCTTATGCCATCCGCATTCGCCACGGGGTCCCGTCATCACCCGTTAGGTTACTTAACTCACGACAGAGCGGGGGCTGGGCTAGCGCGGGTGTAAAACATAAGTGACGTCTAAATAGCTATCATATATAGATATTGTACATTCGTCAGACGCAATAATAGGCATTCCAGATCACAGATGAACTTTATTGGATTTGCAAGCAATCCGTGTTTGTTTTGAGCCTGCAACAAAAGACGGATTACACAGTTGTGATGAATAGCCATTACCCCACCCAAGACCCCAACGGGTACGGAAAACTACCCACCCGGCAGTTTGTGCACCCCACCTTGGGTCTGTCCTAGGAGCAAAAACAGTAAAATGAAATAATACAACGGTGGCTACAACCGCAACCTGGATGTGCCCCGCAAAATAATATTACAACAAATTACATTTACATCAAATGAATTAAATAACAACCCATCACATAACCCCGGCTATACATCACAACAGTCCAACACAGTTCATATACACAAACAGATAAAAACCATTACAGAAATGTGCAACTCCCTACCAACCGACATACTAGCAGTTAGGGGAGGTTTACGAACACATTATACAAACACAGATATAATCCAACAAGCAAATACTGTATAATTTCGATCGATTAAACACTTTTAATTTTGCTCCAATACTTCTCTGTAAATCTGAAACCTGAGCAAAAATAAAAACTTCCAGAAAATACCAAATATCACAGAGAAGCAACACAGGAAAATTGGGTTCCTGAATCGCCAACTCGGCGGCGGAATCGCGGCGGATCGGTGGGATCCGCCGCGGTTCCGCGGCGCTTTAGGCGATTCAGGGGCCTAATTTTCTTGGGTGTTCTTCTACTGCCTTTTCAAGCTTTTTGAACATCCCTGAAAAAATTTTGGACTTCATTTAAAAATCGACAGAAACTTATGATTTCGGGCTTTTCCGGTTTCGTTTTTTCCGTTTGAAATTCATACAAATTTGCAAGTAAGTTATTTATTGTTTAGCGAGGCTCTGATACCACTGTAAGTCGATGTACAACACCCCACGACTTGCGGGGAGGCGGAAATATGAAAAACGATCTTGTTCTTATGCTAAACATCGACTAACCGCATGAATCGAAGCTAAACGATAACTAACAACAAACATAGTTGTTAACAACTACTATGTAAAGGGATTATACCTAAAGAACCGTGTCCTTCGTCTTTACGAACTCCACCTCCTCCTCGGCCTTCTCCAAGTAGTAGACGATCCACCCGAGAGCTTTACTCCAAGCTTAGCCTCTAAACTTGAGGCAACTAAACTTCTTTAAGTGCTAATCAAAGAAGCTAGGTGAAATAGAGTGAGGGTTATGGTTTAATAAGTCTAACTAATCCTTGTACTCAACACATGAGAGGAGAGGATTAGGGTTTGAAGAGGGAGAGCTTGAGGAGAGAGAAGGTGAAGATAATAATGAAGTGAGAATAATGAGTTATGATAATATATATCAAGCATTTCTTTTTATCAAGAAAAGAAAATAAATCAATTTAACAACCATGCTTGATAATATCTAGTGATGATTCATCTCCATGAGTTATTAAGCATTTATGATGCATTAATGACATGGATGAATCATCCATATGACTCACTAATCACATTCATTGTATATGCCACCTAAACCTCCTTAGTCACCACCTTCTAGTAGCTTCTCACGCAATTACGAGAACGCCCCTCCTTTCCGCAAAAATATGGAAAAACTTTAGACTGTATAAATCCAATAACCGGATACCAGTAACTGGCTTAAACTAAAGCCGACTGGTAAAAACTGTCCGAAAGTCGTACGTGCGTAAACACACGTATACGTCCGAACCCTTGTCGTAAAACCGTACGACCTCTATATCGTTTCGCCTGGAGTAGGGAAACTCTCTGTGTGGGACTCTAGAGACTCGACTACTACGCTGGCAGTGAGTTTAACCACAGACCGCAAGCGGCACTAGCTGTACGTAACGGTCCCCAGGTAGATGTCGATAAGAAGGCCGATGAGGAAACCCATCCGAACTCCTACTGAGTCTGATGTGACAATCTCCGTACAGTCCGGTCCGTTCGTCTAAGACTATCGCATATCGGGCCTAGGGGGCGGCAAGCGTCAGTCCCCTAATAGCGGTATAAGTCGTGTCGGAGCGAAGCCCATTACACCCTGAGAAACTACTGGAACCTACCAGCAAATCTCGCTTGCCCTGGCCAGGGATTTTGCATAATGGCTCTCTGACACAGCGCGATATCAACCCCCAATACCGGGAGAGACGAATCCTGTCTAACCGCCACTGCCTCCAAGTGCTCGGGACTGCACCCAACTGCTACCTGTTTGCACGACTTCTTTGAGCCGTGGTAGGGTAGCAATCTAAGAACAGTAGGACACACTCGAGACGAAGTAGCAGTGTCAAGTCTGCGGACTATGCTGTACTCATGTCACCTGGGAACTGTTCACTGACGACTGGTATAAAACCAACCAACAGTTCCCTGTGAGTCCTGTCCGGTGTACCCGTAACCTAACGAGCACCTGCATACTATCTCCAGTACGACGTACTGACGGCTGTGGGACAGACCATCTCCCCAACTGGGATGAGAAGCGTACACACTAGTCTACTCCGGAGTATCGATGCCCTGTCTCGATAATCCAACGACTAGGGACCTGAATAAGGATGCGCTTGTAGACTACCCAGCCCCTACTAGTGTGACTGCCATCACAACGCTGGTAGTCAAGCAAGATCCTAAGAGCTCTATCAATACGTATACTCACATATTAAGATAGAAAAAACTAAGTAGCATACTACCATGTTTAGCAAGACTGTAATATACATGTGAATATCCCAAGCTTCCATTAAGTAATATACAAATTAGTATGATATAATAATGGCCCCTAGGGCATATACATTAACAATCTCCCACTTGCACTAGGGCCATGTACTGGCATATCGAAGACCGATGATCTCGAGTAGCCTCTCGAACTGAATCTGAGGTAGGGCCTTTGTGAATGGATCAGCAATGTTCTCTTCAGAAGCAACTCTCCGAACCTCGATCTCCTGACGATCAATGATCTCCCTGATCAGGTGATACCGCCTTAAGATGTGTCTGGACTTCTGATGGGACCTTGGTTCCTTTGCTAAAGCTATAGCTCCGTTGTTGTCGCAATACAGAGGTATTGGATCAACTATGGCAGGAACCACCTGAAGTTCTGTTAGGAACTTCTTCATCCAGACTGCTTCTTTTGCGGCATCGCAAGCAGCTATATACTCCGCTTCCATCGTTGAGTCAGCAACGGTGTCCTGCTTGGAGCTCTTCCAGCACACCGCCCCTCCATTGAGGGTAAAGACATAACCCGACATGGACTTGGAATCGTCCTTATCACTCTGGAAGCCGGAATCAGCAAAGGCCTCCAACCTGAGGTCTTTTCCGCCGTAAACCAAGAACATCTCCTTAGTCCTTCTCAGGTACTTGAGAATGTTCTTTACTGCTATCCAGTGCTTCTCCCCTGGGTCTGACTGATACCGGCTTACCACGCTCAGTGCGTAAGCTACATCTGGTCTGGTGCACAACATCGCATACATTATAGAGCCTACCGCAGAAGCGTAGGGTATAATAGACATGCGTTCCCTTTCCAAGTCAGTCTTGGGAGACATCTCTTTGGAGAGGGTGATTCCGTGACAAGCCGGTAGATTACCGCGCTTAGAATCTTCCATACTGAATCTTTTCAGTACAGTGTCGATATACCTGGACTGCGAAAGTCCCAACATCCTCTTGGATCTATCACGATAGATCCGGATCCCCAGAATGTAAGAGAAATCACCCAGGTCTTTCATGGAGAACTTGTGTGACAAGAATCCTTTGACAGATTGTAGCATAGGAATGTCATTTCCTATCAATAGAATGTCATCCACCTACAAGACGAGGAATACGACACTTCTTGCTACAACTTTACTATATATGCACGGTTCATCTGGATTTTTGATAAAGTCATTTTCTTTGACTGTCTCATCAAAACAGATGTTCCAACTCCGCGATGCCTGCTTTAGTCCATAAATGGACTTAAGCAGCTTGCATACTTTCCCGCTGCTCCCACTCTGATTGAAACCCTCTGGCTGATCCATATAGACGCACTCTTCTAAATTTCCATTCATCAAAGCCGTCTTTACGTCCATCTGCCAGATTTCATAATCATGGAAGGCAGCAATAGCAAGAAGGACCCGAATGGATTTGAGCATAGCCACTGGAGAAAAAGTTTCGTCATAGTCCAAACCAGGTCTTTGACGAAAACCCTTTGCAACAAGTCTAGCCTTATAGGTTTCCACCTGTCAATCTACACCAATCTTTTTCTTGAAGATCCATTTGCATCCTATGGGTTTTACCCTATCTGGAGCAAAGTCCAAAGTCCATAACGCAATCATCTGTATTTGATTTCAATTTCCGTACGCACCGGACGCACGTGGTACCTCGTATACTGTATTTGAGATTGATTTCATTTTGAGCAGTACGTTTTTATGATATTTACTATTTGGTTTAATAATCGGGTAGGACTGTCCTGAGACCAGTACCTAGGTGTTTTTGCATGCTTCTCTATTCAGATGTTTCGACAATTTTACTACGATGCGCACTATATACAAGTTATAGTTTTGATGTAATTCATGTTGGTTTTTGTATTGGACTTTGATATTGTTTATTTTACCATACCTCCGATGATTGCGTTATGCTTGATGGAGTTTGATTTTGAGATATGTACTTGTTTTTCGTGCGCATGCATTGCGCTAAGATGTGTTTTAAGTATTGATAATTTCGGAGCTCCGACGATTTGAGTGTTTTACTGAAATGTTTTAGTATTTGAAGGGAGTTTTAATTTAAATTCGGGGACCGAATTTCTTTAAGTGGGGAAGATTGTAACATTTTTAAAAAATTAAATAAATAAATAATTAAATATTTAAAATCCTTTAGGTGAATTTTCTGATAATCGGTAAAATAAACCGTATTTTCCGTAAAACTCAACAACAATTATTTTTCAATATAGATTTAAATATGACTATTTTAACTATATAATTGCTAGAATTTGGTATTTATTTAGTCATTTATAAATTATTAGTTTACCTAAATATTTTTCCTTAAATATTTATTTTTAATATTAACATAAGCTTTTAATTATACATTAAATGGGTGCAAATTATAAATTGCAATGGGTTTATTTTTCAAAAGTGAACCATGACATATTAGAATTAGGTTTGTAACATGCTCTTCTCTTCATGAATTGTCTTTAAAATTCTAGAGAATTCTAGGATTATTTAATAAAAAAAAATTTAATAAATAATGAAATTTATGAAAAGACATAAAAGAGATGAAATGATGTAATAAAGGATGAAGTTTCTACACCACTCTTTACATATTTTTCTCTCTCTCCTCTCTCATTTTTCCTTTGCCGAAATCACCTTGAGGCAACCCCGAATTTTTCCAAACTCATTCTCACTTCTAAAATCTCCAAAAATTCATCAAAAATCCAAATAAAAACCCACAAATTCCTAATTTAAATCCTACCCATTATTCTTTGACCTATCTAGTTTTGATTCATGAAGCAAGAGAGCAATTAGGGAGGCCATGTTGCAAGTTTGATCTCTTGAATGTTGAGGTATAATCCTAAGCCCTTACTTTAATTTTTAGTTAATCACTTTAAATTAGCTTATTACGTGTTTAATTTGGTTTTAAATTGGTTCTAATTGCATGATTGAAAATTCTAGAAAGGGGTTTTAAATCAAATTAGGATTTTTATCATTGGATATTGATCTTAATGTGTAGTATAACATGTTAGGTAATGATAAACCTAATCTAGAAGCTAAATTGTAAATTGTTACAATTAATTTGTCCAAATTGCTTAATTGTTTCAAACTAGGTTTTTGTTATATATATATATATATATATATATATATATATATATATATATATATATATATATATATATATATATATGAGATAAAATTCTAGTGAGGGTTTTTATCATTAAATTATGGTTTTAGTGATTAGATTAACATGTTAATGGAATGCAAAACCTAATCTATTTACAAGTTTGCTAATTTCTACCTTAAGATTTTGATAATTATGCTATTTTACAAACTAGGTTTTTGGAAATTGATAAAATAATTGAGATTAAAATCTAATTAGGGTTTTTATTGCATTATTAACATTTTAAGTTATAGTTTAATACTTTAGAGCATGCAAAACCAAGTTTAATTGTTGTTTGTGCATTTTTACTATGAAATTGTTAAAATTGGATAAATTGGCAAACTAGAATTTTGGGTTCAATACAAATTGATGAGATTAAATTATGGTGATGGTTTGAATGACTTAGTTATGATATTTAGTGAATATTATGGTCATTATTTTTGTTAAAAGATCAAGTTTCGAATAAAAACGGTTGTTTGAGGCTTTCTAGGTTTTTGTGGAATAAATCGATTTGATTCATTTTATGGTTTGATGATTTAAACCCTATTTTATATTATAATTAGTGAGTTATGAAACTACGATTTGTATGTTTGTGTTTTATCTCGATCAATCGGCATTTGTACGCCGATGTCAAGGGTTATTTGGTTCTTTTGCATGAGCGGGTCATAGGTTTTGACCTATGGGCGTTTCGGGTGCCGTTTTGGTTTTTTCCGCGATTTTGGTTTACGATATTATATATGTTTGCGTATAGGTACCCCTCACATGGACTTCGGACGATGAATAAGAGGATGGTGGCATCGACTTCGACAGACAAGGACAAGGTGAGTAGATGTATATCTATGGGGGAAGTCGGGTGGATGGCGTATAGCAACCCCGCAAACGTAGAATAAGGATATTATATACTATTATTAGGAAGTCGGTCGTGACCTTAGATTCTTGACGAGTAGAGTATTATTGAAGACATTAAATTGGATTAGACTGATTTGGAAAGACTTAACCAGAGAATGTTTGCCCCGGAGGGAATTCGTAGGTTTCATGTAGACACACACCCACACACACATACACTTGACCTGGTGTATATGTGTATATGTATGTATGTATGTATGTATGTATGTGTGTGTGTATATATATATATATATATATGAATGTGTGTAGGTTTCTATATGTATGTAATATATATAAATATATAACATATACACGTGATATGAGGATGATATATGATATCTGGGGATGAGTCGGTATGACTAGGCATGATGCCATGAGATATTGGATATACGATCGAGTTATGATATGAGATGTATTATGATATTAGCGGATCGTTGAGAAATGAGAAAATGTATATTTATACATAAACGATAATAGGTGATGATGACATTGAAATGTACGAGACTCTAGAATAGAACCCGGATTGTAATATGTGACTTAATCACGATATGATATATGACATGATATTTTAGTGGATCATTTGACGATGGATATTTACACAGAAGATGATATATGTTTGATGATATTAGGATGTATGCGATTATAGTATAGTATCCTTGATCATGATATTGCTTGATGATGATACTATACGAATGCTGATGTATATATGTGATGGTTGACCCCGTACCCTGATTTTGCGATGCTGTACGATGAATTTTACCATACGAGGCATAGATGTGATGATTGATCCACACTTTTGACTCGAGAAAGTCATACAACGTACGTGACGCTATTGAGGCTGGATCGCCGACTACTAGAGATATCGATTCAGACTTTAGGAGGATTCTTCTTACCTTTCGACTAGTGTCTTTAATTAGTTTCTTAGTTGGTTAGGTAAATCTCAGTTTAGGCTCGAGTCATACTTATTTTCCAAACTAATGAATCATGCGCATTTTTTAAGACAGCCTGAGGGATACTACGGATTTTTAAAGTGACATATGTTTTCTTAAAACACCGTAGCCCCTAATTTTCTAAAAACCATTATTCGTGCTTTTTCAAACAACAAACTATATGACTCGTAATTAGTATGTATTCTCTAGTGGTGCGTTTACTACACATTCATTGTTATATTCATGTTGTATTCATCTCATTGCATGTTCACACATATGTTTCTTTAGCTAATATGAAACTTTGCCTGTTAGGAAACCAGCACCATTACCGATGATGCGCATGTTCCACGTACACTTATTTGCCGGCTCAAACACTTCGTCATCGGTAATTGCCATGTCACGTACACTTTGGAACATATTATCTTTTATTCATATAATAAGCTAAATGCTAGTGTACTATAATATTGTGTGATTACTTTCATTTGCTAGTTTAGACATTGCATTTATTACTTAGACATTTCATGCATTTACATATTCATATTATCATGCAGTATTGTGGGGTTTATGCCAACGCTCATTATTTACTTACTCATGATTTTGGGATTTTGGATTTCTATGTGATTTCTAGATTTTGGGAAAAACCGCAAGAATATATATAAAAACTTTTCTCTCTCTCTCTCCCTCTCATTTTAAAATACAAGTTGCAATTTTCTCGTGATATATGGGTCGTCCACCATGAGTTTTCATGTTTTCTGTTGGATTTCGAGACCCGATTCGAGGAGTGGAGGAACCATCTCGGGTACACGGTGGGCCCGGTACGGTACCCCGGGGCGAGAGTGTTTTTGTGGGGATGATGATGAGCCTGGCTGGGGAAGACTACCTACCGGTGATGTCTGGCGCGGCGGATATCCGGAGGATACCGACCGTTGTCGTGAGATTTGATGATATGGGACGATCCGGACGGACGGAGCCCGAGATATTGAGACTTCTAGATATTGAGAGTTTGAGATATTGAGACATTGAAATGTATATGTTTTGTGTCGATGCTTGATACGGATTTCCATGGATTTCATTGATGATGTTTCAGATTACCATACAAATTTTACTATGATAAAAATTAAAGATTTCTTATACAGATATATCCATATTTCATGGTTGATTGTTTTACATTCTTGGTGCATGCATACTCATACACTTGACATGTTATTACTTGAGGCACTGACACGAGCACTGAATATTGCACTTACGCATAGATTATTACCCTGCCACTATTAGATGACTATTGTCATGTTAAGTATATTATTATGACCTAGGAGATCGTCGTGCATGCGATTTCTACTCGCATATGTCATTTACTCACGAGTTGGCAACTCACCCCCGTTGTGCCAAATTTTCTTACAGGTTTCGATGTATAGGTTTCCTTGGCAGCTTGCTGACACATCATTTCATTCAGGGTGATTTGCTTGGTAGGTTGGTTCACTTGTATCAGGACCGCCGTTGTACTTTTATTATTTCATGTGTATCTAGTAAGCACCATCAACCAGACTTGTATTACATGATAGATTAGAAGACCAGTTGTTTTTATTTCGACCTTAGAGCCGCGCTTGTATTATTATGGTTTTTGGTGGATTTTGTTTTCTTTTGAGTTTTGAGCCTCGCCCTTCGGCGTTGTATATTTTAGTGCATTGTGTGGTTGTTTCCGCCTTTTTCGTAGAGCTAGCTCCTGCTTGGGGATGCCTTTTTATTGCTTGTATATATTATTCTTGTTTGTACCCGTTTGGGGCTAATTTTTACAAAAGAGACTCTGCCGAAATTTTTGAGAAAATTTGTTGTTGCTTTTAAAACTTGTTTTCCTACACTTCTTCTTTTAAAGGGTTTAGATTTCTGGGCTTCGGTTTGCTTAGATTACGTTACGCCTCTAGACGTTTCGTAATTTAAGTGCCGGTCACGTTACGTACTTTCGGGTCGTGATATGTATATACACATGCCTAGCTTGATATAGCTACACACATACCTGGAAGGTATTACATCATTATCGATAGGTAGATACACATATCTTGCTATACCGACATGGTTACACATACCTGGCTACAGCTACATGTTCACCTTTATATGATGTTGCGTTTGGTTTCTGAGGAATTAGGAACCGCATAATAAATTTTATAACTTGTTGCATTTATATAGCGGTTTTTCATTTATATGCTCATATTACTGTTTCATGTTGCATAAATTATATATCATGGATTCGCATTGATATATTGATTTCATATGATATTTTCTGGATGTTTTACTTCTGGGTATATATATTAGTGGTATGGGACGCTGATATATATACATGTATATATATCAGTGGTATGGGACGCTGTTATATATGTACACTTATAATATATATATATATATATATATATATATATATTAGTGGTATGGGACGCTGTTATATATGTATACATATAATATATATCATCATAATGATCTGTGCGAATATACTTATTCATTAGATATGAGGGCTGATATCATGGTCGATATGAGGGCCGATATTATTGTCGAGATTAGGGGCCGATATTATGGTTGATATGAGGGCCAATATTATGGTCAATATGTGGGCCGATATCATGGTCGATATGAGGTCCGATATTATGGTCGAGATTAGGGGCCGATATTATGGTCGATATGAGGGGCCTATGTGCCCGATATGAGGGGCCGATGTGCCCGATATGAGGGGCCTATATGCCCGATGTGAGCATGACATGTTTTATTCCGTACTCCGTGTTTATTTGATATGTATTGCTTCATGTATTAGTTGTACCTGGTAGATTACCTTTCAGGACTGTTGCATATACATATTGCCATTTATTGCTATCAGCTTGCATGTGATAGATTAGCACAGTACGTGTATACTTGCGATTAGCTGCATATATTATTTACTATTCACGAGTTGGCAACTCACCCCCGTTGTGCCACAAGGTTGTACAGGTTGTCCCTCAAACCAGTCGCGGCAGGGCTTTCATCTATCGTATCATCTTTTGCAGCGGATACCGCTACGGCTGACCAGGTGCGGTTGTGCTATAGATGGGTTTTGCGGTTATCCGATATTGCTTATTGTATATTCGTTGTATCCAGTACTCTCCATCTAACATTTCATGTATTGACTTAGAGACGAGTTATGAGGACGATATTGTATATTATTTGTGACTTGGAGATTTTCATATTGTTCACTTTATATCGTCTTTTTTTTCGCTACGGCGTCGTATATCTGTTGTGGTGGTTGTTTTCTGCCTTTCGGCATGGATTTGCTCCCGTTGGGGATGCTTTACTTATATATTTATGTTGTACCCTTTTGGGGGCTTGTTTTACAAAGGAGGTGCTGCCAAATTTTAAAGGAAGTAAATTTTGACTTTAAAGAATTTCGATTGAGATTTCAAAAGTTTTAACAATGTTATTATCACTTACTGCTTTTGATGGTTTAGATTGCTGGGTTTTTGGCTTACTTGAATTACGTTACGCCTGGAGATGTTACGTAGTTCAAGGGCCGTCACGTGCTAAATTTTAGGTCATGACAAAGTTGGTATCCGAGCGCTAGGTTTTAGGATGACCTTAGTATGATGGAGTTGGTAACTTAAGCAGAGTGATGTAGCGTGTGTATGTCCGCGGCATACTTACGACACGGTACTCCGCCTAAGTGACCTAAGTACTAATTGCTTGAAATTCCTTCCATGATGATACATATCCTTGTGATTCGATTTCCGTGTTCATATCGAATCCTATTTCCATTTATAGCCTTTTGCCGCCGACGACTATGAGGGCTCAAAGAGAGGCAGCAAGAGCCGAGATCAGAGTCGACTCGTTTGGAACGAAGACTGACCGGGACAGTACGCTCGTTGCACAGGAGCAGATTGATCGCCTTTGATAGATCGTATCGCTAGGCTAGGGCAGATATGCAGGACTTGCGCCAGATGATGAGGTCATTGGTTGAGGCCAGTCGAGCGCAGCGACAGGAGGTTGTCACCCCTGCTACCCAGTTATTCCTTGCTATCAGCACACAGTATTGTGTCACGTATACAGCAGCAGTGGATGCAGCCCGTTTAGTTGAGAGGCGTCTTCCTGAGACTTTGGGAGTTCCGAGACCGAGGAGGGCTCGTACAGGTGTATCAGCCCAGAGACAGAGGCTTAGTCGCCGAGACAGATTTTGGTTATGTCGCGGTAGTAGCAGAGGCTTTGGACGAGGACAGTCGTTTATCTCTTATCCCCACGAGGATCAACAGCCATCGTATGGATGTTTCTGGTGTAGGAGTTTCCATCATCTCGTCAGAGATTGTACCTTGGTACGCCAAAGGAGGACGGATGTACCACATGATACCTTACCACCTTCACCTCAGGGAGAGTCACCTGTTGCGCCTGTTGTTGATCCGCGTCAGACTTATGTTTAGAGAGTAGGATTTGTTCCGAGAGTATAGGAGGGTGTAGGAGGAGTTCAGCCAGTTGCGGGTAGAGGGCTAGCACGAGTGTTTACTTATACTCATCGGGACGCGCAGGCGTCCAATGCAGAGTTTTTAGGTGTTATATTCGTATGTTCTTTTGATGCGCATGTTTGTTTATTTCGGGATTTATGCACTCGTTTTTTCTACACATTTCATGCCGTGGTTGGGCTGAGAGTCATGTATGCTAGATCAGCCGTTTGTTGTGTTAACTCCTGTTAGCGATCATTTGGTTGCGCAACACGTGTTTCGTTCAGGTGCCAATTGGGTAAGAGATAAAGATTCGTCTGTCGATTTGATCCTTCTAGAGATGTTGGACTTTGACGTTCTTCTGGGCACAGACTGGTTAGTTACATGCTATGCATCTGTGGACTGCCGCAAGAAGACAATCAGGTTTTGTTTTCCCGGCGAGTTAGTTCTTGTTGTGCATGGGGACTGTGGTGTCTCCCCTCACAGCTTGATTTCTGCCTTTTTCGCTTGTCGGCTTTAGAGGAGAGGATGTCATGGATTCTTGGCTTTCATTTGTGATACGGAACCACAGTGGGTTCGTTGGACCGAGTTCCTATCGTACGAGAGTTTTTCCGACATTGTTCCAGATGAGCCGGCGAAGCTTAGGGAGCTTAAGGATCAGGTGTAGAGTTGCTAGATAGGGGGACTTGTATGTCCGAGTGTTTCGCTTTGGGGAGCTCCTTCTCTGTTCGTCAAGGAGAAGGACGGTAGTTAGAGCTTGTGTATTGATTGATCATCAATTGAACCGAGTTACGATGCGGATTTGGGTATCCTTTACCTCGCTTGATGATTCTTCGATCAGCTCCAGGGTGCGGGACATTTTTCTAAGTTTGTTTAGGATTGGGTCATCTTTAGTTGCGGGTTCGGAGTGATGACATTCCGAAGACTGCTTTTTGTGCGCCCTACGGGCATTATGAGTTTTTTATGGTGTCGCTGGACTCACCAATGCCTTAGCAGCATTCATGGGTGTGATGAACCAGATTCTTCAGGGACGTTCCTCGACCCGTGGATTTTTTTGTTACAGATGACATTCTGGTCTTTTCCAAGAGTCATGAGGAACGTGTGTAGCACTTGAGGATTTTATTTGCAGACATTGGGAGAGTACCGGCTGTTGCTAAATTCTCGAAGTGTTTCCTTCAGGCTTGATTGTTTACTTTCTAGGTTATGTGGTTACGGGAGACGGTTTTCGTATGGACCCGAGGGAGATCGAGGCCGTACAGCTTGGCCCAGACTTGCATCAGGGACGGAGGTCCACGGCTTTTTAGGCATAGCCAGTTTTTACCGCTGTTTCGTGCAGGATTGCTAGTGTATCGCTGCACCGTTGAACGGGCTGACCTGGAAGGGGGTTCTTTTTCTTCAGACTGAGGCATGCGTGCGGAGTTTTCAGCAGTTGAAGACTTGGGTGATGACTACACCATATCTAACTTTGCTTCTGGATCGGGCGACTTTGTTGTTTACTGCGATGTTTCGCGAGGGGGGCTCGATTATGTACTGATGTAGCATGATAGAGTTATCGCATATACTTCTCGACAGTTGGAGGAAGTACGAGCATGATTTATCCCACTCATGATCTGGAGATGGCCGCGGTGGTCTGGCGCTGGAGATTTAGGGACACTACTTGTACGGAGAATCCTGTCAGATTTTCACGGACCACCAGAGCTTAGTATACATCTTCCTGCAGCGGGTTTTTATTGTTGAGACAGCACCGTTGGATGGAGCTTGTGAAGGATTGTGATTGTGAGATCCTTTATTACCTGTGGCAAGATGATTGTGGTAACTGATGCTTAAGTCGTAGGCCGGGGGTAGTTTGTTCCAGTTGTGCGAAGTTCGGGGACAATCTTCTGCAAATTTACAGTTCTTGTGTGACCGTTGGGTATAGTTTAAGTTCGCCTCTACTGAGGGGAAAACTTGCTCATGTCCATGCCCGTCCACTTTTACCACATCGTTTTCGTGAGACACAGCTCGACGATGCTCGTTGTTGAGATTCTGAGCATGTTCAGCTGGGTAAAGATTCAGAGTTCTTGATAAATGACCATGGTATGCTGTGTTAGGGACTCGATGGCGTGTACCGATACTGATGGGTAGAGATGCGAGTTCCTAGAGCAGGCACATCAGTCAGCTTTTTGTGTTCATCCAAGTGCCACCGAGATGTAACGTCACTTGAGAGTTGGTTACTAGTGGGCAGGGATGAAGAGTGATGTTTCGGATTTTGTATTGAAGTGCTTGGGTTGTCGTCGAGCTAAGGTTGAGCATTTGGGGCCGGCTGGAGAGTTGCAACCTTTTTACCGTTCCAGAGTGGGAATAGGAGCAGATCTCCATGAATTTCGTTGTGGTGTCTACCCAAGTTTAGACAGGGTGTGACTCCATTCGAGTGATTGTTGTTCGGTTATCCTCAGTTTGCTCAGTTTTTCTTCGGTAAGTTTATGCGTTTCCACGGAGTTCCTTCATGTGTTGTATCCGATAGAGGAACCCAGTTAGCTAGCCTTTGTTGCTAGAAGCTTCAGGAAGCCTTGGGTACTAGTTGAGCTTTAGCTCCGCTTTTCCATCTGTAGGCCGATGGTCAGATAGAGCGGACTATACAGACCCAGGAGGATATGCTTGTGCGTATGTACTAATTGTTTGTTGGCTGTTGGGATCGTCACTTGCCATTGATGGAGTTCTCCTACGATAACAGTTATTAGGAGACAATTCAAACGGCAACTTTCAGGCCTTGTGTGATAGGTTGTGTCGATCACCAGTCTTTTTTTACTGACTCCGCAAGAAAAGGATTTTGGACCCCAGGTAGCCGAGAGGCTTCGGAGGAAATCCAGTTGATTCAGGTCAGGATTAGAGCAGCCCAGTGCAGACAGAAGTCTTATGCCGACCATGGTGGTCACAGACTTGAGTTCGCAGAGGAGATCATGTATTCCTACGGATTTTTCCGATGAATGGCGTGTTGAGATTTTGGGGAGCATAGTCCCAGAATTGTAGGTCCTTTTGAAATCCTTTAGCGAGTTAGTACTGTTGCCTATAATTTGGCACTTCCGCCCAGATTTTTGAGTATTCATCCTGTATTCCTTGTGTTGATGCTTTGAAAATACCTTCATGACCTTTCTCACATGATTCAACATCAGACCGTTTAGCTTGGACACGATTTTTTCGTTCACCGGCAGCCGATAGTGTTAGTGGATCGACAGGTGGAGAAACTTCGGTCAAGGGTCTTGCCATCTGTGGAGTTTTTCTTTGGCATAGCCGTATAGTGAGGAGATCACTTGGGAGGCTACGAGCGAGATGTGGATGATTTGCACTCATCTCTTTGAAGGTATGCATAGTGAGAATTTTAAATTCGGGGACGAATTTTCTATAAGGGGGGAGATTGTAACACCTTAGTATTTCGATTAGTGTTAATTAAACGAAAATGCGGGTTTTTGGTAAAAAGTTTACCAATTTGGGTTTCTCACATTTTATAACATTTAATTAATAATTTATTTTTATTTGTTATGGCTTGCACACACATGTGCATGTTAATGTGGGGGTGTGTTTGTGTTAATCTAGTTTAGCAACCATGACAACTTAATCTAATCCTAACCTTTGCTTTGCTTAACCCTAAACCTCTAGATATTTGTGGAGAGATATTTTTTTGTGTTTTGGATTGGATGAGAGGTGGCATGGTGAGTCATGGTGAACTTAATGCTTGCATTAAGTGATGGTGGTGCACTTACCCTCTCACCCTACACCCACCTCTCTCTTTTCTCTTCACACCCTCTCTCATTCTCTCACACTTATCTCTTTCTCATTATTTCTTCATCTCTCTCTCATCTCAACTGAACACTTACCCTTTTCATCACAAAACCTTCACTAATCCTCAAAAAACATCATCAAATCACTTCATAAACCTTGTTTTGCCTCTTGGATGCCTTGGAGCTTGGAAAGCTAGGATCTTTGAGCTTGTGGGAGTAGGTAATGATCTCTATCTGTTAAATAAGTCTTCTTAATGTTGCGTAGCTTATTTGTTTCAGCTTAGAACGCGTAATGTTTAGTTTCGGGTAAATATCATATTTTTAGTGTAGATTGGTGTCTCGGATGATCTGCTATCAAACCAGGTAATTGTTGGAAAAGTTCCGATCACAGTGACCTTGTGTAGTGACCTAGAACCGACTGTAAAAACCTGAGCCCATTCCCTTTACTTTAGGCCACAGTTTTATTGGTTCTGGCCGCAATTTGCGGCCAGAGTAGGGTCTGTGGGGTTGTGTTTTGGGGTAGGGGTATCTGAGGTTGTGTGTGGTCTTGTGGTATGTGCAACTTTTACAAATTGTTTGGGTAGCAAAATCTGGGATCACTTTGCTTGTTTCTAGTGTTTCGTTTACGCGCTTTTCGTTATTGTTCATATCAGATTTTGGCAATTTTATACCGCCCAATTTTTATCACATTGCTTATCGGTAGGTACTCTTGAGCCGTGTTTGCTAGTCAATTGCAGGATATATGTTCTCGGCTCTAAACGGTGAAATTCATGGAAAAGCACGACAAAATCCGGATTGCTGTCAACCACAGATAAAACACGGGTCTCCGCTCTCTATCCGTATGTTGCCGCACACCAGTTTAAAGAGACAAAATGGCAAATCAATGTCATTTTCATGCACAAGCCTCAATGGCAACACAAGATCCAAGAAATCTACGTGGAGCTCGAGGAAATCATGACAAAAAGATCCACATCAAATCACCTTTTGACTTGCTGAAATTCTGGACAACTTGTGGAGAGATTCTGAGAAACAAAGTGTACCAAACTGATCCAAACATCAACACTAAGAACCACAAAAAATACGAGGAGCCAACTCCTCTAAACGGCCGCGTTTCCGCGGCATAAGCATGCTTAGGCCCCGGAAACGCGGCCGTACGGCCTCTTCAGGCTGTCGTATTTCAGGGGCAGTTGGGTAATTTTGTAAGGAGGCAGATTGTTGCCCTAGGTTTCCAGTTCCCTGCCTATAAATAGCCCAGAACTTGCCAAAGCCAAGGGTCCATAATCTTGTATTTAGATTTTAGGTTATATGTTGTTGTTCTTCTTCCTCCTCTCATCTCTTCTCTATTAAAAAACTTGTAGTGAGCTTTTGTGAGTGAAGAATGAATAAAGGAGCTCTTGTTCTTACTATGCTTGTCTTTTCATTTTGTTAACTATTATTGCTTGTAATTTTCATTTGCTAATTTAGTTGTTGTTATTTCTGTTTGTTTCTTTCTTGTTCTCTTTTCCTTTATCCTTAAACAACCATGATGCTTACGCTTGATCCTTGCCGAGGTGAGGTCGCAAATAGCTAGTTGTAATCTTCTAACCTCTTTCTTTCTATCTTCCTCCTTTGTTTTATTTTCATTTTTCTTGTAATGGGTGAGTAGTTTCCATACTTGTTAGGGTAGGATAATGGATGTTTGAGAGAAGGAAATCTCTCTCACTCTTTCCTTGTCCAACATCTTAAATCGAACTCCCGTTAATTGAACCACAATCCGCTCCCTACGGCACCATATCCTACATGATAGCGGTGATTCCTTAGTGAGACCGGTTGTGGTTGAATTAACCGGAGGTTAAGGCTAAGTGCCAAGAACGGATGGACAAGCACCAAAAGGAAGAACTTATGCGTTGGAAAACCTAGCTTATACTCAGAAGCTCCTTCCTAGTCGTGCTAATCCCCGTTGTTGCCGATTACCGTAACACCGATATTAAGAGTGGCAACGAAAGAAGTGAGCGACTCCTAACTCAAACTAACCTAATCCTAACCCTAACAAGCTCTCTTTACATATCATTTTAGCACATAGTTAATCTCAAAACAAATCTGGACATTTGGACTTAACTCGTTAAAGCATATAAAAAAAAATTCCCATCTCCCTGCGGACGACCCGTACTCAACCGGCTAGCTACAAGCGAAACCGTCTTGATTGCGGTAACAAACTTAGCACGCAAAAACTCTAACAATCAAATGGCGTCGTTGCCGCGGAGACGGTAGTTTATTTATTTGTGTAATTTCGGGTTAATTTGTGAATATAAATATAACCGAAAAATAAAACAAAAAATGTATACATTGTAAAAAAATCATCTTGTTATTTTTGATTAGTTTTTGTGCAAGTGTGCAGGATAAAACGAAGTTCAAGTTCAGTGCCAAAGACGTGGGAAGTTAGACCCATATCTTTGCGGCTACACCGCTGGTGAACAAGACGGAAAAGACGGTCTATTGAAAGATTCTGGAGCAGATCAAGTAAGCAAATCAAGATTCAGGAGCTCCATAAAAGAAGAGGACAGACAAGGCAGAACACACTAGAATTCCAGAGCCCCAACTCCACTACCTTGCCGCGGAACCGCGGCATAAGCAAGCTTAGGCCGCGGAACCGCGGCCATTTGGTGCCCTCTGCATCTCAAAATTTCTGTGAGTCTTTCTCTTCTCTCTCCCACTCCTCTGAAATACACTGAATTGTGTTTTCTGCAGCATTCTTTGCGCGAACTCTCTTCCCCCTTCCAATAAATTGTTTTTGTGCAGGATTCTTTGCGCCGCGCTAAAAAAATAAAAATTGATTGCAGTTGATTTGTTACTTCTTTGCATTTATTAATACGGATTTTAAGGGGCTTGAAACCAATTCAGATTGGGTAGGGATTTCATCACCCTTCCCAGGACCCCAAAAATCACAAAAAGCATATGCATTGACCATTGATTAATTAAAAAATACTAGACTCAGCCCTAAGGACTTCGCGCTCAATAGGACAGAGGGCTAGTTACAGGCATCGACCGATATTCCTATCCTGACTTTTGCGGTGTCTAGGCAAGTGGTTACTTAACTAGGACTACTACTTACATAGTGGGGAGCCTCCCACTTACCTGGCACTTACCTGGTCGCGATTGTTGGAGAAGAGGCGGTTTGAGGTCCTATTTCTAGCCCTTTGGAACAGTTAGGAGCTGTCTAGCTGACCTAGGTGACCCTAGATCTAGGTGTGATTGTGCATATCTTATTTGTGATTGCTTGAAGCCGTAAATCCGTACATATTTCTGTAAATCTCTTTCTAAAAAAAAAGGAAAAAATCAAAAACTTTTATAAAAACTTGCCCTTTGTCGGCAGAATCCATTTTTTCACCCACCACCCATCGTATTTCTCCATTGACGTTTTCTTACCCTCACCTTCTCCGTTTGACTATACTAAACTCGTTTAGTGTATGTCCGCTTGGACTCGGGACACTAGCGCCCGCCTAGTCCGCGTTACGTTAGTCGCTACCGACTACGCGATCGACTCAGACGTCGAAACTCCGTCCACACCTCTTTCACCCTTACCTTTGCCGGCCAACTCCGACGTTGACCGGAATTTTGTTCATACATCCTCACCTTCACCATCACCAACCTATTCTTCCGCGATGTCAGGATTTAATCCAAACATCTCTTTGACTTCCCCGGGATTGACTCCACCTCCTATGGAGACGAATAACCCACCACCGCCGCCTGTTGTAGCGCCGCAGCGAATCGCGCTCCAGGATCGTTTCTATCCCACCCGTTCTGCACTTCCCACCTGTCTTTCTCTTCCACCGGCCAATGGGGATAATTTTGAAATTAAGCCCCATTTCATTAACATGCTTCCAAAATTTCATGGGCTTGAATCTGAAGATGCCTATATCTTCATCAACAAATTTCAAAACGTGTGTGCCATGATGAAAACCACCCAGCTGTCGGACGATGCTATACGGCTACGGGTCATTCCGTTCACCTTATGTGATCTTGCTGAAAAATGGCTGTATAGCACCGCTTCCCACTCCATAACACGTTGGGATGAGTTTGTTAAAGCGTTTCTAAAAAAATTCTATCCGAATCATAAAACCGCAAGGATCCGTAACGAAATCAACCAATTCTCTCAGCTTCCTACTGAACCCTTCTGGAAGTGCTTTGACCAGTATAAAGACCTTCTTGTTCAGTGTCCTCACCATGGGATTGAGAAATGGCAACTTTGCCAAACCTTATACGAGGGCCTGAACCCAGCAACCAAGCAGTTGTTGGAAACCATTTGTCAGGCCACTTCCTATCAAAATCTGACGAGGAAGCGTGGCAATTCTTCAACGACCTTGCGGAACAAACGCTACAATAGGAGAGCACCAGACCGACTTCTTCTTCTTCTACCTTCACTTCTACCGGTCAGTCTTGGGTAGGAATTCACCAACTCGATGTCTCTATTGCGATGAAAACTGAAATGGCTGCAATAACGAGAAAACTTGAAGCGATAGAGAGCAAATTCTCATCTCCTGCTCCTGCCCCTGTTCTTCCCCTTCGTACCATTTGTGCTTGTTGTTCCGATCCTTCTCACTTGACCGAAGAGTGTCCTTACAATCCACCATCGCAAGGACAGGATCGGGTTAATTCTGCATTTCAGCAAAGACCGAGGAATGATCCATACTCTTCCACCTACAATCCCAGTTGGAGGAATCACCCCAATTTCGCCTGGAATCAGAATCAGCATCAATTCCAAGGCAACAATTTCCAAAGGCCCCCTCCGCCGCAACAACAAGCGCAACAACAAACTCAACATCAATTTCAGCAGCTCTTCCAACCCCAACCTTTTCAAAATCAGACGAACAACTTTGCACCCAACAATTCTTTTCCTCAAAACAACTTTGTTCCGTCAAACAACGATAAGGTTTCCTCGCTAGAACGAAGTCTGGAGGCGTTCGTTAAACAATCGACACAATCCACCGCAAACATCCAGTCTTCCATTCAGTCATTGGTGCAACACACTGCTGCACACGGGCAAAGCATCAAGACCATCGAAGCCCAGATAGCACAACTGAATGCGGCCTTAAGCGAGCGAGAGAAGGGGAAGCTTCCGTCCCAACCACTCCCAAATCTCGGTCACCCACATAATGTACATGTTGCTCTTGAACAACAGAACCATAATGTGAGTGCCGTGACTACATTGAGATCGGGAAGGATGCTGCAAAACAACATTGGCACACGGATCAACGATGACACCCCGGCTGCTTCTTCTTCTTCTTCTTCTTCTTCTTCTGCTACTTCGTCTTCTGAGCCTATTCTCCATTCTTCAAAAGGCTCTCCTTCTTCTTCTTCTGCTATGAACGGACCCACTTCTCACTCCACGAAAACACCAGTTCTGGGATCCGCTCCAGCTCCACAATCTCCTCCACAAGCATTGGACTCAACTAATTTTAAAAACATTCCATTTCTAAACCGGTTGAGGTCCAATAAACAAAATCCACAAATGGAGAAGATTCTGGAGTTGTTTAAGCAGGTTAACATAAACATTCCCCTTAGATGCTGTCCAACAAGTCCCGTCCTACGCGAAAATCTTAAAGGACTTGTGCACGAAAAAGAGGAAGTCTCAGGTACCCAAGAAAGTTTTCTTGGCTAGTGCTGTGAGTGATGCTCTTACCCAATCTTTACCGCAAAAACGGAAGGACCCTGGCTGTCCTACGATTTCTATTACCATTGGGGATAAGAACATCAACCGCGCACTATTAGATCTTGGTGCCAGTGTTAACCTGCTTCCGTACTCAGTATATGAGCAACTAGGTGTAGGAGAGCTAAAACCCACACACTGTACTCTCCAAATGGCCGACCGATCGATCACCTATCCTAGGGGTGAGCTAGAGGATGTGTTAATCAAGGTTGGGGACTTCATATTCCCCGTTGACTTCATTGTTTTAGACACACAGCCTGTAGCTAACCCCCGGAATCAAATTCCGGTGATACTCGGTCGCCCATTCCTTGCAACCTCAAATGCTGTGATCAATTGTCGAAATGGTTCGATGAACCTATCTTTTGGAAACATGACAATTGAACTCAACATTTTTAGGTTAGGGAATCAGCCCTCCGAACCTAATGCTCATATATTAGTCGTTTGGTCAATCCTGGAGATCACCCTAGAAGAGTGTGAATTCGAGGAGTTTCTGTTTGATCACGATAACCTTAACGCTACTAGTGCGTTCCTCTTCGAACCTGCTGCTGTTTCTGTGCCCGACAGTGACTATGAGTGTTTCACGTTCTCGAACGATCTTAGCCGCTCACCACCCGAGTTAGAATCCTTCGAATTTCCGGATGAGTCACCTGAACCATCCAACTCGGTCGCTTACACTCGTTTCGAACCTTTGCTGGAATCCTTCGAGTTCGAGACCTTTTCACCTATCTTGCCTTCAATCGTTTTACCTCCAACGCTCGAACTCAAGCCTTTGTCGTCTCACCTAAAGTACGCTTACTTGGGTGAGAACGAGACCTTCCCTGTTATCATCTCGGCTTCTCTAGCTCCAGAGCAAGAGAAAGCCCTTCTTACGGTCTTGCACAGCAATAGGCAAGCTTTTCGCTGGTCCATGGCGGACATCAAGGGGATTAGTCCCCTGATCGTTGAACATCACATTCATCTGATGAATGATACCAAACCAGCCAGAGATCCTCAAAGGCGACTCAACCCAGTTATGAAGGAGGCTGTGAAAAAGGAAATCGTGAAGTGTCTGGATAGTGGTATCATTTACCCTATCTCTGATAGCCAGTGGGTTAGCCCCATTCACGTTGTCCCCAAGAAATCAGGCATAACGATCATTACTAACGAGGAAAATGAGTTAATCCCTACTCGCACCCAAACTGGGTGGCGAGTCTGCATCGATTACAGAAAACTCAATGCCGCAACGCGGAAAGACCACTTTCCGCTACCTTTCATTGACCAAATGCTTGAACGATTGGCCGGACACGAGTACTACTGCTTTCTTGATGGCTACTCCGGCTATAATCAAATTCCCTTCGTCGAAAAAGACCAGGACAAGACCACATTCACTTGTCCTATCGGCACGTTTCCATATCGTCGCATGCGCTTTGGGTTATGCAATGCGCCCGCTACCTTCCAGCGGTGTATGATGGGAATCTTCTCAGACATGGTGGAGAAATTCCTGGAGATCTTCATGGACGATTTCTCCATCTTCGGCGATTCCTTCAACGAGTGTTTGCTGCATCTTGACGCTGTCCTTACCCGATGTAAGGACAAAAACCTCACTTTGAATTGGGAGAAGTGCCACTTCATGGTGCGCGAAGGTATTGTCTTAGGACTTATCATTTTGCAAAATGGCATAGAGGTTGATAAAGCGAAGATTGAGGTCATTTCCGATCTCCCTCCTCCCAGATGCGTCAGAGACATCCGAGCCTTCCTTAGCCATGCCGGTTTCTATAGACGGTTCATCAAGGACTTTAGCAAGATTTCTAGGCCCTTGACTCTTTTGCTGGCCAAGGACACGCCATTCGACTTCAACTCGAGCTGTGTGACTGCGTTCGAGTCACTAAAAAGCTCACTCACTTCTGCTCCCGTTCTTTCTTCACCTGACTGGATGCACCCATTTGAGATTATGTGCGATGCATCCGACTTTGCCATTGGTGCTGTCCTTGGACAACACATCAACAAGATGCCGCACGTAATCTATTATGCTAGCCGAACCCTGAACGATGCCCAACTGAATTATACAACAACTGAGAAGGAATTCTTGGCTGTTGTATTTGCTCTAGAAAAGTTCAGGCCCTACCTCATCGACTCTCCAGTTATTGTCTACACAGATCATTCTGCTCTGCGCCATCTTTTTGCGAAGAAAGATGCAAAATCGCGGCTGATACGTTGGATCCTCTTGCTTCAAGAGTTTGACCTTGTCATCAAGGAAAAAAGAGGATGTGAAAACGTAGTCGCCGACAATCTCTCACGACTTCCTTCTTCGCCTTCGCTTCACATTCCGATCAACGACGTTTTCCCGGATGAACAGCTCTTGACAGTATCATGCGAACCCTGGTTCGCAGATATTGTGAACTATTTGGCCACAGGATTACTACCGACTGAATGGTCAAGTCAGGACAGACTTCGCTTCTTATCCCAACTAAAACACTTTTACTGGGACGAACCCTATCTGTTCAAGTACTGTCCCGACCAGATTATTCTTCGGTGTGTCCCTAACGATGAATTCAAGAGTGTGCTGTCATTTTGCCACGATCAAGCATGTGGCGGGCATTTTGGCCCCAGAAAGACAGCTGAGAAGATCTTACAATATGGTTTCTACTGGCCACAACTTTTTAAAGATGCTCATGACTATTGCAAGACTTGCTTCCGGTGCCAACACTTGGGCCGGATATCCCGGAGGAACGAGATGCCGCTCCAACCAATCTTGGTTGTGGAGGATTTTGACGTTTGGGGGATAGATTTTATGGGGCCGTTTCCCAGCTCTTTCGGGAACTTGTACATCCTTCTCGCTGTTGATTACATCTCTAAGTGGGTCGAGGCTGTGCCCAGCCGGACTAACGACAACAAGGTTGTCGTTAGGTTTCTTAAAGAAAACATTTTCTCCCGTTTTGGGCACCCCCGAGCGATCATTAGCGACAATCGAACTCATTTCTGCAACAAGACTTTCGAGGCCTTGATGCGGAAATATTTCATTAATCATAAGCTATCTACGCCCTACCATCCCCAAACCTGTGGGCAAACCGAAGTTTCAAATCGGCAAATCAAGCAGATACTGGAGAAGACGGTTTCCAAGAACCGTAAGGATTGGTCGCTGAAACTCACTAATGCCCTTTGGGCATTTCGAACCGCTTATAAGACCGATCTTGGTATGTCTCCCTATCGGCTTGTGTACGGAAAGGCTTGCCACCTCCCTATCGAAATAGAGCATCGCGCATTTTGGGCGATAAAGGAGCTGAATCTGTCTCTCGAAGATGCGGGCAGCCATCGGAAGTTGCAGTTGAACGAATTGAGCGAGCTTAGGGATGAGGCTTACGATAACGCGGTTGTCGTTAAAAACCAAACGAAGGTGTTTCACGATAAACACCTTTTGCGCAAGACATTCGTACCTGGTCAACAGGTACTGCTTTACGACACCCAACTACACTTCCTTCCAGGAAAGCTCAGATCTCGCTGGAAAGGGCCGTATTTTGTGCGGAATGTGTATCCGCATGGCGCTGTGGATTTGGAGAATCCAAAGGACGGTTCATTTTTTAAAGTGAACGGACACCGACTAAAACCGTACCTTAACGCCGAACCAACAGAGGAGCTCCTGGTCTTACAGGAGCCGGTTTACCCTGCATAATCATCCTCTGCCTACCACCAAACTTCGGTTATCCAGCCAAGAACAGTGGACACTGTTCCAAATAAGTTTGGGGGTATGTATATACCATTTTGTATTTATTTATGGATATTCTTTTCCATTTTTACTGTTTAAAAAAAAACATAAACAAAAAAAAAATGTGTATATCTAACCGACAATTTTGATCCTTCAAATGATCTCTTCATGCAATGACAGTGAGGACACTGTCCAGTTTAAGTTTGGGGGTACGCTCGGTACGCATTTCTAACCTTCGCATTCTTATGTATATTTTGCATCTTCATATTAAAATCCATAAAATCCATAAAAATCAGAAAATTTTCTAAAAACATAAAAACTTTTCTGTCAAGTTAGCTAGTGGGAGAACTCTGATTCAACATTTCGACGGTTTTGTTTGATAAAATAAGAATAACTAAATCTTATGTTTAGATTTTGAAAACCTGAAAGATAACTCTCCTTTGAAGTTAACTATAGCTGATATACGTCTTTACATCACACTACACGTGTCGTGAGTTTTGGAAATTAGATGACAAGTTTTTTATGTCTAAAAACTTTTAAATGGATAAATGATTTTCTGAGAATCAAATAGGTTTGTTCTGAAATAAGTAATATCAAGAATAGTTTATGAAGTGAAGTGAATATGAAGGAATGTTATTGATGCCTTAATTGGAACTAAGTCTGAAAAATAACCCATCTGAAACTTAATTGGAATAATTACACACTGAACCCACTGAACACGTCTTTTATCCAAAAAATAAATTGAACTGCCGGTTATATCTCCGTTCGTATTGAATCATCATGATTTTGACGCCAAATTGTCTTATGTTTTTGGACCTAGGTAACTTGAGTAATTAAGTCCGCTGGGGTGTTTCTACACCTAATGCCTTAAAACCAACTGGTTTGGGTGCATTGGCCCAAAACTCGTTAAGAAGCCTAGAAAGTCCAGATTAAAACAAAGTCAAGCAAGTGTTCTCTCCGAGTTAAAATTCCTAACGGTTCTTTGTGTGAGAATAATCTTGAGAAAAGACAGGCTTTTATAAAAAAATTTAGCGGAGATATGAAGGTTTTACTCTATGATAAAGACTATTGCACGTTCACAGAGGTGTGTATGAAATGAAAATAAGAAAAAGGTGGAGTGAAAAATAAGACCTAGTTTCCTGTTAAGGAAGATAGAAATTCTGAAGTTGAAACCTTACTGGAAAACGGATCTTGAAAAATACTTAACTCTTTATAAAACTTATGTGATCCTTTCAAAATTCTTATCTGGGCTTTATTATGTGACATGATGACTTTATTCGACCCTTCTGGAACTTAACGACACTATTTGCACTACACGTAAAGACATATAAAATCTTAAGTTAAATACGAAGCGAGATGTGAAAAATAAAGGTTCGATAGTCTAGACTTAAGATAATAGAATTGTTATTTTCTGAAACAAAACTTTAGGGTTTGAATCATAGTTGTTTTGTAAAACTAGCTTGACCGGATTTTGTGGGTAGTATCCGCTGAAAACCCTCAGGAGACAGCACTCCTACTACTAGGGACACCTAGAGGTTTAACGGCTTGTTGCACATGCTCAGTGCAATCGCGTTCCCTGCGAAAGTGAGGTTAGGAATTTTTTGTGAATAAATTGGCTTTGCTCGGGACGAGCAAATGATAAGTTTGGGGGTATTTGTTCATATCAGATTTTTGCATTTTTATACCGCCCAATTTTTATCACATTGCTTATCGGTAGGTACTCTTGAGCCGTGTTTGCTAGTCAATTGCAGGATATATGTTCTCGGCTCTAAACGGTGAAATTCATGGAAAAGCACGACAAAATCCGGATTACTGTCAACCACAGATAAAACACGGGTCTCCGCTCTCTATCCGTATGTTGCCGCACACCAGTTTAAAGAGACAAAATGGCAAATCAATGTCATTTTCATGCACAAGGCTCAATGGCAACACAAGATCCAAGAAATCTACGCGGAGCTCGAGGAAATCATGACAAAAAGATCCACATCAAATCACCTTTTGACTTGCTGAAATTCTGGACAACTTGTGGAGAGATTCTGAGAAACAAAGTGTACCAAACTGATCCAAACATCAACACTAAGAACCACAAAAAATACGAGGAGCCAACTCCTCTAAACGGCCGCGTTTTCGCGGCATAAGCGTGCTTAGGCCGCAGAAACGCGGCCGTACAGACTTTTCAGGCTGTCGTATTTCAGGGGCAGTTGGGTAATTTTGTAAGGAGGCAGATTGTTGCCCTAGGTTTCCAGTTCCCTGCCTATAAATAGCCCAGAACTTGCCAAAGCCAAGGGTCCATAATCTTGTATTTAGATTTTAGGTTATATGTTGTTGTTCTTCTTCCTCCTCTCCTCTCTTCTCCGTTAAAAAACTTGTAGTGAGCTTTTGTGAGTGAAGAATGAATAAAGGAGTTCTTGTTCTTACCATGCTTGTCTTTTCATTTTGTTAACTATTATTGCTTGTAATTTCATTTGCTAATTTAGTTGTTGTTATTTGAGTTTGTTTCTTTCTTATTCTCTTTTCCTTTATTCTTAAACAACCATGATGCTTACGCTTGATCCTTGCCGAGGTGAGGTCGCAAATAGCTAGCTGTAATCTTCTAACCTCTTTCTTTCTATCTTCCTCCTTTGTTTTATTTTCATTTTTCTTGTAACGGGTGAGCAGTTTCCATACTTGTTAGGGTAGGATAAGGGAAGTTTGAGAGAAGGAAATCTCTCTCACTCTTTCCTTGCCCAACATCTTAAATCGAACTCCCGTTAATTGAACCACAATCCGCACCCTACGGCACCCTATCCTACATGATAGCGGTGATTCCTTAGTGAAACCGGTTGTGGTTGAATTAACCGGAGGTTAAGGCTAAGAGCCAAGAATGGACGGACAAGCACCAAAAGGAAGAACTTTTGCGTTGGAAAACCTAGCTTATACTCGCAAGTTCCTTCCTAGTCGTGCTAATCCCCGTTGTTTCCGATTACCGTAACACCGATATTAAGAGTGGCAACGAAAGAAGTGAGCGACTCCTAACTCAAACTAACCTAATCCTAACCCTAACAAGCTCTCTTTACATATCATTTTAGCACATAGTTAATCTCAGAACAAATCTGGACATTTGGACTTAACTCATTAAAGCATATAGAAAAAGATTCCCATCTTCCTGCGGACGACCCGTACTCAACCGGCTAGCTACAAGCGAAACCGTTTTGATTGTGGTAACAAACTTAGCACGCAAAAACTCTAACAATCAGTTATCCGATACGGTTCGTGTTCTTCTGTAGCTGTTGCTCTTGAGTTGGTTTCGTAGTGTCGCTACGCACGTTAGCCACTAGACGAACACTTGAGAGTATGTTTGGAGTTGGTGCGTCGGTCAAACGTAGTGGTTACGTGTTTTTGGTCGATTGCTATTATACACATTTTATTGTTGATTTTGATCTTAGGGTCACAGGCGGAGACTTCGGACGCTGCGAAGAAGGGAAAGCGAGTGGTTGGCTTTACTTAGCCCCAGGATCATCTGTTAGTAGATTTAACATCTACAGGGGAATCGCCCACATGGCGTTATGCGTCAGGGCTAGATATGATATGATATTAGCCGCATGTTATATTGCACATATATTGATTGTGCATAAAACTTCATTGCATATTATTACTGTTGTGCTTGGACTTGTACCCTTGGACACTGCACTATTATTGACGGCTCATATTGCACGAGCATTGATTGTATGCCACTCACACCGTCAATAATTGCCATGACACGCACAACTCATATACATACAAGATATAGTTGACACCTATACATACGTGATATTGTATGGTTAGGGACATTGAGACATTGATTCATATTTTATTGTGCATATGACATATAGCATACCTGTATACCTTCATGCTTACACATATGCCTTGCCATGACTACATGCTAGCTACCTTTATACCTATATGGTATTGTACCATTAGTGATAGGTATAAATACATATGAGACATTGCTACATATACATCTTGCATACATACTTACATGTACACCCGTATACCTTGATATAGTTACACATATACCTGGAGGGTATTGTATCATTATTGACATGTATATACACATACCTAGCTTGATATAGCTACACACATACCTGGAGGGTATTACATCATAATTGATAGGTAGATACACATATCTTGCTATACCGACATGGTTACGAATACCTAGCTATAGCTACATGTTCACATTTATATGATGTTGCGTTTGGTTTCGGAGGAATTGGGAACCACATGATATATTTTATAAGTTGTTGCAGTTAAATAGCGGTTTTTCCTTTATATGCTCATATTTGTTTCATGTTGCATTTATTATATTTCATGGATTCGCATTGATATGTGGATTTCATATGATGTTTTCTGGATGTTTTACTTCTGGGTAAATATATCAGTGGTATGGGACGCTGATATATATACATGTACATATATATCAGTGGTATGGGACGCTGTTATATATGTACACTTATAATATATATATATATATATATCAGTGGTATGGGACGCTGTTATATATGTATACATATAATATATATATCATTATAATGATCTGTACAAATATACTTATTCATTAGATATGAGGGCCGATATTATGGTCGATATGAGGGCCGATATCATGGTCGATATGGGGGCCGATATCATGGTCGATATGAGGGCCGATATTATGGTCGAGATTAGGGGCTGGTATTATGGTCGATATGAGGGCCGATATCATGGTCGATATGAGGGCCGATATTATGGTCGAGATTAGGGGCCGATATTATGGTCGATATGAGGGGCCTATGTGTCCGGGGCCTATATGCCCGATATGAGGGGCCTATATGCCCGATATTAGGGGCCTATGTGCCCGATATGAGGATGACATGTTTTATTCCATACTCCGCGTTTATTTGATATGCATTGCTTCATGTATTAGTAGTACCTGGTAGAGTATCTTTCAGGACTGTTGCATATACATATTGCCATTTATTGCTATCAGCTTGCCTGTGATAGATTAGCGCAGTAAGTGCATACTTGCGATTACCTGCATATGTTATTTACTATTCATGAGTTGGCAACTCACCCCCGTTGTGCCACAGAGTTGTACAGGTTTTCCCTCAAAGCAGTTGCGACAGGGCTTTCATCTATCGTATCATCTTTTGCAGCGGATACCGCTACGGCTGACTGGGTGCAGTTTTGCTTTGGGTGGGTTTTGCGGTTATCCAATATTGCTCATTGTATATTCGTTGTATCCAGTACTCTCTATCTACCATTTTCATTTATTGACTTAGAGACGAGTTGTGAGGACGATATTGTATATTATTTGTGACTTGGCGATTTTCATGCTGTTCACTTTATATCGTCCTTTTCTTCGCTACGGCGTCGTATATCTGTTGTAGTGGTTTTTTTCCACCTTTAGGCGTGGATTTGCCCACGTTAGGGAAACTTTACTTATATATTTATGTTGTACCCTTTTGGGGGCTTGTTTTACATAGGAGGTGCTGCCAAATTTTAAAGGAAGTAAATTTGGACTTTAAAGAATTTTGATTGAGATTTCAAATGTTTTAATAATGTTATTATCACTTACTATTTTTGATGGTTTAGATTGCTGGGTTTTTGGCTTACTTGAATTACGTTACGCCTGGAGACGTTATGTAGTTTAAGGGCCGTCGCGTGCTAAATTTTGGGTCGTGACACATATGTAGTGGTAGGCCCTGATTTGGATGGAACCCCATTCAATAGGTATGCGGCTTCTCAAGTGCATAACTCCAAAAGGAAACAGGTAACTCAGCAATACTCATCATAGAGTGCACCATATCTCATAGGGTGCGATACCTCCGCCCCGATACGCCGTTGTGCTGTGGTGTAATCGAAGGAGTAAGCTGAGAGAGAATCACATTCTCCTTTTAGAAACTCTAGGAATTCCATGCTCAAGTATTCTCTTTCTAGATCACATCGAAGGACATAATACTTCTACCCGTTTGGCTCTTAACTTCAAGCTTATATTCCTTGAATTTCTCAAAAGTTTAAGACTCGTGTTTCAACTGGAACACATGTCTGAATCTTGAGAGATAGTCGATGAATGTAATGAAGTACAAGAACCAACCCTGGCATTTGTAGACATCGAACCGTATACATCATCATGTATCCGTCCCAAGAGTTCAATAACTCTTTTTTTGTTTCCAGTAAACGGAGTATTGGTCACTTTACCTTTGTGACAAGACTGGCAAGTATCATAAGATTAAAATTCGAACAGATTCTCATATTCATCCTTATGTAAGTTAGCTGGTCGTGTCGCATTGATATGACCTAGTCTAAATGCCACAAGAAGAATTCATTCATTTCTGAACTACTCCTCTTGTGTGTGTTTTGTATACTTTGAACTGTGGTTTGATTTAGAACGTATATGCTATTATATATCGTGCCTGATCCAGTCAACTCTTGATTAAGGAAAATGTTCACAACATTATCCTATTATACAGAATTATATTCGTCTTTAACTTAATAAAGAATCTGATGTAATGTTGTGTATCAGGTTCGGTATCTAATAACATTTATTCAGAATCAATGTATTTATAAAAGGTGATATTTGCCAACTAATTTTGCTGCAACACTTGCTCCATTCTCTCACTCTTAGAGATATATCACCTATACTAAGTTCTCTACCTTTGTGTAGCCCATGTAACTCTTACATATGTGGGATCCTGATTCGGTATCTCATACCTAGGACGTAGAGGATATTGAGAAATAGTTTTCGCTAATGAACACACCCGAAGAAGATGTATCAACATGTACGTTCTTCGATTGGGTGCCATGGGAATCCGGATATACCCCTATTTCCTGCTAAGACTTATAACAGTTATAAGTTAGAGAAGAACCAACGTTCTCTGGCTAAGTATAATAAGCATGTTCGGTTAATGCATCCATATTATTATCTTGATTAAGGCGTGACATGGTCGCTGCCAGGAAAGAGAGAGAGAAGAAAACACTCTGCGTGTGCTCTTGCAAGATTAAATTTGTTATTATTTTATCTAATCAGGATGGCTCCCACTGTATTATCAAATCTTCCTTCAAACCCTAAAAGGTAAGACTAGCCGGGATTAATTACACCCTACATGTTCGCCAATCTTTCGGACAGGCCAGTGTCGGTACTTTGAGAGAGGTTCCCCGTGTTTTCGCACGGACTTAATTAAAATAAACCTCATTTTCCAAGGGGTGTAACCCCGTTAACACCTTTCCAGACACCTACTTGATCGGCTAATTGTAATGGGTAAAACTCTCTCAGGAGTAACTCTTACTTGTAGTGGATATCGGGATCCAACTATCTCATAGAAGGTATGCAATCTCATTGCAAATTTCAACAATTGAAATTCCCGATAATATTTTACCCCTAGCGTCCTATGACCTTGACGGAGGTCAACAAACCATAGGTTGCTAGTCAAGTTCTACCCGTACATTTCATGATTGAATTAAACCCACCCACACGACCCTTGATGGAGGTCAACAAGGCCATACGACTACCCTAATCTAATCGCATCGTATGCAGTAGATAAGCACCAGTCAGCTACCGCACGCTACGCCATGACGGAGGTCAACAAACGTAGCATGAATACTATGTAGTACTTATCTGAAATGACGGAGGGCTACGACAGATTTTTAAGAAAACCCTTTGCGTAATTAAATTGATCTCGTTGTAGAATCGAGTGATTTTGAAAATGAGTGTTTTTTAGGTTTTTACTTGTTTTGCTAAAAAGGTCACTCTCGGTGAAGGGATCTCGGCTCTTTCCTTCTCGAATAAGGTGCAGGATATTTCACAACCACTTTGCAAAGCAAAAACTATAGAAGCAATCAAAATACAAACCGTATGGGTTGTAGCATCTGCTAGTTTCGCTAAAGAGGTCACTCCCGATGAAAGGATCTCAGCTCTTTCCTTATTGAATAATGTGCTGGATATTCTACAAGGAATATCGCTATGCAAAGAAAGAACTAGAGCTACTAATTTTTAAACAAGTTTCTACAACATCTTTAGGTTTATTTTTCTTTTATTTCATTAATCTCATTAATGAAGTCCCATCTGTTATTCTTCCTAAGCGTCACATAAGAAACGAAGCAGCAATATTTATTATATCTCATATACATAATATAAGCATTCGTCTCAGAACATATCAAGTGATCTCATCACAGAATATCAGCAGCAGCAGAATCATATATGCAATATTGGATATACTAGGAATTTCGTGGTTTATTTAAGCCAATAAAAACGTGGATTCCACGGTCGTGATGAATAGCCAAACCCACATCCCTAGACCCCTACGAGAGGTCAAGCAACCCTCCCAATTCTAGAGTTAGGAGACCCGGTCTCGACTCCTCGAGATGGTCTCCTACTGGACCCTAGAACTCGGTTACTTGTGCTCTCCTCCTTGGGTCTACCCTAATGCGGAAAAGTAAATAATATACATCAATGGTGACATCATCCTCAACCCGGAAGTGCCCCAATAAAAGAATATTACATACAAGTTTTTACATGAATGAAAATGAAAAACACTCATCACATATAAAAAAAACCCCGGCTATTCAGAACACGATGATCGAATATAACATATCATAGCAACACATAACATCACATGTCATCAACGTAAGTGAATACGCGTATCCCAATTGTCGTTGACATATAGCAACGAAACCAGCGATACACCACATATTACACTTACGGACGCAGAAAGAAAGTCAAAAAATACAACGATTGGAATCCGCAACCACCTTAGACATCATAAACCCAACGCATCACATACATTGGATTTCATGCCCAACCAAATAAATTCCTTAGACATCACATGCCTAAAAATTATAAACCCCGCATTTTAGACTCGATATTGAAAACTCTTTCCAATAACCTGTCGGGTAATTCACCAAGATTCCCGATAAAATGATCGAATGCTCATTGTAAACATCAGTAGACGGCTGCATCCTCTCGATGCCGTCGATGAAGTGCACTAAGGAGGACCACCGCGGTCACGAGCACCCGAACGGATGCTTTTGGCGATGGGGTTCTCCTACAGTCACTTGGTCGGGGCTATAGGGCATGGCTATCTAGTAAGGTTACCCGATGAGTATTCACGTACACTACATAATTGTGACGAACTTTTGATCAATATCAAAATCCCGTGGCAACCTATCAAATGAGACTAAACTGCTAGATTTATAAAATTCAAAATAGTGTGGATTCTAAGTATTGTATACCATCACATGATACCCAGACGACATTAAACTTTTCGATCGATTTATCAAAGTCCTACAATTCCCCAAGAGCTCAATACTTGAGCACAGTTTAATAATACCCAGAACATGCCACAGTACCTATGAACCAGCCGTAGAAGGGCAGACCCAAGCCTCATTAATGACACCGTAGAACAGCCGCAAACCCTAAAGTTCAAAAGCGGTTCCATGGTCATTATGTCGAGTTAGGGTTTCATTCTTCTAGAGGGTTCACAGAATTACTTGCATGATTTTCCGAATACGTTAAACTTAGAAAAATGGGTTTTTGACATTCGTTCGAACTTTTTAACTTCGCCTAGACAACATGCGAATCCCCAAAAAAATGTTAAAACTATGAATACGAAACACTCCGATTTCCCTCTACTGTAAGATCGCATCTCATGCAAAATTAGCAAAAAATAAACAACACTTTAAACAATAAAACCCAATGACTGGAACACAGAATAAATTTGAAGCCAAACACCCATGAAAAAAACGAGCACACCGTATTTTTCCTACATATGGCCGATCTAAATTTTTGCAAATTGCCTCGAATTTCTTTTGTGTTCATGTCATATCACATATAACATTCTGCAGTTGTTTAAAAAAATTTTAGAGGACTTTTTAAAATCGACAGAAACTAGGTTATCGTGTTTCAAGCTTCGGAGTCGTTTCGATTTCGTAATCTAAAAAACATTGTCTAATTTTCTAGCATGGCACTTATACCACTGCAGGGTTTTCTAGCACGGCAATAAGGTTTCGGGAGGCATTGTCCATACCAATTTCAAAAATTTGTCGTTCTAGCTAACCCTAACCCTAGAATCGTTACTAGAAAATCCGACGATACTAAATGTAAACACTTTACATCTAAGTGAATGAGAGAATACAACCTTTGTAGACCGGTCCTTCACTTCAATAGCTCCGTGTAGTCATCCCTTCGCTGTGATCAATGAACTCCCGGACTCTTGAGATGCTCCACAAGTTGTACGGAACAAGCTTGCTTGAAGTCTCCGAGGCCGAAGATGATCTACGTCGAGGAGACACTAACCGAAACTACCCCTTCACTAATTGTGGAATTAGTGAAGCAAACACCCTATACTAAATGACTAGTAGTAGAGGATGATTAAGTAGGAATTTTACTCATTTTAGAAATAATTTTCTCACTATTTTTCATCGTCTCCACTGAAGCTAGAAAACTTTGAGTAAGAAGATAAAGAAATCTCTCATGACAAAAATCAAGTCAAGAATGGCAAACCAAGGTGAGTTAGTATCATATACTAACCTTTGTTGAGACTTAACCATGGCTAGGATAATGATTAGATTAATAAATATCTTATGCAAAAAAAACAAGTGGACTTAGTGAATGAACCATGCAAGCTTCTCCAAGCTTCTAGCCATGACTAAATCTAACTAATTTTTGAATTACTTAAGAAATTAAAAACCCTAGATTATCTCTAGCATGGTTTAAGTCACACACACACCCAAGTTGCATGTATCATCAAGCACGACACAAAACTTTGTACACTAATATATATCACATATATACACATGCACAAAACAAGTGAGAAAATAAATCTTAAGTGAATGAATATTAGTTGATGTAACTTAATATATCAAATATATAATTATACATTAAATTATTAAATCAACACTTGATTTAATAATCCGGCTATATTACATATAACCGACTAATATCATGTGTATCATCTTATCGAATCAACACTTGATTCAATAACCTGGCTATATCACATATAACCGACCGATAACACGAATCGCGAGAATAGAAGATGGTATCACATATCATATTAATCTCGGTCCAGCATATATCACATATGTGCTCCTACTCCGTTTCGCTTGATCCAGGAAACCTCTGTGTAGGACTCTAAAAACTCCTCAATATGCCGGCAGTAGGTGATGATCATATCAAACTCCCACAAGCCGCAAGCGGTCTGCTAAACGTAACGGACACCTAGGTATTGAGCGATTAGAAGATTAATAAGCTTGCCTGCTCAGCGAATCCAATCAGTAACAATACTGTACCGTCCGGGCTCTTCGTCAGATATGTCGCATATCACAGCCTTAGGGTTGTATAACGTCAGACTCCAATAGCCTGATAAGTCATGCCGATAAAAGGTCCATAATGGTTTGAGAAACTACTGATAACACTTACCAGTAGATCTCAGCAACTCTGGCCAGGGATTTCTTGTTATGGCCAATCGAGCATAACGCAACATCAACTCCCAATACCGGGAGAGACGAAACCCCTCCTATCGCTCATTGCCTCCATGAGACTCGGGACAGTACCCAAAAACCACCTTTTTGCACGATCTTTCGACCGGGGTATGGTGGAAATCAAAGCACAGTGGGAATCACACAGGACTCTATGACGATCTCGAGTCTACAGACTAACCTGTACAAGTGTCACCAGAGAACTGCTATGCGACGATAGGTATAATAACATCTAAGAGTTCTCGGCGAGTCCGTCCAGTGTACCCAGTCTCCAATGAGCACCCGTATACCTTCTCTGATGTCAAACACCATTGGTGAACCCATATCCGTCACCCATCATATGGGTCGAGAAGCGTATTTGCTAGTCTACTCTGGAGTATCGATTCCCTGTCTCGATACTCCCATGACTAGGAGCATTTGAAGGATGTACTTACTGACTACCCTGTCCCCATTAGTATGATCTGCATCATAATCCTGATAGTCAAGTACTCATCCTAAGGGCTTTATCAACATGTAATAGAGAGATAATAAGTGTACATGTTAAGATAAAATGCAACCAGATAGCATACTATCATGTCGAGCAAGAAAGTCCTCCTTATATATGTCCAAGCATCCACTACAATATACGGCTCATGTACAGTAATGGCCTCTAGGGCATACATATAACTAACATATATATATATATATATATATATATTTAATATATGTATTCTAGTATTATTGTTCACAATTCATTTTCTCTCTTAGCTATTCGTATTTTTATCCAAATACGTGTATATATATTTAGATACATATACCGAATTGTATTCCGTATTTATACGGAATATCTTCTAGAAGATGGACACCTCATTATATGATTTTCTTTTTAAAAAATCATTTGCAAATGAGGTGGAGGATGAGGTGGCATGAGCATGGTTGGAGGTATGTAGAGAGGAATGGGCCATTATTTGTTTATTGTAAAATGTTATGAGATATTTTTGGCATGGTTGCAAAATGATTTAGGAGCCATTCTTTTCTACATGCCTTTCTCTCTTCTTCATTTTTCTCTAGCTCATTTTTCTTGAGTTTCTCATGCCTATGTTTCTTCACCTCCTCCTCCTTCTTCTTTAGTTGCTCACTCGAGCTTTGAAAATGAAAGAAAAAGTTAGTGGAAAATTTCTACATCCCCACTCTCTATTGCTAACGACCTTAGAGCGTCGGTTGCTTCGCTAGGCGATGCTGAAGCTTGGATCGTTTCCTTCAGGTGGATCATCTTCGGCAAATGAGGATCGGCTTGCAAGCGCGATCCGGAACACTTGAAGAAAGCTTGAAAATGTGAGTATTCTATACATAGTAGATTAGTTTAGCTCACTTGGTTTTGTATACAAGTACTAGCTCTTTAGTTCGATTCATGGTTTCGGCACTTTAGCAAACTAGAAATTTTTGAAATAAATGTTGCCATCTTGCAAAATTACTTTGCTAGTGTGCCTAAGTTCTTATCAGTGGTATCCGAGGGTTGCTAAAATCTAGACTTGTTTGCACTAATTTAGAGTTTCGATCGACGGAATTTTCTGAATCGCATTTCCAAAATCCCTGCTTGCTGTTCGAATTTCAAAGTTGTTCAAAATTTTTTTCTGATTGCATTAAAATTATGTGCAGGCAAAACTAGAGCCTCAGAAAAATTTAGAGCACTGACAAAATTGGACCGCAGTTCAGCGGTCAAATAGCGCATTTGAGTTCTGTTCCGCGATCGAATTTTAAGCTTAGGCGCCCAAATTTTTTCCTAAGCTCTAATTTTTACCTACAGTGCTTCAAATTTTTTCTAAGCTCTAATTTTCTGCGGCTCTAGTTCATGGAAATATGATTTTTGGAATATTTGGTTTTGGTCCAAATTCGTTTGTGTACTGGTTTGTACTTGGGGGGCTAATGCGGAAAGTTTTATTCGATTGAAATTTTAAATTTTTGTTTTTCTGAGCATTTGTTTTTGCGGCCATGAATATCATAGAGCAGTATAATCTGACTGGTTGCTATATGCACAATCAGACAGGTTTACGAACATGATATTCGCGTTCATATTCTGGGTTGCTCTGTGATTATGGTTATGTCGGATTTGTCATGATGGATAGCCCGGTGTACGTAGTATTAGATGTAATTCTCTATGATGTAATTTATATTCATATTGCGTGGCAAGCGTCCGACATGTGGAATTCCATCATCGCGGCTTGTATTATTCTTTGGGGCGCGTCCAGGTTGCGAACGTAGTCACCGTTGTATATTCTATTTTTCATTACATGCACTAGGATTACCCTACGGCGGGGTGCTCGAGTAGCCGGGTTCTAAATGGAAACGGGCCTCCGTCTCATGGCGTTGAGACCGGGGTGCTTTACTCTAGAATTTGCGGGCTATTTGCCGCACTATAGGATTGACCCGCGGAGGGGTGCCCAAGCCACTGGATTTCGGATGTGCTGGGTAGCCCACTCAGTTCGGTGATTAGGGTTGCCTCGCTTCTTGGATTGGAGGGTGGCTTGCCAATCTCGTAGGGGTCTAGGGTCTCATACTATGGGCTATCCACACGACCGGGAAATTGAATTTCTTATTTGGCTCTATTGAAATGTACTTTTCCTAGTTTATTCGCATTTCCATATTATGTTTGCTTCCGCTGTGATTTTGATGTGATGCTTCTGTTATGTTACTTGATATCATGCGTGAGACGAATGTTCATATATATTATATATATCTACTAGATGCTATATATGTTTTGCATCCGCGCTAATCTTGTCCCCGCCTTGTCGTAAGTTAAGTAATCTTACGGTGAAGACCCGGGACCCGGTGGCGAAAGCGGATGGCATATATGTGCGTGATTATTTTCATTTCTTTCTGGCATGATATGATTAATTGATGGGAATGCATTAATTCTGATTAATGCAAAGAAAAAAAACCTATATAATGTTTTTGGAACCAATTTTAAAAACTGACATTACAGGCATTTCCTTTTACTTTGCACAGCGGTATTCGGTTATGAATATCCAGCACCTCATTCGACGAGGCAAGAGCCTAGATCACTTCATGGGGAGTGACCTAATTGATCTAAAATTTCGGATCGTGTTTTGAAATGTAATCACAACCAAAGAATTTATAACCGTAATCAATTAACGGTGTCGATGTAGCTCGTTAATGAATACAGATCGTCTACTGAGATGTCTGTACTTGTTCGAATTTGTTTTAGTTGAGTCGAAAAGAAAATATAAAAGAAGATGATCCAAGATTTATGAGATTTAATTTCATGAAACATAAAGAAAATAGATCCAGAATCAAGAATCAAGAAGTTATCCCCAATCAATTTGATTTATCAAGATTATAAAGAATAACTTGTAGGATTCGATTGAGTTAATAGCTAATGATGAATCTAATAATTCTTAATCTTATCCATTGATAATTTGTAGCTAGATCGATGATGATGAATGAAGATTAGGGATCCATTGAAGAAACTATGGTTTCTCCTTCACTATCCCTTGTCTATTCAATCATAATCATTCGGATCTCGCCTCTACCAAAGAAAATCATCAATCATTTGACCCCTAATTTGCAACGAAATAATCAAGAAGTGATCTCGTTCCAAATTAAGTCATCAACGATTCTTTTTGCTAAGGTTCACAAATCTCATAAGACTTAAGATTAGTATTATTTAATCATCATTAGATCTATCAATTCTCTCCAATCCTCCACAAGCGGAGATTACTCACACATTATGAAAATTTATGAATCAAGAATGAGATATTTCATAATGCAAGAGTGTAAAGAAAGCAAGAATTACAATTATCACCTTTATTAAATCTTCTTCAAATTACACCTCTAAATTGAGTTTACAAGACTAGCTCTCGAATCGCTCCTGGAAAGGGAATTTGTCGTCGATCTTTGCGTAGCTCGATCGTCTTGAGTCGTGGATCAGATGCGGATCTCTTGCTCTTGATGACGACCGGCGTTGCGATAAAGGATCGTTGGTTGCTTTCTTGATTTGTTCTCGATGGATCTTGATTTGGCTTTGGATTTGGATTTGGGTTAGGGTTTTGGATCACAAGTTATGTCACTCAACTTGTGTAGTGAATTGGTTTGATGTTCAACAACCTTTTGAATGAACCCCTAGGTATCCTTTTATAGATTTTCCTCCATCTTCCCCTAGAAGCTAGGTTGTTATGAGGCTTACATAGGAAGCTAGGTAGGTACCAAGCTTATACAAGAAGCTTGGCTGTTGTAGAGAAGCTTCTGGAGAAATCTAGGGTTTTTGAAGCGTGTTGAGGAAGTTTGGTAGTTGAAAGGAGGCCTCTGCAAAAATTTCCAACCGCTGACGAGTCAGATCGGTCGCAGATCCACGGCGGATCGGCCTGACTCGGCCGCGGATCCGCGGCTGTTTGATGGACTCATTGCATCAATTTATCTGTCTTGTTTTGTGTGGATCTTTAGGGCTTTATTTTATGTCTGGAATTTCATTATTCTTTCTTGGTTGCTGACAGATTTCAATTCTTTGACTTGATGCGCTTTATCGGCAAATTGGCGATTCCAGTTCTTTGACCTGAAGAATTTTCTGCACACAATCTCGATAAAATGTGTTGAGATATACAATTTCATGCGTGTAGTAATAAACACACAATTTCCCTCATAATGCCAGTTATAATGTATAACACATGTTATTTGATATTTTGCAGACGAATTGCTAATATGTGCTATATTTATACCAAACACCTTTAGATGATTAGAAAGAGTAGGGAAATTGATGTGTTAAGAATGCAATATTTTTGACTGATCAAATTCCCCCAAACATAATTTTGGTCGTCTCGAGCAAATATCTTTTATTCAAGAGAAGGAGAAAATATAAGAAAAAGAAAAACTAACTAGCACATTTTCGTAGGCAACACGATTGCACTAAGCACGTGCAACAATCCTTTAAATCTCTAGGTGTCCCTAGTAGGAGGAGTGTTGTCTCTTGAGGGTTTTCAACGGATTGCACCCACAAAATCTATAATAGAAGGAAGACTGTGAAAGTTACATATAAAAATAAGAATTGTAAAATAAAGACTTTGAAAATTAGAGTTTCCAACTACACTAGCTTTTCAGTTGTCATGAGCCCTATCTTAATAGTCATGAAAAGATGTTAGAAATCACATCATCCCTCAATAAAACATCGTCTTTATTCTTCATTCTTACCTTTCTTCCAAACATTGATCATATACCCCAACGTGTGTGTAAAGGACATCCCTACACTCTGAGAATTCAATTCAATCTATCATACTGTTGTCCATCTATCTCAGTATTTTTTAATTGGTGAATATTTAGATGGATTTGCTCACACATTTTTCATGCGACCGTTAATATTTCTTGAGGTACTAACCGACCGATTACTCATGTGCTTGCTTATTAGGTATATTAGTATTTTCCTCGTCTTGCAACACCTCAGGCTTAGCAGTGACTCCCAAACCAGTTGGTCTAAGGCACTAGGTGATAAAGCACCCTCGCTATATTTTTTTATTACTGCCTTGGTGATTGCAAAAATCAGTGTTCATTTTTCTACACCATTTATATTTTTATACTTCATTTATTTTCTTCGTACTTTAGCTTTTAGACAAGAGCATTTCAAGGTATTCTCTACTATCCTGAGTTTCAAGACGTGTGTAAGTGTGTATAGTATCAACATTCAATTGTTTGGCGTCCAGAATAAGAACTATTTTTCAGACTTATTTTTATACTCAGATTAGTGACTTCTTTCATTTTACTAACCCTTAGGACAATGGCTCATAACTACTTATTACCAGTTCGTTTAAGAAAACTTCTAACTTTCTACGTTTTCTTAAAATTTTCTAATCTTTTGGATGTAATTTTTCACTATCTAATCTTTTATTATAAAATTAAATATTAAATATTTTTGTGCTTATGCAAAGTATGATGCAAAGTGATGTGCAAATAAGCACAAACCTCCCCCAAACCTGTTTACAACAGTGTTCTCACTGTTGCCATCTGTTAAATCTCAGAAACCTGAAGACTTGGGAGGAAAAATTTATTGACGGGGGAAATAATATATGAACATGAAAATCTCCCCCAAACTTATTTACTCAGCTCCATTCTAAAGATGATATAGTATTTTTCAAGACATGGATGTGAGACGGAGGAATTTTAGTCAAGATAAAATGGCTCCTGTAAAAACAGGAGCTCCTCCGTGGGGTCAGTGGAAAAATAAGGTTTTAATCTATGTCCATTTATTTTGAAAATTGTACCGTTTTCAACATTTTCAAGCTCAACTACCCCGTGCGGGTATATATACCGCACAACAAAAGGTCCTTTCCACCGAGATTTTAGCTTACCCGCATGAAGATGGAGACGTGAATCATAAAGAAGGACTTGTTGACCAGGTGTAAAAGTTTTTCTCAACATGTTTTTATCGTGAAATACCTTAGTCCGGTTCTTTACAATTACAGCATTATCGTAAGCTTGATCGCGGAGTTCGCTTAGCTCGTTTAATTGTAGCTTCCGAAAGTTGCAGGCTTGATTTATGTCAAGGTTATGTTCTTTAATGGCCCACATTGCTTTTTGTTCAATCTCGACCGGAAGGTGGCAAGCCTTACCAAACACTAGACGATAAGGAGACATACCTAGATCGGTTTTATATGCGGTACTAAATGCCCAAAGAGCATCCGTCAATTTGGTTAACCAATCTTTTCGATTTTTAGAAACTGTTTTCTACAAAATTTGTTTGATTTGTCTGTTGGAAACCTCAGCTTGCCCGCTCATTTGGGGATGATAAGGTGTGGAAAGTTTGTTGTTGATTGCATATTTCCGCATTAAAGTCTCGAAAGGCCGATTACAGAATGCGTCCCGTCATCGCTAATGATAGCACGTGGGTGTCCAAATCGCGAAAAGATATTTTCTTTTAAGAACTTAATGACAACCTTTTTGTCATTAGTGCGACAAGGAACAGCTTCCACTCATTTTGAGACGTAATCAACCTCAAACAATATGTACAAATTCCCAAAGGAGTTGGGAAAAGGACCCATAAAATCAATACCCCAAACGTCAAAAATTTCAACCACCAGGATTGGTTGAAGTGGTATCTCATTTCTCTGAGAAATCCTACCCATAAGTTGACACTGTGGACAGGTTTTGCAATGAGCAAATGCATCTTGGAATAAAGTCGACCAATAAAAACCGCATTGCAAAAGCTTCTCTGCCGTATTTCGAGGACCGAAGTGACTTCCACATGCCTGATTATGACAGAAAGATAGAACGCTCTTGAATTCATCATTGGGGACACATCTGCGAATGATCTGGTCAGGACAATATTTAAACAAATAAGGTTCATCCCGTTAATAGTGTTTTACTTAGGAAAGAAATCGATATTTGTCCTGTTTCGACCATTCGTGGGGAATAAGTCCCGTAGCAAGATAATTCACAATATCCACGAACCAAGGTTCGTTGGATACTTTCAAGAGTTGTTCGTCCGGAAAAGAGTCATTAATTGGCAAGGTCACAGGTGAAGAAGAAATCCGCGAAAGATGGTCGGCTACTACGTTTTCACATCCTTTCTTATCTTGAATAACAAGATCAAATTCTTGTAATAGAAGGATCCAACGTATTAACCTACCTTTAGCATCCTTCTTCGTCAAAAGATATTTTAAGGCGGAGTGGTCAGTGTACACAACAATTGGTGGGCCAATCAAGTAAGGCCTAATTTTTCTAATACAAATACAGCTGCCAAAAGTTCTTTTCCAGTAGTTGTATAATTAATTTGAGCATCATTCAGGGTCTTGCTTGCATAATAAATCACGTGTGGTATCTTTTCAATGTGCTGTCCTAAGACTGCACAAACTGCAAAATCTGATGCATCACACATAAGCTCAAATGGGTGGTTCCAATCTGGAGATGACAAAACGGGGGCTGCAGTGAGGGAATTCTTAAGTGAGTCAAATGCAATCTCACAATCCGAGTCAAAATGAAAGGTTGTGTCCTTGGCCAAAAGAAGAGTTAAGGGTCTAGCAATTTTGCTAAAATCTTTAATGAATCTCCGATAAAAGCCTGCATGTCCAAGAAAAGATCGTATATCTTTGACACATTTAGGATGAGGAAGGTTATGAATGACATCTATTTTAGCTCTGTCAACCTCAATGCCTTTTTGTAAAATGACATGTCCAAGCACAATTCCTTCTTGGACCATGAAATGACATTTTTCCCAATTCAAGATTAAGTTGTTATCTTTGCAACGAGTAAGAACTGCGTCAAGATGTGATAGGCAGTCATCAAAAGAATCTCTGAATATCGAGAAATCGTCCATGAAAATCTCCAGAAAATTCTCGGCCATATCCGAGAATATCCCCATCATACACCGCTGAAATGTAGCGGGAGCATTACATAACCCAAAGGGCATGCGTCTGTAAGCAAAAGTACCACAAGTACAAGTAAATATAGTTTTGTCTTGATCCTTTTCGGCAATAGGGACCTGGTTATAGCCAGAGTATCCGTCCATGAAGCAATAATATTCCCGTCCAGCTAAGCGTTCTAACATCTGGTCAATAAAAGGTAGAGGAAAGTGGTCTTTCCTCGTTGCGGCATTGAGTTTTCTATAATCAATACATACAAGCCACCGAGTTTGAGTGCGTGTCTGGATTAACTCATTAGCCTCATTTGTTATGATCGTGATGCCAGATTTCTTAGGGACTACATGAATTGGACTTACCCATTGGCTATCAGAGATTGGGTAAATGATACCACTGTCAAGGCATTTGACGATTTCTTTCTTTATCGCCTCCTTCATGACGGGGTTTAACTGTCTCTGTGGTTCTCGGGTTGGCTTGGTTTCATCCATCAGATGTATATGATGTTTTACAATCAAGGGACTAATCCCTTTGATGTAAGCCATAGTCCAACCAAAAGCCTGACTATTAGATCTCAATACCGTCAAAAGCGCATTCTGTTGCTCTAAGGCTAGAGAAGCTGATATGATCACGGGTAAAGACACATTCTCACCTAAATATGCATATTTAAGATGAGAAGGTAACAATTTGAGATCTAATATCGGCGGTGAAACAATAGAAGGCGGGGGTAAATAAATGACATTCAGATTCACGAAGAAGCTCGTAGCCTGCAAAGGATACAGACTCGGAATGTGATGAGTCAAAAGATTCAGACTCAGGAGTGGAAAAAGTGTCCTCACTAAGATGTGCAAGATCAAACATTGATGTGCTAATGTCGTCGAGATCTTCAAAGCAAAGTTCATCAACCTCACAGCTTTCGGGAGCTATCTCGTGGACAGAACGGACATCAAGAATGTGAGCAGAGGGTTCAGACGGCTGACTTCCAATTTTGTAAATGTTCAGTTCAATTGTTATTTTTCCAAAAGATAGGTTCATAGAACCGTTTCGACAATTAATGACAGCATTGGAAGTGGCAAGGAATGGTCGACCCAGATCACCGGAATTTGGTTTCGTGGGTTTGCTACAGGCTGTGTATCAAGAACAATAAAGTCCACAGGGAATATAAATTCCCCGACTTTTATCAACACATTCCCCAGTTCATCCCTAGGTTTGGTGATTGATCGATCTGCCATTTGGAGAGTGCAATGAGCTGGTTTCAACTCTCCAGTCCCTAACTGCTCGTAGACAGAGTATGGAAGCAGTTTAACACTTGCGCCAAGGTCAAGTAGAGCACGGTTAATATTTTTACCCCTAATAGAAATCGATATTGTAGGACATCCAGGGTCCTTACGTTTCTTTGGTAACTGTGGCTGTCACGTTTTAGAAATCGTTATACGAATTTTTCCGTTTTAGGGTAAAATAGTCGGTATTTTCCGTTTTAACCCGATTGTGATCAAACGTCCGTATAAACTTGCCGGCACCTAGTTTAGCCAGAATAAAGCTAGTGCGCGAGTTTTGCGGGTCAATGGGATGTTTTGGTTCAAATAGAATTTTTTCCTAATTAAATATTATTTTAAGTGGTAAATTATATACGTATATTGTGGTAATTACTTCTAATGAGAATTATTGCTAATCTGATTACTAGATTGAGTTTAGAAGCTTCTCCTCAAATATCTAGATATTTTTTTGATGACTAATGGTTTATTTATTTTAAAAAGAAAAGAAAAGAAGAAAGGTTGCAATAGCATTTATTGAAGCATTAATCTTTTGTGCTAGATATTTCCTTGCAATTACACAAAACACCCCCCCCCATTTCAATGGCCGAGCCTCCCCAAATTTTCCCCAAATTTTTCCAAGCCCGTTTCTTCTACTCTCACTCAAAAACTCTTCTAAAATAGAAAAATAAATCCACAAAATCCTAAATAAAAAATTAAACCATCATTTCTCTTCACAAACTATCTTGGATCATCATGAAAAAGCATCTTTTTGGAGGGAAATCTTGATGGAGCTAGTTGATCTTTTGTGTTCTCGAGAGGTATATTTTCTAAATCAAATCCTTAATTTGGTTGTATTAGATCTTTAAGCTAGTTAATTAAAAGATGAATATAGCTTTAAACTCTTGATTAATTAATTCATCATAATTTTTAAGAAATTCAAATTAGGGTAAAACTTGATGAAGTGTTTAATGTTAATTGAAGTGGAAGAAAAACTTAACTTAGTAGAATATGATAAGTGTTGTTAATTACTACTTTGTCTAATTAAGACTTTTAGCTTACTAGGTATTACTAAAACTTAATTAAGCAAGTTTACAAATATGGAAGTGGTTTTGGATAGTTTAGTTAAGCTATTGTACGTTGTTTGAAATCGCTAGATATGTGTTAGCTTTAAACTTGTGCAAAATATTGCGATAAGTTGTTTACAAGGTTTCGGTGTATTTTCGATGTGGGTTCAATTGGTTGTTGCGAGATTATATCTATTATATTCTTCGTATTTGATTGTGTTGTGTTTACGCGATCGGGACGATCGGAGTCTAGACTTGGTGTTTCGTAGTTTAGCGACCCTAGTTAGGGTTTTTGCCGATGTCGTGCGCGTTTAGTGCGCTAGGTGCGCAGTGTAATTTTCTGGGCGTTATCCTTACGTTTCGTTAACATGCGTCGACGTAGGATATTTAGCTTATGTGATGTGTTTGTGAAATTTTAGAATCACAAGCAGGGACTTCAGACGTTGCGAACAAAGGGTAGCAGGTGGTCGGATTTTCATAGCTCGAGACCATCGGTGAGTAGATTTAACATCTACGGGAAATCGCTCGTATGGCGTTATGCGTTGGGCTGATATGATATGATAGCTTCTTGTTATTCGCATATGAGTTGATTGCATACGAACGTCATTGCATAATATTACCTGTTCTACCTTGACTTGTACCTTTTAGACATAACACATTACTGATGGTTCATGTTGCACGAGCACTGAATTGTATGCTACACCCACACCGTCGATAATTGCCATAACATGCACAACCTACATACATACATGCTGTTTTATTGGATAGGGATAGTTGAGATAGGGACTCATATTCCATTTCACTTACCTTGCTATAGAAACTAGTACATCATGCATACATACTGACATGTATACCCACATATCTTGCAATAGTTGCATATACCCTAAGTGGTATTGTATTGACATTTGATATTGAGACGTAGGTTATTATGCTATTGTGCTATGAGATGCATCATGCATACTTGTTTACATGTAGATACTTAAGCCTTGCTACAATTAAATATACACCTCATAGGATGCTGCACTTGATTTCGGAGGATTTAGGAACCGCATGATATATTTTAAAGCTGGATTCATTTTAAAAAAAGGCTTTCCCTTAATATGCTCACATTGTTGTTTTATTTTGCATATATCAGTTTTCATGGATTTACGCATTGAGATATGGATTTCATATGATTTATGGATTTGAGAACCGTGGGGGTATTTCAAGAAAACTATGTATTGTTTGAAAACCCGATTTCTCTTAATATGATATTTCAGCGCATCCACCATGTGATTTCTTAGTTCTGAGATTTGGCTTGTGATACCAGATTCGAGGAGCGGGAGGCACTATCTGCGGGTACATGGTGGACCCGGTATGGTACCCCGGGGCGAGTGGTGATTTCGTGGTGTAGACGATAAGCCTGACAGAGGGACCACTACCCACCAGTGATTGTATTTGGACTCGGCGGTTATCGTGGGGATACCGACCGGAGTGATGTACGACATATCGTCAGGGCCAGTCGTGGTAACAGCGCCTGAGTTATGAGGATTTACGTGTCGATGCTAGACACGGGTTTCATAATGTTTCGAGTGTTGATGTTTGACACTCAGGTTTCCATGATTTTTACGTATCGTCGGTGGACATACGTGGTTGATATCCTCATATATATATATATATATATATATAAACACACATACAAGTATATGTTTTCATGATGTTTGGGTGTCGATGTTGGACACTCGGGTTCCATGAGACTTACAGGATGTGAGGGCCAATCTGTGGATGCGGTGCCTGAGAATGTTTGGATTTGATGTGTCGGTGAGGGACACTGGGGTTTTTCCATGCTGTTGATTTTTGCATGAGGTTTTATTAAATCATCATATACTCAGGATTATTTTTTATATGCATTGCTTCATGTAGTTGTAGTACCCTGATGATGTACCTTTACATGATTGTTGCATATTCATATTGTCATACTTATGCTATCGGATTACATGTGATAGATTAATCGCTATTCGTACATACTTACGATTACGGTATGATGTTAATTACTATTCACGAGTTGGCAACTCACCCCCGTTGTGCCACAGTGTTTTGCAGGACTTACACTCTGAGTAGTCACGGCAGGGCGTCTTATCATCTCTACTTTTGCGGATACCGCTATGGTTGGCTGTGAGGCCTTTGCTTTAGGTGTGTTTGCGATTATCCGTTTATACATTGTATATCTTTTTGTTGGATCTAGTATTCTCCATTACCACTTCTTGTATTTGACTTAGAGACGAGTTGTGAGGATTCACTGTTGTACTATTATTTTGGTGACTTTAGTTGTCGTGCTCGTGGGAGCCGGTCTTATTGTAAAGTTTTACTTCTTTATGCAGTTTTCTTTTATATGCTTGTGGTGGTTGTCTCCGCCGTTAGGCGTGATTTGCTCTTTGGAATGCTTTATATATTATCTATGTTATACCCGTTTTCGGGGCTCGTTTTTACAAAGGAGGTGCTGCCGAAATTTTCAAGAAAGAAAACTAAAGTTAAAGATTTTACTTAAGATTTTCCGAATGTTTTAAACTATGTTTTTCTCCATTTATCCCTTTTGGGGTGGTTTAGATTTCTGGGTTTCGGCTTACTTAAATTACGTACGCCTGTAGATGTTACGTGATTTAAGGGCAGGTCATGTGCCTAATTTTGGGTCGTGACAAAGTTGGTATCAGAGCGCTAGATTTTTACCTTTCGGAGTGTAGGATGACCTTGGTATGATAGAGTTGGTAGCTTAAGCAGCATAACGTAGCTTGTGTATGTTCTGCGGCATACTTACGACACGGTACTCCGCCTAAGTGACCTTAGGACTTATTGATTGAAATTCTTCCGTGATTTATATACATCCTTGTGATTGATTTCCATATCCTTATCGAATCTTATTTCAATTTCCACCCTATATTCCGCCGAAGACTACGAGGGCACAGAGAGCGGCCGCGAGGGCCGAGGTCAGAGTGGACTCGTCTGAAGCGAGGACTTACCAGGGCGGTACGCCTGTTGTACCGGAGCACATTGCTATGTTTGGGGCTGGTATGCAGGAACTGCGCCAGATGATGGGGACTTTAGTGGAGGCCATTCGAGCGCAGGGGCAAGCAGTTGTTCCACCCGTTGCAGGGACCATGATGGTACCTACTGTTCCGGCAGTCACAGTTACAGCTACGTAGGTTATTACCGTGTCACTGATAGAGTTCATGAGGCTGATGCCTCCGGTGTTCACTGGTACAGATGCTACTGAGGATCCGCAGTCGTATATCGACCGGAAGGCCAGGATTTTTCGTTCGCTCCGATGCTCCGACGAGAAATGGGTGGAGTTCGCGAGCTTTCGTCTGGAGGGTCTGGCCCAGAAGTGGTGTGAGTCCATGGAGAGGGGCAGAACCGCAGGTCTTGCTCCTATGACCTGGGCTGAGTTTGTGATGGCATTTCTCGCCCGTTTTCTTCCACCGAGCTTCACGGATGTGCGAGCGCGCAGATTTGAGTCGTTACGCCAGACTCCGGGGATGACGATGTCTGAGTATGATGTACTGTTTACCGAGCAGTCTGTGTATGCTTCGTACTTGGTGGCGACTGAGGAGATGAGGGTGAAGAGGTTTGTTTGAGGCCTGCTTACCCAGTTGTTTCTAGCTATCAGCATTCAGCATTGCGACACATATGCAGCAGCAGTGGATGCAACCCTTTTGGTTGAGGAGCGTCTTTCTGAGTCGTCGGTTGTTCCAGAACCGAAGAGGACTCGTACGGATGTATCAGCACAGAGACAGAGGTTTGCACGCTGAGGCAGAGTTCCTTCAGACTCGGGGGCTAGCAGAGACGTTGGACGGGGCAAGTTTTTCATCTCTTATTCCCAGGAGGGTCAGCGGCAGTCTTATGGGTGCTTTGGGTATGGCAGTCTACATCACCTTGTTCGAGATTGTACCGTGGTACGTCAGAGACGGCCAGCCGTACCCCAGGTTACTTTACCACCTTCTCCGCCTCAGAGAGCGTTGCCTCTTATTCCTGTTGTTGTGCCACGTCAGACTCTTGCTCAGAGAGGTCGTGGTCACTGTGGTTTTGTGCCGAGAGGACGAGGTGGCCAAGTCAGAGGGCAGCCAGTTGCCGGTAGAAGGCAGGCTCGGGTTTTTGCCTTGACTCACCAGGACGCGCAGGCGTCCAATGCCGTAGTTTCAGGTACCCTTTCTGTATGTTCTTATGATGCACATGTTCTTTTCGATCCCGGATCTACGCATTCGTATGTTTCTACGCACTTCATGCCGAGGTTAGGCCGAGAGTCGTGTTTGCTTGATCGGCCGCTTGTCGTGACTACTCCAATTGGAGAGTCGTTTGTTGCACGACACGTATTCTTGTCTTGTGCTGTCCATATAGCAGACAGAGATCTGTCCGTCGAATTGATCCTTCTTGAGATGTTGGACTTCGACATTCTGCTGGGTATGGACTGGTTAGCTACTTGCTACGCATCCGTGGACTGCCGTGAGAAGACTGTTAGGTTTTGTTTTTCCAGCGAGTCAGTGTTTGTTGTGCAGGGGGACCGTGGTGCCGCCCCTCACAGTTTGATTTCTGTCCTTTGCGCTAGTTGGCTTTTGAGGAGAGAATGTCGGGGATTCTTGGCTTTCATTCATGATACTGGAGCCACAGTGGAGTCGTTGGACCTGGTTCCTACCGTGCGAGAGTGTCCCGACGTTTTTCCAGATGAGTTACCTGGAATGCCGCCAGAGCGCGGTATTGAGTTCTGCATTGATCTGATTGCTGGCACGGAGCCTATTTCTATACCGCCTTATCGGATGGCTCCAGCAGAGCATAGAGAGATTAAAGATCAATTGCAAGAATTGCTTGATAGGGGACTTGTGCGTCCGAGTGTTTCGCCGTAGGGAGCTCCTGTTCTGTTCGTCAAGAAGAAGGACGACAGTTTGAGGTTGTGTGTGGATTATCGTCAATTGAACTGAGTTATGGTGCGGAATAGGTATCCTTTACCTCGCATTGACGATTTATTTGATCAGCTCCAGGGTGCGAAGAATTTTTCTAAGATTGATTTGCGTTTGGGTTATCATCAGTTGCGGGTTCGGAATTATGACATTCCGAAGACTGCTTTTCGTACGCACTATGGGCATTATGAGTTTCTGTTGATGTCGTTCGGACTCACCAATGCGCCAGCAGTGTTCATGGATCTGATGAACCGGATTTTCAGGCCGTTCCTCGACCAGTTTATTATTGTGTTTATTGATGACATACTGGTTTACTTTAGGAGTCGTGAGGAGCATGAGCAGCACTTGAGGATTGCTTTGCAGATTTTGAGAAAGCACCAGCTGTATGCTAAATTCTCAAAGTGCGCGTTTTGGCTTGATAGAGTTGACTTCCTGGGTCATGTGGTGACGGGTGACGGTATTCTTGTGGACCCGAGGAAGATTGAGGCTATGCAGATTTGGCCCAGACCTGTATCGGTGACTGAGGTCCACAGCTTTTTGGGCTTAGCTAGTTATTATTGCCGTTTTGTGCAGGATTTTTCGAGTATCGGTGCACCGCTGACCGGACTGACTCGGAAGGAGGTTCCTTTTCTTTGGACTGATGCGTGCGAGCAGAGTTTTCAGCAGTTGAAGACTCGGTTGACGACGGAACCAGTTCTATCTTTGTCTTCTGGATCGGGTGGCTATGTTGTTTTTTGTGATGCTTCTCGAGTGGGGCTCGGTTGTGTACTGATGCAGCATGATTGAGTGATTGCTTATGCTTCTAGGTAGCTGAAGAGGCACGAACAGAATTACCCCACTCATGATCTTGAGATGTCTGCAGTTGTCTTTGCATTGAAGATTTGGAGACACTACTTGTACGGGGAGTCAAGTTAAATCTTCACGGATCACAAGAGCTTGAAGTACATCTTCCAGCAGCGAGATCTGAATCTGCGATAGCGCCGTTGGATGGAGCTTGTGAAGGATTATGATTGTGAGATCTTTCATCACCCGGGCAAGGCGAATGTGGTAGCTGATGCTTTGAGTCGTAGGCCCGGGGGTAGCTTATCCCAGTTGAGCGCAGTTCAGTGTCAGTCTTCTGCAGATTGGCAGCTCTTGTGTGATGGAAGAGTGCAGTTCGAGTTCACTTCCGCTGTGGGACAGCTTTCCCATGTCTGCGCCCGTCCACTACTACTTGATCGTATCCGTGAGGCGCAGTCCAGTGATGTTGTTTGAGATTCTTAAGCTTGTTCGGCAGGGTACAGTTTTGGAGTTCATGATTGATGACCAGGATGTTCTACGATGCGGGACTCGCTTGTGTGTACCCGATGCTGATGGGTTGAGACGCGAGATCCTAGAGCAGGCACATCAGTCGGCCTTTAGCGTTCATCCAGGTTCCACCAAGATGTACCATGACTTGAGAGACTTTTACTGGTGGGAAAGGATGAAGCGCGATATTTCGGACTTCGTTTCGAGGTGCCTAACTTGTCAGCAAGTCAAGGCTGAGCATCAGAGACCGGCTGGAGATTTGCAGCCTTTACCCGTTCCGGAGTGGAAATGGGAGCATATTTCCATAGACTTCATTGTGGGTCTACCCAGGACCAGTCGAGGGTACGACTCCATTTCGGTGATTGTTGACCGGTTGACGAAAGCAGCTCACATCCTTCCAGTGAAGACCACTTTCGGCTATGCTCAGTATGCTCAGTTGTACATAGATGAGATTGTGTGTTTGCACGGTGTTCTCACATGCATAGTATCCGACAGAGGCACCCAGTTTACTAGCCGTCTTTGGCAGAAGCTTTAGGAAGCTTTAGGTACCCGGTTGAATTTTAGCACCGCTTTTCATCTATAGACCGATGGTCAGTCGGAGCGGACTATACAGACTCTGGAGGATATGCTTCATGCATGTGTGCTTGATTTTTGTGGCAGTTAGGATCGTCACTTGCCGTTGATTGAGTACTCCTACAACAACAGCTTTCAGGAGACTATTCAGATGGCACCTTTTGAGGCTTTGTATGGTAAGAAGTGTCGACCGCCAGTCTGTTGGATCGAACTCAGCGAGAGTAGAGTTTTGGGACCCCATCTAGTTCAAGAGACTTTGGAGAAGATCCAGCTGATTCAGGACAGGATAAGAGCAGCCCAGTGCAGGCAGAAGTCTTATGCCGACCGTCGCCGTCGCAGACTTGAGTTTGCTGTGGGGGATCATGTATTCCTGAGGATTTCTCCGATGAAAGGCGTTATGCGATTTGGGAGGAAAGGGAAGCTCAGTCCTAGATTTGTTGGTCCCTTCGAGATCCTTGAGCGATTGGGTTCTGTTGCTTATCGTTTGCCGCTCCCGCCTAGTTTTCCAGATTTTCACCCCGTTTTCCATGTGTCGATGCTTCGTAGATACCTTCATGATCCTTCTCACATGATTCAGCACCAGACCGTTCAGCTTAAGCACGATCTTTCGTTCACCGAGCAGCCGGTAGTTATTTTGGATCGGCAGGCGAAGAAACTTCGGTCAAAGGTCTTACCATCTGTGAAGGTTCTTTGGCATAGCCCTACTAGTGAGGAGATCATTTGGGACGCTGAGAACGAGATGCGGAAGAAATTCCCTCATCTCTTCGAAGGTACGCGTAATTAAATTTTAATTCGGGGACCGAATTTCTATAAGGGGGAGATTGTAACGTTTTAGAAATCGTTATACGAATTTTTCCGTTTTAGGGTAAAATAGTGGGTATTTTCCGTTTTAACCCGATTGTGATCAAACATTCGTATAAACTTGCCGGCACCTAGTTTAGCTAGAATAAAGCTAATGCGCGAGTTTTGGGGGTCAATGGGATGTTTTGGTTCAAATAGAATTTTTCCTTAATTAAATATTATTTAAAGTGGTAAATTATACACGTAAATTCTGGTAATTAGTTATAATGAGAATTATTGCTAATCTTATTACTAGATTAAGTTTGGAAGCTTCTCCTCAAATATCTAGATATTTTTTTGATGACTAATGGTTTATTTTTTTAAAAAAGAAAAGAAAAGAAGAAAGGCGGCAATAGCATTTATTGAAGCATTAATGTTTTGTGCTAGATATTTCCTTGCAATTACACAAAACACCCCCCCCCCCCTTTCAATGGCCGAGCCTCCCCAAATATTCCCCAAATTTTTCCAAGCCCATTTCTTCTTCTCTTCCACTCAAAAACACTTCTAAAATTCCAAAATAAATCCACAAAATCCTAAATAAAAAATTAAACCATCATTTCTCTTCACAAACTAGCTTGGATTTTCATGAAAAAGCATCTTTTTAGGGGAAAATTTTAATGGAGCTAGCTGATCTTTTGTGTTCTTGAGAAGTATAATTTCTAATTCAAATCCTTAATTTGGTTGTATTAAATCTTTAAGCTAGTTAATTAAATGATGAATATAGCTTTTAACTCTTGATTAATTAATTCATCATAATTTTTAAGAAATTCAAGTTAGAGTAAAACTTGATGAAGTGTTTAATGTTAATTGAAGTTGAAGAAAAACTTAACTTAGTAGAATATGATAAGTGTTGTTAATTATTACTTTGTCTAATTAAGACTTTTAGCTTACTAGGTTTTTACTAAAACTTAATTAAGCAAGTTTAAAAATATGGAAGTGGTTTGGATAGCTTAGTTAAGCTATTGTAAGATATTTGAAATCGCTAGATATGTGTTATATTTGAACATGTGCGAAATATTGCGATAAGTTGTTTAATAGGTTTCGGTGTATTTTCGATGTTGGTTCAATTGGTCGTTGCGAGATTATATCTATTATATTCTTCGTATTTGATTGTGTTGTGTTTGCATGATCGGGACGATCGGAGTCTAGACTTGGTGTTTCGTAGTTTAGCGACCATAGTTAGGGTTTTTACCGATGTCGTGCGCGTTTAGTGCGCTAGGTGAGCAGTGTAATTTTTTGGGTGTTATCCTTGCGTTTTGTTAAATTTGCGTCGACGTAGAATATTTAGTTTATGTGATGTGTTTGTGAAATTTTAGGATCGCAAGCGGGGATTTCGGACGCTGCGAACAAGAAGAAGCAGGTGGTCGGATTTTCATAGCTCGAGACCATCGGAGAGTAGATTTAACATCTACGGGGAAATTGCCCGTATGGCGTTATGCGTCGGGACTGATATGATATGATGGCTGCATGTTATTCGAATATGGGTTGATTGCATACGAACGTCATTGCATAATATTACCTGTTGTACCTTGACTTGTACCTTTTAGACATAACACATTACTGATGGTTCATGTTGCACGAGCACTGAATTGTATGCAACACCCACAACGCCGGTAATTTCCATGACACGCACAACCTACATACATGATATTGTATTGGACAGGGATAGTTGAGGTAGGGACTCATATTCCATTTCACATACCTTGCTATAGTTACTTGTATATCATGCATACATACTGACATGTACACCCACATATCTTGCAATAGTTGCATATACCGTAAGTGGTATTGTATTGACATTTGATATTGAGACGTAGGTTATTATGCTATTGTGCTATGAGATGCATCATACATACTTGTTTACATGTAGATACTTAAACCTTGCTACAATTAAATATATACCTCATAGGATGCTGCACTTGATTTCGGAGGATTTGGGAACCGCATGATATATTTTAAAGCCGATTCATTTTAAAGAAAGGCTTTCCCTTAATATGCTCACATTGTTGTTTTATTTTGCATATATCAGTTTTCATGGATTTACGCATTGAGATATGGATTTCATATGATTTATGGATTTGTGAACCGTGGGAATATTTCAAGAAAACTATGTATTGTTTGAAAACCCGGTTTCTCTTTATATGATATTTCAGTGCGTCCACCTTGTGATTTCTCGGTTCTGAGATTTATCTTGTGATACCCGATTCGAGGAGCGGGATGCACCATCTGCGGGTACATGGTGGACCCGGTATGGTATCCCGGAGCGAGTGGTGATTTCGTGGTGTAAACGATAAGCCTGACAGTGAGACCACTACCTACCGGTGATTGTATTTGGACTCGGCGGTTATCGTGGGGATACCGACCGGAGTGATGTACGATATATCGTCAGGACCAGTCGTGGTGACAGCGCCTGAGTTATGAGGATTTACATGTCGATGCTAGATACGGGTTTTGTGATGTTTTGAGTGTCGATGTTTGATACTCAGGTTTCCATGATTTTTATGTATCGTCGGTGGACATATGTGGTTGATATCCTCATACATATATATATATATATATACACACACACACACACACATACAGGTATACGTTTTTATGATGTTTAGGGTGTCGATGTTGGACACTCAGGTTCCATGAGACTTACAGGATGTGAGGGCCGATCTGTGGATGCGGTGCCTGAGGATGTTGGGATTTGATGTGTCAGTGAGGGACACTGGGGTTTTTCCATGCTGTTGATTTTTGCATGAGGTTTTATTATATCATCCTATACTCAGGATTATTTTTTATGTGCATTGCTTCATGTAGTTGTAGTACCCTGATGATGTACCTTTAAATGATTGTTGGATATTCATATTGTCATACTTATGCTATCGTATTACATGTGATAGATTAATCGCTATTCGTACATACTTGCGATTACGGTATGATGTTAATTACTATACACGAGTTTGCAACTCACCCCCGTTGTGCCACAGTGTTTTGCAGGACTTACCCTCTGAGTAGTCGCGGCAGGGTGTCTTATCATCTCTATTTTTGTGGATACCGCTACGGTTGGCTGTGGGGCCTTTGCTTTAGGTGGGTTTGCGATTATCCGTTTGTACATTGTATATCTTTTTGTTGGATCTAGTATACTCCATCTACCACTTCTTGTATTTGACTTAGAGACGAGTTGTGAGGATTCGGTGTTGTACTATTATTTTGGTGACTTTGGGTGACGTGCTCGTAGGAGCCGGTCTTATTGTAAAGTTTTACTTCTCTATGCAGTTTTCTTTTATATTTCTTCGCTTCGGCGTCGTATATATGCTTGTAGTGGTTGTCTCCGCCGTTGGGCGTGATTTGTTCCCATTTGGGATCCTTTATATATTATCTATATTGTACCCGTTTTCGGGGCTAGTTTTTACAAAGGAGGTGCTGCCGAAATTTTCAAGAAAGAAAACTAAAGTTAAAGATTTTACTTAAGATTTTCCGAATGTTTTAAACTATTTTTTTCTCCATTTATCCCTTTTTGGGTGGTTTAGATTTCTGGGTTTCGGCTTACTTAAATTACGTACGCCTGTAGACGTTACGCGATTTATGGGCCGGTCATGTGCCTAATTTTGGATCATGACAGTGGGGTAAAAGCAGTGCTAACATTATTCGTCATGAATACCTTTTTAGGCACTTGAGTCTTCCTCTTCCTTGTGCACAAGTCCTTTAAAATTTTTTCATAAGACGGAACTTGTTGGATAGCATCTAGGAGAGGGATGTTGATGTTAACCTGTTTGAACATTTCCATAATCTTCTCCATATGTGGACTCGATTTGTTTTCCCTTAACCGATTCGGATAAGGAGCTTTAACAATAATAGCTGGGTCCAACATTAGAGAAGGTGGTGTGTGTGGATCCGATCCCAGAATAGGAGTGGGGATCGTCTTTGGTGGACTAGAAGAAGTAGGATGAGGGTTCGAGCCTTGAGGAAAAAGAAGAATATGCTCGCAAGAAGGTGGTGGGGTAGACGAACAAGGATCAGATGTGGAAGGAAAAGTGGAAGTAAAAGCCGGGGTGTTATTGATTAATTCATCATGATTATCAATCTCTTCACCGACTTGATTATTCAGCACTCTTCCGGATCTCAACGTTGTAATTGCATTCACATTATAGTGTTGTGAATGTCTAGGATTCGGTAGGGTTGAGATGGAAGTTTCCCTTTCTCTCTAGCACTCATTTCGGCATTCAATCGTGCAATTTATGCTTCCATCGATTTAATACTCTCACCGTGTGAGACGGAGTTCTTCTTTATGTCATCGACAGAATACATTATCTCAGCCGAAACTTGCATGAAATTTTTCAGAATCAAATTCATGGTTTGTGCGAGTGAAGAGGAGTCATCAGTACCGGTCAATTGCAAAGAATTAGACGGTGCAGAAGTGTTGACCGGATTTTGAAAGTTTTGTGATTGATAGGGGTGCTGAGTCAGTTGTAGTGGTTGTTGTTGTTGTGGAGGGACACTTTGAAAGTTGTTTTGGTTTGGAACCGTGTTTTGAGTTTGGTGTTGGTTCCAAGCAAAGTTAGGGTGATTCCTCCAATCCTGATTATAAGTGGAAGAATACGGATCGTTTCTAGGTCTTTACTGAAAAGCAGCATTTGTGTGCTCTTGACCTTGAAAAAGGAGAATTCAATGGACATTCTTCTGACAAATGTGATGGATCAGTACAGCATCTACAGACAGTTCTGGGGAGTGTCATCAGATTTAGGAAGGCTAATAAAAATTTGTGTTCCATAGCTTTGAGTTTCTTTTGAATTGATGCCATTTCAGCTCTAACTCCTATGGAAATATCCAGTTGATGGATACCACCCCTAGATGATGGTTGACTTACACTCTCCCACTGTAAAGATTTTTCAGCAAAATCTTCTAAAAATTTCCAAGCTTCACCATCGTCTTTAGACATGAAGTTTCCTTGACACATGGATTCAATATTCTGTTTTGTTGTAGGATTAATGCCCTCATATATGATTCTGCACAGATCCCATCGGTAGATTCCGTGATGAGGACATTGAACTAACAGATCCTTGAAGCGTTTAAAACACTTCGAAAATGATTCATTGGGAAGCTGGGTAAATTGATTTATTTCGCTACGGACTCGGGCTGTCTTATGATTGGGATAAAATTTCTTTAGGGAAGCTACGACGAATACATCCCAGTTTGAAATTGAATATGCGGCTGTGTTATAAAGCCACTTCTCGGCTAAATTGTACAAAGTGAACGGAAGAAGACGTAGACGCATAGCATCCACAGAAAGTTGTGAAGTACCCATCATAACGCATACGTTTTCAAATTTGGTAATAAAAACGTATGCGTCTTCAGACTCGAGACCGTGAAATTTGGGTAAAAGATTGATGTATTAAGGTTTGATTTCGAAATTATCCCCATTGACTGGTGGAATGGAAAGACAGGTAGAAAGAGGATCTCGAATGGGGTAGCATCTCTCTTGGAGAGAGATGTGGGGTGGATTCTACACACCTGCCGACGGTGGCAGAGCGGTGTTAAAGAAGTTGGATGGAGATCTATCCATCGAAGTGGATGTGGTAGCGGGTGAAGAAAAAGTAGATGTAGAATTACCGACTTTTAAATCGATAGGAGGAACGCAGGCAAGACGAGCACTAGAATCCCGTGTTTAGCCAAGCATGCACTAAATGGTTTAGCACAAGTGGCGGCGTTAATTAATTAGAGAAAAGTTTGGAATGGTGTTTGTTTTGAAAAAAAATACGGATTTTTGAAAAATCAAATCACAAAATATGCACATTCAACCCTAGATCTAATTGTCACCTAGGTCAAGTCTCTAGACCGCTCCTAGAATTCCAGAAGACAAATTGCAGAATAGATCCTTTACTGCCTCTTTATCTCTTCTGTGGCCAGGTAAGTGCCAGATAAGTGGGAGGTTCTCCACTACGTAAGTAGTGGGCCTAATTAAGTAACTACTTTCCTTAAACACACTTTCCCTAGACACCACAAAAGAAATGCGGAGAAACAATAGATTACCCACAACCTCCTTCTGTCCTAATTGAGCGTGACGGTCCTTAGATTCATGTCTAGATATTTTTTAGTTAATGAGGGTGATGCAGATGCAAGTTTTGTGATTTCCGGGGCTTAGGAAGGGTAATGAACTCCCCACCTAATCTGAATTTAGTCTTTGCCCCTTAATTTCCGTATTAAAATATGCAAACAGCCAAGATCAAACACGCAACAATTTTTCTTTAGCGGCGCTGCGAATTTTTGCAAAGAATCCTGTATAAATTGGTTAATGGATAGAGCATGGAAGAGATAAGAAAGTCAGAGATATACCTGAGAAATTTGGAGCACTTAAGCCTCTGTCTCGCCGCGGATCCGCCTCAAAACACCTGATTTGGCCGCGGTTTCGCGGTTTTCTGATAAGATCTCTGCACAAAAATTTCTACAGATACTCCTTTTACCTCACTGGACTTCCTCAGATGATCTGAATATTTTTCCGCTTGCTCCAATGATTCCAGATTCTCTTGCAAAAATCACAACAAATCGTTAAGCACTTGATGAGATTTTGATCTAAGAAATTCTGATGGAATAATAAAATTTCAACTCAAATAACAAAAACAAACAAATTAGCATACGCTCCCCGGCAACGGCGCCATTTGATTGATCTAAAATTTCAGATCGTGTTTTGAAATGTAATCACAACCAAACAATTTATAACCGTAATCAATTAACGGTGTCGATATAGCTCGTTAATGAATACAGATCATCCACTTAGATGTGTGTACTTGTTCGTTTTTGTTTTAGTTGAGTCGAAAAGAAAATATAAAAGAAGATGATTCAAGATTTATGAGATTTAATTTCATGAAACATAAAGAAACTAGATTTAGAATCAAGAATCAAGAAGTTATCCCCAATCAATTTGATTTATCAAGATTATGAAGAATAGCTTGTAGGATTCGATTGAGTTAATAGCTAATAATGAATCTAATAATTCCTAATCGTATACATTGATAATTTGTAGCTAGATCGATGATGATAAATGAAGATTAGGGATCCATTGAAGAAACTAGGGTTTCTCCTTCACTATCCCTTGTCTATTCAATCATAATCATTCGGATCTAGCCTCTAACAAAGAAAATCATCAATCATTTGATCCTTAATTTTCAACGATATAATCAAGAAGTGATCCCATTCCAAATTAGGTCATCAACGATTTTTTTTGCTAAGGTTCACAAATCTCATAAGACATAAGATTGGTATTACGATTTGATCATCATTAGATCTATCAATTCTCTCGAATCCTCCACAAGCGGAGATTACTCTCACATTATCACCTTTATATTTGAAAGCCCTGAAAATTGATGAATCAAGAATGAGAAAATTCATAATGCAAGAATATAAAGAAAATAAGAATAACAATTATCACCTTTATTAAATCTCCTTCAAATTACACCTCACAATTGAGTTTACAAGAGTAGCTCTCGAATCGCTCCAGGAAAGGGAATTTGTCGTCGATCTTTGCGTGACTCGATCGCCTTGAGTCGTGGATCGGATGTAGATCTCTTGCTCTTGATGACGACCGGCGTTGCAATAAAGGATCGTTGATTTCTTGCTTGATTTGTTCTCGATGGATCTTGATTTGGCTTTGGATTTGGATTTGGATTAGGGTTTTAGATCACAAGTTGCGTCACTCAACTTGTGTAATGAATTGGTTCAATGTTCAACAACATTTTGAATGAAGCCCTAGGTATCATTTTATAGTTTTTCCTCCATCTTCCCCTAGAAGCTAGGTTGTTATGAAGCTTGCATAGGAAGCTAGGTAGGTACAAAGCTTACACAAGAAGCATGGCTGTTGTAGAGAAGCTTCTGGAGAAATCTAGGGTTTTTGAAGCGTCTTGAGGAAGTTTGGTAGTTGAAAGGTGGCCTCTGCAAAAAGTTCCAACCGCCGACGAGTCAGATCGGCCGTGGATCCGTAGCGGATCGGCCTGACTCGGCCGCGGATCCGTGGCCATTTGATGGACTCATTTCATCAATTTCTCTGTCTTGTTTGTGTTGATCTTTAGGGCTTTATTTTATGTCTGGAATCTCATTATTCTTTCTTGGTTGCTGACAGATTTCAAGTCTTTGACTTGATACGCTTTATCGGCAAATTGGCGATTCCAGTTCTTTGACCTGAAGAATTTTCTGTACATAATCTCGATAAAATGTGTTGAGATATACAATTTCATGCGTGTGGTAATAAACACACAATTTCCCTCATAATGCCGGTTAAAATGTATAATACATGTTATTTGATATTTTGCAGGCGAATTGCTAATATGTGCTATATTTATACCAAACACCTTTAGATGATTAGAAAGAGTAGGGAAATTGATATGTTAAGAATGCAATATTTTCGACTGATCATGACCTCTTGGGCAAAAGTTTATGTTATTGTAATAACTTCACTATAGTCAATTCTTTTGCTTTGCGTCGAGGTATTCAGTTAGGAATATTCTGCACCTCATTCGATGAGGAAGGGGCCTAGATCCCTTCATAGGGAGTGACCTCTTTGGCAAAAGTTTTCGTGACTATAAACTACTCGATTTTCTACAAAACCACTTATGTGGAGCTTAAACCACTCCTTTTTCAAAATTACTCGAGTTCCTTCAACGATATAAAGTTCATTACGTTAAAAGTTTTTCGCCAAAAATCAGCCGTAGCACTCCGTCATTTCCCACGAGTAGTGCTTAGTATTCGTACTGCATATGTTAGCATTGCCAAGGCGTAGTGTGTGGTAGCTGAGTATTGCTTGTTTGTAGCATTAGATGTGATTGGTTAGGACAGTCGTACGGTCATGTTGGCAATTTCAAGGACATGTACGATTAGGTTTAACGCAATCAATATTATGGCGGGTTGAACTTGGCTAGGACCCTTTGATAAGTTGGCATTGTCAAGGTCACTGTGTTCTAGGGGTAAAAACCATATCAGGGGTTTCAAATATAAAGGAAACTTGCTAGGCGTGTGCATACCTTCTGGAGTGTGGTGACTTGAGTGGCTTCTGTCAGGTTACGCGATGATAATTGGGTCCCAATTCCCACTGATGAGTAAGTGTTACTCCTCAGGTGATTTTCAGATGATCCCGACTAATTCTCCTTTTAGGGTTTGAAAGAGAATTCGAGGAAATAGTGGGAGCCATCCTGATTAGATAAAGTGATTAACCAATCTAATCTATGTTAGAGTGCACGCTGAGTGTTTCTTTTCACTCTCTCTTTGGCAGCGACCATGACTTGACCTTAAACTAAAAATCATGAACCAAGTTAACCAAACCTTCTTACACACTTTGGTTTAGGATTGTCATGATTCAAGAAAAAGTCAAATATATCCCCGCCACTCCAACTTCCCCTTTGCATTTCTCCAAAACACTGCGTATCACTACGAAGATCCATATTGCTTGGGTATTCTATCATATAGTTACATACGAACTCGAAAAAACTTGTTTCAATTTGAGAATGGATTCCGGTTCTGGAGAAATTGAATAGAATTATTTAGTTGTCTTTTCTTTTTACCTTCTCTCAGGTTGCGAGAGTTCCTAGTATTAGAAGAGTACACCTATTACGCTTATTGGATAATCTTCTTCCAAACCTTAGGCAGGTGCCGAAAGGTCAGGAAAGTAGAAAACCAATTAGCCTAAGTGTGGTGTACAGAAGGTAAGAAGTAAAGACATATAAAGGGATTTGAGTGAGGGCAAAGAAAATTACGACTACTGTCATGACTCACGAAAAAGACGCATATATCCTTGCCACTCCTACTTCCTTTATATTTCTCTAGAACACTCTGTATCTCTATAAAGATCCATATTGCTTGGGTATGCCATCCTATAGTTGCAGGGTTGTCTAACACGGCAGCAGGGTTGTCTAACACGGCATGGTCTATGTCAATTTCAAAAATTTGCCGTTCGAGCTAACCTTAATCCTAAAATCGTTACTAGAAAACCGGCAATCTGATATGTAAACAATTTTACATCTAAGTGAATGAGGAATACAATCTTTGTAGACCGGTCCTTCACTTCTAATGCTCCGTGTAGTAGTCCCTTCGCTGCAAATCATGAACACCAAAACTCTGGAAAGGGCTCTCCGTAAGAAATGAGCAATCTTGCACGAAGTCCTCGAGACCGAAGATGACTACGTCGAGGAGACACTAACCTAAGCTACCCCTTCACTAATATGGGATTAGTGGAGCGAACACCCTATACTAAATGGCTAGTAGTAGAGGATGATGAAGTAGGAATTTTACTCACTTTAGAAATAATTTTCTCACTTATTTTTCTTCATTTCCATTGAAGCTAGAAAGCTTGAGGAAGGAGATGAAGAAAACTCTCATGATAAAAATCAAGTAGTCAATGGCAACCCAAGGTGAGTTAGTATCATATACTAACCTTTGTAGAGACTTAACCATGGCTAATTATAATGGTTGGGTTTATAAATATCTTATGCAAAACAAAACTAGTTGACTTTGTCAATAGAAATCCAAGCTTCTCAAAGCTTCATCCATTAATCAATTTCCAACCAATTTTGAATTACCTAGAAAATTAAAAACCCTAAATTATATCTAGCATAGTGTAAGTCACACACACACCAATGAAGCATGTATCTTCAAGCATGACACAAAACATGTACACAAATATATATCACATATATACAATGTGCACAAAACAAGTGAGAAAAGAAATCTTAAGTAAAACAATATTAGTTAATGTATGTTTATATATCAAATATATAATTATACATTAGATTATCAAATCAAAACTTGATTTAATAATCCGGCTATATCACATATAACCGACTAATATCATGTGTATCAACTTATCAAATAAACACATGATTCGATAACACGGCTATATCTCATATAACCGACTGATAACACAAATCGCGAGAATAGAATACGGTATCTCATATCGTATTAATCTCGGTCACGCACATATCATATATGTACTCCTACTCCGTTTCGCTTGAGCCAGAAAACCTCTGTGTAGGACTCTAAAGACTCGTCATTACGCCGGCAGTAGGTGATGATCATATCAAGCACCCACAAGCCGCAAGCGGTCTGCTAAACTTAACTGTTAGGTCCACGTTACCTCTCCCAGTTCTTTCGGGGTTGCGGAAACGGTGAAAAACAATTTTTAGGGTTTTGGTAACATGGACTAGAAAACCCGGATCTTTGCTAAACAACACACTAGCAACAACTACGAGCTTTACCTACTCGGTTAGGGGGTTATACCTAGTCTTGAACTCCTTCTCTTCTTTTTGTTCTCCTCCTTGCTAGCTCCTTTTAGTAGCTTGAATGGCTCCTCCTCGTCGTCTCCTCTTTGCCGAAGATAGATCCACCCGAGGGCCTCGAACTTGAGCTCCTACCTCAACCTTGAGGTAACTAAAGTATTAGGCTTGCTAGACCTTCAACCTTAGGATGAGTAGAGATGAGTTTTGGTGTTTTATCTCCAAGAAAAATGGTTCTCAACTCATGAGAGGGATTTTTCCTTGAGCTAGTGGAAGAATGAGAGCAATGGATGAGAGAGAAGATGCAAGTAAGAATGATCCCATTTTACAACCATGCTCTCATCTTTTAGAAAAATGATACTAATAATAATAATTAACAATTTGTGATGGTGAGTTGATGAATGACCATTATCATTTCATTCATTAAATGCTTTGTGCAAAAAATAAGAAGCATCTTTGGAAACAAATGATGGTGGTCAACAAGTCTACTTTGGTCAACCGGTCAACTAAAGTCAACAAGTCAACAAAAGTCAAGAATTCAACTCAACCATGGCACAATAATTGTTAACTAATATTCTTAATCATATTTCCTATTCTCGTTATGGTTTGGAAAAAGACAACAGTCAACTGTGCATACACACCCGTACCATAACCTTAATGAGAATCCTCTGCCTCTATCTCAGTCAACTGTGCATACACACCCGTACCATAACCTTAATGAGAATCCTCTGCCTCTATCTCAGTCAACTATGCATACACACCCGCATCCGTGTTCCGAGGAACACGAATACAATGAGATAAAACTAACCCCAAAACATATACTAGGATCTGGCTTAAACCAAAGCCCGCTAGTAATAACTGTCCGGACACCAAACGTGCACAAGTGCGCGGATGTGAACGAACCCTGTCGCAAAACCATGCGACCTCTGCTCTGTTTTACCCAAAGTCGAATAACCCTCTGTGTGGGACTCTAAAGACTCGACACTACGCTGGCAGTGGGGTTAACCACAGACCGCAATTGGCACTAGCTGTACGTAACGGTCCCCAGGTAGATGCCGATAAGAAGACTGATGAGGTGAACCCATCCGAACTCCTACTGAGCCTGTATGTGACAATCTCCGTACAGTCCGGTCTGTTCGTCTAAGAGTATCGCATGGCGGGCCTACGGGGGTGGTAAATGTCAGTCCCCTAATAGCGGTACAAGTCGTGTCAGAGTGTAGCCCAGAACACCTTGAGATAACACTGGAAACCTACCAGTATATCTCGCTTGCCCTGGCCAGGGACGACAATGTGTAATGGCTCTCCTAGACACAGCGCGATATCAACTCCTAATACCGGGAGAGATGAATCCTGTCTAACCGTCACTGCCTCCAAGTGCTTCGGGACTGCACCCAACTACTACTTGTTTGCACGACTCAGTAGAGCCATGGTAGGTTAGTAATCAAAGAACAGTGGGAATACACTCGAGGCAAAGTTACAGTGTCAAGTCGGCGGACTAAGCTGTACTCATGTTACCTAGGAACTGTTAACTGACGATAGGTATAATACCAACCAAGAGTTCCCGACGAGTCCTGTCCAGTGTACTCGTAACCTAACGAGCACCCGCATATTATCTCAAGTACGACGTACTGACGGCTGTGGGACAGACCGTCTCCCCTGCTGGGATGCGAAGCGCATACACTAGTCTACTCCGGAATATCGATGCTCTGTCTCGATAGTCCTACGACTAGGGACCTGCATAAGGATGTGCTTGTGGATTACCCAGTCCCCACGAGTGTGATCGCCATCACAACACCGGTAATCAAGCAAAGATCCTAAGGGCTCTACTAATGTGTATAGGCGATATGTTAAAAGAAACATATGTACACACATTGAAGTAGAAACAAACCAAGTAGCATACTACTATTTTGAGCAAGATTGTATATACAATAGTGAATATCCCAAGCTTCCATAAAGTAATATACAAACTAGTATGATACAGTAATGGCCTCTAGGGCATATACACTAACAATCTCCCACTTGCACTAAGGCCATGTACTGGCGTATCGAGGACCTATCATCTCGATCAGCCGCTCGAACTGAGTCTGGGGTAAGGCCTTCGTGAATGGATCCGCCGTGTTGTCTTTTGTGTCCACTCTCCGTACCTCGATCTCCTGGCGATCAATGATCTCTCTGATCAGGTGATACCGCCTTAAGATGTGTCTGGATTTCTGATGGGATCTTGATTCCTTCGCTAAAGCTATAGCCCCATTGTTATCGCAATACAAAGGTATCGGGTCAACAATGGACAGAACCACCTAAAGTTTACTAATGAACTTCTTCATGCAGACCCCCTCTTTTGCGGCATCGCTTACAGTAATGTATTTAGCCTCCATCGTCGAGTCTGCGACGGTATCCTGTTTGGAACTCCACCAACATACCGCCCCTCCGTTGAGGGTAAACACAAAACCCGAGACAGACTTGCTGTCATCTTTGTCACACTGGAAGCTTGAATCGGTAAAGGACTCGACCCTGAGGTCTCCATTACCGTAAACCAGGAACATCTCCTTAGTCCTTCTTAGGTACTTGAGAATGTTCTTCACTGCCGTCCAGTGGTCCTCACCTGGGTCTGACTGATACCGGCTCACCACGCTCAGCGCGTAAGCTACATCTAGTCTTGTACATAGCATCATATATATTATAGATCCTACCGCCGAAGCGTAGGGTATAGTGCTTATGCGAACCCTCTCCTCGTCAGTCTTAGGAGACATCTTCTTGGAGAGGGTAATTCCGTGCAATGCGGGTATGTTACCGTGCTTGGAATCCTCCATACTAAATCTCTTTAGTACGGTCTCTATGTACCTGGACTGCGAAAGTCCCAGCAGTCTCTTGGATCTATCTCTGTAGATCTTGATCCCCAAAATGTACGAGGCATCACCCAGGTCCTTCATGGAGAACCGTTGTGACAAAAATAGCTTGACCGATTGTAGCATAGGAATGTCATTTCCTATCAAAAGAATGTCGTCCACGTACAAGACAAGGAACACGACAGTTCGTCCTACAATCTTCTTATAGACACAAGCTTCATCTTCGTTCTTGATGAAATCAGATTCCTTGATTGCCTCATCAAAACAGATGTTCCAGCTCCGCGATGCCTGCTTTAATCTATAAATGGATTTAAGCAACTTGCATACCTTCCCGCTGCTCCTACTGTCTACGAAACCTTCTGGCTGATCCATGTAAACGTACTCTTCCAAACAGCCGTTTAGAAAAGCCGTTTTAACGTCCATCTGCCATATTTCATGGTCATGGAAGGCAGCAATGGCAAGTAGGATCCGAATGGATTTGAGCATAGCCACTGGAGAAAAAGTTTCGTCATAGTCCACACCAGGTCTTTGACGAAAACCTTTTGCAACGAGTCTAGCCTTATAGGTTTCGACCTGCCCATCTACACCAAGTTTCCTTTTGTTGATCCATTTGCATCCAACGGGTTTTACCCCAGGTGGAGTAATATCCAAGGTCCACACTTTATTGATGTACATGGACTCCATTTCGGATTGCATTGCTTCCTGCCACTTATTAGACTCCCTACTGATAATGGCCTGCCTGAAACTGGTAGGGTCATCTTCTTCCAAGATGCAATCCTCTCAATCCCCGTCTAAGAGAAAACCGTACTATCTCTCGGGCAGATAAGAAATCCTACCAGATCTGCGGAGTGGCTGAGGTTCGTTGGTTGTAACTAAATCTAGCGGTTCCACCAAATCTTTAGTTAAAGCTTGTGTTTCTGGAATTTCATCCAGTTCTACCGTGCTGCCACTAATAGTTTTAACAAGAAATTCTTTTTCCAAAAATGTGGCATTTCTTGAAACAATTATCTTCTATTCCTCTGCATGGTAGAATAGATACCCACTAGAATATTTTGGGTATCCCACAAACTTACACAAAACTGCCCATGCCTCAAGTTTGTCTGGGTTCTGCTTTTTTACATAAGCTGGGCAACCCCAAATCTTAATACGTTTAAGATACAAACTCTTACCACTCCATATTTCATACGGAGTCTTAGGCACGGATTTGGATGGAACTTGATTCAGTAGATGCGCTGCTGTTTGAAGTGCATATCCCCAGAATGAAAGAGGCAACTCAGCACTACTCATCATGGAGCGAACCATATCCAATAGGGTACGATTCCTCCGTTCCGAAACACCGTTGTGCTGTGGTGTATAAAGAGGAGTAAGCTAAGAGAGAATACCATTCTCTTTTAAGTAATCTAGGAATTCCGTGCTCAAGTACTCCCCTCCTCTATCAGACCGGAGGATCTTGATACTTTTGTCAGTCTGGTTCTCTACTTCGTTTCTGAATTCCTTGAATTTCTCAAAAGCTTCAGATTTGTGTTTCATAAGAAACACATATCCGAATCTAGAGAGATCTTCAGTGAATGTGATGAAGTACGAGAACCCACCCCTTGCATGTATAGACATTGGACCGCATGCATCACTGTGTATGAGTCCCAAGAGCTCTGTTGCTCTTTCTCCATGTCCGGTGAATGGAGATTTGGTCAACTTCCCTTTGAGACAAGACTGACAAGTTTCATAAGATGAAAACTCGAACGTATTCAAGAGTCCATCTTTATGCAACTTATTTAGTCTTTTCTCTCCGATATGACCAAGTCTACAATGCCACAAGTAGGATTCATTCGTATCTGAATTCTTCCTCTTGCGTGTGTTTTGTATATTGAGAACTGTATTCCGATTTAGAACGTAGATACCATTACACAGTGTACCTTCTGCAACCAGTACCTTATGAAGGTAAATGTTCATGATATTTCTATCAAGAACAAAGTTATATCCATCTTTATCAAGTAAAAAAACTGATATGATGTTGCAAACCATGGAAGATACATAGTAGCAATCGTTCAAAATCATAGTATTGCCATTTGGCAACACCAGGTGATATTCACCGACGGCTGCAGTATCTACTTTTGCTCCGTTCGCTACTCTGAGCGACATATCACCAGGTGCAACTTTCCTACTTTTTCTCAGTCCCTGCAATAAATTACAGATATGAGATCCTGATCCGGTATCAAGTACCCAGGAGGTAGGGCTGACCGTAAAGCAGTTCTCAATTACAAAAACACCTGAAGTAGATGCAAAACTATGCTTCTTCTTCAACTGGGTATCCTTGGAATCCATACAATTCTCTTTCCCTTGCTCAAACTTATGACTGTTGTCACAAGTTAGAGCCGAAACAACGTTCCCCAGCCCCGAATAAGAATTCGGATCGGTCAAGCGATACATTTTATTATCTTGATTAGGGCGTGAAATGGTTGCTACCAGGAGAGAGAGAAAAGAAACACTCAGCGTGTGCTCTTGCAAGATTAGATTGGTTTATTAGTTTATCTAACCAGGATGGCTCCCACTGTTTCCTCAAATTCTTCTTAAAACCTTTTAAATGAAGAACTAGTCGGGATTAATTACACGTCACAATACTTGCTTAACCTTTCAGCCAGGCTAGTGTTGGTACTTCGAGGGAGGTTTTCCAACGCTTTCGCGAAGTTCCTAAATTAAGTAACCTCTTTTTCCTGGAGGCGTAGCCCCGGTAACACCGTTCTAGACACCTACTTGGTTTATAGCATTGTTTGTTAAGTGAAATAATCTCCTGAGAGTAATCCAACTCATCAGTGGGATCGGGATCCAACTATCATTGTGCGATGACCTAGATGGAATCCACTCTAGTCACCACACTCCAGAAGGTATGCTGAATCTGCAAGTTTCAGTTTCTTTAGAAACTCCCGATGTGGATTTTTGCCCCTAGGCCCCAAGTGACCTTGACACAGTCAATAAATCAAAGAGTCCTAGTCAAGTTCAACCCGTCATTATCTTGATTGCATTAAACCCACCCGCATAACACTTGACACAGTAAACAAGGTTACACAAATGTCCTAACCAATCACATTGTATCCAGCAGATAAGCAATACTCAGCTACCGTTCACTGCGCCTTGACACAGTCAACAAACGCAGCACGAATACTAAGTATAACTTATAAGAAATGACGGAGGGCTACGGCTGGGTTTTTGGCGAAAAACCCGTTAACGTAATGAACTTGATATCGTTGAAGGAACCTGATAACCATTTTGAAAATATAGTGGCGAAAACTTTTGTTAAAGAGGTCACTCCCTGTGAAGGGATCTACGATCTTTCCTCGTCGAATGAGGTGCAGGATATTCTAAGCTGAATACCTCGATGCAAAGCAAGAATAATCGACTATAGTGAAGTTATCACCCTGACGCAAACTTTTGTCCAAGGGGTCACTCCCGATGAGGGGATCTCGGCCCTTGCCTCGTCGAATGAGGTGCTGGGCATTCATAACCGAATACCTCTGTGAAAAACAAAAGTGAACGACCTTGCAGTAACAGCTTTTTGAAAATTCGTTCCAACAACGTCTTTTAGGGTTGTTTTCTTGCATTAATTTAATGCGTCCTATCAATTAATCCTATCATTGCAGAAAACAACGAAAATATGACGTACGCTTTTGCCATCTGCATTCGCCACGGGGTCCCGTCATCACCCGTTAGGTTACTTAACTAACGACAGAGCGGGGGCTGGACTAGCGCGGATACAAAACATAAGCAACGCCTAAATAGATATCATATATAGATATATACACATTCGTCAGATGCAATGATAGCCATTCCAGATCACAGATGAACACTTTGGATATACTAGGAATCTGCATTTCGTTTGAGCCTGCAACGAAAGAAAGATTACACGGTCGCGATGAATAGCCAAATACCCCACCTTAGACCCCTACGGGTGCGGCAAACTACCCGCTAAATACCCGAAGTGAAGCAACCTCCCTCAACAACGTGAGTAGGCCACTCGGCACTTCGAGGTACCCGGTAGTTTGTGCACCCCTCCTTGGGTCTATCCTAGGAGCAAAAACAGTAAAAAGAAATTATATAATGGCGGCTACAACCTCATCCCGGATGTGCGGCCATACAAATAATATTACATCAATTTACATATTACATGAATTGAAAGATAAAGAAAACTCTCATCTCACAACCCCCCGGCTATTCATTCGCGACAATCCAACGAATTCATATACACAAACCATCAACATTACAGATCACAGATATGTATAACCCCTACTAATCGACGTATAGCGATTAGCAGATGTTCAATACATATATCACATCACAGATATAACCCATTAGCCAAAGTCTACAGAAAATCGATCAAAATATGGATTTGTAACCACCCCAAAAACAAATTTTGTTCTCTGGAAATTTTGGGCAGAAACAAACCATCCTAAAAATCAAAAAACACCAATATAAGAACACTGCAGGAAACTTGACCCACAGCCGAGTCAACTAGGCCGCGGATCCGCGGCATGAGCAAGCTCATGCCGCGGTTCCGCGGCTCGTTGAACGAGTTGGTGGATCATTTTTCTTGTGTGTTCTTTAAAAACCCTGAGCCGATTTTTAGTACATGATTTATTATTTTTCGAACAGAAAACAAAATCGGCAGAAAGTTCATTTTCCGGGGTGTTTTGCGGTTTTTTGTCCGATCAAAATTCTAGATACTTTGCAAACATGATAATGTGTGTTTAGCTAGGCTCTGATACCACTGTTAGGTCCACGTTACCTCTCCCGGTTCTTTCGGGGTTGCGGAAACGGTGAAAAACAATTTTTAGGGTTTTGGTAACATGGACTAGAAAACCCGGATCTTTGCTAAACAACACACTAGCAACAACTACGAGCTTTACCTACTCGGTTAGGGGGTTATACCTATTCTTGAACTCCTTCTCTTCTTGTTGTTCTCCTCCTTGCTAGCTCCTTTTAGTAGCTTGAATGGCTCCTCCTCGTCGTCTCCTCTTTGCCGAAGATAGATCCACCCGAGGGCCTCGAACTTGAGCTCCTACCTCAACCTTGAGGTAACTAAAGTATTAGACTTGCTAGACCTTCAACCTTAGGATGAGTAGAGATGAGTTTTGGTGTTTTATCTCCATGGAAAATGTTTCTCAACTCATGAGAGGGATTTTTCCTTGAGCTAGAGGAAGAAGGAGAGCAATGGATGAGAGAGAAGATGCAAGTAAGAATGATCCCATTTTACAACTATGCTCTTATCTTTTAGAAAAATGATACTAATAATAATAATTAACAATTTGTGATGGTGAGTTGATGAATGACCATTATCATTTCATTCATTAAATACTTTGTGCAAAAAATAAGAAGCATCTTTGAAAACAAATGATGGTGGTCAACAAGTCTACTTTGGTCAACCGGTCAACTAAAGTCAACAGAAGTCAAGAATTCAACTCAACCATGGCACAATAATTGTTAACTAATATTATTAATCATATTTCCTATTTTCATTAGGGTTTGGAAAAAGACAACAGTCAACTGTGCATACACACCCGTACCATAACCTTAATGAGAATCCTCTGTCTCTGTCTCAGTCAACTGTGCATACACACCCGCATTCATGTTCTGAGGAACACGAATACAATGAGATAAAACTAACCCCAAAACATATACTAGGATCTGGCTTAAACCAAAGCCCGCTAGTAATAACTGTCCGGACACCAAACGTGCACAAGTGCTCGGATGTGAACGAACCCTGTCGCAAAACCATACGACCTCTACTCTGTTTTGCCCAAAGGTGAATAACCCTCTGTATGGGACTCTAAAGACTCGACACTACGCTGGCAGTGGGGTTAACCACAGACCGCAAGCTGCACTAGCTGTACATAACGGTCCCCAGGTAGATGCCGATGAGGTGAACCCATCCGAACTCCTACTGAGCCTGTATGTGACAATCTCCGTACAGTCCGGTCTGTTCGTCTAAGAGTATTGCATGGCGGGCCTAGGGGGGTGGTAAACGTCAGTCCCGTAATAGCGGTACAAGTCGTGTCAGAGTGTAGCCCAGAACACCCTGAGATAACACTGGAAACCTACCAGTATATCTCACTTGCCCTGGCCAGAGACGACAATGTGTAATGGCTCTCCTAGACAAAGCACGATATCAACTCCCAATACCGGGAGAGACGAATCCTGTCTAACCGTCACTGCCTCCAAGTGCTTCAGGACTGCACCCTACTACTACCTGTTTGCACGACTCAGTAAAGCCGTGGTAGGGTAGTAATCAAAGAACAGTGGGAATACACTCGAGGCGAAGTGACAGTGTCAAGTCAGCGGACTAAGCGGTACTCATGTCACCTGGAACTGTTAGCTGACGATAGGTATAATACCAACCAACAGTTCCCGATGAGTCCTGTCCAGTGTACTCGTAACCTAACAAGCACCCGCATACTATCTCAAGTACGACGTACTGACGGCTGTGGGACAGACCGTCTTCCCTGCTGGGATGAGAAGCGTATACGCTAGTCTACTCCGGAGTTTCGATGCCCTGTCTCGATAGTCCTACGACTAGGGACCTGCATAATGATGTGCTTGTGGATTACCCAACCCCCACGAGTGTGATCGCCATCACAACGCCGGTAATCAAGCAAAGATCCTAAGGGCTCTACTAATGTGTATAGGCGATATGTTAAATGAAACACATGTACACACATTGAAGTAGAAACAAACCAAGTAGCATACTACTATTTTGAGCAAGATTGTATATACAATGGTGAATATCCCAAGCTTCTATTAAGTAATATACAAACTAGTATGATACTGTAATGGCCTCTAGGGCATATACACTAATAGTAACAGCCATCCAGGTATTGAGCGATCAGAAGATCAACAAGCAAGCTTGCTCATACTCCTGCGAATCCAATCAGTAACACTACCGTACAGTCCGGTCTTTTCGTGTGATATGTCGCATATCTCATCTAGGAGTGGTAAACATCAGACCCCAGTAACTCGATAAGTCGTGCCGATATGAGGCTCATAACGTGTCGAGAAACTACTAATAACACTTACTAGTATATCTTCGAATCAGCCCTGGCCAGGAACTTCCTGTTATAGCCAATCGAGCACAGCGCAATATCAACCCCCAATACCGGGAGAGACGAAATACCCTCCTATCGGTCATTGCCTCCATGTGACTCGGGACTGTACCCAAAACCACCATTTAACATGTTCTCTTGGACGTGGTAAGGTGGAAATCAAAGCACAGTGGGAATCACACAAGACTCTATGACGATCTCGGGTCGACAGACTACCCTGTTCCAGTGTCACCAGAGAACTGCCATCTGACATGTGGTATAATACCATATAGGAGTTCTCGGCGAGTCCGTACAGTGTACGGAGTTCTCACTGAGTACCCGTATATCATCTCTGATGTCAAACACCAATGGATATAGGATCATCCATCGTCCATCTACATGGGTCGAGAAGGTATACGCTAGTCTACTCTGGTATATCGATGCTCTGTCTCGATACACCCACGACTAGGAACATTAAAGGATGTAATCATGGACTACCTTTGTCACACCAGTATGATCCGCATCATAATCCAGGTAGTCAAGTATACATCCTATGGGCTTTACCAACATGTAACAGAGAGACAATCGGTGTACATGTTAAGTTAAAGAGTAACCAGATAGCATACTATCATGTCGAGCAAGAAAGACCTCCCTATGCATGTTCAATCATCCACTATAATACACATCATATGTACAATAATAGCCTCTAGGGCATACATATAACTAACAATCTCCCACTTGCACTAGGGCCATCATATAGCAGTGGTTGTAATATCCCATACTCAACCATCCCATAAAAGTCTCTCTTGGGAAAAGGCCTTTGTGAGTGGATCCGCCGTGTTGTCCTTTGAGTCTACTCTCCTAACCTCGATCCCGTGGAGATCAACCATCTCCATGATCAGGTGATACTGCCTTAGAATATGTCTAGATCACTGATGGGACGGGGGTTCCTAGGCATAAGCCACTACACCATTGTCACATAATGGTAGGAACGAAATTCATCTCATGAACTAATTTACACCCAGACTGCCAAATCGCTAGCATCGTTGGTAATGATGTATCCATCCTTTATCATCTAGATTGCAACGGTTTCTAGCTTGGAACTCTTCCAACATAATGTCCCTCCACTGAGGGTAAAGACAATGCCTGTGACTGACACTCAGTAGACCTTACCACCCTTGAAGCTATCTAGTAATTCTCCCCAGGATCGATTGATACCATCTCACTACAACTAGTGAGAATCCTAACATCCATTTAGATCTATCTCATAGATCTAAAACCTAGGATTTAGGAGGTATCACCTTGATCCTACATTGATAATCAATGTGATAAGAGGAGAATGACTAAGTGTAGCATAGGAAACTCTTTTCCTATCAAGAGTATGTTATCCACGTACAATACGAGGAAGAGCACCTTACTCTCTACTACCTTTCTGTATATAGAAGGTTCATTTACCGTTTTGATGAAGTCAACCACTTTGACAACCACATCAAAACAGATGTTCCAACTCCGCGATGCCTGCTTTAACCTGTAAAGCAACTTGCACACATTTCCGCTGCTCCCACTGTCTACGAAGCCCTATCGCTGTGTACTTATAGACGCTCTTTTCTAAATCAATATTTAAAAAAGCAGTCATGACACCCAACCGCCAGATATCATAGTCATAGTATGTAGCAATGGCAAGTAGGATCCGGATGGACTTAAGCATAGCTACTGGAGAAAAGGTTTCATCATAAACCACACCTGGTCAATGACGATAACCTTTTGCAACAAGTCTAGCTTTGAAAGTCTCAACTTTTCCATCCACACCAAGTAATCTTCATAAGATATACTTTCTTCTGATGGGGATTTAACCCTTCAGATATAGCAACCAAAGTCCATACTTTGTTGGTGTGCATAGATTCCATTTCAGATCGCTTAGCATCCAGCCATTCTTACAGAGTCCCCACTCTTGATAGCCTGTTCGAAACTAGTTGGGTCATCATCTCATAATGCAATCCTCGCTCCCACTGTCATAGAGAAAATGGAAGTATCTGTCAGGTGGATGAGGAACCCTACCAGATTGGCAGAGTGGCTAAGGTCCGTCTGGAGCTATTGAATCGTCCGGTTCTATCAAATCGTCAGCTGTAGTTTGTATAGCTGGAATACCTTCCAGTTATACCTCATGACCATAAATTTCTCTCCAAAATAAATTTCTTTTCTAAAAAAGTGGCATGCCGAGAAATAAAACACCTTTTTTTTTCTCGGTGTGGTAGAAGATATTCCCTTGCTAATGCTTGGGATATCCATCAAACTTCCAAAGAACTGACCTTGCCTCGAGCTTGTCCGAATTTTTCTTTTGACATAGGCCGGACAATCCCAAATCTTAACATACTTAAGAGATGGGCTCTTCCCATACCATATCTCATATGGAATAGTAGGCACCTGATTTGGTTGGAACCCAATTCAATAGGTATGAAGCTTCTCAAGTGCATAACCCCAATAGGAAATAGGCAACTCAGTAGTACTCATCATAGAGCGCACTTTATCTAATAGGATGCGATTTCTCCGCCCCGATACACTGTTGTGCTGTGGTGTATACGGAGGAGTAATGCTGAGAGAGAATCCCATTCTCCTTTAGAATAGTCCAGTAATACCGTGCTCAAGTATTCTCCTCCCTGATCACATCAAAGGACATAATACTTATACCCTTTTTGGTTCTCTACTTCTAACTTATATTCTTTGAATTTCTCAAAAGTTTCAGACTTGTGTTTCAACAGGAACATATGTCTGAATCTTGAGATATTATCAATGGATGTAATCAAGTACAAAAAACCAGTCATGTTATGTGTAGATAGGGGACCTACATACATCATCATGTATCAATCCCATGAGTTCTAACTCTTCTCTGTTTCCATTAAACGGAGCAATGGTCATTTTATCTTTGTGACATGACTAGCAAGTTTCATAAGATGTAAATTCAAATTGATTTAAATATGCATCTTAATGTAAGTTTAGCTAGTCGGTCGCATTGATACGACCTAGTCTACAATACTTCAAGAAGAATTTGTTCATTTCTGAACTCTTCCTCTTGTATGTGTTTTGTACGTTAAGAACTGCAGTTTTATTTAGAAAGTATATGCCATTAGATAACGTGCCTGATCCGATCAACTCTTAATATAGAATTGTTTAAAACATTATCCATTAATACAAAATTATATCCTTCTTTAGTAAATAAAGAGACAGATATAATGTTGCACATCAGGTTCGGTATCTGATAACATTCGTTCAGAATCAATGTATTTGGTAATACAAGGTGATAACTGCCAACGACTTTAGCTGTAACAATTGCACCGTTTCGCACTCTTGGAAATTATCACCCTTTCTCAGTTCTCTACCTATCTGTAGCCCATGCAACAGATTAAATATATGGGATCCTGATCCGGTATCTCATACCCAGGACGTAGAGGATGCTGAGAAAAAGATCTCTGTAATGAACACACCGGAAGAAGATGCATCATCATGCACTCTCTTCATTAGGGCGGCATGGGTATCCTGGTATTCCCTTATTTCTTGCTCGATCTTATAACAATTATAAGTTGGAGCGGGAACAACGTTCCCCAGCTCAGTATAATAAGCTGGTTCGGTCAATATATCCGTATTATTATCTTGATTAAGGCGTGATATGGTCGCTACCTGGAGAGAGAGAGAAGAAAACACTCAGCGTATGCTCTTGCAAGATTAGATTGGTTATTTTTTAATCTAATCAGGATGGTTCCCACTATTTTTTATCAAATCTTCCTCCAAACCCTAAAAGGAAAGACTAGCCGGGATTAATTACACCCTACAAGTTCACCAATCTTTCAGCCAGGCAAATGTTGGTACTTTGAGGGAGGTTTCACGTGTATTCGCACGGACCTAATTAAAATAAACCTCATTTCCCAAGGGGCGTAACCCCATTAACACCTTTCTAGACACCTACTTGATCGGCTAATTGTAATGTGTAAAACTCTCCCAGGAGTAACTCTTACTCACAGTGGGTATCGGGATCTAACTATCTCATAGAAGGTATGCATTCTCATTGCAAATTTCAACACTTAAAGTTCCTAATAATATTTTTCCCCGACCGATCTATGACCTTGACAAGGTCAACAAACCATAGAATGCAAGTCAAGTTAAACCTGTCACTTCCTGATTGAATTAAACCCACCCGCACGACCCTTGATAAGGTCAACAAGGCCGCACGACTAACCTAATCCAATCGCATCATATGCTAGCAGATAAGCACTAATCAGCTATCGCACACTACGCCTTGACAAGGTCAACAAACGCAACACGAATACTAAATACTATTTATCTGAAATGACAGAGGGCTACAACAGGTTTTTAAGAAAACCCTTTGTGTATTGAACTTGATATCGTTGTAGAATCGAGTGATTTTGAAAAGGAGTGTTTTTGAGGATTTTACTAGTTTTTCTAAAGATGTCACTCCCGATGAAGGAATCTTGGCTCTTTCCTCATCGAATGGGGTGCAAGATATTTCACAAATACCACTATGCAAAGCAAAAACTATAGAAGCAATCAAAAGACAAACCGAGTGGGTTGTAGCATCTGCTAGTTTCACTAAAGAGATCACTCTCGGTGAAGGGATCTCGGCTCTTTCCTTATCGAATAAGGTGCTGGATATTCGACAAGGAATATTGCTATGCAAAGCAAGAACTAGAGCTACCAATTTTTAAACAAATTTCTACAACATCTTTAGGTTTCTTTTATTTCATTAATCTCATTAATGAAGTCCCATCATATTATGCTTCCTAAGCATCACATAAGAAAGGAAAGCAACAATAGTTATTATATATCATATATATAATATAGGCATTCGTCTCAGAATATCTAGTGATCACATCACGGAATGTCAGCAGCAGAAGAATCATATATGAAATATTGGATATACTAGGAATTCCGTGTTTTAAATTAAGCCAGTATAAAACACGGATTCTATGGTCGCGATGAATAGCCAAACCCACATCCGTAGACCCCTACGAGAGCAGCAAGAAACCCTACCAATTCTAGAGTTAGGAGACCCAGTCTCGACTCCTCGAGATGGTCTATTCTAATGCGGAAAAGTAAATAATATACATCAACGGTGATATCTTCCTCAACCCGGAAGTGCCCCAATAAAAGAATATTACATACAAGTTTTTACATAAATGAAAATGAAAAACTCTCATCTCACATAAAAACCACCGGCTATTCAAACACGACGATCCAATATAATATATCCCAGCAACACATAACATCATATGTCATCAACGTAAGTAAATATGTGTATCCTAATTGTTGTTGACATATAGCAATGAAACCGGCGATACACCACATATTACACTTATGGTCGCAGAAAAGAAAGTGAAAAACTACAACAATTGGAATCCGCAACCACCTTAGACATCATAAACCTAATGTATCACATTTTTTGGATTTCATGCCCAACCAAATGAATTCCTAAGACATCACATGCCTAACAATTATAAACCCCGCATTTTAGTCTTGATATCGAAAACACTTTTCAATATCAAGTCGGGCAATTCAACAAGATTCCCAACATCCTGATCGAATACTCGTCGGAAACTTTAGTAGACAGCCGCACCCCCGATACCGTCGACGAAGTGCACTTTGGCGGAACACCGTGGCCGTGAGCACCCGGACGGATGATTTTGGCAATGGGGTTCTCCTACAGTCATTTGGTCGGGGTTATGAGGCATGGCTATCTAATAAGGTTACCCGGCGAGTATCCGCATACACTACGTGATTGCGACTGACTATTGATCATATCAAAATCCTGTGGCAACCGATCAAATGAGACTAAATTGCTAGATTTATAAAATTCAAATTAGTGTGGATTCTATGTATTGTATCCCATCACATGATACCCAGACAACGTCAAACTTTTTGATCGATTCATCAAAGTCCCACAATTCCCCGACTGCTCAACACTTGAGCACAGTTTAATAATACCCAGAACATGCCACAGTACTTATGAACCAGCCGTAGAAGGGCAGACCCAAGCCTCATTAATGGGCACCACGGAACTGCCACAAACCCTAAGGTTCGAAAGTGGTTCCATGGTCATTATGTCGAGTTAGGGTTTCAATCTTCTAGAGGTTTCACAGAATTACTTACATGATTTTCCGAATACGTTAAACTTGGAAAAATAGGTTTTTGACATCCGTTTGAACTTTTTAACTTCGCCTAGGCAACATGTGAATACCCGAAACAATGTTAAAACTACGAATACGAAGCAATTTGAATTGCCTATAATATAAGATCATATCACATGCAAACTTAGCAAAAACTAGCAACACCTGAAACACCAAAACCCAGATACTAGAACACACGAAAAAATTTAACCCAAAATTTCACAAAGTGGCCGAGGTGGCCGGATTTTCTTCAATTGTGGCTGGCCAAATTCTGACGAAGGGGGCTAAATTTTCTTATGTGTTCATATTGCATCTTATACAACATTCTGCAATTGTTTAAAAAAAGTTTTCATGACTTTTTAAAATCGACAGAAACTAAGTTCAAGTGTTTCATGTTTCGAAGTCGTTTCGGTTTCGTAATCTAACAAACATCATCTAATTTTCTAGCATAGCTCTGATACCACTGCAGGGTTGTCTAGCACGACAGCAAGGTTTTGAGAGGCATTGTCCATACCAATTTCAAAAATTTTCCGTTCTAGCTAACCCTAACCCTAGAATCGTTACTAGAAAATCCGACGATCCGATATGTAAACAATTTTACGTCTAAGTGAATGAGGAATACAACCTTTGTAGACCGGTCCTTCACTTCTAATGCTCCATGTAGTAGTCCCTTCGCTACAAATCATGAACACCCGAAATCTTGAAAGGGTTCTCCTGAAGAAATGAGCAAGCTTGCACGAAGGTCGAAGATGTTCTATGTCGAGGAGACAGTAACCCAAGCTACCCCTTCACTAATGTGGGATTAGTGAAGCAAACACCTTATACTAAATGGGTAGTATTAGAGGATGATGAAGTAGGAATTTTACTCACTTTAGAAATAATTTTCTCACTTATTTTTCTTCATTTCCATTGAAGCTAGAAAGCTTGAGGAATGAGATGAAGGAAACTCTCATGATAAAAATAAAGTAGTCAATGGCAACGCAAGGTGGGTTAGCATCATATACTAACCTTTATAGAGACTTAACCATGGCTATATATAATGGTTGGGTTTATAATATCTTAGGCAAAACAAAACTAGTTGACTTGGTCAATGGAAATCCAAGCTTCTCAAAGCTTTATCCATTAATCAATTTCCAGCTAATTTTGAATTACCTAGAAAATTAAAAACCCTAAATTATATCTAGCATGGTGTAAGTCACACCCACACTCATGAAGCAAGTATCATCAAGCATGATACAAAAAACGTACACAAATATATATCACATATATACAATGTGCACAAAACAAGTGAGAAAATAAATATTAAGTGAAACAATATTAGTTAATGTATATTAATATATCAAATATATTATTATACATTAGATTATCAAATCAACACTTGATTTAATAATCCGGCTATATCACATATAACCCACTAATATCATGTGTATCAACTTATCGAATCAACACATGATTCGATAACCCGGCTATATCTCATATAACCGACCGATAACACAAATTGCGAGAATAGAATATGGTATCTCATATAGTATTAATCTCGGTCCCGCACATATCACATATGTGCTCCTACCCCATTTCGCTTGAGCCAGGAAACCTCTGTGTAGGACTTTAAAGACTCGTCAATACGCCGCCTGTAGGTGATGATCATATCAAACACCCACAAGTCGCAAGTGGTCTGCTAAACGTAACGGCCACCCGGGTATTGAGTGATCCAAAGATCAACAAGCTAGCCTGCTCATATTCCTGCGAATCCAATCAGTAACACTAACGTACAATCCGGTCTCTTCATCTGAAATGTCGCATATCTCGTCTAGGGGTGGTAAACGTCAGACCCTAGTAACTCGATAAGTCGTGCCGATATGAGGCTCATAACTTGTCGAGAAACTACTAATAACACTTACCAGTATATCTCCGAATAAGACTTCGCCAGGGACTTCCTGTTATATCCAATCGAGCACAGCGCAACATCAACCCCCAATACCGGGAGAGACGAAATCCTCTCCTATCGCTCATTGCCTCCATGTGACTCTGGACTGTACCCAAAAACCACCGTTTCGCACGTTCTCTTGAACGTGGCAAGGTGGAAATCAAAGCAAAGTGGGAATCACACAAGACTTTATGACGATCTCGGGTCGACAGACTACCATGTACCAGTGTCACCAGAGAACTTCCATCTAACGTGAGGTATAATACCATCTAGGAGTTCTCGGTGAGTCCGTCCAGTGTACCAAGTCTTCACTGAGCACCCGTATATCATCTCTGATGTCAAACACCAATGGATATGGGATCATCCATCGCCCATCTACATAGGTCAAGAAGGTATACGCTAGTCTACTCTAGTATATCGATGCCCTATCTCGATACGCCCATGACTAGGAACATTAAAGGCTGTACTCACGGACTATCTTTGTCCCACTAGTATGATATGCATCATAATCCAGGTAGTCAAGTACACATCATAAGGGCTTTACCAACATGTAACAAAGAGACAATCAGTGTTCATGTGAAGATAAAGAGTAACCAGATAGCATACTATCATGTCGAGCAAGAAATTCCTCCCTATGTATGTCCAAGCATCCACTATAATAAACATCATATGTACAATAATGGCCTCTAGGGCATACATATAACTAACAATAGTTACATATGAATTCAATGAAACTTGTTTCTGTTCGAGAATGGATTCCGGTTCTGGAGAAATTGAATAGGTTTATTCGGTTGTCTTTTATTTTTCCCTTCTCTAAGTATGTGAGGGATCCTAGTATTAGGAGAGTACACCTATTATGCTAATTGGATAGTCTTCTTCCAAACCTTAGGCTGGTGCCGAAAGGTTGGGAAGGAAAAAAATCAATTAGTTTAAGTATGGTGTACAGAAGATAAGAAGGAAAGACATATAAAGATATTGGAGTGAGGGCGACTACTGTCATGAATCTGGATAGTGGAAGAGGCATTACTAGGAATACCCGGTCACTCCTTCGAAACATTTTCATGTTTCATTTTTACTTTGCGGTGTTAATTGAAAACTGTTTTTCCCAATTAGATTCTGACTTCAAGGTTTGTATTTACCATACTTTATTCTCACATCTAAATGGCATTACAGATGCTGATGTAAGTCGATGTCGCGCACCCCACGGGTTCGCGGGGAGGCGGAATTTACAAAAACGATTTTTCAAAGCTTGCAACATCGACCTAAACTCCAGGATCTTTACGGAAACCTTAACTAGCTATCATTACTTGGAGGTTCTAACTATTATGTTAGGGTTTATACCTCCTTGTCAACAGTCCTTCGGGTCTTCTTCTTCTCCTCCTCTTCTTTAGCTCCTCGAAGATTGGGATCGTGCTTGAACCATCAGCCTCCTCATGTCAAAGATGATCCACCCGAGAGTATGCAGTTCAAGCTCCAACCTCTAAACCGAGGTAACCTAAAGAGCCTAACTCCCTAAACTAAGTAGCTTAGGAGATGTAGAGTGTTTAATGGAGTGTTTTATCTCAAAGAATCATATGACTCACAACACATGTGAAGGTTAGGGTTTTGAGGAAGAAGGAGGAGAAAATGGAGAGAGAAAAGAAATGAGCAAATGAACTTGTGTTTTTGGAAAGTGAAGAATGGCTCATTATTTTCACTCATGAAGCATGGATTATTTTCATATAGAAAAAAACAACCATGCTTCAATAGTAACCCCAAACTAATAAACAATGTAATGAGCCATGCTTCACTCCTTGCCATAAATTCTCCATTTTCCACCTCATTAATCTATTTCCAAAATAGATAAATCCAAATAATGAGGTGTCCCATTCTAGAAGCATCTCTTATGAAATTATAAGAATGCCCTCACCGTACATACATACCCGTATTCGTATTCCGAAAAATACGAATACAATGAGATGATAACAATCTAATAATATAATACTAGGATCCAGCTTAAACCAAAGCCCATTAGTATTATCCGCCCGAACAATATCCGTGCAATTAGTACACGTATTTGATCGGAACCCTGCACGTAAAACCATACGGCCTCCACATCGATTCGCCTGAAGCAGGGAAACTCTCTGTTTGGGACTCTAAAGACTCGACAATATGCTAGCAATGGGTTTAAGCACAAGTCCGTCAGCGGTACTTGCTGCACGTAACGGCTACCCAGGTATTTGTCGATAAGAAGGCCGATGAGCAAACTCATCCGAACTCCTACTGAGCCTATCTATAATAATCTCCGTACAGTCCGGTCTGTTCGTCTAAGATACTCGCATATCGGGCCTAGGGGGATGGTAACCGTTAGACTCCTAATAGCGCAATAAGTCGTGCCGGGGTAGAGCCCAATACACCCTGAGAAACACTGGAGTACCTACCAGTAAATCTTGCTTGCCCTGGCCAGGGATTTTGTATAATGGCTTTCTGAACACAGCACGTTATCGACCCTCAATACCGGGAGAGACGAATCCTATCTAACCACTACTACCTCCCATTGCTTCGGGACTGCATCCAACTACTACCTGTTTGCACGTCTCATTTGAGCAGTGGTAGGGTAGTGATCTAAGTACCGTGGGAACACACTCGAGACGAATAGTGAAGTCAAGTCAACGGACTAACCTGTAGTCATGCTACCCGGGAACTGCTACCTGACGATTGGTATAATACCAACCAGCAGTTCCCAACGAGTCCGTCCAGTGTAACTCATAACCCAATGAGCACCTTTATACTATCTCCGGTACGACATACCAATGGCTGTGGGACAGACCATCACCCCTGCTGGGATGAGAAGCTTATACACTAGTCTACTCTGGAGTATTGATACCCCGTCTCTATAATCCTACGACTAGGGACCTTTATAAGGATATACTTATAGACTACCGAGCCCCTACTAGTGTGACTGCCATCATAATCTTGGTAGTCAAGCAAAGATCCTAAGGGCTCTACCAATATGTATTAGCGATATGCTAAAAGAAACATATATATATATATATATATATATATATATATATATTGAGGTTGAATCAAACCAGGTAGCATACTACCATTTTGAGCAAGACAGTTATTATATCTGTGTACATCCTAAGCTTCCAAAATGTAATATACAATCCAGTACTATACAATAATGGCCTCTAGAGCATATATCACTAACAACCTCGCACTTGCACTAAAGCCATGTATTGGCATATCGCAGTCCTATCATCTCGAATGGCCTCTCGAACTGTGTGTGAGGGATGGCCTTTATGAGTGGATCTGCAACGTTGTTCTCCGTCTCTACTCTCCACACCTCGATCTCCCGGTGATCAACGATCTCCCTGATCAGGTGGTACCACTTCAAGATATGTCTGGACATTTGATATGACCTTGGTTCCTTCATTAAAGCTATAGCCCCATTGTTGTCACAATATAGAGCTATTGGATCAACAATGGATGGAACCACCTGAAGTTCCGTAATGAACTTTCTCATCCAGACTGCTTCTTTTGCGGCGTCACATGCAGCGATATACTCTGCTTCCATCGTCAAGTCAGCAACGGTGTCCAGCTTGGAGCTCTTCCAACAGACCGTTACTCTATTGAGGGTAAAGACATAATCCGACATGGAATTGGAGTCATCCTTATCACTCTGGAAGCTGGCGTCAACGAAGGCCTCCATCTGGAGGTCTATACTGCCGTACACCAAAAACATCTCCTTAGTCCTTCTCAGGTATTTGAGAATGTTCTTAACTGCTATCCAGTGCTTCTCCCCTAGGTTTGACTGATACCTGCTTACAACGCTCAGTGCGTAAGCTACATCGGGTCTGGTACACAACATCGCATACATTATAGAGCCTACCGTAGAAGCGTAGGGTATAATACGCATGCGATCCCTTTCCAAATCAGTCTTGGGAGATATCTCTTTGTAAAGGGTGATTCTATGATAAGCCGCTAGATTACCGTGCTTTAAATCTTCCTTACAAATCTTTTCAGTATGGTGTCGATGTACCTTGACGGTGAAAGTCCCAATATCCTTTTAGATATATCACGATAGATCTGAATCCCCAGAATGTAGGAGGCATCACCCAGGTCCTTCATAGAGAAGCTTTGTGACAAGAATCCTTTGACAGATTGTAGCATAGAAATGTCATTTCCTATCAGGAGAATGTCATCCTTGTACAAGACGAGGAATACCACAGTTCTCGCTACAATTTTACTATAAATGCATGGTTCATCTGGATTTTTGATAAAATCAAATTCCTTGACAGTCTCATCAAAATAGATGTTCCAACTCCGTGATGCCTGCTTTGATCCATAAATGGATTTAATCAACTTTCACACTCTTCCGCTGCTCCCACTCTCTATGAAACCCTCCGGCTAATCTATATAAACACACTCTTTCAAATTTCCATGCATAAATGCGGTCTTTACGTCCATCTGCCAAATTTCATAATCGTGGAAGGCAGCAATGGCACTAAGAATCCGAATGGATTTGAGCATAGCCACTGGAGAAAAGGTTTCAAAATAGTCCAAACCAGGTCTTTGACGAAAATCTTTTACAACAAGTCTAGTCTTATAGGTTTTGTAGGGTTCCTATGCACGACTGCAAGGTTTCGGGACGCATCGTCCATGCCATTTTGATAATTTTTCCACGCAAAGTAATCCTAACCCAAGAATCTTTACTGGAGATTTAGACAAAACAATGTGTAAACAAATTTACATCTAAGTGAATGAAGAATACAACCTTTGTAGACCGGTCCTTTACATCAAAAGCTCCGTGTAGCAGTCCCTTCGCTGCGAGTTGTGATCTCCCGAACTCTAGAAAGGGTTCTCCCGGAGAAATGAACAAGCTTGCTCGAAGTATTCGAGGTCGAAGATGATCTATGTCGAGGAGACTCAAGCTCATACTAGCTCTTCACTAATTGTGAAATTAGTGAAGCAAACACCCTAAACTAAATGGCAAGTAGTAAAGTGTAACTCTTTAAAAAAATAATAAATAAATAAATATATCGTTTGGGGGAAATTTTCTGATAATCGGTAAAATGAATTGTATTTTCCGTAAAATTTAACTATAATTATTGTTCATAATAGACTTAAATACACCTATTTTAGCTATGAAATTTCTAGTATTTAGTGCTTATTTAGTCGCTTATAAATTGCTTGTTTATTTAAATATTTTTCCTTAATGAATTATTTTAAATATTATTATAAGCTTTCTTTTATACATTGAATTAGTGGTAATTGCAAATTGGAATGGGTTAAATATACAAATGTGAACCATGACAACTTAATATTCTACTTGTAACATGTTTCATCTCTCTCATTTTGTCTACACAAATCTAGAAAATTCTAGTGGGGGGAAATTAAACAAAATGATAAAATAAAATAATTTATGATAAGACTTAATAAGATGTATTAATTTAAGATGTTTCTACACACATTCTCACCTCACACTCTCTCTCTCCCCTCACTCCATTTGTTGGCCGAGAATGAGCAGCCCCCCATTCTTGTCTCCTTTCCTACTCCAAAGAATTAATTGAAAAGGAAATTTAAAAGGGATTAATATATGAGACAATGAAGGATGTTTCTACACAATTCCACACACTCACACTTCACTCTTTTCCCTCTCCCAAAATTGGCCGAGGCCCCTTGACAGCCCCCTCTCTCTTCAAAAAATATTTCCATTCACTTTCTCAAAAATTAAAAAGGGTTGAATAAAGAAATGAAACAAGGATATGTTGACTTGGGAAAATTCCACACACACCAACACAAAACACACACACTTCCATTCCCTGCAAATTACGAGCTCATTCCTGCAGGAAACCCTTCCCAATTTCTTCATCTCATTTCATCAAAAATCCATCAAAAAAATCCATGAGAAGTCCATAAAAAAATTCACAAATTCATAGCTAATTCCTCATCCAATTCTCCTTAGCCTATTCTAGAATGGATCTTGGAGCAAAGGAAGCATTTTGGAGGCTAAGTTGCAAGTTGATCTCAAACTTATTAAGGTATAATTCTAAGTCTATGTTTTGATTGTTGGTTAATTACTTTAATTTAGATAATTAAGTGTTTAAATATGGTTTTAATTTTAAGATTTAGTTTTCAAGAGAAGGGGTTTTGAGCTAGGTTAGGATTTTTATCACTCAATTATGATTACAAGGTGTAGTTTAATATGTTAAGACATGGAAAACTTAATTTAGTTGCTAATTTGTAAATTTTTACATTTAAATTTGTCCTAATTATGATTTTTGCAAACTAGGTTTTTATAATTAATATAAATAGGAGAGATAAAATTTTAGAAATGGTTTGTGTGACTTAGTTAAGATATTTAGTGAGTATTGTGGCCACTAGATTAGTTAAAACATCAAGATTTGTATTAAAATAGGTAATGGTCGCTTACTAGTTGTTGTTTTTTTTTTATAAATCGATTTAAATTAAGCTTGAGATTTTGATAAATTATAACCTATTTTATATAATATCTAGAGTGTTGTGAGTGCGCAATGGGTACAATTGGGTTTTAGGTTTGGGAATTTTCACATATAACGACCTTAGTTGTAGTTTGTGCCATTGTCGCGAACGCGTTTTGTGCACCAAGTACGTGCGCGTCCGATTAATGCGTGTTGGATATCTTGTATCGTTGTGTCCGTGACCATTGAAATATATACATCCTCTTATTTACTTATGTGTAATCCTATGATCGGTTGCAGAGACGTCGGACGCGGCGCCGAAGGACGAGGCTGAGGACGAATCGGAATAGACGAGGCGTCCCGGCGAGTAGATGTATACATCGATGGGGGGGATCGTCTGGATGGCGCGAGGCGCCCAACAGTTGGGTTACTAGTAGTAATTTCGTTTATATGCGTAGTTTCCTAGTTAGCCGTCTCGTTGCATTGCATCTTTATATTTATATATATGTGTGTGTGTGTGTGTGTGTGAGATATCATTTCATAGGACACTTGCACTGTTACCATTGGTTCATGCTGCACATGCACTATTCATGCGAACACACACGTCATTGATAACTGCTATGTCACGAACACTATAGAGCTTGCTTAGAATCGGTATCCATGCATTTGCATCATACTTGATATGTAAATGGGTAGTTGTATATTTATTCATCAAGATTGATACATAGGATGGCTAGTTACATATATATACATCATAGCATCATACTTCATACATAGTTTCTGTTCGTACATAGCATAGTATATACCATCATATTATAGACATCCATCATCATCGATATGATTACACATTGTGATTTTTCTTGAGGATTCAGTATTTATGAGATTTTTGGATTTTGGGGAAACCGCAAGAATTTATAAACATATGATCCTTTTTAAAAATATGCAAGCGGTTTTCTCATGATGTATGTGTCATCCACCATGAGTTTTCATGTTTTCTATTGGATTTCGAGACCTGATTCAAGAAGTGGATGAACCGTCTCGGATACATGGTGGGCCCGGTATGGTACCCCGGGACAAGAAGCTCGAGTTGTAGACGATGAGCCTGGCAGGGGCAGACTACCTACCGGTGATGTCTGGCACGGTGGATATCCGGAGTATACCAACCGTTGTCGTAAGATTTGATGATATGGGTCGATCCGGATTGACAGAGCCCGAGATATTGAGACTTTAAGATATTGAGATATTGAGATTTTAAGACATTAAGACATTAAGATATATATGTTTTGTGTCGATATTTGACATGGATTTCTATGGATTTATTTGATGATACATCAGTCACATCACAGAAGTTTTTCTAAGAAAAATAAAGATTTTCTCATACCAAACATACTCAGGTTTCATGTTGATTATGCATTCACGTTGCATACAGGTTAGTGCATTGCATCATATTAGTATATGTATAGGTTGTGACGCATTTGCGTGCATGCTTACGATAGCCTTATTAAATGTTACTTAGTACTCACGAGCTGGCAACTCACCCCCGTTGTGCCACAGTATCTTGCAGGTCTGCCCCGTCAGCGCAGTAGCGGCGGGTGTATCTTCTATTTCGCTTTTTTGCTTCGGCTTGCAGCTTGCTCACAGGTGGGTTTTGGAGGATTTTCTTTTGCTCCCACCGTGTATTTTTATTTTTTATCTAGTATACTCCATCTACACTTGTATATTGGACTAGACGGTGAGATTTGAGACTTGTATTTGTGGTGTTTGGTGTCGATGCTCACTTGAGCTGACGTGACATTTTTATGCTTTTATGCTTTTAAACTTATTTCACATTATTATGATATATTCATTGCATGTGGTTGTGATTCCGCCTTTGGCAAAGAGCTAGCCCCCGCTTGGGGATGCCGTTATTCATTATATGTATTTACTTGTTTTGTACCCGTTTCGGGGCCAGTATTTTCAAAGGAGACTCTGCCGAATTTTCGGTAAATTTCGATGTTTTTAAAATGTTTAATGCGATTTGTTTTGTAAAAATCGTTTCTTTAAATAATTTCTTCCTTCACTTTATTTCTTTAAATGGTTTAGATTTCTGGGCTTTGGCTTACTTAGATTACGTTATGCCTTGAGACGTTTCGTAATTTAAGTGTCAGTCACGTTCCGTACCTTCGGATCCTGACAAAGTTGGTATCAGAGCCAGTCCCTCAAAAGTAGGTCTGTGGTTCGAGGACGAACCATTGTTCTAAGTGGGGGGAAATATAATACCCCAGGTGGAGTTGGAGCTGAATACCACTTACCCCGTGAGAAGTGAGATGTTATCCGATATAGAGGTGGGGATGTAACCGATACGGATGCACACGGGGACCTACCAGAACAATGGGGAGTATCGAATTCCATTCCGAAAGAGGGCACGATCTAAACTATAAATGGAATGATACCACTATTATAACACAGAGGTGCATTTTGGATGAATCAGAACTCCGGAGTTTGAAAAATTCCCTAGTTAAGCGTGCTTGAGCCAGAGAAATTCTCGGATGGGTGACCTACTGGGAAGTAGCCCCGGATTCATTCAAGGGGACAAAACCGTTCGGCTTCGGCCAGAGCGGACAATACCATCTGTGTTTTAGGGTGGGTCATGACATAGAGGATGATGAAGTAGGAAATGGGCTCACTTTATATTTATTTTTCTCACAATATTCTCACTTTTCCAAAAGCTAGAAAGCTTTTTCTCAAGAATGAAGAAGATGAAGAGAAGAGAATGAACTAATGAGGTGAGAATAACAACCATGGGTGAGTTAGTGTCACACACTAATCTATGTAGAGATTAAACCATGGCTAACAATAATGGTTAGGTTAATAAATATCTACAAGTAAAACAAAAGGAGTAGACTTAGTCAAAGATGCTAAAAGCTTCTCCAAGCTTCCAAGCATGTGACTAATTAACACTAATTTTGATTTACTTAAATAAATATAACCCTCACATTATTATTAATATGGTGTGAGTCTCATACACCCATGTAGCTTGTGGCATCAAGCATGACACAATAAAATGTACACTAATATATATCACATATATACTAATGCACACTTGTGAGAAAAAGAAAAGTTTACGTGAGCTAATATTAGTTAATGCAATCTAGTATATCAAATATACAATTATACATTAAATTATTCAATCAACACTTGATTTAATAATCCGGCTTTATCACATACAACCGACTAATATCAAATGCAACAACTTATCGAATCAACACTTGATCCGATAATCCGGCTCTATCACATATAACCGACCGATATCATATATCGAAAGAATAGAATGCGGTATCACATACACGCATTAATCTCGATCCTGCACATATCACATATATGCTCCTACTTCGTTTCGCATGAATCAGAAAATCTCTGTGTAGGACTCTAAAGACTCGTCAATACGCCGGCAGTAGGTGATGATCATATCAAACACCCACAAGCCGCAAGCGGTCTGCTAAATGTAACGGCCACCCGGGTATTGAGCGATCAGAAGATCAACAAGCAAGCCTGCTCATACTCCTGCGAATCCAATCAGTAACACTACCGTGCAGTCCGGTCTCTTCGTCTGATATGTCGCATATCTCGTCTAGGGGTGGTAAATATCAGACCTACATAACTCGATAAATCATGCCGATGTGAGGCTCATAACGGGTCGAGAAACTACTGATAACACTTACCAGTAAATCTCATAGCAGCCCTGACCAGGGACTTTCCTGTTATAGCCAATCGAGCACAGCGCAACATCAACCCTAAATACCAAGAGAGACAACATCCCCTCTTATAGCTCATTGCCTCTATGTGACTCGGGACTGTACCCAAAAACCACCGTTTTGCATGTCTTATTGAACGTGGTAAGGTGGAAATCAAAGCACAGTGAGAATCACACAAGACTCTATGACGATCTCGGGTCAACAGACTAACCAGTACCGGTGTCACCAGAGAACTGCCATCTGACGTGAGGTATAATACCATCTAGGAGTTCTCGGAAAGTCCGTCCAGTGTACCCAGTCTCCACTAAGCACCCATATATAATCTCTGATGTCAAACACCAATGGATATGGGATCATCCATCGCCCATCTACATAGGTCGAGAAGCTATACGCTAGTCTACTCTGGTATATCGATGCCCCGTCTCGATACACTTATGACTAGGGACATTAAAGGATGTACTTACCGATTACCTTTGTTCCACTAGTATGATCCGCATCATAATCCAGGTAGTCAAGTACACATCCTAAGGGCTTTACCAACATATAACAGAGAGACAATCGGTGTACATGTTAAGATAAAGAGTAACCACAATGCATACTATCATGTCATGCAAGAAAGTCCTCCCTATATATGTCCAAACATCCACTACATTATATATCTCTTGTACAGTAATGGCCTCTAGGGCATACATATAACTAACAATCTCCCACTTGCACTAGGGCCATCATATAGCAGTGGTTGTAGTATCTCATACTCAACCATCCCATAAAAGTCTCTCTCTAGGAAAAGGCCTTTGTGGGTGGATCCGCCGTGTTGTCCTCTGAGTCTACTCTCCTAACCTCGATCTCCCTAGAGATCAACCATCTCTATGATCAGGTGATACTGCCTTAGAATATGTCTGGGTCACTGATGGGATGGGGGTTCCTAGGCATAAGCCACAACTCCATTGTCTCACAATGGTAGAAACGAAGTTCATCTTAAGAACTAATATACACCCAGACTGCCTCTTCGGTAGCATCGTAGGTAGCGATGTATCTAGCCTTTATCATCTAGTTTGCCACGGTATCTAGCTTGGAACTCTTCCAACATACCATCCATCCACTGAGGGTAAAGACAATGCCTGTGACCGACATTCAGTCGTCCTTACCACCCTGGAAGCTATCCAGTGATTCTCCCCAGGATCTATTGATACCATCTCATTACACCTAGTGAGAATCCTAACATCCACTTAGATCTATCTCATAGATCAAAAACCCATGATTTAGGAGGTATCACCTTGATCCTATATGGAGAATAAATGTGATAATAGGAGATTGACCGAGTGTAGCATAGGAAACTCCTTTCCTAACAATAGTATGTCATCCACGTGCAATACGAGGAAGACTACCTTATTTTCTACTACCTTTTTGTATATACAAGGTTCATCTACCATTTTGATGAAGTCAAACTCTTTGACCACCACATCAAAACAGATGTTCCAACTCCGCGATGCCTGCTTTAACCTGTAAAGCAACTTGCACACGTTTCGGCTGCTCCCACTGTCTACGAAGCCCTCCGGCTATTTACTTATAAACGCTCTCTTCTAAATCAGCATTTAGAAAAGTAGTCATGACACCCAAACACCAGATATCGTAGTCATAGTATGTAGTAATGGCAAGTAGGATCCGGATGGATTTAAGCATAGCCACTAGAAAAGGTTTCATCATAATCCACACCTGGTCGATGACGAAAACCTTTTACAACAAGTCTAGCTTTGAAAGTCTCAACTTTTCCATCTACACCAAGTAATCTTCTCAAGATATACTTGCTCCTGATGGGGATTCAACCCTTCAGATATAGAAACCAAAGTCCAAACTTTGTTGATGTACATAGATTCCATCTCAGATCGCTTAGCATCCAGCCATTCTTAAAGAGTCCCCACTCTTGATGGCCTGCTCGAAACTAGTTGGGTCATCATCTCATGATGAAATCCTCGCTTCCACTGTCATTGAGAAAACCGTAGTATCTCTTAGGTGGATGAGGAAACCTATCATATCGGCGGAGTAGCTGAGGTCCGTCGGGAAGTATTGAATTCTCCGGTTCTACCAAATCGTCATCTGTAGTTTGTATAGCTGGAACTCCTTCCAGTTCTACCTCATGACCACTAATTTCTTCACAAAAAATTCATTTTCTAAAAAGGTGGAATGTTAAGAAACAAAACACCTTTTGCTCCTCGGTGCTGTAGAAGATATTCCCTTGCGAATGCTTGGGATATCCAATAAACTTCCACAGAACCGACCTTGCCTCGACTTTGTCCGGATTTTGCTTTCAGATATAGGCCGGACAACCCCAAATCTTAACTTACTTAAGACATGGGCTCTTCCCATACCATATCTCATATGGAGTGGTAGGTACCTGATTTGGTTGGAACCCTATTCAATAGGTATGCAACTTCTCAAGTGCATAATTCCTAAAAGGAAATAGGCAACTCAGAAGTACTTATCATAGAGAACACCATATCTAATAAGGTGCGATTGCTCCGTCCCGATACACCGTTGTGCTGCGGCATATACGGAGGAGTAATGCTAAGAGAGAATCACATTCTCCTTTAGAATTGTCCAGGAACTCCTTGCTTAAGTATTCTCCTCTCTGATCACATCAAAGGACATAATATTTATACCTTTGTTCTCTACTTCTGGTTTATATTCTATGAATTTCTCAAAACCTTCAGACTTGTGTTTCAACAGGATCATATGTCCGAATATTGAGAGGTCATCAGTGAATGTAATGAAGTAAAAAGAACCAATCCTAGCATGTGTAGACAGGGGACCTATATACGTCATCATGTATCAATCCCAAGAGTTCACTAACTCTTTCTCTGTTTCAAATAAACGGAGCTATGGTCATCTTATCTTTGTGACATGACTGACAAGTTTCACAAGATGTAAATTCAAACTGATTTAAATATGCATCTTAATATAACTTAGCTAGTCGGGTCGCATTGATATGACCTAGTCTACAATACCTTAAGAGGGATTCGTTCATTTCTGAACTCTTCCTCTTGTGTGTGTTCTTGTACGTTAAGAACTGTAGTTTGATTTAGAACGTATATTCTTTTAGATAACATGCCTGAACCGATCAACTCTTAATATAGGAAATGTTCAAAACATTATCCAACAATACAAAATTATATCCTTCTTTACTTAATAAAGAGACTCATATGATATTGTATATCAGGTTCGGTATCTAATAATATTCGTTCTGAATCAATGTATTTGGTAATAAAGGGTGATTACTGCCAACATCATGGCTGCAATAATTGCACCGTTTTAAAATCTTGAAACTTATCACCCATTCCCAGTTCTCTACCTCTCTGTAGCCCATATAACAGATTACATATATGGGATCCTGATCCGGTATCTCATACCCAGGACATAGAGAATACTGAGAAACAGTTCTCGGTAATGAACATACCCGAAGAAGATTGATCATCATGCACTTTCTTCGTTTGGGCGGCATGGGAATCCTGGTATTCCCCAATTTCCTACTCGGTCTTATAACAATTATAAGTTGGAGCGGGACCAACGTTCCACAGCTCAGTATAACAAGCGGGTTCGGTCAATACATCCATATTATTATCTTGATTAAGGCGTGACATGGTTACTACCTGGAGAGAAAGAGAAGAAAACACTCAGCGTGCGCTCTTGCAAGATCAAATTGGTTATTATTTTATCTAATCAGGATGGCTCCCACTGTTTTTATCAAATTTTCCTTCAAACCCTAAAAGAAAAGACTAGCAGGGATTAAATACACCCTACAAGTTCGCCAATCTTTCATCCAGGCCAGTGCAGGTACTTTGAGGGTGCTTCCCTGTTCTTTCGCATGGACCTAATTAAAATAAACCTCGTTTTCCCATGGGTGTAACCCCGTTGACATCTTTCTAGACACCTACTTGATCGGCTAATTGTAATGTGCAAAACTCTCCCAGAAGTAACTATTACTCGTAGTGGGTATCGGGATCCAACTATCTCATAAAATGTATGCAATCTCATTGCAAATTTCAACACTTGAAATTCCCGATAATTTTGCCCCTAGCATCCTATGACCTTGACGGAGGCCGACAAACCATAGGCTACTAGTCATGTTGAACCTGTACATTTCATGATTGAATTAAACCTACCCGCACGATCCTTGACGGAGGTCAACATGGTCGCACGACTACCCTAACTCAATCACATCATATGCTTTTGCAGATAAGCATAAATAGCTACCGCACACGACGTCTTGACGGAGATCAACAAATGTAGCACGAATACTATGAAGTACTTATCTGAAATGACGGAGGGCTACGACAGGTTTTTAAGAAAACCTTTTGCGTAATGAACTTAATATCGTTGTAGAATCGAGTGAATTTTAAAAGGAGTGTTTTTGAGGTTTTTACTAGTTTTGCTAAAGAAGTCACTCCCGGTGAAAGGATTTTGTCTCTTACCTTATCGAATAAGGTGCAGGATATTTCAAAAATACCACTATGCAAAGAGAAAACCATAAAAGCAATCAAAAGACAAACCGAGTTTGTAGCATCTGCTAGTTTCGTTAAAGAGGTCACTCCCGGTGAAGGGATCTCGGATCTTTCCTTATCGAATAAGGTGCTGGATATTCTACAAGGAATACCGCTATGCAAAGCAAGAACTAGAGCTACCAGTTTTTAAAACAAGTTTCTACAAAATAATTAGGCTTCTTTTCTTTCATTAATCTCATTAATGAAGTTCCATCATTTAAGTTACCTAAGCATCACAGATAAATACAACGTACGCTTATGCCATCCGCATTCGCCTCAATGTCCCGTCATGTACCGTTAGGTTAGGTAAGTAATGGCAGAGCGGGACAGGGTTAGCGCGGGTGTAAAACATAAGCAACGTCTATATAATATATCGCATATACTATATACAGTATCTATCTCATCATATCAAGTGATCACATCACAGAATATCGCAGCAGAAATCAACATATGAAATATTGGATATACTAGGATTTCCGGGTTTTATATTAAGCTTGTATAAAATACAGATTCCACGGTCATGATGAATAGGCAAACCCATATCCCTAGACCCCTACGAGAGCGGTAAGCAGCCCTACCAATTCTAGAGTTAGGGGACACGGACTCGACTCCTCGAAATGGTCTCCCACTGGACTCTAGAACCCGGTTACTAATGCGGAAAAGTAAATAATATACATCAACGGTGACATCTTCCTCAACCCGGAAGTGCCCTAGTAAAAGAATATTACATACAAGCTTTTACATGAATGAAAATGAAAAACTCTCATCTCACATAAAAAAAACCCTGGCTATTCAAACACGACGATCCAATATAACATATCACAGCAACATATAACATCACATGTCATCAACGTAAGTAAATATGCGTATCCCAATTGTCATTGACATATAGCAAAGAAACCGGCGATACACCATATATTACACTTACGGTCGCAGAAAAGAAAATGAAAAACTACAACAATTGGAATCCGCAACTATCTTAGACACGAAAAACCCAATGTATCTCATACTTTGGATTTCATGCCTAACCTAATGAATTCCTTAGACATCGCATGCCTAATAATTATAAACCCTGCATTTTAGTCTCGGCATTGAAAACACTTTCCAATATCCAGTCGGGAAATTCAACAAGATTCCCGACATCCATATCGAATAATCGTCGGAAACTTCGGTAGACGGCCGCACCCCCGATGCCGTCGACAAAGTGCACTTAGGCGGAACACCGTGGCCGCGAGCACACGAATGGATGCTTTAGGCAATGGGGTTCTCCTACGGTCACTTGGTTAGAGCTATGGGGCGTGGCTATCTAGTGTGGTTACCCGGCGAGTATCGGCGTGCATTACGTAATTGCGACGGACTTTTGTTCCATATCAATATTCCGTGGCAACCAATCAAATGAGACTAAACTGCTAGATTTATAAAATTCAAACTAGTTATCTCATAACTAATTATGTGGATTCCAAATATTGTATCACAATCATAGATAGCTAGACGATATTAAACATTTCGATCGAATCAATGAATTCCCAAAATTTCCCAGAGAGCTCAATAATTGAGCAGTGTTAGAAGTACCCAAAACTATACCACAGTGCCCATGAACCAGCAGCTGAAGACCCGTCCCAAGCCTCACAAGTGGCGCCGCGGAACCGCCGCCAAAACCATGTTTTGGCCGCGGTTCCACGGTCACTAAGACGAGTTAGGGACTCATTTTTCAGGTGGGTCCATAGAATTACCTGCATAATTTTTAGAGTATTTTTGACATGATAAACTCCAACATTTTGAAAATTTTCCAGAGAGGGGTCCAAAATTGGGTTTTCGGGGTTCGATCGGACTTCTAATTTCGTCTAGACATCGCCTAAAGCTCTAGTTAGGCTCTGATACCACTGTAGGGTTCCTATGCACGACAGCAAGGTTTCGAGAGGCATCGTCCATTCCATTTTGATAATTTTTCCATGCAAAGCAATCCAAACCCAAGAATCATTACTAAAGATTTAGACAAAACAAAGTGTAAACAACTTTACATCTAAGTGAATGAGGAATACAACCTTTGTAGACCGGTCCTTCACTTCAAAAGTTCCATGTAGTAGTCCCTTCGCGACGAGTTGTGATCTCCCGAACTCTAGAAAGGGTTCTCCCGGTGAAATGAACAAGCTTGCTCGAAGTTTTTGAGGCCGAAGATGATCAACGTCGAGGAGACTCAAGCTCATGCTACCTCTTCACTATTTGTGAAATTAGTGAAGCAAACACCCTAAACTAAATGGCAAGTAGTAGAGGATAATGATGTAGAAAATGGACTCACTTTAGATTTATTTTTCTCATAATATTCTCTAACTTTTTCAAAAGCTAGAAAGCTTTTTCTCAAGGATGAAGAACATGAAGAGAAGAGAATGAACTAATGAGATGAGAATAACAACCATGGGTGAGTTAGTGTCATACACTAACCCATGTAGATATTAAACCATGGTTAACAACAATGGTTAGGTTAATAAATATCGACAAGTAAAACAAAAGGAGTGGACTTGGTCAAAGATGCTACAAGCTTCTCCAAACTTCCAAGCATGTGACTAATTAACACTAATTTTGATTTACTTAAATAAATATAAACCCTCACATTATTATTAGTATCGCGTGAGTCTCAAACACCCATGTAGCATGTGGCATCAAGCATGACACAATAAAATGTACACTAATATATATCACATATATACTAATGCACACTTGTGAGAAAAAGAATAAGTGAGCTAATATTAGTTAATGCAATCTAGTATATCAAATATATAATTATAAATTAAATTATTAAATCAACACTTGATTTAATAATCCGGCTATAACACATACAACCGACTAATATCAAATGCAACAACTTATCGAATAAACACTTAATCCGATAACCCGGCTATGTCACATATAACCGACCGATATCACATATCGCGAGAATAGAATGCGGTATCACATACACGCATTAATCTCGGTCCCGTACATATCACATATGTGGTCCTACTTCGTTTCGCATGAACCAGCAAACCTCTGTGTAGGACTCTAAAGACTCATCAATACGCCGGCAGTAGGTGATGATCATATAAAACACCCACAAGCCACAAGCAGTCTGCTAAAATTACCGGCCACCCGGGTATTGAGCGATCAGAAGATCAACAAGGAAGCCTGCTCATACTCTTACGAATCCAATCAGTAACACTACCGTACAGTCTGGTCTCTTCGTCTGATATGTCGCATATCTCGTCTAGGGGTGGTAAACGTCAGACCCTAATAACTCGATAAGTCGTGCCGATGTGAGGCTCATAATGGGTGGAGAAACTACTGATAACACTTACCAGTAAATCTTATAGCAGCCTTGGCCAGGGAATTTCCTGTTATAGCCAATCGAGCACAGGGCAACATCAACCACCAATACCGGGAGAGACGAAATCCCCTCCTATCGCTCATTGCCTCCATGTGACTCGGGACTGTACCCAAAAACCACCATTTTCCACGTCCTCTTGAACATGGTAAGGTGGAAATTAAAGCACAGTGGGAATCACACAAGACTCTATGACGATCTCGGGTCAACAGACTAATATGTACCAGTGACACCAGGGAACTGCCATCTGACGTGAAGTATAATACCATCTAAGAGTTTTCGGCGAGTCCGTCCAGTGTACCCAGTCTCCACTGAGCACCCATATATCATCTCTGATGTCAAACACCAATGGATATGAGATCATCCATCGCCCATCTACATGGGTCGAGAAGCTATACGCTATTCTACTCTGGTATATGGATGCCCCGTCTCGATACACCTATTGTTGGATATGTATGCCCTAGAGGCCATTATTGTATAGTACTAGTTTGTACAATACATTTTAGAAGCTTGGGATATATATGGGTTTACGACAGTCTTGCTCAATATAGTAGTATTCTACTTGGTTTGTTTCTATCTTAATATGTGTATATGTTTCTTTTAACATATCGCTGATACATATTGATGGAGCTCTTAGGATCCTTGCTTAACTACCGGCGTTGTCAAGGCGATCACACTAGTGGGGGCTGGGTAGTCTATAAGCACATCCTTATTTTGGTCCCTAGTCGTAGGATTATCGAGACAGGGCATTGATACTCCAGAGTAGACTGGTGCATATGCTTCTTATCCCAGCAAGAGATGGTCTGTCCCACAGCCATCAGTACGTCGTACTGGAGATAGTATGCAGGTGCTTGTTAGGTTACGAGTACACTGGACAGGACTCATCGGGAACTGTTGGTTGGTATTATACCTATCGTCAGTTAACAGTTCCCAGGTGACATGAGTACAGCTTAGTCCGTTGATTTGACATTGTCACTTCGCCTCAAGTGTGTTCCCACTGTTCTTAGATTGCTACCCTACCACGTCTCAATTGAGTCGTGCAAACAGTTAGTAGTTGGGTGCAGTCCCGAAGCACTTAGATGCAGTGACGGTTAGACAGGATTCGTCTCTCCCGGTATTGGGAGTTGATATCGCGCTGTGTCTAGGAGAGCCATTACACATAATCGTCCCAGGCCAGGGCAAGCGAGATTTACTGGTAGTGTTTCCAATAGTTTCTCAGGGTGTTCTGGGCTACACTCCGACACGACTTGTACCGCTATTAGGGGTCTGACGTTTACCACCCCCTAGGCCAGACATGCGATACTCTTAGACGAACAGACCGGACTGTACGGAGATTGTCACATTCAGGCTCAGTGGGAGTTCGGATGGGTTCACCTCATCGGTCTTCTTATCGGCAACTACCTGGGGACCGTTACATACAGCTAGTACTGCTTGCGGCCTGTGGTTAAACCCACTGCCAGCGTAGTGTCGAGTCTTTAGAGTCCCACACAGAGGGTTGTTTTCCTTTGGGCAAAACAGAGTAGAGGTCGCATGGTTTTGCGACAGGGTTCGTTCACATACGCGCACTTGTGCACGTTTGGTGTCCGGGCAGTTTTTACTAGCGGGCTTTGGTTTTAGCCATATCCTAGTATTTGTTTTGGGATTGGTTTTGTCTCATTGTATTTGTGTTCCTCGGAACAGGGATGCGGATGTGTATGCACAGTTGACAGAGGCAGAGGAATCTCATTAGGGTTTTTGACAGTTGACTTTTTCTAAATCCTAATGAGAATGAGAAATATGATTAATAATATTAATTAAGGGTAATTGTGCCATGGTCAGGTTGACCGTTTGACTTTGGTTGACCATTTGACTTTGGTTGACCATTTGACTTTTGTTGACCTTTTGACCATGATCATTTCTTTTGCAAGATGCTTCTTGATTCTTGCAAATTGCATTAAATGTGAAATGATAATGGTCATTTCAACTAACCATCATAATTTTCTTTAGTTATTATTATTATTATCATTATTCTCATATGAGAGAATGGTTGTGTTTTGCTTGCTCATTCTCTCTTGCTCTTTCTCTTTCATGGAAAGCTCTCCCTCTTCCTCTCTCAAAGCTCTCTTCTTTCATGTGTTGAAAAACATGAGCTTTGTGTGATAAAACCATCAAGACAAGACTCTACTCATTCTAGGGTTCTTAGTCTAGCAAGCCAAGCACTCTAGTTACCTCTTGGTTGAGGTAGGAGCTCAAGGTAGAGGCCTTCGGGTGAATCTTTCTTCGGCAAAGAGAAGACCGAGAGGAGGACCCATCTACACCACTCCAAGAAGCAAACAAGAAGGAGGACCCCAACAAGAAGAGAAGGAGTTCAAGATCTAGGTATAACCATCTAACCATGTAGCTAGAACTTGTAGTTAGTTTGTTAGTTTTAGTTTAGCAAAGATCCTTCATGGTTGGTCTATATTTCCTTGAGAGAAAATTTTGATTTTTACCTATTCCGCTTCCCCGAAAGAACCGGGGTAGGTAACATAGACCTTTCTGTGGTATCAGAGCCTAGCTAAACAACAACTAACATGTTAGCAATGTGTTTAGAACTTCGATCCAGAAAAAATCACAAAATACGTCATTTTTTAGTGTTTTCTGCCGATTTCAAAAAACAGGTCCAAAAATATTTCCACAGACCTAAAAAATACGTGCAGGGTTTTTTAGGAACAACCAAGAAAAATGAGCCCCTCAATCGTTCAGACCGCCGCGGAAGCGCGGCGAAACCAAGCGTTTCGCCGCGGATCCGGAGCCGAGTCGACTCGGTCGGGACTCGTTTTTCCTGCAGTGTGTTCAGCATGATGTTTTGTGATTTTTAAGATGATTTGTTTCTACCCAGATTCTTTAGAGAACAGTATTGTTTTTGGGGTAGTTTCAAATTGGAATATTGATCGAAATTCTATAAACTTTAGCTAATTGGTTATTTCTGTAATGTGATATATGTACTGAACGTCGACTAATCGCTATATGTCGATTAGTGGGAGTTGTGCATATCTGTGATCTGTCATGTTGGATTGTGTATATGAACTTGTTGGATTGTCGCGGATGAATAACCGGGGTTGTGAGATGAGAGTTTCTTTATCTTTCATTTGATGTAAATTGTAAATTGATGTAATATTGTTTTTATGGCCGCACATCCGGGCTGAGGTTGTAGCCGCCATTGTATATTATTTCTTTAATTATTTTTGCTCCTAGGATAGACCCAAGGTGGGGTACACAAACTACCGGGTATTTTGAAGTGCCGAGTGGCCTACTCACGTTGTTGAGGGAGGTTGCTTCACTTCGGGTACTTGGCGGGTAGTTTGCCGCACCCGTAGGGGTCTAGGGTGGGGTTTGGCTATTCATCGCGACCGTGTAATCCGTCTTTCGTTGCAGGCTCGAACGAAACGCGGATTCTTAGCATATCCAATGTGTTCATCTGTGATCTGGAATGGCTATCATTGCATCTTTCGAATATGTATATCCATATATGATATCTAGCAGGCGTTGCTTATGTTTTGCATCCGCGCTAGTCCAGCCCCCGCTCTGTCGTTAGTTAAGTAACCTAACGGGTGATGACGGGGCCCAGTGGCGAATGCGAATAGCATAAGCGTACGTTATATTTTCATTATTTTCTGCAATGGTAGGATTAATTGATGGGACACATTATTTTAATGCAAAGAAAAACAAACCTAAAAGATGTTGTTGGAACAATTTTCAAAAAGCTGTTATTGTAAGGACGTTCTCTTTTGTTTTGCACAGAGGTATTCGGTTACGAATATCCAGCACCTCATTCGACGAGGCAAGGGCCGAGATCCCTTCATCGGGAGTGACCCCTTGGACAGAGGTTTGCGTCAGGGTAATAACTTTACTATATTCGATTATTTTTGCTTTGCATCGTGGTATTCAGTTTGGAATATCCTGCACCTCATTCGACGAAGAAAGAGCCGAGATCCCTTTACAGGGAGTGACCTCTTTAGCAAAAGTTTTCGCCACTATATATTTACAAAGCTATCCGGTTCCTTCAGCGAAATCAAGTTCATTACGTTAACGGGTTTTCGCCAAAAACCCAGCCGTAGCCCTCCGTCGTTTCAGATAATTAATACTTAGTATTCGTACCGCGTTTGTTGATTATTCGTCAAGGCACAGTGAACGGTAGCTAAGTAATAATTCTCTGTTGCGCTGATAGATGCGATTGGTTAGGACAGTCGCATGCTTTTGTTGATTATTCGTCAAGGATCATGCGGGTGGGTATAATGCAATCCTGGATAACGACGGGTTGAACTTGACTAGGACCTTTTGATTTGTTGATTATTTGTCAAGGTCACTTGGGTCTTAGGGGCAAAAACTACATCGGGAGTTTCGAATATGCAGGAAACTTGCAGATTTCGCATATGTTCTGGAGTGTGGTGACTAGAGTGAATTACATCTAGGTCATCACACAATGATAGCTGGATCCCGATCCCACTGATGATTGGATTACTCTCGGGAGATTATCTTATTTAACAATCAATGCTATAAACCAAGTAGGTGTCTAGAATGGTATTAGCGGGGCTACGCCTCCAGGAAAAAGAGGTTATATAATTAAGGAACTTCACGAAAGCGTTGGAAAACCTCCCTCGAAGTACCAACAATAGCCTGGCTGAAAGGTTAAGCAAGTATTGTGACGTGCAATTAATCCTGACTAGTTCTTCTTTTAGGGTTTGAAGAAGAATTTGAAGAAACGGTGGGAGCCATCCTGGTTAGATAAATTAATAAACCAATCTAATCTTGCAAGAGCGCACGCTGAGTGTTTCTTTTCTCTCTCTCCAGGTAGCAGCCATTTCACGCCCTAATTAAGATAATAAAATATATTGCTTGACCGATCCGAATTCTTATTCGGGGCTGGGGAACGTCGGTTCGGCTCTAACTTACGACAACAGTCATAAGTATGAGCAAGGGAAAGAGGATTGTATGGATTCCAAGGATACCCAGTTGGAGAAGAAGCATAGAATTGCGTCTACTTCAGGTGTTCTTGTAATTGAGAACTGCTTTTCGGTAAGCCCTACCTCCTGGGTTCTTGATACCGGATCAGGATCTCATATCTTTAATTTATTGCAGGGACTGAGAAAAAGTAGGAAAGTTACACCTGGTGATATGTCCCTCAGGGTAGGGAACGGAGCACAAGTTAATGCTGCAGCTGTCGATGAATATCACCTAGTGTTGCCAATTGGCAATACTATAATTTTGAACAATTGCTACCATGTACCTTCCATTGTTTGCAACATAATATCAGTGTCTTTACTTGACAAAGATGGATATAACTTTGTTCTTGATAGAAATATCATGAACATTTACCTTGATAAGGTACTGGTTGCAGAAGGTACACTGTGTAATGGTATCTATGTTCTAAATCAAAATACAGTTCTCAATGTACAAAACACGCGCAAGAGGAAAAGTTTAGATACGAACGAGTCCTACTTGTGGCATTGTAGACTTGGTCATATCGGAGAGAAAAGACTAAGTAAGTTGCATAAAGATAGACTCTTGAATACGTTCGAGTTTTCATCTTATGAAACTTGTCAGTCTTTTCTCAAAGGAAAGACGATTAAATATCCGTTCACCGGACATGGAGAAAGAGCAACAGAGCTCTTGGGACTCATACACAGTGATGTATGTGGTCCAATGTCTATACATGCAAGGGGTGGGTTCTCTTACTTCATCACATTCACTGACGATCTCTCTAGGTTCGGATATATGTATCTGATGAAACACAAATCTGAAGCTTTTAAGAAATTCAGAGAATTCAAAAACGAAGTGGATAACTAGACTAGAAAAAGTATCAAGATCCTCCGATCGGATAGGGGAGGGGAGTACTTAAGCACGGAATTCCTAGATTACTTAAAAGAGAATGGAATTCTCTCTCAGCATACTCCTCCTTATACACCACAGCACAACGGTGTATCGGAGCGAAGGAATCGTACCCTACTGGATATGGTCCGCTCCATGATGAGTAGTGCTGAATTGCCTCTTTCATTCTGGGGACATGCGCTTCAGACAGCGGCATACCTTTTGAATCAAGTTCCGTCCAAACCTGTGCCCAAAACTCAGTATGAAATATGGAGTAGTAAGAAACCATGTCTTAAATTTATTAAGATATGGGGTTGTCTGGCCTATGTGAAAACACAGAAATCGGACAAGCTAGAGGCACGGTCAGTTCTATGTAAATTTATGGGATATCCTAAAGATTCACTAAGATATCTGTTCTACCACACTGACGAACAGAAGGTGTTTGTATCTCGCCATGCTACTTTTTTAGAAAGGGAGTTTCTTGCAAAAGAAACTGGTGGGAGTTCGGTAGAACTGGGAGAAATCCATGAACCACAAAATGTAACTGAAGATTTGGTGGAACCGCTAGATTCAATAACCCCAGACGAACCTCAGCCACTCCGCAGATCTGGTAGGATTTCTCATCCGCCTGAGAGACACTACGGTTTTCTCATAGATGGGGATCGAGAGGATTGCATCTTGGAAGAAAATGATCCTACCAGTTTTAGGCAGGCCATTATCAGTAGGGACTCTGATAAGTGGCTGGATGCTATGCGATCCGAAATGGGGTCCATGTACACCAATAAAGTGTGGACCTTGGATATTGCTCCACCTGGGGTAAAACCCGTTGGATGCAAATGGATCTACAAAAAGAAACTTGGTGTAGATGGGCAGGTGGAAACCTATAAGGCTAAACTCGTTGCAAAAGGTTTTCGTCAAAGACCTGGTGTGGACTATGACGAAACTTTTTCTCCAGTGGCTATGCTCAAATCCATCCAGATCCTACTTGCCATTGCTGCCTTCCATGACTATGAAATCTGGCAGATGGACGTAGAAACGGCTTTTCTAAATGGCAGTTTGGAAGAGTGCGTTTATATGGATCAGTCAGAAGGTTTTGTAGACAGTGGGAGCAGCGGGAAGGTGTGCAAGTTGCTTAAATCTATTTATGGATTAAAGCAGCTATCGCGGAGCTGGAACATCTGTTTTGATGAGGCAATCAAGGAATTTGATTTCATCAAGAACGAAGATGAACCTTGTATCTATAAGAAGATTGTTGGACGAACTGTCGTGTTCCTAGTCTTGTACGAGGACGACATTCTTTTGATAGGAAATGATATTCCTATGCTACTATCGGTCAAGCTATTCTTATCACAACGGTTCTCCATGAAGGACCTGGGTGATGCCTCGTACATTCTGGGGATCAAGATCTACATAGATAGATCCAAGAGACTACTGGGACTTTCGCAGTCCAGGTACATAGAGACCGTACTAAAGACGTTTAGTATGGAAGATTCCAAGCGTGGTAATATACCCGCATTGCACAGAATCACACTCTCCAAGGAGATGTCTCCCAAGACTGACGAGGAGAGGGTTCGCATGAGCACTATACCCTTCGCTTCGGCGGTCGGATCTATAATGTATGCAATGCTATGTACAAGACCAGATGTAGCTTACGCGCTGAGCGTGGTGAGCCGGTATCAGTCATACCCAGGTGAGAACAACTGGACGGCAGTGAAGAACATTCTCAAGTACCTGAGAAGGACTAAGGAGATGTTCCTGGTTTACGGTAGTGGAGACCTCAGGATCGAGTCCTTTACCGATTCAAGCTTCCAAAGTGACAAGGATGACAGCAAGTCTGTCTCGGGTTATGTGTTTACCCTCAACGGAGAGGCGGTATGTTGGAGGAGTTCCAAACAGGATACCGTCGCAGACTCGACGATGGAGGCTAAATACATTGCTGCAAGCAATGCCGCAAAAAAGGCGGTTTGGATGAAGAAGTTCATTAGTGAACTTCAGGTGGTTCCGTCCATTGTTGACCCAATACCTTTGTATTGTGATAACAATAGGGCTATAGCTTTAGCGAAGGAACCAAGGTCCCATCAGAAGTCCAGACACATCTTAAGGCGGTATCACCTGATCAGGGAGATCACTGATCGCCAGGAGATCGAGGTACGGAGAGTGGACACAAAAGACAACACGGTGGATCCATTCACAAAGGCCCTCCCTCAAACACAGTTCGAGCGACTTTTTTAGCTATTGGGTATGCGGTATGCCAGCAGCTGGCCATAGAGCAGACGTTGGGTATGCGGTACGCCAATTACTGGCCTTAAGTGCAAGTGAGAGATTGTTGGGTATGTATGCCCTAGAGGCCATTATTTTATAGTACTAGTTTGTATAATACATTTTGGAAGCTTGGGATATATACGGGTTTACGACAGTCTTGCTCAATATAGTAGTATGCTACTTGGTTTGTTTCTATCTTAATATGTGTATATATTTTTTTTAACATATCGCTGATACATATTGATGGAGCCCTTAGGATCCTTGCTTGACTACCGACATTGTGATGGCGATCATACTAGTGGGGGCCGGGTAGTCTATAAGCACATCCTTATTTTGGTCCCTAGTCGTAGGATTATCGAGACAGGGCATCGATACTCCAGAGTAGACTGGTGCATACGCTTCTTATCCCAGCAGAGGAGATGGTCTATCCCACAACCATCAGTACGTCGTACTAGAGATAGTATGCAGGTGCTCGTTAGGTTACGAGTACACTGGACAGGACTTGTCGGGAACTGTTGGTTGGTATTATATCTATCGTCAGTTAACAGTTCCCAGGTGACATGAGTACAGCTTAGTCCGTTGACTTTACACTGTCACTTCGCCTCAAGTGTGTTCCCACTGTTCTTAGATTGCTACCCTACCACGGCTCTATTGAGTCGTGCAAATAGATAGTAGTTGGGTTCAGTCCCGAAGCACTTGGAGGCAGTGACGGTTAGACAGGGTTCGTCTCTCCCGGTATTAGGAGTTGATATCGCGCTGTGTCTAGGAGAGCCATTACACATAGTCGTCCCTGGCCAGGGCAAGCGAGATTTACTGGTAGTGTTTCCAGTAGTTTCTCAGGGTGTTCTGGGCTACACTCCGACACGACTTGTACCGCTATTAGGGGTTTGACGTTTACCACCCTCTAGGCCCGACATGCGATACTCTTAGACGAATAGACCGGACTGTACGGACATTGTCACATTCAGGCTCCGTGGGAGTTCGGATGGGTTCACCTCATCGGACTTCTTATCGGCATCTACCTGGGGACCGTTACGTACAGCTTGTACTGCTTGCGGCCTGTGGTTAAACCCACTGCCAGCGTAGTGTCGAGCCTTTAGAGTCCCACACAGAGGTTTGTTCGCCTTTGGGCAAAACAGAGTAGAGGTCGCATGGTTTTGCGACAGGGTTCGTTCACATACGCGCACTTGTGCACGTTTGGTGTCCGGGCAGTTTTTACTAGCGGGCTTTGGTTTAATCCAGATCCTAGTATTTGTTTTGGGATTGGTTTTGTCTTATTGTATCCGTGTTCCTCGGAACACGGATGCGGGTGTGTATGCACAGTTGATAGAGGCAGAGGAATCTCATTAGGGTTTTTGACAGTTGACTTTTTCTAAACCCTAATGAGAATGAGAAATATGTTTAATAATATTAATTAAGGGTAATTGTGCCATGGTTAGGTTGACCGTTTGACTTTGGTTGACCATTTGATTTTGGATGACCATTTGACTTTTGTTGACCTTTTGACCTTGATCATTTCTTTTGCAAGATGCTTCTTGATTCTTGTAAATTGCATTAAATGTAAAATGATAATGGTCATTTCAACTAACCATCACAATTTTCTTTAGTTATTATTATTATTATTATCATTATTCTCATCTGAGAGCATGGTTGTGTTTTGCTTCCTCACTCTCTCTTGCTCTTTCTCTCTCATGGAAAGTTCTCCATCTTCCTCTTTCAAAGCTCTCTTCTTTCATATGTTGAAAAACATGAGCTTTGTGAGATAAAACCATCAAGACAACACTCTACTCATTCTAGGATTCTTAGTCTAGCAAGCCAAGCACCCTAGTTACCTCTTGGTTGAGGTAGGAGCTCAAGGTAGAGGCTTTCTAGTGGATCTTTCTTCGGTAAAGAGAAGACGAAGAGGAGGACCCGTCTATACCACTCCAAGGAGCAAAAAAGAAGGGGGACCACAACAAGAAGAGAAGGAGTTTAAGATCTAGGTATAACCATCTAACCAACTAGCTAGAACTTGTAGTTAGTTTGTTATTTTTTGTTTAGCGAAGGTCCTTCATGGTTGGTTTATATTTCCTTGTGAGAAAATTTTGATTTTTACCTATTCCGCCTCCCCGAAAGAATCGGGGTGGGTAACATAGACCTTTCACCTATGACTAGGGACATTAATGGATGTACTTACCGATTACCTTTGTTCCACTAGTATGATCTGCATCCTAATCCAGGTAGTCAAGTACACATCCTAAGGGCTTTACCAACATGTAACAGAGAAACAATCAGTGTACATGTTAAGATAAAGAGTAACCAGATAGCATACTATCATGTCGAGCAAGAAAGTCCTCCCTATATATGTCCAAGCATCCACTACAATATACATTTCATGTACAGTAATGGCCTTTAGGGCATACATATAACTAACAGGTTTCAACCAGTCCATCTACACCAATCTTCTTTCTGAAGATCTATTTGCAACCTATGGGTTTTACCCCTTCTGGAGCAATGTCCAAAGTCTATACTTTGTTGGTGTACATGGACTCCATTTCGGTCCGCATTGCATCCAACCATTTTACCGAGTCTCTTCTCCTGATGGCTTGATGGAAACTAGTTCGCTCATCATCATCGATGATGCAATCCTCTTTATCCCCGTTTATGAGAAAACTGTAGTATCTCTCGGGTGGATGAGACTACTTACTTGTCCTGGGGAGTGGCACGGGGATGTCCGGTTCTTTCGAAACTTCTGGTTCCACCATGCTTTCAGTAATAACTTGTGGCTCTGGAATTTCTTCCAGTTCTATTACGCTCCCACTTATTTATTTTTCAAGAAATTTAGTTTCCAAAAAGTGGGCATGCCGAGAAACAAAGACCTTTTGTTCCTTCGCGTAATAGAAAAGATACCCCCTGGAGTTCTTTGGGTATCCCACAAACTTACACGGTACTGAGCGTGCCTCGAGCTTGTCCGCATGCTGCTTTTTTACAAATGCTGGACATCCCCATATCTTTAGATACTTAAGATAGGGTTTCTTCCCACTCCACATTTCAGATGGTGTGGTAGGCACTGACTTATTAGGAACCTTGTTCAAAATATATGCTGCTGATTCTAGTGCATAACCCCAAGAGGATTGCGGTAACTCAGTGTTACTCATCATGAAATGTACCATATCCAATAAGGTGCGGTTCCGCCTTTCCGATACATCGTTGTGTTGAGGTGTGTATAGAGGAATAAGCTGAGAGAGAATTCCATTCTCTTTTAAGTAATCCTGGAACTCGGCACTTAAGTATTCACGACCTCGATCAGATCTAAGTGTCTTGATACTTTTGGCTGTTTGTTTTTCCTCTTCATTCTTGTATTCCTGGAATTTCTCAAAGACCTCGGATTTATTTTTCATCAAGAATACATGTCTATACCTTGAGAAGTCATCCATAAAATTAATGAAGTAGGAATAACCACTTCTTGCATATATAGACATTTGACCACACACGTCGCTGTGTATGAGTCCCAAGAGCTTGCTTGCTCTTACCCCGTTTCTAGTGAACGAAGTCTTTGTCATCTTTCCTTTGAGACATGATTGACAAGTTGCATAATACAGATATTCAAACGGATCCAAATATCCCTCTTTATGTAACTTCGACAACCGTGTTTCATTGATGTGTCCCAGTCTACAATGCCATAAGAAGGCCTGATTTTATTCTGGTGACTTTCTTTTATGTATGTTCTAGACATTGAAAACCTGAACTTGATTTAATACGTATATACCGTTATCTAGCATACCTGACCTAATCAAACCATAATTAAGGTAGATGTGGACGACTTTGCCTACAAATGTAAAATCATAATCTTCTTTAAATAGTAAAGATACAGAGATGATATTACATGTCAAACTAGGTATACAAAAACTGTTACGCAAAACCAAAATCTGCCAACTTGTCAATCCTAGGTGATATTCCCCTACGGATACAGCATCAACGCTCATTCCGTTAACAACCCTGAGATCCATATCACCTGCCTTGATAACTATACGGTTTCTTAGAGCCTGCAATGAATTACAGATATGAGATCCTGATCCGGTATCTAGTACCCAGAAAATAGAGTTAATTGACAGACATTTTTCAATCATAACATACCTGAAACCGAAGCCACAACATGCTTCGAATCCTGGTTTCTGGCTTTCCAAGCCCTGCAGTCCTTCTTCCAATGGCTTTCCCGTGACAATAGAAATATTCCTCCTTCCCTACTGTCAGCCTCAAAACTTTTTCCTTGCTCTTTCCCTCTACCTTACTAACACCGCCTTTCGGCTTGGTGGGGGCCTTCTTCTTCTTCCCCTTGGCTTTCGCCTTAGATCTAGAACAGGAAGATTACCCAATAAACAAAGCGGGTGTCTCCCTGGTTTTCTATAGGGTGCCCTCAGCACTCCTCAACATGTTGAGGAGTTCTTGAAGTGAAACTTCCTTTCCTTGAATGTTGAAATTCAAGATAAACTGGGCATAAGTAGAGGTGATGGACTGTAGAATCAAGTCTATATATAACTCATTCTCCAACGTGGTCCCAAGGTCTGCGAGCTCTTCAATAAAGATGATTATCTTAAGGACGTATTCCCCTACAGATTACCCGACAACCACTCTCGCCTGAAATAATTTCTTCGAGATCTCATATCTTGTGATACGAGATTGCTCTCCATATAAATTCTTAGTATGGAGGAAGATGGAAGCTAAGTCCATCTTCTCGTGCCGCATGTGGTGTTCATTATCTATTGAGGCCAACATGAGGCACTTGGCTCTCGCACTTTCTATTTCCCATGTCTTATGGATCTCAAGATCCGCGATGGTAGAATCTGGACCTGGGACGGTGGGGGATTTGGTAGTAAGGAGGTAGCCCAGCTTGTCATAGGTAATGGCCATCTGGACATTCCTTAGCTGATCTTTATAGTTCGGCCCCTTCAATATGCTTTTATTTAATAGTAACTTAATCCCGGTCATTGTGGTTGCTGCAATTAGGAGAAAGAGAAGAAAATACTCAGCACGATGCTCTTGCAAGTTTAGATTGATTTATTAGTTTTATGTAAACTGGATGGCTCCCACTGTTTCTCGAATCCTCCTTCAAACCATATAAAAAGAATTAGTTGGGATTAATCACCTTACAATTCTTGCTTAAACTTTCGGCTAGGCTAGTGTCGGTATTTCGAGGGAGGTTTTCCAACGCTTTTGCGAAATTCCTTAATTACGTAACCACTTTTCCTTGGAGGCATAGCCCCACTAACACTGTTTTAGGCACCTACTTGATTTATAGCATTGATTGTTTAGTAAAAAAATCTCCTGAAGAGTAGTGGATACTCACAGTAGGATCGGAATCCAAATATCATCGTGTGATAACCTTGAAGGAATCCTACCAAAATCATCACACTCCAAATAGTATGCAACACTAACAAGTTTCATTTTCCTTTGAAACCCTCGATGTGGATTTTTGCCTTAGGCACTTATGACCTTGACGAAGGCCAACATATCATAAGACGCAAATCAAGTTCTACCCGTTATTATCCAGATTAATTTGAAACCATTCGTACAAACCCTTGACAAAGGCCAAAATAGCTATACGACTATCCCAAATCAATGCATCTATCTATACTACAGATGAATACCCAGCAGCTACCAATCACTATGCATTGGTAAAGGTCAAAATACATAGTTTGAATACTACTGAATACCCATCTGAAATGACGGAAGGCTACGGATGGTTTTGGAAAAACCATGAACGTAATGAACTTGATATAGTCGAAAAAACCATGATAGCTTTTAATAGTGGTTTAGGCTCCGCATTTAAAAATTGTTTTTTAAGAAAACCGAGTGGTTTTGAAATTGTTCCAACGATTTAAACTTTGGTTTGTTTTCATTGAATTAATCAATATTAATACGGTCTCATCATTTAATATTATCATTGCAGAAAGAAATGAAAATAGAACGTATACTTATGCCATCCGCATTTGCAACGGGGCCCGTCATGCACCGCTAGATTATTTAACTAATGACAGAGCGGGGGCTGGACTAGCGCGGGTGCAAAACATAAGCAACGTTTATTATATGCAATATATATATTTATATATATATATATATATCCATTCGTCTCACGCAATAATAGGAATTCCAGATTACAGATCACAGCACAGATGAATATATTGGATATACTAGGATTTCCGTGTTTCGTTTTAGCCTAGAACGAAAAACAGATTCCACGGTCGTGATGAATAGCCAAACCCCTCTCTAGACCCCTACGGGTGCGGCAAACTACCCGCCAAATTCCTGAAGTGAAGCAGCCTCCCTCAATAAATTGAATAGGCCACTCGGCACATCAAGAACCCGGTAGTTTGTGCACCCCACCTTGGGTCTATCCTAGGTGCAAGAAAAATAAATGAAATAATACAACGGTGGCAACCTCAACCAAGATGTGCCCCGCAAAAGAATATTACGTCACATTTACAAATTTACATGAATGAAAGAAAATACACTCTTCTCACACCCCCCGGCTATTCATTCACGACGATCCAATACTTCGTATATAAAAACCATCAAGATGCTAATATGTGCAACCCCAACTAATCGATGTATAGCAATTAGTGGACGTTTAGCAACACATAAAAACATAAAGCGGATAAACGATGTTAAATTTTTGATTTAGAAATACTCCATATTTCTCATGTACAAAGACAACACAATATGAAATCTGGGCAAAATCAAACAATACCATAAATCCTAAATCCAAGAGTACAGAAAACCATAGAAAAACGAGACCAGATTCATTAAAATGGCCCCTAATTGCTACAGTAAACCGGCCAAATGTTCATTTGTCCCGATATTAGTTTAGGTTTCCGTAAAGATCCTGGAGTTAAAATCGTTGCTGCGAAGTAAGAAAAATCGTTTTTTTGTAAATTCCGCCTCCCCGCAAACCCGCGGGGTGCGCGACATTGACTTACATCTAAGTGGGAGTAGAATATTAGGAATTGGGTGATTAGATCCTCAATATCAAAATTCTTTATAATTGGTGATATTTGAGGAAATAACCTGGATTTTGCCTAACGACAAATATTTGATTTTGAATATCCGTTGTTATACACCAGTTTCAAACTGGTATATATGTATATTTATTTTATAAAGTGAGATATAACATTTTGAAATTTTTTTATGACATTTACATTTATCAGTTGATGATTAGGTAAGGTTCATTCAATAACGGTGTTATTCTTCTTAAGCATAACACAGTTTTCAACCTAGGACGCACAGGGTTTAAGTTATTAAACTCAGAGGACTTATACAAAGTATTGTATATTGTCCGATGTCCATTAGGACAAAACGGTTGGTACTCGTATTATATTCTGTTTACTTATGACTTCTCTTGTTTTAGACACGTATTTCGCTGAAATACAAGGTCCAAATTTTGAGAAGTTGCAGGTATAAGAATAAATTAGAGAACCATGCATTGAAAGTATTAGGATTCTTCGAGGTGATAGAAAATATAGATACTTATGCTAGATATTCCTTCATAAGTAATATATTTGAGAACTTGCTTCTCTTTCAGGTTACTCATCCGTGGGTGCGCTCCTTGATGAGTAATGCTGCATGGCCTTCTTCTATTTTGTCGATATGCACTGGAAACAGCTGCTTGATTTTTTAATCGGGTTCCAATTAAATTAGTGCCTCTGTTTTCTATATTGGATATAAAATGGATTCATATCTTAGCGATGTTCAGGTATATGGAGTTGTCCGGCTTATACTTAAAATCAGATTCTGGATAAACTCAAGGCACGTTTCAGTATTGACTGTATGTGGGTTATCCCGGGCTTTGACGAGGGTTAACATTCTAACATTTGGAGGATCAATAGTTATATTGTTCTTGACTCGCCACCTATTCTAGTAAAATGAATTCTTTTCAAAAAACATTAGTAGGAGTATGGTAGAACTGGAAGTGATTTCAGAACCACAAACGATTACTGAAAATTTAGTAGAACCTAAGGATTCATTTAGATTCGACAGTCCATTAGCCACTCCACAGATTTTGTAGGTAACCTTAGCCACCAGAGAGGTACTTCAGTCTCCTCAGAGACGGTAACAGGAAGGTTTTGATGACCCAAGCTTTCCACTACTGCTGTCCTAGACTATGAGACCTGGGAGGTGGATAACTATAACGTCATTCTAAATTAGCTTTAGAAGTGCATGTTAGATTATGGCAACGCCCTGGCCATCTACCGTGACCGTTTGCGGAACAAAATTTTTTTAAATTGGCGCTAGAACAACCCGATAACCCGGATCTTCCATAAATTTATAAGCTAGCAAACTAAAGAGGAGTTAGAATGGTTACAACGAATGATCCGTGTTCTTCGGTCTTCTACCATTTTCATAAGCTCCTTGAGGCATCATGGATCGAATTTGGCCTCCGGTCTTCCTCTATCAAAGATGACTCACCAAAGGAGTTGTAGTTCGAGCTCCAACCTCAATACCGAGATAACTAGGGTACCTAGTTCGCTAATCTAGATAGCCTAGAGGATGTAGAGAGTGATGATGGATTTATTTGTCTCAAAATACCCTGGGTTTCTCAACACATGAGACATTAAGGATTGAGGAAGAAGAAGGATGCTTGAGGAGATGAGAGTGTAGCCATGAGCATTTCTTGAAGAAATGGCTAAGTGTTGTGAAGCCTTGAAGCATAGCAATAATTCACACAACAAATGAATCAAGCATAAAACAATAGTAAATCATGAGTCACCAAGAGACCCATGCTACATTAAATGCAAAGAACACCTCATATCGTCCATCTCATTTAACCATTTATTCTAAATGGTTAAAACACAAATGAGATATCTTCTTCTAGAAGCACCCTTGTAAAAATTACAAGAATACCCCTCACCGTATATACATACCCGTATCCGTATTCCGAAAAATACGAGTACTAAGAGACGAAATAATCCAACAATATAATACTAGAATCCGGCTTATACCAAAGCCCACTAGTATAATCCGTCCGAATCATGATACGTGCACAAGTGCACGTATATGATCGAACCCTGCCGTAAAAACCATACGGCCTTTACATCGTTTCGCCCGAAGCAGGGAAACCCTCTGTGTGGGACTCTAAAGACTCGTCAATACGCTGGCAGTGGGTTTAACCACAAGCACGTCAGCAGCACTAGCTGTACGTAACGGCTACCCAGGTATAGAGCGAAATGAAGGCCGACGAGCAAACTCATCTGAACCCTTACTGAGCCTGTCCGTGACAATCTCCGTACAGTCCGGTCTGTTTGTCTAAGAGTATCGGATATCGGGTCTAGGGGGTGGATAAAGTCAGACCCTTAATAACGCGATATTTCGTGTCAGTATGAAGCCCATCACCAACTGAGAAACTACTGATCCAAATCAGTAATTCTCGTCTATCTTGGCCAAGGATTTCTGGTGATGGCCACCCGTGCAATACGCGACATCAACTCCCAATACCGGGAGAGATGAATCCTCGATGATCCGCTCACTGCCTCCATGTAGCTCGGGACTGTAGCCAACTAAAACATATTTGCACAACTCCTTTAAGACGTGGTAGCGTAGTAATCAAAGCACAGTGGGAACTCACACGAGACAAATGACGATCACTTGTCGATAGACTAACCTGTACACATGTCACCTCGAAACTGCTATCTGACAATAGGTATAATACCATCTAGCATGTTCTCGGCAAGTCTGTCTAGTGTACTCATAACCCATTGAGCACTTGTATACTATCTTAGGTGACTAACTGACCTCAATAGCTTGTGAGACTGTCCACCGCCCCTCTTCGGGGTCTCAATAAGTATACACTAGTCTACTCCGGAGTATCGATGCCCAGTCTCGATACTCCCGCAACTAAGGACATTTAAGGATGTGCTTATAGACCATGCAGCTCCCACATATATGATGGTCATCATAATTCTGGTAGTCAAGCAAGAATCCTATGGGCTCTATCAACATGTAATAGTGATTTGTAATACTACATAATGCATGTACATGATGATAGAGACAAACCAGATGGAAAATTATCATCTTGAGTAAAACTGTTCTATCCATATAGGTCCTCGCTCAATCATCATAATCACCTACCTGCGATTACAATAATTGCTTTGAGGGCAATATAGCCAACAATCTCCTACTTGCGCTTAAGGATAATAGTTGCGGTGTCGCATACTCATGACCTGTGTGATACCGCACACCCAACTTCTCTACTAATAATTCTAGCAAAGCCTGTTTGTGAAACTATTGCGTTCGAGAAATAGCCTCAGTGAGTGGATCCGCTCTAATGTTTTTATTTTTATCTCTCTCTATATCTCAATTTCGCGGAGAAATACTATCTCCCGCAATGAGCAATACCTGTCTTAGAATTTGTCTGGATATCTGATGGGACCCAGTTTACATATGAACTCTAAATCCAACAAACTTCTTAGACTGTATCATGCACTGAATTTAATCAGTATTCTACGGCATGCCTTCCACAGTATTCTCTTGGACAACCTGTCCAACATACTACCCCTCAAAAGAGGGAAACTATAACTCTGACAGTCACTCTGTCATCCATGTCACCTTGGAAGCCAGAAATGATAACTGCCTCTTGAAGGAGGCTGCCGTTACCATTTACCAAGATCATCCACTTTTGTTCATAACTGGCTCCCAATGTTTTTCCAGGATTGGATTAATATATACGCTTATTGCAGCTAGTGCAAAAGCAATATATGGTGTTGTACTTAACATCTTATGATTGACTCAATTTCCTAAGCAAGAAATATGTCAATCATACAAATCACTCTCCTCATCGGTCTAGAAGATATCTCTTTAGAGAGGGTGACTCCATCACCTGCAGGTACACCACCATGCCAGGAGTCTTCCATTCTAAAACATTTTAGAAAAGTGTCAAAATACCCAAATTAGGACACTTCCCAAATCTAGATCTAAAACCTTAGATCTAGTGACTAGAATACCTGATATTTTATCCATATCCTATGTGGAGAAATCACTTGTAACAACCACACTATAACCGATCTTAGTATAGAAAGATCTCTTCCTATTAAGTGCATGTCATATAAATACCAGGACATCACTGTTCATACCATATTATTGCATTATTATATTCCCCATTCTTATTCTTTTTATAAATAAACGGGTGCTTTTGACGCAAGTCTGGTACATGTTACAGGTTACAGGTTCTTGGACAGAAAACAGTGAAAGCGATGTAAAGATGATGAAAAAATGGACTTTGACCAACAAATAGAAAGACCTTGATCAAGCCTGCATAAAGATAGAGTTCACAAAGTACAAGGCAATGCAAAGTCCAAGATCGCGAAGCCACGGTTAAAGTCCACCATAATTGTTCACTGGAGATCTGGAATCAATGTAGAACCCCAAATGGAAAAATAACTAAAGAAATGAAAAGCCCAGAAGAACCTAAAGAAGCCCAGAAAAAAATTGTTAGCTGACCACACTAAAAGGCCGCGGAACCGCGGCCCAAGCGCACCATTGCCGCAGTTCCGCGGCCATAAGAAGACAAAAGAGAGATTTATTTTTACCATAATTTCGTGCCGGCTCTGAAAAGATTTCCTAAGGGCTATTTTTGTAAATTCGGACATGCGAAACAAATGTAACCCTAGGGTTTCCTATTCTTTATAAATAGGAACTCTAATCATTGTAATTCTTATGCCTCCTTTTAATAATAGATTCCAGAACTCTGTTCAGACCATAATATTGCATTATTATATTTCCCATTCTTATATATTTTACAAATAAACGGGTGCTTTTGATGAATGTCTTCTACATGTTACAGGTTACAGGTTCTTGGACAGAAAACAGTGAAAACAATGAATAGACAATGCAAAAGTGGACTTTGACCAACTAACAGAAGACTCTTGATAAATCCTACAAAAATATCAGTTTACAAAGAACAAAGGGCAGCGCAAGGTCCAAGATTACAAAGCGAACAGGTAGGAGTCCACTACAATGTTCACTGGAAATCTGGAAGAGAACCAGAACCTAAACTGAGAAAAGATATATAGAAATAAGAAGCCCAAGCCACTAGAAATAAGCCCAAGAAAATGCAAAGCCCAATTCTACTTTTTGGCCGCGGAACCGCGGCCAAACCAGGCCTTGGGCCGCGGTTCCGCGGCGGGCTTAAGGGAACAGTGAATTAATTTTTACCAAATTGTGAGGCGGCTTTGACTAGGTCTTTTCTTAGGGGTATTTTTGTAATTTCAGACATGCGAAACAAATGTAACCCTAGGGTTTCCTATTCTCTATAAATAGGAACTCTAAAGAATGTATTTTTTTCATGCCTCCCTTTAATGAATAAAATTTTGAAATTTTTTGGAGGAAAGGAAAAAAAAATATAAAAATAAAAATAAAAAAAATATCCGAACCCCTCATTCCGCTGCGGAACCGCCGCCTGAACCACCTTTTGGCCGCGGAACCGCCGCGTCCTGGTCGATTCAGGGCTTGAAAAAAAGAGCAGAAGCGCTAAAAAAAACAGTTCCGTCACTGCAAATTTCTGTGAGTTCTCTCTCCTCCTCTGCAAATCTTGACATATCTTCTGTAAATTTGCCTGCAGGATTTCTTTGCGCTCAAAAATCTTTTCCCTTCCAAATAACGATCTTGTGCAGGATTTTTGGGCCCCGCTTGAAATAAAATAGATTGCAAGTAATATTTTGCTGTTGCATATCTTTTCTATAAAATATTTTGCTGTTACATATCTTTTCTCTAAAATCTTTTTGCAACAAAATTTTTCCAAATAAAGTGAAAGAAAAAATCAATGAAAAATGAAAAATATTTTATAGAACTTGCAAAATTTTTTAGCCCCAAATAAATCCTTGCACCACCCAACCATCCTTCTTGTCACCTTTCTTCTTCTAACATGGGTACCCCACACAATAAATCATTAGCCGAACTTTGGTATCCCGAACCTAATTTTGCGTCATATGTTAATTTGTTCGGTCAATTTAAAAACGAACCCTCCATGCCTAAAAAATCTTTGAAAGATCACATAGAGGCGTCTAGGAGAAATAGTTTGACTTTTCAACCTACTTTGTGTCAACCGAGTCAACCTTTACCACCTACATATGTTGATACCACTTCTTCAAGTCCTTCTGTCACTCCTAGGCCGATGTCCATTGCTGAGCATATTGCTCAATCTCGCAGTCGATCTTTCACCCCTCTCCACTCGTCTAGTTCTAGGGATCAACACGACTATTCACCTTTTTATCCATATGTTGACCCTACCCCTGCCCAACCACCCACTTCCTACCAGTCATACCCAACCTTCCCACCTTCACTAGACACCGTTTCTACACAGCCTGTTGGGAGTTTTGCATATCCACGCCATTTTGAATCTTTTACCGAAACCCCCTCACCACCTAAGTCTAGTTTGGAAGAGTCGTTGGAAGCGTACATTGCAGCAACAAATAAAATGACTAGGAATGTGGAAGCGTCTTTAGCCGCCCTTATGCAACCTACCGAACCGGTAGCTAGTTTCCCGCTAGCTCAAAATTTTTTAATGTATAAGGAGGCGGTTGGACAGAGTGAGAATGAGAGAGGATTTTCAAATCAAACCTACCCTTACCCAATTGAAGCCACAACTCATGTTTTCCATCGATTGCCCTAAATGATTCACCTGTTGAAAATAAAAATGAGTTGTGTGATTTTGTAGTGCTTGATTTGCCCAATTGTGAGGAACCCCTTACGAGTGAAACCGCACCTAATCCTTTCGATCTTTACACCTCCACTCTAGAACCTAAATCGATAGATATCTATGCTTTTAATGAGGTGTCTAAAGAAATTAATTTTCACTTGATTGAGGATATAGACGCCGGGAATATTTCGGATGATGAACCTGTCGATTTGCTTGAAATTTTATGTTCAAATCATCATCCTGAGTTGTTAAATGTTTCTCCCAAATCTCATATGCGTCTAGATTTTGATGGTAATGGCATGGATGAGTTGAATATTGAGGATAGTATCGAGAAGAGTCTTGAGGATAATATTGAGATTGAATCATTTTTGTTTGATGTGTCTGATTTTCCAATTCATCCTCCTGAACCTTTGACTGTTATATCACCCTCCCTCCTTCCCGTCGTTCCGACCCCATTTGAAGACTGTGAGCTTGAAAGATTTTCCTTTGAATCCGATACTGTTCTCACAGATGATAACACTTACGAGTATTTCACTTTTTCGGACGATGTTGATGACTCACCGTCCGGGTTTGAGTCCTTTACATTTTCAGATGAGCCATCAGACTCGGTTGATTATAGTAGTTTCGAACCATTAATGGAATCTTTCAAGTTCGAAACAGTTTACTACGGTGAGAAAGATACTATCCCTAATTCACTCCCTTTCGTCTCTCCTATTATTCCGACCGAACAAATGACCGTTACGCTTTCATCTCCTTTACCAAGTTCGGCGTACCCATGTTTTCTTGCGAATCTTGAGGGATTTGACCCCATTTCCCGACGGGTTGATAGGTTAGCGCAAGCGCTTTTAACATATCGATCATCACATATTGCGCTAATTTATTCACTCGATTTACACCCTCAAGTTCGCGCTATCCTTCTTTCTTCTTTCTGCTCTTCTTCTCCCTCACCGAGACCATATTCTACCATTCTTCTTTCCACACGGTCTCGCGTGTTTCTCATTTCTTTCCTTTCTACCCCATTCTTTCACCAACTAGATCATTACCACGATAAGATTTTTGAATGGTTGGTGCTAACCTTTGGCTTGTGCAAGGCCAAGCTTAAGTTTGGGGGGAACCTTGTTGTATATATGTATATATATTTTTGTTTTCTTTTTCTATAAAAAAATAAAAAAAATCAAAACATTAAAAAAAATATTAAAAAATTATAAATAAATAAACAGGGGATTGCCGGTATTTTAACCCTCTTGGTTTAGCATGACAGTGAGGACACTGTCAAGTTCAGGTTTGGGGGTATGCTCGGTACGTCTTCTTCCTTCGCATTCATTTGTACATATTTTTGCATTTGCATACTTATTTGAAAACCCATAAAAATTTGAAAAATTTCAAAAATTATCAAAAATTATTGTATTCAATTTTGGCCATATTTGATTTGAATTTGACAAATAGGTTAACTGGCTAGGAACAACTAGATCTTAGACTTAGTAAATTTAAAACCCTAAAAATAACCTTCCTTAAAGTTTAGCGGTAGAAAGTATATGTTTTGTAGTTTATTTAGAAATAGGCAAATTTTGAGTTCACTTCTTAGGCTAAGTCGAAACTAAGGAAAAGTATTGATGTTCTTATTAGAGTATAAGTTTGAAAAATAGTTCCTAGCTTAAGTCTAGATTATGAAAATATATACTCTACAAGTTGCACAATCACGCACCTTGAAACTTGGAATAGTAGAAGAGACCTTGAAATGCTCTTGTCTAAAGTCCTTAGTACGAAGAAAATAAAAGAAAAAAAAAGTGAATAAAGAAAAAAAAATGGACACTGGTTTTTGTGATTACTTAAGGCTGTAAAAAAAATAGAAAAATATTTAGCGAGGCTGCTTCATCACCTAGTGCCTTAGACCAACTGGTTTGGGAGTCACTGCTAAAGCCTTGGGTGTTGAAAAACTAGGAAGTACGCTTTAAAGTGCTAGCGTATCTTGTAATCGGTTGTTGGTACCTCAAGAAGTATTAACGGTCGCATGAAGGATATGTAAGCAAATTTCATTTAAAAATTCACCAATTAAGAAGTGCTTTGGACAACGGACGAGAGTATGATTGCTTGATTTGAATTTCCAAGTGTAGGCGTGACTTATACACACACGTAGGGATATGTGATTGGAATTTAGATAAGAGAGAGGAATGAAGATTAGAACTTGTATCTTTAGTAGAGTTGATAGAAATTCCTAAGTGGAGATGGAACCCTAGAAGGAAAACTTTAAAAATGCCGAAAGCTAAGTAGGTCTACATAACATATATAATCTTAAGTTAAATAATGAGGAAGTGTGAAGAATATGGGTGGATAATTTGCGAGTCAAAAGGTAATAGAATTCCTTGTTAGAAAACCTAATTGGAAAACAAAAGTCAATGGGCCGAGTTCATAGGATTTTGTTGGTGTAATCCACTGAAAACCCTCAGGAGACAACACTCCTCCTACTAGGGACACCTAGAGGTTTAACGGCTTGTTGCACGTGCTCAGTGCAATCGCGTTTCCCTGCGAAAGTGCGGTTAGGATTTTAGTGAATAAAAATAAGTTTGCTCGAGGACGAGCAAAAGATAAGTTTGGGGGTATTTGTTCAGACCATAATATTGCATTATTATATTTCCCATTCTTATATATTTTATAAATAAACGGGTGCTTTTGACGCATGTCTGCTACATGTTACAGGTTACAGGTTCTTGGACAGAAAACAGTGAAAACAATGAATAGACAATGCAAAAGTGGACTTTGACCAACAAACAGAAGACTCTTGATAAAGCCTACAAAAATATCAGTTTACAAAGAACAAAGGGCAGCGCAAGGTCCAAGATTACAAAGCGAACGGGTAGGAGTCCACTACAATATTCACTGGAAATCTGGAAGAGATCCAGAACCTAAACTGAGAAAAGATATATAGAAATAAGAAGCCCAAGCCACTCGAAATAAGCCCAAGAAAATGCAAAGCCCAATTCTACTTTTTGGCCGCGGAACCGCGGCCAAACCAGGCCTTGGGCCGCGGTTCCGCGGCGGGCTTAAGGGAACAGTGAATTAATTTTTACCAAATTATGAGGCGGCTTTGACTAGGTCTTTTCTTAGGGGTATTTTTGTAATTTCAGACATGCGAAACAAATGTAACCCTAGGGTTTCCTATTCTCTATAAATAGGAACTCTAAAGAATGTATTTATTTCATGCCTCCCTTTAATGAATAAAATTTAGAAATTTTTTGGAGAGCATCGGTGTTTCTTCTCCATTCAGAAATTCAGATCTGACAACCCTGCATGGATGATTGGAGGGATGCATCTGTAAGTGATTTAATTTCTTGCCTTAGTGTAGATTTAAATTCCTTGCCCTAGGTAGATTTAATTTCATGCCCTAGGAACTTGTTTAGGGTTTAGCTTTTGGGAAGGATTTGAGAGATGAGATCTCTCATCCTTTTCTTACCCACCAAATATTTACAATAGGACTCCATGCATACATGCACATACCGCTCCCTACGGCACTCTATCCCTCGAGGTAGCGGTGATACCGTAGTATAAAGGCCCGGGTGTGATGTTTTCCATGGAGGTTAGGGTAAGGATCTCTAAAGGAAGGACAAGAACCTAGAGGAAGGACCACCTTCCCGAACGGATCTAATCTACTTTATTGATAATTACCATAACTCCTCATAGATCTTCATTCGGGTATTGAAAGCGGTGAGATTTAATTACATTTCCAAACCATCCCTAAACCTAGCCCTAGCAAGAGTAGATCTAGATAATTGCCCTAGGTTAATTAGATTTTTAGATTTAATAATCAACCGAACACCCTTCGGAATTAACTCGTAAGAACGAATCGGAAATTCACAAAATCCCTGTGGACCGACCCGTACTCACCGGCTAGCTTCATGCGACGCCGTTCTTGATTGCGGTTACAAATATTTTTGATCCATCTTTTAGAAAGCGCAAGCACGCTGAATCACTTCATTTGATTTGTATGTCAAAAACTATTTCTAAACCGCAATCAGAAACGACGTCGCTTCGCAGCTAGCCGGTGAGTACGGGTCGATCCACAGAGATGGGTAAATTCCTTTTATGTGTTTTAACGAGTTGATTCAAAGTGTCGTTTTGGTTGGTTTATCAAAATCTATGAAAACTGGATCTAATTAATCTAATTAAAAGTCTTGCTAGGGTTAGGCTTAGGGGAAGTTTTGGAGATTAACGTTTTCCTCACCGCTTTCAATTCCTTCTTTTTTAGATCTATTAGATGTTACGGTAATTGTCAATAAAGTGGGTCCGAATCTTTTGGGACGATGTTTCTTCCTCTAGATTTGCATCCTTCCTTTGTTGATAATTACCCTAACCCCCATGGAAAAAACGCGCAACCGGCCCTTTATACTACGGTTCACCGTTACCTCGAGGGGTAGGGTGCCGTAGGGAGCGGTTGTGCGCGTATGCATGGAGTTCTAATTCATTAGGTGAATGTAGCATTGAAAGGGGTGAGAGATCTCATCTCTCAACCCTTTCCCTAAGGCTAACCCTAACAAGCGAGGAGACTACTCGCTCATTAGGGGATGATAATGCATACTAATTAAAAGAAGAAAAAACATAATTTACCTTACTAGGTTGACGGCTCCTTCCAAACGATATAGAAATATAACTCCCAGAAATTCTGAAATTTATTGATTGAAAAGAGGCATAGGTTTTTACAGATCTGGAAATACAATATATAGGAAAACAGAAAACCTAGGGTTACAGACTTTCGCACATGCGCAATTACAGATTTGACCTCTAAAAATCCCAACACCCGAACCGTCGCACCGACACGCCAAAAATCCATCGACACGGGCACTTAATGTACGCGGAACCGCGGCATTGGTTGGCTTGGGCCGCGGTTCCGCGGCCCTTTGGTGAGCTTAGCTCACCCAACTTCTGGTATTGGTTCAGGACTTCTTGGGCTTCCTTTTTTTATACTTCTTTTCTCTGTTGGGCTTCTTAGTCTTCTCCAGATGTTTCAGTGATTACTTGTAGCGATCTTTTAACCGTTCACTTGACATTTTGGACCTTCCACTGTTCTTCGTCTAGGCTTGACTAGGATCCGTCTACTTGTTGGTCAAAAATCCCTTTTCTGTATCAACTTTCGTCTTTTTCACTGTATTCGCTCCAAGTGCCTGTATCCTGTAATATGCAACAAACGTGCGTCAAGAGTACCTGTTTATTTATAAAACGCATAAGAATAGGGGGACGAAAAATGCAATATTATGGTCTGAACAAATACCCCCAAACTTATCTTTTGCTCGTCCTCAAGCAAACTTATTCTTCCATCGCCTGTATATTTGATTTGTATGTCAAAAACTATTTGATTTGTATGTCAAAAACTATTTCTAAACCGCTTTAACGACGTTTCGGTCTATATCCAGTTTTAGGACATAGTGGTCCATGGGGTTTTCTCTATGAAAGAGCATGATGCCCCCGGCATGTCCATCTTTTTCGGAGCATGTGGTTGTGGCGGGCTCACCTTCCAGTTTTCGGACAGCGCGAACTTGCCCTGCTGGTATTGGTCTTCAACCCAGTTTTTGAAGACGAAGCAATCTTCGATCGGATGACTTACCGTTTGGTGGTAAGGGAAATAATTGGGATCGTTGACATCGTCTGGCTGTAGCGGACGTTTCGGACTCGGCAGATTGATGAATCCATTGCGCACTGCCAGCTTAAACAGTTTCCTCGTTTTATCCTGGGGAAACGAGTAAGGACGTCCCATTCTTTCCTCGAGAGATGGGCGTGGATGCATATTGTTTTGGCAAACAACCGGCTTTAAGTTGCTCGGCCATTGTTGAGTATTGGCAACGAAGGTTGCTTTCCCTTTGCCCTTTTCATTCCAAGACTCTATCTTTGAAGGAGATGGTCTATGACCCATCTGGTCCATTTGGGCCAGCTTGTCAATCAAGGCCTGAAAAGTGGTCGGCTTGAAGAACATCATGAATTGGGATATGGTCACTTGAGGGTCGAGAGTACCTACGAACATGCCCACAGCAGGAGCTTCTTCGATGCACGGCTCGTACTTTGACCATAGATTACGCCATCGTATTGCATACTGGAACCAAGTTTCGCCTGGCCTTACCTTAGTATTGATCAGTGTTGTTATCGGGGTGCGTTCACTAGCACTCGCGAATCGCTGAGTAAACAACAACTCCATTTCAGCGAAGGTCTTGTGTCATGCCCCGAAAGTACGAAACATGACCGGCACTTAAACTACGAACGTCTCGAGGCGTACGTAATCTAAGTGAACCGAAAACCCAGAAATCCAAACCAAGAAAAGTAGTAGAGTGAAGGAAAACCAATTTAAAACAAGTAGTTTTAATAGCATAAGCCGAATTACGCGGTTTTAAAAAAAACATCAAATATTTCCCGAAAATTTCGGTAGAGCCTCCTTTGTAAATACTGGCCCCCAAACGGGATACAACATGAATAGTATATGAAATCAATAAAAAGGCATCCCCAAGCGGGAGCTAGCTCTTCGTCAATCGATGGTCACAACCACACAAGCAATATAATATACAACGCCAACGGCGAGGATCAAAATTCAAAAGGAAACTCAAAACTACAAGAAAACCACAGAAATATAACGCGCGACTCTAAGGTCGAAGGAATAACATCACTGGTCTCTATCTCAAAATAAATACATGTTTGGTTGATGGAACTTCTAGATACAACAGAATAATGATATACAAGATATATAATGGGGGTACGATACAAGTAAACCCACCTACTAGCAAATCATCCGAAGGAAACTATGCCCGCAAAGCCGTAATGAAACCTGTACGGCAAACCTGCAAGAAACTGGGGCACAACGGGGGTGAGTTTCCAACTCGTGAATAGAAAAACATCTATGAAAAGAAATCGCATAAATAACGCAATCCTAGGTCAATGATCATAATATAATCTCAAATATATAACCAGCAACCCATAACAATGGTTAGGGCAAATATCTAACCCAAGTGTAATTCCATATGCCCGTGTCAGTGCCTCAGGTAGCAATGTATCATATGGATGATGTATGAATGCATGAAACAGAATGCATGTACTGAAGAAAACTGCTTTCATAAATCAGTGAGATTTCTGTATTTTAAAAGTGAGGTACCATAAATGAAATCAGCATAAAACAGTGCCCAGCATCGACACAAAACAAGTGTCCAAATATCTCGATATCTCTGTATCACAATCTCTGTACCTCAAAATCTCAAAATCTCAATCACAATATCTAGGGCGCCGTCAATCCAGACCGGCCCCTACCATCTATCTCAAGACCACGACGGTATCCTCCGGATATCCGACGCGTCGGGTAAAATCACCGGTCGGTAGTGCTCCCCTGCCAGGCTAAACGTCAACAACACGACCTTCTCGCCCCGGGGTACCGCACCGGGCCCATCATGTACCCGAAACGGTTCATCCATCTCCTCGAATCGGGTCTCGAAATCCATCAGCAAACTCATGGTGGACGACTCATACATCATGGGAAAACCGCAATTCTTTTATTTAAAAAGAGAGAAAGCAGTTTATATATGTTTTGCGGTTTTCCTCCAAATCCAGAAAATATCATGAAAATCCGAATCAACAAAAGCATGTAAAACCATGAATATAAGCATGAGCATCCATGAATACGGCATATAATGAATAACAGTATGCACGAAGTGATAAGTAACAACTACAATGTTTAAACTAGCATATAATGCAAGCAATTAATCATCATGTCAAAACTACTAGTTAACAAGCTACATTAGGCGATAATATTTTCTAAGGTGTGCGTGACATGTCAATTACCGATGAAGATGTGTGTGAGCCGGCAAGCAAGTGTACGTGGTACATACGCATCATCGGTAATGGTGCTGGTGTCCTAACAGTATGATATCAACAATGCAATAAGAAATTATAATATAAGTATGCGATGCGGAGCGAACAGTAATAATGAGCGGGAGCTAAATACTAAACACAATGATAACTAATCTGCATTACCCTAATATAAATCCTACAAATGGTGCCTTTTGAAATAACACGAATCATGGGGTTTTGAAAATAGGGGCTACGGTGTTTTTATGAAAAGATACGTCTTTTGAAATATCCGTAGGATCCCTTGGGCTGTCTTTTAAAATACCCACGATTCGTTAGTTTCTGAAATAGGTAAGAATCGAATCTAATCTAACAACTAAACTAAACTAAAGGACTAAGTTAACAAGCTGGACTGCAGGTAAGGAAACCGCCTAACATCTGAGTCGATACATATACATACCTGTATATATATATTAGTCGGTGATCCCGCCTCAATAATATCATATCCGATACCATATCTATAACCAGACATCCCAAGTCAAGAGTGCGGATCAATCATCAAAATATAGCTCGTACGTAAATCCGTCGTACGGCATCCCCAAATCTGGGTACGGGTTAATATCATATTCATCACACTATTCATCTGGTATCCTCTTTATCCAAGATCATAGTCCAGGGTACTGACCTATGTCTAGTACAATACTAATATCATCAATATAGTCATGATCTGACTACTGATCGACAGTCTCGTACAAACCGATATCATCAGCACATATCATCATCAAGGGGTATACATCGCCCAATACGGCCTAGTATCAATATCCTAGCATATCATATCTCATATCACGATCACAGGTCGACCATTTTGTTTATAGCACTATTCTCCCGTATCGTCTTTCAAAGACCCGCTATAACATCAGGACGTATCTCAAATACGAATCCTGCCATATCACCGATATCACAACCTCAACACAAATCTCATCGACTCATCTCAAACCCATGTATCATCCTCAAATCCGTATGTGAACACATAGTCCCATACCCATGTGAACACATAACTATATATTCCCGAATAAGCACAAATGAAAGAAGAAAGTATGCAAGTATGGGTGGTTGTGTGCATGTGTGGTGCGACCCCTACTCTAGGGTTTCGCGACACTAAATCATCCAAGAACACCAAATATCCATATTATCATCAATATACTCAAACAAAATATAATCAATATATATATGTGTGTATACGTATTCGTATACATCACCAAGAACTGCGGGGGTGCTATACGCCATCCACCCGACTTCTCCCCGTAGATATAAATCTACTCAATTGGTCCTCGCTCGCCGGTGCCGACGTCGCCACGCGCTTGCTTATCGTCTCGAAGTCCACATGGGTACCTACATATCATAACGCACCGTATCGCATTAAAATCCGACTCATGATCAAAACGACATACGAAACCCACATAGGTCAAAACCTATGGTTGCTTTCACAAAAACCCAAAATTCACTTTAAAAGCCATTTTTCCGAAAATCTACCAAGCACAAATTACCCGTTTTAGTACAAAACTCGACGTTTGAACAAATTTAATGGCCATAATACTTATTAAACAACTTAAATAAGTCATAAAAACCATTTCCATTATTTAATCTCATTAAATTTCTTTAGCCCCAAAATTCTAGTTTACAATATACCCAAATTTTAACAATTTTATAGCAAAAATGCACAAACAACAATTTAGCTAGGATTTTCATGAACTAAAGACAAGAAACCACACTTAATAATGTTAATGAAGTCAAGAAAAACCTAATTATATTTTTCTCTTAATCAAATTCAAGGTTTACAAAAACCTAGTTTGCAATTTAAGCAATTTGGACAAATTACATATAACAAGTGCAATTTAATCAACCAAACTAGATTTTACATACATTAAGATGTTAAACTAAACCTTGCATCCCTAATGATATGATAAAAACCCTAATTGAAATCACAAACCCTTACTATATTTTTCAAAACATTCAATTAATCCCAAACTATTAACTAATTATGCTAGATTTAAAGTATCCAAACAACAATTAGACATAAGGTTAAGAATTTACCCCCACAATCATCTTGAAATCTAGCACAAATCTAGCCTCCCAAACATGCTTCCCTTCACCAAGATCCATACTAGAATGGTCAAGTAAAACTGGGTAGGGATTAGATTTTGATTTTGTGGAATTTTTGAAGCATTTTGGATGATTTTTTTGATGGAATTTTGAAGAGAAAAGAGAAGAAGAAATGGAGGGGGGGCTGCTGCTGCTGGTTCCAGCAGAGGAAGAGGGGGAAAAAGGTGAGGGGATGATGCCAAAGGATTCAAGTCAAAGCCCCTCCCAATTACCATAATACCCCTACCTACTTTACTATATATAAAAACCTTATTTTAACCCATTTCTCACATGATTTAAGGTCAAAAAGAGGGAAATAAAATTCTTGGGCTGCTACAATAGTGTGAGGCCATCCATGGGGAGTGAGGGTGAGTGTGAGAGACTTTACAAAAAAATTCTATGCAAAAAGACCCCCCACAATATCATATTTGCAAGTTTTAGTTCAAAATAACTATATTTTTATTTTCCATAAAATAAATCAATTAAAACTTGAAATAAAACACTAAAAAATTATATTACAACTATATTTTAATTAACATGATTTTAAATATTAAAATTAGCCCATTTAAATTTGTATTTATCGCTAATTTAATGTATTTTCTTACCGGCTTAAAATAATATTAAAATAATTAATTTCGGAAAAATTTTCAGAAAATTTGAAATTTCAACAGTGGCTCAATAAACACCAAATACTAGCAATTACATAGCTAGAATATGTATATTTAATTTTATAATAAAAATATTTGCATTTTGACTTTTTACAGAAAACCCCCTTATTTTACCGTTTTTTCGAAATTTCACCGAAACGATTTTCAAAACGTTACAATCTTCCCCCCTTAAAGAAATTCGGTCCCCGAATTTAAATTAAAACTCCCCCTAAATACTAAAACATCTAAGGAAAACCATCAAGTCGTCAGGGCTCCGAAATCGTAAATACATAAAACAAATCGTAGCTCAGCGCATGCACATGAAAAATGAGCATATAACTCAAATCAAAACTCCGTCAAGCATCCCACAATCATCGGAGTCATGGGGAAGACATCAATGCAAAATCCAAAGCAAAACCAATATGATATAACTCGAAACTATACATGTAAATATCGAATCTATATATGTAAGTATCTGAAGGAAATGCATGCCAAATCTCTTTAAGTCGCTGTGCAACGCGTATAACACTGCACAGTGGCGGACGTCTATCATAAGAAAATAACTATATACATATATACCTTTGTTTGAAATGTACGTTCCGCCGTTTTGGAAACAATTTAGAAGGGTCTCCTTGTTTTAAACATTTCGTGTCATATCAGACACGTAGGTAAATACTGAGGCTATAGCTCGCTTTTTGGAAATCCCTTCAATAACTATCAATGCATGCAAAATATATTCAGGTACTGTTCTCTGACTAGTCCTGCTTAGTACGAAAACACATCGCAATTATCATAAAAAAAACGTACTGCTCTATAAGAAATCAATCCCAAAATACGCGTATGAATACTACGTGCGTCTGGTGCGCACGACAATCAAAATCCATATACGTGCCATATAAGTGCACAAAAACAAGATCCAAGTGCATCGGGTGTGCATAAAGCATCTGTCGTAGGCAACGTGTGTGCCTGACAGCAAAATCAGGTGCATCTGACATGCACGAAAAAAAATCTCGATTTAGTGCATCTGGTGTGCACCAAAATCGCATCTCAAGACATGCGCTCAACATGCGCGAAAACCCAAAACCAGAGGCATCCATCATACACGAAATCATGAAATCCAATATCAAGCGCCGAACATACGCAAAATCAAATCAGGTGCACAAGGTGCACAAAACAAATATCGAGTATCACAATCGAAATCGAAGTCCAGTGCATCTAAGTGCACAAAAGGCGTATCACTGCACTGCAAGCATATATAAACTATACAGAGTGCAGGAACCAAATCGTGTGCGTGCATACGCACAAAATCAACTCAAATGTCTAAAACCGTAAAATCACAAACATGTGAAACCAAAGCACGAAAACGATATCAAGTGCAACACTGTGGAAAGATCGTAAATCCTCAATCATCAAAATCAAATCATGCGAATAAATCACCCAAAACATCGAAATCAATAATGGCGGAATAGTACCGCTCAAGCGCATCCTCTAAGAATCTCGGACCAACTGTCGCGGTCACTAGTGGGACGTCTCGTCGATGATCATGAACTCTGGCCTGCTGGTGTGCGTAACAATGACCACTCCTGGGTCAAGGTCTTCACTGTGAATTACCAATCTCTCGGTCCATCGGCTCATCGGCCCTGTCAGGTGTGCTAACGGGGATGATCCCGTTCTGGCACGTCTCTTGTCATCTCCCGGTCAATCATCGCGACCACTCGTAAGACAGCATATCACTGGCGTCGGCCTTTGGCTCTCTGAATATACGTGACACATCTGATCCTGGGTGCAAGTATCATTGCAGCAGTGTCCTGGAAGGAATCCTACTCACGGTCTCTTCCATGTCTCGTCTCTGCCAACTGTCCAGAAGTCATCGTCCTTTCCTATATCTGCATCTTGCTTTGGAACGGCTGCATACTCATCGCGACTCTTTCTGGAAGGTAAATCCAAGTACCATGCCTCGGCATGCGCATCGCATCTCTGATGTCGGCGGAGTGGAACGTAGTCTCATCAAGATCTCGTACGAACCTCTTACTCCACTTTTCTCTAACGTCGACTGCTTCGGACTCGTCTCGTCGTGGCTGCATGGACTGAGCTCCAACGGCTATCCTCGTATCTGGAGTCTCCCAAGAATGCATCTCACCACCTAGCATCCGATTGAAGTCGAACCATCCGATTGATTCGTCAGAACCTCATAATCCCCCAAAAGCTCAACATCTTGGGTACAGTTTAACAGTATCGAGTACGTACCACAGCATCGATGGTCCAGCCGTAGAAGGGCAAACCCAAGCCTCACTAATGGCTCCGTGGAACTGCCGCAAACCCGAAGGTTCAAAGGCTTTCACACGGTTATTATGTCGAGTTAGGGTTTCATTCTTCTAGAGGGTCCATAGAATTGCCTGCATGTCTTTCCGAATACTTTAAACTTGGAATAATAGGTTTCTGACATTCGATCGTCTCTGTCGACTCTCAACGTCTCCGCGTGAAGTCGTCTCTTGCTGGAATCAATCTATCTGATGACCTCTCATCGGGTAGGCGAACGAACTACATGTCCTAGTCATTCATCCTCGGGTGACTAGCGACCTTCTATCATCTTTTAGTACAACCTGTACTGCAATAGCTCCAACATATGGGGCGATATCTCGTCGCTCGCAGCAACAACTGGCTCACTCGTCTGCATGCTGAACAGTGCCTCAATCATCATGAGTAAGCAATACACCAACGGTCATCAAAATCTGGCTGGCCTCTATCATTGGCTCAATCCTCTAGTGTCGATCAGCACATCCGAGTAACCTCATAAAGGCGATCCGCCAAACGCTCGTGGCGCGGAAACACAGTAAAAAGACACATCTCCGCAATCGTGTGTCGCCGGAATTTCGCCCTGGTCAGTCCTCGTTCGTGACGAGCTCATGCTGACCGCAACTCTAGCTGTAGCTCTCCTTGCCCGTAATCGTGGCATCAAACCCATAACTGGTACTGATGAGACTAGATCGGAATGAATATAATACTGAGCAAAGAAATGTACATCCGAAGGCTTCTTAAGTGGAGTAGCGTATCGTAAGTATGCCGCGAAACATACCCACGGTACGTCACTCTACTTTAGTCACCTATTCCATCAACCAAGGGTCATCCTACGCTCCGAAGGTAAAACCTAACGCTCTGATACCAACTTTGTCACGCCCCGAAAGTACGGAACATGACTGGCACTTAAACTACGAACTTCTCGAGGCGTACGTAATCTAAGTGAGCCGAAAACCCAGAAATCCAAACCAAGAAAAGTAGTAGAGTGAAGGAAAACCAATTTAAAACAAGTAGTTTTAATAGCATAAGCCGAATTATGCGGTTTTAAAAAAACATCAAATATTTCCCGAAAATTTCGGCAGAGTCTCTCCTTTGTAAATACTGGCCCCCAAACGGAATACAACATGAATAGTATACGAAATCAATAAAAAGGCATCCCCAAGCGGGAGCTAGCTCTTCGTCAATCGACGGTCACAACCACACAAGCAATATAATATACAACGCCAACGGCGAGGATCAAAATTCAAAAGGAAACTCAAAACTACAAGAAAACCACAGAAATATAACGCGCGACTCTAAGGTCGAAGGAATAACATCACTGGTCTCTATATCAAAATAAATACATGTTTGGTTGATGGAACTTCTAGATACAACAGAATAATGATATACAAGATATATAATAGGGGTACGATACAAGTAAACCCACCTACTAGTAAATCATCCGAAGGAAACTATGCCCGCAAAGCCGTAATGAAACCTGTACGGCAAACCTGCATGAAACTGGGGCACAACGGGGGTGAGTTGCCAACTTGTGAATAGAAAAACATCTATGAAAAGAAATCGCATAAATAACGCAATCCTAGGTCAATGATCATAATATAACCTCAAATATATAACCAGCAACCCATAACAATGGTTAGGGCAAATATCTAACCCAAGTGTAATTCCATATGCCCGTGTCAGTGCCTCAGGTAGCAATGTATCATATGGATGATGTATGAATGCATGAAACAGAATGCATGAACTGAAGAAAACTGCTTTCATAAATCAGTGAGATTTCTGTATTTTAAAAGTGAGGTACCATAAATGAAATCAGCATAAAACAGTGCCCAGCATCGACACAAAACAAGTGTCCAAATATCTCGATATCTCTGTATCACAATCTTTGTACCTCAATATCTCAATCACAATATCTAGGGCGCCGTCAATCCAGACCGGCCCCTACCATCTATCTCAAGACCACGACGGTATCCTCCGGATATCCGACGCGTCGGGTAAAATCACCGGTCGGTAGTGCTCCCCTGCCAGGCTCAACGTCAACAACACGACCTTCTCGCCCCGGGGTACCGCACCGGGCCCACCATGTACCCGAAACGGTTCATCCATCTCCTCGAATCGGGTATCGAAATCCATCAGCAAACTCATGGTGGACGACTCATACATCATGGGAAAACCGCATTTTTTTTATTTAAAAAGAGAGAAAGCAGTTTATATATGTTTTGCGGTTTTCCTCCAAATCCAGAAAATATCATGGAAATCCGAATCATCAAAATCATGTAAAACCATGAATATAAGCATGAGCATCCATGAATACGGCATATAATGAATAACAGTATGCACGAAGTGATAAGTAACAACTACAATGTTTAAACTAGCATATAATGCAAGCAACTAATCATCATGTCAAAACTACTAGTTAACAAGCTACATTAGGCGAGAATATTTTCTAAGGTGTGCGTGACATGTCAATTACCGATGAAGATGTGTGTGAGCCGGCAAGCAAGTGTACGTGGTACATACGCATCATTGGTAATGGTGCTGGTGTCCTAACAGTATGATATCAACAATGCAATAAGAAATTATAATATAAGTATGCGATGCGAAGCGAACAGTAATAATGAGCGGGAGCTAAATACTAAACACAACGATAACTAATCTGCATTACCCTAATATAAATCCTACAAATGGTGCCTTTTCAAATAACACGAATCATGGGGTTTTGAAAATAGGGGCTACGGTGTTTTTATGAAAAGATACGTCTTTTGAAATATCCGTAGGATCACTTGGGCTGTCTTTTAAAATACCCACGATTCGTTAGTTTTTGAAATAGGTAAGAATCGAATCTAATCTAACAACTAAACTAAACTAAAGGACTAAGTTAACAAGCTGGACTGCAGGTAAGGAAACCGCCTAACATCTGAGTCGATACATATACATACCTGTATATATATATTAGTCGGTGATCCCGCCTCAATAATATCATATTCGATACCATATCTATAACCAGACATCCCAAGTCAAGAGTGCGGATCAATCATCAAAATATAGCTCGTACGTAAATCCGCCGTACGGCATCCCCAAATCTGGGTACGGGTTAATATCATATTCATCACACTATTCATCTGGTGTCCTCTTTATCCAAGATCATAGTCCAGGGTACTGACCTATGTCTAGTACAATACTAATATCATCAATATAGTCATGATCTGACTACTGATCGACAGTCTCGTACAAACCGATATCATCAGCACATATCATCATCAAGGGGTATACATCGCCCAATACGGCCTAGTATCAATATCCTAGCATATCATATCTCATATCACGATCACAGGTCGACCATTTTATTTATAGCACTATTCACCCGTATCGTCGTTCAAAGACCCGCTATAACATCAGGACGTATCTCAAATACGAATCCTGCCATATCACCGATATCACAACCTCAACACAAATCTCATCGACTCATCTCAAACCCAAGTATCATCCTCAAATCAGTATGTGTACACATAGTCCCATACCCATGTGAACACATAACTATATATTCCCGAATAAGTACAAATGAAAGAAGAAAGTATGCAAGTATGGGTGGTTGTGTGCATGTGTGGTGCGACCCCTACTCTAGGGTTTCGCGACACTAAATCATCCAAGAACACCAAATATCCATATTATCATCAATATACTCAAACAAAATATAATCAATATATATATGTGTGTATACGTATTCGTATACATCACCACGAACTGCGGGGGTGCTATACGCCATCCACCCGACTTCTCCCCGTAGATATAAATCTACTCACTTGGTCCTCGCTCGCCGGTGCCGACGTCGCCACGCGCTTGCTTGTCGTCTCGAAGTCCACATGGGTACCTACATATCATAACGCACCGTATCGCATTAAAATCCGACTCATGATCAAAACGACACACGAAACCCACATAGGTCAAAACCTATGGTTGCTTTCACAAAAACCCAAAATTCACTTTAAAAGCCATTTTTCCGAAAATCTAGCATGCACAAATTACCCGTTTTAGTACAAAACTCGACGTTTGAACAAATTTAATGGCCATAATACTTATTAAACAACTTAAATAAGTCATAAAAACCATTTCCATTATTTAATCTCATTAAATTTCTTTAGCCCCAAAATTCTAGTTTACAATATACCCAAATTTTAACAATTTTATAGCAAAAATACACAAACAACAATTTAGCTAGGATTTTCATGAACTAAAGACATTAAACCACACTTAATAATGTTAATGAAGTCAAGAAAAACCTAATTACATTTTTCTCTTAATCAAATTCAAGGTTTACAAAAACCTAGTTTGCAATTTAAGCAATTTGGACAAATTACATATAACAAGTGCAATTTAATCAACCAAACTAGGTTTTACATACATTAAGATATTAAACTAAACCTTGCATCCCTAATGATATAATAAAAACCCTAATTGAAATCACAAACCCTTACTATATTTTTCAAAACATTCAATTAATCCCAAACTATTAACTAATTTTGCTAGATTTAAAGTATCCAAACAACAATTAGACATAAGGTTAAGAATTTACCCCCACAATCATCTTGAAATCTAGCACAAATCTAGCCTCCCAAACATGCTTCCCTTCACCAAGATCCATACTAGAATGGTCAAGTAAAAAGGGGTAGGAATTAGATTTTGATTTTGTGGAATTTTTGATGCATTTTGGATGATTTTTTTGATGGAATTTTGAAGAGAAAAGAGAAGAAGAAATGGAGGGGGGCTGCTGCTGCTGGTTCCAGCAGAGGAAGAGGGGGAAAAAGGTGAGGGGATGATGCCAAAAGATCCAAGTCAAAGCCCCTCCCAATTACCATAATACCCATACCTACTTTACTATATATAAAAACCTTATTTTAACCCATTTCTCACATGATTTAAGGTCAAAAAGAGAGAAATAAAATTCTTGGGCCGATACAATAGTGTGAGGCCGGCCAAGCGGAGTGAGGGTGAGTGTGAGAGACTTTACAAAAAAATTCTATGCAAAAAGACCCCCCACAATACCATATTTGCAAGTTTTAGTTCAAAATAACTATATTTTTGTTTTCCATAAAATAAATCAATTAAAACTTGAAATAAAATACTAAAAAATTATATTACAACTAGATTTAATTAACATGATTTTAAAGATTAAAATTAGCCCATTTAAATTTGTATTTATCGCTAATTTAATGTATTTTCTTACCGGCTTAAAATAATATTAAAATAATTAATTTCGGAAAAATTTTCAGAAAATTTGAAATTTCAACAGTGGCTCAATAAACACCAAATACTAGCAATTACATAGCTAGAATATGTATATTTAATTTTATAATAAAGATATTTGCATTTTGACTTTTTACAGAAACCTCCTTATTTTACCGTTTTTTCGAAATTTCACCAAAACGATTTTCAAAACGTTACATCTTGACGGAGTCATTTGGGAGTTCAGAGTACCACTCAAATGCCGTCTCCGATAAGCTACCGACGAACTGGCGAAGCAACAATTTATCATTACCGCCGGTATTGCCACAAAGAGCCCTGAACTGGGCAACATGTCGATGTGGATTCCCCGTCCCTTTATATACATGGAACTTAGGGATCGTATATCCCGGCGGGTAACTGATTTGGTCATACCTGCTCGGATAGGGTCGTCCGGTTCTAACAATTTGCCCAGCCGCTTCACTCGCCTGATGAGCTCGTATTTGCTGAGCTATATAGTCATCCAGTGCGGCCTTGGAAATGGTTTCTTCCTTGGCTGCTGACAGAGCCGGAGGTGGATTAAATGTCTCTCCTTTATCGTCTTCAACAATGATCGGAGGGTCTTCAGCTGGAATCTCCTGCTGTAACATCATCCCTACCATATCTTGGAAGAGGAGCGCCATTTGCTTTATGTTAGCCATGTAAGTCGATGTACAACACTCCACGACTTGCGGGGAGGCGGAATAATGAAAAATGATCTTGTTTTAGGCGTAAACATCGACTAACCGAGAATATTTGCTAAAACAATAACTAACAAGAAACCATAGAAGTCTTAACTACTATGTTAAGTGATTATACCTAAAGAACCGTGTCCTTCGTCTTTTCGTTCTCCACCTCCTCCTCGGCCTTCTCCAAGTAGTAGACGATCCACCCGAGAGCTTTACTTCAAGCTTCACCTCAAACTAGAGGTAACTAGGTTTCTTAAAGTGCTAATCAAAGTAACCTAGGTGATATAGAGAAGGGTTATGGATTAAGTAGTCTAATCTAATCCTTGATCTCAACACATGAGAGGGGAGGATTAGGGTTTGAAGAGAGAGAGCGCTTGAGGAGAGAGAAGGTGAGCATGAGAATGAGATGAGATAATGATCTATCATAATAAATATCAAGCATTATCATTTATCCAATAAAAGAAAATAAAGGATGAATAATCATGCTTCATAAATACAAGAGGGTGATTCATCTCCATGAGTCATTAAGCATTTATGATGCATTAGTGACATGGATGAATCACTCATATGACTCACTAATCTCATTTAATGCATATGCCACCTTAACCCCCAAGTCACCATCTTCTAGAAGCTTCTCGCGTAATTACGAGAACGCCCCTCCTATCCGTGAAAACACGGAAAAACTTTAGACTGTATAAATCCAATAACCGGATACTAGAAACTAGCTTAAACCAAAGCCGACTAGTAAAAACTGTCCGAAATTCGTACGTGCGTAAACGCACGTATGCGTCCGAACCCTTGTCGTAAAACCATACGACCTCTATATCGTTTCGCCTGGAGTAGGGAAACTCTCTGTATGGGACTCTAATGGCTCTACTACTACGCTGGCAGTGGGTTTAACCACAGACCGCAAGCGGCACTAGCCGTACGTAACGGTCCCCAGGTAGATGTCGATAAGAAGGCTGATGAGGAAACCCATCCGAACTCCTACTGAGCCTGATGTGACAATCTCCGTACAGTCCGGTCTGTTCGTCTAAGACTATCGCATATCGGGCCTAGGGGGCGGCAAGCGTCAGTCCCCTAATAGCGGTATAAGTCGTGTCGGAGTGAACCCCATTACACCCTGAGAAACTACTGGAACCTACCAGTAAATCTCGCTTGCCCTGGCCAGGGACTTTGCATAATGGCTCTCTGACACAGCGCGATATCAACTCCCAATACCAGGAGAGACGAATCCTATCTAACCGCCACTGCCTCCAAGTGCTCGGGACTGCACCCAACTGCTACCTGTTTGCACGACTCCTTTGAGCCGTGGTAGGGTAGCAATCTAAGAACAGTGGGACACACTCGAAGCGAAGTAGCAGTGTCAAGTCTGCGGACTAAGCTGTACTCATGTCACCTGGGAACTGTTAACTGATGACTGGTATAAAACCCAACCAACATTTCCCTGCGAGTCCTGTCCGGTATACCCGTAACCCAACGAGCACCTGTATACTATCTCCAGTACGACGTACTGACGGCTGTGGGACAGACCATCTCCCCAACTGGGATGAGAAGCGTACACACTAGTCTACTCCGGAGTATCGATGCCCTGTCTCGATAATCCTACGACTAGGGACCTGAATAAGGATGTGCTTGTAGACTACCCAGCCCCCACTAGTGTGACTGCCATCACAACGCTGGTAGTCAAGCAAGATCCTAAGAGCTCTATCAATACGTATACTCACATATTAAGATAGAAAAACCAAGTAGCATACTACCATGTTTAGCAAGACTGTTATATACATGTGAATATCCCAAGCTTCCATTAAGTAATATACAAACTAGTATGATACAATAATGGCCCCTAGGGCATATACACTAACAAGCCGCTTGTTCTGCGGCTTCTTTGTCCTTCTTTTCGAGGACTCTGCGTAGGAAGTCAGTGTCAGTTTCTTGTTCATGACGCTGTTCTGACGATGGCTCCGAGCTTTCTTTTAGCTCGGTAAGTGCGGCCATAGCAGTCATCATCTCTTGAAGCTTCTGTTGCTGCTCCTGAGCTTTGGTCACGGATCGGGTGAGCGGTCGGTGACCCGTCGAAGCACGGCTTTCCTCCTTTTCAGAAGCCATATAAATAGTGTGCACCACCATACCCCCAGACTTGGGGCGTTTGTGTTCAGCGCTTTTACGGTTTGCCTTGTTCACAGGGGCTTTTTCCGGCCTCCTTTTCTTTTGAGTGATTAACGTTGAGGGTGTCGTTGCAGTGGGCACCCAAGTAGCCGTTGCTTTTTTTGGCCTGACAGAGTAGTCTTTCTCCTGCCGAACCTTCATCTCTTTCTATCGTCAGAGATAGTTTTTATCAATCATCGACTCTTGGACCTGTCGCCAGACCTTGAAAATTTTAGAGGACAGCCGTTGAGGGGGCTGCTCCAGCTTCACCTTTTGGGGACTTCTCCATAGGTGGAGTAGATCTTTTCAGCACAGCAGTTGGCGAGTTCCTGCACACTTTGTAGTTCAAAGCTGTTCCCGGTTGGAACAGCAGCATCAACTTCCACTATCGGAGTTGGTGCAGTTATCCCAGACGGGGAGTTACCCCCAGCCTTCCTTACCCGGCGTCAGTGACGACGGCGAGCATGTCGAGCGGACGGCGTTGGTTCAACGATGGAGATGGATTTGTCTTGCCCCTTGTCCAAATGAAGCGCTGCTGGTGCCAGTCTCTTAAAGACTGGCGTCTTTTGAGTAGCGCTATCCAATCTGTCAAAGACAGACCTTCGAGTAGGAACGAGAGCTGGAATAGTCAGTCTTGTGAAGACCAACCCTTTGGCAGGAGAAGCCGCCTTGACGACTTCAGGAGCAGGGATGGGTATCCTCTTCGCGATGGCCACGTCACGGGTCATGGGCTTCCTGGCAGGCCCCTCGGAGTTCAGGTTCAGCCTGGTAAAGACCGAGGCTGCCAGCTTGGCATTGGACGACCCGTTGAGAGGGGCCGTGGTAGTAGTGAGCCGATCGAAGACCGACTTCTTTTGCGCCTCCGGCACGGGCACCGGGATGGTGAAGCTTGCAGGCGGGAGCATGGTCCTGAAGAACAGACCGGTGGTGGCCGGAGTCACTTGTTCCACCGGCATGGCAACGATGGAGGCCGCTTGAGGCCCATAGGCTACACCTCCAGGTGATGCGGAGCGTCGGTTGCACTTGCATTTCGAGCGGCTCGAGCAGTTGGATGCCATTGATGCTTGATTTCTACAGCAAACGAAATACCAAATCTTAGTACCTCGAAACCCAAGGGCAACCATTAGCAAACCGTAATTGGTTCGCGAATCACGACACACGAAGTGTGGAGTGGAAAGAGGAAAAGGTCCCACCGGGCGTGCCCGAATCTGTTCCCCTCCGAATGGCGGCCAAGACATGGACGTCTCACCTGTGATTCAGGGCAGATGCTATTTGGTTTTATCCGTCTATCTCTCCGAAGATGCCAAGTTGATTTATGACACGTGTATCGGAGGTTTAGACGGATGCGGCCGATGTAGCAGACTTCGTCAGATTCCCCCTCGCTTGAGGGTTTTTTTTTATTATGGGGATGCTCTTCCCTGCAGGCACAAGCCCCTGCAGTTAATTACGCTACCGCGTCGCGGTAACTACTTTCTCTTTCTCCAGAATTTCACTACGTGTCGTGTGTGTTTGTTTTGTTTGTGCATGCCCGTGGATTGTATACGGAGACTAAGTGATGCCGTCACCCGTAGGACGTGGATTAGTCCAAATCCGTATTTCCTTAGATTTGGGTTTGGGGTTTTGGTTTATGGATACGTTAGCCGTATTTGAGGTTAAGATCAACTTAAACGTTTGTTAAGGATACGTTAGCCTAATTTCCAGGCTAATATCAACTTAACAGGATCATTTAGATCCATTTCCAGTTTAGGGACATGGTGGTCCATTACATGTATGGCCGTCGGGACCCATCACCTCTCTGACGACGTTGAAGGATTACAACGACAGATGTCAGAGGAGTTCAGAGATGTACCCTTGAACCAAAGTTGATTGGGGGATCTAAATTCCAATTTAGGACTAAAGTCTGTTTGGAGGTTTAAGGATACGTTAGCCATATTTGAGGCTAAGATCAATTTAAACGGGATCGTTTAGATCCGACAAAAGAGTATTTGGGGGCTCTATTATTCCAGTTTAGGGACATAGTGGTCCATGTTCCAGTTTAGGGACATGGGGGTCCATCATTCCCATTTTGGGGACGGATATTAGTTTAAGGACACGTTAGCCATATTTGAGGCTAAGATCAACTTAAATGTTTGCTAAGGATACGTTAGTCCAGTTTGAGACTAAGATCAACTTAACGGGATCGTTTAGATCCGACAAGAGAGCATTTGGGCTCTATTGTTCCAGTTTAGGGACATGGTGGTCCGTGTTCCAGTTTAGGGACATGGGGGTCCATCATTCCCATTTTGGGGACGGATATTAGTTTAAGGATACGTTAGCCATATTTGAGGCTAAGATCAACTTAAACATTTGTTAATGATACGTTAGTCCAGTTTGAGACTAAGATCAACTTAACGGGATCGTTTAGATCCGACAAGAGAGCATTTGGGCTCTATTGTTCCAGTTTAGGGACATGGTGGTCCGTGTTCCAGTTTAGGGACACGGGGGTCCATTGCATGTATGGCCGTCGGGACCCATCACCTCTCTGACGACGTTGAAGGATTACAACGACAGATGTCAAAGGAGTTCAGAGATGTACCATCGAACCAGGTGTAAATTGATTTAAGAGAGCAGCCATGCTCAGTCAATTTAATTTGAGGACTTACGGCCAGAATTGGGCTAAGTCCAATTGATAATGTTCAACATTTTTATTTATATTTAGCCTAGTAGGCCTTTATTAGGGCTCTGCCCCTGTTAATAATGCACTGCATTTTATTCTGGCCTGTTAGGCCTTTTAAGTTGGGCTCTGTCCCCTTTTTATAATACAGAGCATTTATTTTGGTTCATTGGGCCTCTTAATAGGGCTCTGCCCTTTAATAATGCGCTGCATTAATTAGTCTGACAGAGCGCCACGTGGCCTGTCAGGCGCTTTGTGCCAATTGAGGAGCGCATGGCGCAAGTCTATGTGGAGGTGACACGTGTCACGTTCTGGTGAGCGCAAGCGCAGTGCGCTGTGCCAGTGCGCTGCGCTGTTGGCTGCTGACACGTGGCGCGCTCTGGTGAGTTACACCAATTCAGAGAGCAATGCTCTATTTTTAGAAGCGCATAGCGCAGATCGTTATGGGGCTGACACGTGGCGCTCTCTGGTGGCTTGCGCCAACCCGAGAGCGCAACAGTGCTGATTTTGCAAGTGCAAGGCACTGTTTTAATATCTTGATCCAATTTTGGATTCAAGAAAAGTATTTTTAAAATTCCAGAACCAATGGTTCATAAAAAAGGCAATGCCTTTGTTATTATTATTTTTTTTTATTGAAGATCCTTGATCTTTTTCTTAGATCAATGATCTTTTCAGAAGAAATTCTTCTTTATTCAAAGGGTTTACCTTTTTCTCTTTTTGAGTTCTTCTCAAAATTTTCTTTAGAGGAGTTCTCTCTGTGTTGATGTCTTCATGTGTTGGGGTCTGGGGGCCTTTTTATAGTGCCAATGATTTGTTGAATTGGTTAGAGAGGTCTTTCTCTGAGTGATTTGGGGAATTTTCCCTACCGTTGGATCTTTGATCTAAGAGCTTCTGTTTTACAGAAGACAATCTTCTTGTTTTAACAAGATCAGAAAGATCTTTCTAGAATTTTAATTCTGTTTGGCGCAAGCGCACCTACGCTTAACACGTGTCGCGCAGCGCAGAGTGCAGTACAACTGCGCTAGCGCAACTGTGCTTGACACGTGTCGCGCAGCGCAGAGCGCAGCGCAACTGAGCTGACACGTGTCGCGCAGCGCAGAGCGCAGCGCAACTGCGCTGACACGTGTCGCGCAGCGCAGAGCGCAAGTCAGCTGAAGCGTTGCTTCCTTTATAGAGTCTTGCTCTGATTGAGTGCGCTGCTTTGGGCGCTGCGCTCCCTGCGCTGGCGTGTCTGATTTTGACACGTGGCGTTCTGCGCGCAGCGCAGGGGATCTGAAGCGTTGCTTCATTTATTTTAATTTTAATTTTCACTTTAGTTTTCGAAACAGAGCTATGCTCTGATTGGGGGAAACAGAAGCGTTGCTTCGTTTCCCGCCTTGGGATTTGAACAGAGCTTTGCTTTGATTGGGGTAAACAGTAGTGTACGGTAGCTGAGTGATGTCTTCCTATATAACATATGATGTGATTAATTAGGACAGTCATGTGACTTTGTTGACCATAGTTATGGGTCATATGGGTGGATCTAATTAATCAAGAAATAACGGGTAGAACTTGACTAGTGCTTATGATTTGTTGACCATAGTTAAGGTCATAAGTCACTAGGGGTAAAAAGTATTATCGGGAATTTCAAGTGTTGAAATTTGCAATGAGATTGCATACCTTCTATAAGATAGTTGGATCCCGATACCCGCTGCGAGCAAGAGTTGCTCCTAGGAGAGTTTTACACTTTACAATTAGCTAGCCCATTAGGTGTCTAGAAATGTGTTAATGGGGCTACCCCTAGGGAAAGACGAGGTTTATCTTAGTTAGGTCCGTGCGAAAGCACGGGGAACCTCCCTCAAAGTACTGACACTGGCCTGGCTGAACGGTTAGCGAAGTTGTAGACTGTAATTAATCCCGACTAGTCTTTCTTTTTTAAGATTTTTTGAAGGAAGATTTGATTAAAACAATGGGAGCCATCCTGATTAGATAAGATAATAACTAGTCTAATCTTGCAAGAGCATACGCTAAACTGTTTTCTTCTCTCTCTCTCCAGGTAGCGACCATGTCATGCCTTAATTAAGATAATAATATTGATGTATTGACAGAACCCGCTTGTTATACTGTGCAGGGGAACGTTGGTCCCGCTCCAGCTTATAATTGTTATAAGTCCGAGCAGGGAACAGGGACATATCCGGATTCTCACACCACCCAAACAAAGAATAAGCATGTTAATGCATTTTCTTCGGGTGTGTTAGTTATTGAAGACTGTTTCTCAGTTCACTCTACGTCCTGGGTATTAGATACCGGATGAGAATCCCACATTTGTAATATGTTATATGGGCCGAGGAAAGGTAGGGAACTGGGAGAGGGTGATCATTCCGTAAGAGTAGGGAACAGTGCAAATGTTGCAGCCAAATAAGTTGGCGAATATCCCCTTGTGTTACCAAATGGTAATAAATTGGTTCTGAACGAATGCTATTACATACCGACCCTGATATGCAATCTTATATCAGTTTATTTATTAAATAAAGAAGGATATAATTTTGTAGTGCAGGATAATGTTATAGACATCTTCCTGAATCAAAATTTGATAGGATCAGGCTCGTTAAATAATGGCATATACGTTCTAAACAAAACCACAGTTCTTAATGTACAAAACACACACAAGAGGAAGAGTTCAGAAATGAACGAAACTGAGGAGCACTAGATATGGTGCGCTCAGGCTCCCAATGTATCGGAACTCAGTCTAGCTTAGATATGGTGCGCTTTATGATGAGCACTGCTGAGTTGCCTATTTCCTTTTGGGGCTATGTCCTTGAGACATCGGCATACCTATTGAATAGAGTTTCAACCAAATCAGTGCCTACCACTCCATATGAGATATGGAATGGGAAGAGACCATCTCTTAAACGAGTTAAGATTTGGGGTTGTCCGGCCTATGTTAAAAAGCAAAATCCGGACAAGCTCGAGGCAAGATCAGTTCTTGCAAGTTTGTGGGATATCCAAAGGATTCTTATAGATATTTCTTCTACCACGTTTAGGAGCAGAAAGTGTTTGTTTCTCAATATGCCGCCTTTTTAGAAAAGGAATTTCTTGTGAAAGAAATTAATGGCAATGAGGTAGAACTGGAAGAAGTTCAAGCAGTACAGACTACAACTGAAGATTTGGTAGAACCAGAGGATTCGATAGTTGCCAACGAACCTCAGCCTCTCCACCGATCTAATAGGGTTCCTCATCCACCTGAGTGATACTACGGTTTTCTCATCGATGGTGGGAGCGAGGATTGCATCATGGAAGAAGATGACCCGACTAGCTTCGAGCAGGCCATCACGAGTGGGGACTCTGTGAAATGGCTGGATGCAATGCGGTCTGAGATGGAATCCATGTACACTAACAAAGTATGAATTTTGGAAGTTTCACCTGAACGAGTAAAACCCATTGGGAGCAAATGGATCTTTAAGAAGAAACTTGGTGTAGATGGAAAAGTTGAGACTTTCAAAGCTAGACTTATTGCAAAGGGTTTTCGTTAACGACCAGGTGTGGATTATGACGAAACCTTTTCTCCAGTGGCTATGCTTAAGTCCATCCGGATCCTACTTGCCATTGCTGCATACCATGACTATGAAATTTGGCAGATGGATATTAAGACCGCTTTCTAAATGGTGATTTAGAGGAGTGCGTGTACATGACTCAGCTAGATGACTTCGTAGACAGTAGGAGCAGCGGAAAGGTGTGCAAGTTGCTTAAATTTATCTATTGGTTAAAACAGGCATCGCGGACTTGGAACATCTGTTTTTATGTTGTAGTCAAAGAGTTTGACTTCATCAAGAACGTAGATGAATCTTGTATATACAAGAAGGTAGCAGAGAGTAAGGTTGTCTTCCTCGTATTGTACGTGGATGACATACTCTTGATAGGAAATGATGTTCCTATGCTGCACTCGGTCAAGCTCTTCTTATCACAAAGATTCTCAATGAAAGATCTAGGTGATACCTCCTGCATTTTGGGGATTAAGATCTATAGAGATAGATCTAAATGGATACTGGGATTGTCCCAATCTAGGTACATTGACACCATACTAAAGAGGTTTAGTATGGAAGAATCCAAGCGTGGGAATTTACCCACGATCTCTGGACTCACTCTCTCATGTCTCCTAAGACTGATTTGGAAAGAGCTCGCATGCAAGAGATACCCTATGTTTCTGCAGTAGGCTCTATCATGTACGCGATGCTATGTACCAGACCCGATGTAGCATACTCACTAAGTGTAGTGAGTAGGTATCAAGCAGATCCAGGAGAGAGTCACTAGATAGCTATGAAGAACATTCTCAAGTACTTGAGAAGGACTGAAGAGATGTTCTTGGTGTATGTTAACGGAGAACTCCAAGTGGAGTCCTTTACCGATTCGAGCTTCCAAAGTGATAAGTACGACTCTAAGTCACACTCGGGATTTGTCTTTACCCTCAATGGAGGGGCGGTGTGTTGGAAGAGTTCCAAACAGGAAACCGTTGCAGACTCGACGATGGAGGTTGAATACATCGCTACCAACGATGCTGCCAAAGAGGCTGTCTGGATAAAGAAGTTCATTACCGAACTTGGGGTGGTTCCGTCCATTGAGCAACCAATACCTTTGTATTGTGATAACAATGGAGCTGTGGCTTTGGCCAAGGAACCCAGGCCCTATCAGAGATCCAGGCATATTCTGAGGAGGTATCACCTTATCCGGGAGATAGTTGATCGCCGGGAGATCGAGGTCAGGAAAGTAGATACGAAGGATAACACTGTGGATCCATTCACGAATACCATTCCCCAGATACATTTTGAGAAACTCTTCGGGATGTTGGGTATGAGATACTACAACAGTTGGCCTTAGTGCAAGTGTGAGATTGTTAGTTATGTATATGCCCTAGAGGCCATTGTTGTACATATGATGCATATTATAGTGGATGCTTGGATATATTGAGAGAGGACTTTCTTGCTCGACAAGATAGTATGCTATCTGGTTTCACTTTGTCTTAACATGTTGACTTGTATTGGGTTACTGTCTTGCTCTCACATGTTGATAAAGCCCTTAGGATATGTACTTGACTACTAGGACTATGATGTAGATCATACTAGTGGGGCTAGGGTAGTCTAAAAGTACATCCTATAACTGTTCCTAGTCGAGGGTGTATCGAGACAGTGCATCGATACTCCAGGGTAGACTAGCGTATACACATCTTGACCTATATGATGGGCGATGAATGATCCCATATCGATCGGTGTTTGACATCAAAGATGGTGTACGGGTGCTCAGTGGAGACTTGGTATACTGAACGGGCTCGCCGAGAACTCCTTGTTAGTATTATACCTATCGTCAGATAGCAGTTCTCTGGTGACACTGGTACAGCTTAGTCTGTAGACCCGAGACCGTCATAGAGTCTTATGTGATTCCCACTGTACTTTGATTTCCACCTTACCACGTTCAAGAGAATGTGCAAAATGGTGGCTTTTGGGTATAGTCCCGAATCACATGGAGGTAATAAGCGATAGGAGGGGTTTCGTCTCTCCCGGTATTGGGGGTTGATGTTGCGCTGTGTTCGATTGGCTATAACTGGAAGTCCTTGGCCAGGGCTGATATGGAGATCTACTGGTAAGTGTTATCAGTAGTTTCTCGACCTGTTATGAGCCTCACATCGACACGACTTATCGGTTACTGTGGTCTGACGTTTACCACTCTTAGACTGGATATGAGACATATCACACGAAGAAACTGGACTATACGGTAGTGTTACTGATTCTATTTACAGGAGTTAGAGCAGACTTGCTTGTTGATCTTCTGATCGCTCAATACCCGGGTGGCCGTTACGTTTAGCTGACCGCTTGCGGCTTGTTGGTGTTTGATGTGATCATCACCTACTGCCGACGTATTGATGAGTCTTTAGAGTCCTACATAGAGGTTTCCAGGCTCAGAAAAAATGGAGTAGGAGCACATATGTGATATGTGCGGGATCGAGATTGATACGCGTATGTGATACCGTATTCTATTCTCGCGATATGTGATATCGGCCGGTTATATGTTATATAGCCGGGTTATCGGATCAAGTGTTGATTCGATGAAATAATATATAATATGTGTGTGTGTGTGTGTATTATATGCTCACTTAAATATTTATTATTCTCACTTATGATGCATTTAACATATATGTAATATATGTTTATTGTATTGTTTTCTTTTATTAAATGAATATTATATATATGATATATAATATTGTGATATGCTAGGTTACACATGCAACATATATGTATGAGACTCATACCATACTAGGGTTTATGTTAGGGTTTCATTTATCATTAAGTAATTACAAATTAGTAGATTTAATCAAAGCTAGAAGCTTGTAGAAGCTTATAGATAAGCTTTGACTTAGTCCACTCTTTTGTTTCTACTTAAAATATTTTATGACCTAACCATTAACCCTTACCATGGTTAATTCTCTACATGGGTTAGTGTATGGATGATATACTCATCTAAGGGTTGCATTTTAACTATGATAGATATTTTCATCACTTGAGATATTTCCTTTTTCTTCTTCCTCATCTCATTTTTGCTCTCTAGATTTTGAGATCAAGAAGAAAAATAGTGAGAAATTAAATACTAAAGTGAGCTAAATTCCTACTTCATCATCCTCTTCTATACTAGCCATATAGATTAGTGTGTTAGCTTCACTAATTCCGTATTAGTGAAGAGTGAGCTTGAGTCCGTATTTCCTCGACATAGATCATCACAGACTTTGAAGACTTCAAGAAAGGATGCATCGTACATCTTGTGGAGCCTCTCAAGAGTTCGGGTGCTCATGGATCGCAGCAAAGGGACTACTACTCGGAGCTTTTGAACCGAAGGAACGGACTACAAAGGCTGTAATCCCTATCACTTCGATGTAAAGTTGTTTACATGCAAAGTTAACCTTAATTCTCTAGTTCGATTATTTGGTTGGTTTGTTTAGCACCCCAAAATTTTAATATAGCATGTTTGATGCTTGCCAAAACCTTACTGAGGTGCTAAGCTAACCCTACAATATGTATCTAATACATATAAAATGAGAGAGTGTATATGTATCTATATTCATAATAATAAGATAATTATAAAGAGAAAAAATATATGTATCCATATTATGTATCGTATATATAATAATACATCAGTATCGTATACCAATGTGAGAAACAGAGTGTGTGTATCATATACACAATACTAGCTACCATATTACTTATAAGGTAATTAAGTCGACACTTGACCTATTATTTCAGCTTATAAATAAACCGGCTAGTATTATCAAATGTCCGATTAAATCACGTGTATCTTATACACTTATTTAATCAAACTTTTGCACATATCCCTATACGCACGCCATATCATCATTTCTCCCGGGCAGGCACTTTCGTTGCGGGACTCTAAAGACCTGTCAATGTGCTGGCAGTAGATTAAATATGATCATATCCGATTGAATTTGAAAAAATTTCAGATTCAATTCTCTCACAGGTTAACCCACAAGCTTGTCATCTATATTAGTTGCACGTAACGTCGATCTAGGTATGATCAAGATAAAGGCAAGTCAGTGAGCAAACTCATCCGGTCCCGACAAAGTCTATAAGCGACGAATACAATACAATCCGGTCTCTTCGTCAAAGAGTATCGCATACTGGGTTTGGGGTTGGAACTGTCAAACCCCCAATAACCTAATAATTCATGCAGACATCGAACTCATAATCAACAGAGATACAACTGATAACACTTATCAGTTTATCTCACTTGCTGTGGCTACAGACTTATGGTTATAGTCATATCCTGCGCTGTGCGATATCGACTCCCTATACTGGGAGAGACGAATCCCCTCGATCACTCATTGCCTCCATATGCTTCGGGACTATACCCAACTAAAATCTGTTTGCACGACTCAGTAGAGCCGTGGTAGGGTAGTAATCAAAATATAGTGGGAACACACACAAGACACTATGGCGATCTCAGGCCAAGACACTACCATGTACTATCGTCACTAGAGAACTGCTATCTGACAATAGGTATAATTCCATCTAGGAGTTCTCGTTGAGTCCGTCCAGTGTAACTCATAGCCTAATGAGCACATGTATACAATCTTTGGTGTCAAATACCAATGGCTATGGGATCAACCATCGTCCCGGTTGGGGTCAAGAAACGTACACACCAGTCTACTCTGGAATACCAATGCCCTATCTCGATACTCCTACGACCAAGGATATTTAAGGATGTGCTTATGGACTATTCAGGCCCCACTAGTATGATCACTATCATAATTCTAGTATTCAAGCAAAGATCATATGGGCTTTATCATCATGTATTAGCGATACGTGATAACGAGTAAAACGTATATACATGAAAGATAAAATCAATCCAGATAGCATACTATCATCTCGAGCAAGACCGTTTTATCATATAGGCCCCTCCTTGAATTCAGTATGCAATTACGATAATTGCATTGCTGCAATTACGATAATTTCCTTGAGGGAACCTATATCCAATGATCTCCCACCTGCACTTAAGGCCAATTATTGTGGTATTGCATACCCACATCTCATGTGCCATTGCATACCTAACTTCTCCACTAACAATTTCATAAACTGTGTTTGAGAAGTAGCTTTAGTGAGTGGATCAGTTACAATATTTCTAACTTTATCTCTCTATATCTCAATCTCGTGGAGATCGACTATCTCCCGAATCAAGCGATACCTGCCTTAGAACTTTGTTTGGATAGATGATGGGACCAAGTTCATAAATGAACAATTTTATCCAACAGCTTCTTAGGTTGTATTCTCTGTTGAGTTATAATCAGCATCCAGCGCCACGAATACCTCAGTATCCTGCTTGGAACTCTTTCCAATATACTGCTTCTCAGAAGAAGGTAAACTTATGCCTTGCGACAAACATTCTGTCTTCCATGTCACCTTAGAATCTGGAATCGGCAACCACCTCCTGTAGGAGGCTTCCATTACCATACACTAAGAACATAATATGTTCTTCACTGCTATCCTATATTTCTCCAGGATTTGATTAATATCCACATCGTATATAGAGAAACACCTGTAACAACCATAGTTTGACCGAATTGTAGCTTATGAACATCATATTCTATAAGGAGAATGCCATCCACATACTATATGAGAAATATGACATTACTCTTTACAACCTTCTTACAAATACCAGGTTCATCTATAATTTTGATGAAGTTAAACACTTTGACCGTAACATCAAAACAGATGATCCACTTCCGCTATACCTGCTTCAGTCTATAAATAGACTTAAGCAATTTGCACATGTTCCACTGCTCCCACCGACTATGATAATTCTCTGGCAGACTCATATACACGTACACTTCTAAATCACTATTTAGAAAGACATTGTATCCATCCACCTACCAGATCTCATAGTCATGAAAAACAACAGTGTCAAATTATATTCGTATAGATTTTAGCACAACCACTTAAATAAGAGTTTCATCACAATCCACACTGGGTATTTGATGGAAATCTTTACTACAAGTTTAGCTTTATTAGATTAATACCTTTCCATCTACTCTGATCTCGAAAGATCAACTAGCTCCTAATGGGTTTTACCCTTAAAGGAGCTCCCAACAAAGTCCATATTTTGTTGCAGTGCATGGAGTCTAACTTGGATAACTTGGCATCCAGCCATCGGTCGGAAGTCACTACTCCCTATGACCTGCTAATAACTAATAGGGTTATCATCACCATGATGTAAACCTCCCAGTCATCGTCTACGAGGAAACTGAAGTATCTCTCGGGTAGCCGAGGTCACCTACTAAATCTGCGGAGTGGTTATGGTTTGTCAAAGATAGCTGTTTACAGTGCATATCTCTAAATGAAAAAGGCCACTCAGCATTACTCATCATGGAGCGTACCTTTGGAGGAGTAATCTGAGAGTGAATCAAATTCTCATTACGGAATACCGAGCATAAGTATCCACATTTTCGACCATTTCGAAGAATCTTGATACTTTAAATGTCCGGTTCTCTACTTTATTCTTATACCCTATGAACTTCTTAAAATCTTTGTATTTTGCGTTTCAATAAGAACGCGTGTCCAGAGCCAGAGAACTCATAAGTAAACAGAATGAAGTATGAGTAACAACCCCTTATCCATGTGGACATCGGACTACATACATCACCATGTATAAGTTCTAAGAGTTCAACAACTCTGTTAGGGATATATATGCCCTAGAGGCCATTATTGTACATTGATGTATATTATAGTGGATGCTTGGACATATATATAGAGGACTTTCTTGTTCGACATGATAGTATGCTATCTGGTTGCCTTTATCTTAACATGTTCACTAGTATTATTATACCGTCTCTTATATACATGTTGATAAAGCCCTTAGGATGTAGGCTTGACTACCGGGACTATGATGTGTATCATACTACTGGGACTTGGGTAGTCCACAAGCATATCCTTCAATTATTCCTATTCGTGGGAATATCGAGACAGGGCATCAATATTCCAGAGTAGACTAGTGTGTACGTTTCTTGACCCTGTATGGGGTGATGGTTGATCCCATATCTATTGGTGTTTGACATCAAAAATTGTACACAGACGCTCATTAGAGAATGTATACGAACATGACTCGCCGAGAACTCTTAGATGGTACTATACCTATCGTTAGATAGTAGTTCTATGGTGACAATGGTACATATTAGTCTGTAGACCCGAGATCGTCATAGAGTCTTGTGTGGTTCCCACTGTGCTTTGATTTCCTCCCTACCATGGCTCAAAGGATTCATGCAAACAGGTGGATTTTGGGTACAATCCCGAGTTACATGGAGGCAATAAGCGATAGGAGGGGTTTCGTTTCTCCTAGTATAGTGAGTTGATGTTGCGCTATACTCGATTGGCTATAACAGGAAGTCCCTGGCCAGGGCTGTTGATGAGATTTACTGGTAAGTGTTATCAGTAGTTTCTCGTACCGTTATAGGACACACATCGGCATGACTTATCAAGTTATTGGGGTCTGACGATTCCACTCCGAGACTCGATATGCGACATGTTAGACGAAGAGACCGGACTGTACGGTAAGTGTTACCTATAGGCTTCATAAGAGTTTGGACAAACTTGCTCTTGATCTTCTAATTGCTCAATACCTGGGTAGCCATTACGTCCAGCTAGTACCGCTGACGACTTGTGGGTAACTGATGTGATCATTATCTACTGCTGGCGTATTGATGAGTTTTTAGAGTCCCACACACAAGTTTCCTAATTCAAGCGAAACGAAGTAGGTCACATATTCTGATATGTGCAGGGGCCTGATTAAATACGAGTATATGATACCGTATTCTAATCTGGCGATTATTTGATATCAGTTAGGTTATATATGATATAACCAGATTATTGAATCAAGTGTTGATTTGATAATGTGATATACAGATAGATGATATTAGTCAGTTATATGTGATATAACCGGATTATTAAATCAAGTGTTGATTTAATAATATGATATATATTTATATTTGATATAATTGTATATTAACTAATATTATTAGCTCACTAATTATTCTTCATAATATATATATATATATATATATATAAAGCATGGTATGGATTTTCTATTTTTAGAAAATAGAAAATGAGGTGGAAAATAGAGAGACTTTTTTGTGGAATGGGCAAGCATGGCTTTTTTAATTTATTTTATTCATTTGCACACACATTATTGAAGCATACAATTTTTAATGGTTAAAAATTGTATGCTTCAATAATGTGTGTGCTTTGAAGAGCCAGTCTACACTTCATTCTTCACTTGAGTTATTTTCTTCACTTGAGCTCCTTGCTCTCTAGCTCTCTCCATTTTCTTCACCTCCTCCAAGCTCAATCCCTCACATGAGTTGTGAAACCTTGAGCTTGTGAGAACCCTAGTGAGCAAACAAAAGCTCTACTTCACCATCATACACTTGATTAGCATGCGAGTTCTCTCCAAATCAGTCTTGGGAGACATCTCTTTGGAGAGAGTGACTCCAGAGATCGTGGGCAAGTTCCCACGCTTGGATTCTTCCATACTAAACCTCTTTAGTATGGTGTCAATGTACCTGGATTGGGACAATCCCAATATCCGTTTGGATCTATCTCTATAGATCCTAATCCCCAATATGCAGGAGGCATCACCAAGATCTTTCATCGAGAATCTTTGTGATAAGAAGAGCTTGACCGATTGCAGCATAGGAATATCATTTCCTATCAAGAGTATGTCGTCTACGTACAATACGAGGAAGACAACCTTACTCCCTGCCACCTTCTTGTAAATACAAGGTTCATCTGGGTTTTTGACGAAATCAAACTCTTTGATAACGACATCAAAGCAGATGTTCCAACTCCGCGATGCTTGCTTTAATCCATAAATGGATTTAAGCAGCTTGCACACCTTGCCGCTGCTCCCACTGTCTACGAAGCCCTCTGGCTGAGTCATGTACACGCACTCTTCTAAATCACCATTTAGAAAGGCGGTCTTAACATCCATTTGCCAGATTTCGTAATCATGATATGCAGCGATGGCAAGCATGATCCGGATGGATTTAAGCATAGCCACTGGAGAAAAGGTTTCGTCATAGTCCATACCTGGTCTTTGACGAAAACCCTTTGCTACAAGTCTAGCTTTGAAAGTCTCCACTTTCCCATCTACACCAAGTTTCTTCTTGAAGATCCACTTGCTCCCGATGGGTTTTACCCCTTCAGGAGCAACTTCCAAAGTCCATAATTTGTTGGTGTACATGGATTCCATCTCGGACCGCATAGCATCCAGCCATTTCACTGAGTCCCTACTCGTGATGGCCTGCTCGAAGCTAGTTGGGTCATCATCCTCCATGATGCAATCCTCGCTCCCTCCATCCATGAGAAAACCGTAGTATCTCTCAGGTTGGCGAGGAACCCTACTAGATCGGCGGAGTGGCTGAGGTTCATTGGGAACTACTGAATCTTCTGGTTCCACTAAATCTTCAGTTACGGTTTGTGTATCTGGAACTTCTTCCAGCTCTACCACTTTGCCACTAATTTCTTTTTCAAGGAATTCCTTTTCTAAAAAGGTGGCATGTTGAGCAACAAACACTTTTTGTTCCACACTGTGGTAGAAAAAATACCCATAGGAGTTCTTTGGATATCCCACAAACTTGCAAAGAACTGACCGTGCCTCGAGCTTGTCCGGATTTTGTCTTTTGACATAGGCTGGACAACCCCATATCTTAACTCGTTTAAGATATGGCCTCTTCCCACTCCATATCTCATATGGTGTGGTAGGTACAGATTTAGATGGAACTTGATTCAATAGGTATGCTGCTGTCTCCAGTGCATATCCCCAAAAGGAAATAGGTAACTCAGCTGTACTCATCATAGAGCGCACCATATCTAATAGGGTGCGGTTCCTCCGTTCTGATACACCGTTGTGCTGTGGTGTATATGGAGGAGTCAGCTGAGAGAGAATCCCATTCTCTTTTAGGAAGTCCAGGAATTCATTGCTCAAGTATTCACCTCCTCGATCAGATCGTAGGATTTTAATACTTTTTCCGGTTTGGTTCTCAACTTCTTGTTTATATTCTCTAAATTTCTCAAAAGCTTCTGATTTTTGTTTCATAAGGAACACATATCCGAATCTAGAGAGATCGTCAGTGAATGTAATGAAGTATGAAGAACCATCCCTGGCATGTGTAGACATAGGACCGCATACATCACTATGTATCAGTCCTAAGAGTTCGGTAACTTTTTCTCCGTGTCCCGTAAACGGAGTTTTGGTCATCTTGCCTTTGAGACATGACTGGCAAGTGTCATAAGATGAAAATTCGAATGGTTTCAAATATCCATCCTTATGCAACTTAGCCAGTCGTGTCGCATTGATGTGACCCAGTCTACAATGCCACAAGAAGGATTCGTTCAGTTCTGAACTATTCCTCTTGTGTGTGTTTGTTATACTCAGAACTGTTGATTGGTTTAGAACATAAATGCCATTGCACAACGTGCCTGATCCAACCAACTTTTGGTTACGGAAAATGTTCATAACATTATCCTGTAATACAAAATTATATCCCTCTTTACTCAATAAAGAAACCGATATAATGTTGCATATCAGGTTCGGCATGTAATAGCATTCGTTCAGAACCAATGTATTACCAGTTGGTAATGCAAGGTGATATTTCCCGACAGTCTTAGCTGCAACAATTGCACCATTTCCAACTCTAATGTCTTTATCACCTTCTCCAAGTTCTCTACCTTTCCTAAGCCCATGTAACTGATTACATATATGGGATCCTGACCCGGTATCTAATACCCAGGACGTGGAGCAAATGGAGAAACAGTTCTCTGTAACGAACACACCCGAAGAAAATGCATCATCATGTACTTTCTTCAATCGGGTGGCATGGGAATCCTGGTATTCCCCTATATCCTGTTCATTCCTATAACTCTTATAAGAAAGAACGGAACCAACGTTCCCCAGCACAGTATAACATGCGGGTTCGGTCAATACATCCATATTATTATCTTTATTAAGGCATGAAATGGTCGCTACCTGGAGGGAGAGAGAAGAAAACACTTTAGCGTAAGCTCGTGCAAGATCAGATTGGTTATTATCTTATCTAATCAGGATGGCTCCCACTGTTTTTATCAAATCTTCCTTCAAACCCTAAAAGGAAAGACTAGCCGGGATTAATTACACACTACAAGTTCTCCAATCTTTCAGCCAGGCCAGTGTCGGTACTTTGAGGGAGGTCCCCCGTGCTTTCGCACGAACCTAATTACTGTAAACCTCGTTTTCCCAGAGGCGTAACCCCGTTGACACCTTTCTAGACACCTACTTGATCGGCTAATTGTAATGTGTAAAACTCTCCCAGGAGTAACTCTTACTCGCAGTGGGTATCGGGATCCAACTATCTCATAGAAGGTATGCAATCTCATTGCAAATTTCAACACTTGAAATTCCCGATAATGCTTTTGCCCCAAACGATCTATGACCTTGACAAGGTCAACAAACCATAGACCGTAAGTCAAGTTCAACCCGTCATTTCTTGATTGAATTAAACCCACCCGCACGACCCTTGACAAGGTCAACAAGGCCGTACGAATACCCTAACTCAATCTGCATCATATGCATAAGCAGATAAATACTGGTTAGCTACCGCACACTGTGCCTTGACAAGGTCAACAAACGCAGCACGAATACTAAACAGGACTTATCTGAAATGACGGAGGGCTACGACAGGTTTTTCTGAAAACCTATTGCGTAATGAACTTGATATCGTTGTAGAATCAAATGAAGTTTTGAAATGGAGTGATTTTGAGGCTTTTCCAGTTTCGCTAAAGGGGTCACTCCCGGTGAAGGGATCGTCGGCCCTTTTCTCGTCGAATGAGGTGCGGGATATATCATATATATCACTATGCAAAGCAGAAACTATAGAAGCTATCAAAAACAAACCGAGTGTGTAGCATCTGCCAGTTATTGCTAAAGGAGTCACTCCCGGTGAAGGGATCTCGGTCCTTTCCTCATCGAATAAGGTGCAGGGTATATCATATATACCGCTATGCAAAGCAAGAACTGTAGCTACCTGTTTTGTTTAAAATTTGATTCTACAACATCTTAGGTTTCTTTCCTTTCATTAATCACATTAATGAAGTCCCATCATTTAAATACCTAAACATCACAGATAAATACGACGTACACTTATGCCATCCGCATTCGCCTCGATGTCCCCTCGTGCACCGTTAGGTTAGGTAACTAACGACAGAGCAGGGCAGGGCTAGTGCGGGTGCAAAACATAAGTAACGTCTATATAATATATCATATATACTATATACTGTATCTATCACAGAACATCACATGATCATATCACAGATTTCGCAGCAGAAGAAACATATGAAATATTGGATATACTAGGACGTCCGTGTTTTCAATACGAGCCAGTATAAAACACGGATTCCACGGTCGTGATGAATAGCCAATCCCACACCCCTAGACCCCTACGAGAGCGGCAAGCAACCCTACCAATTCTAGGGTTAGGAGACCCAGACTCGACTCCTCGAGTTGGTCTCCCTCTGGACCCCAGAACCCGGTTACTTGTGCTCCCCTCCTTGGGTCTATCCTAATGTGGAAAAGTAAATAATATACAAAAGGTGACAACTTCCGCTACCTGGAAGTGCCCCAAATAAAAGAATATTACATACAAGTTTTTACATGAATGACAATGAAAAACACTCTTCTCACATAAAAAAAACCCCGGCTATTCAAACACGACAATCCAATATGACATATCCAGCAACACATAACATCACATGTCATCAACGTAAGTAAATATGCGCATCCCAATTGTCGTTGACATATAGCAACGAAACCGGCGATTCACATATTACACTTACGGTCACAGAAAAGAAAGTGTAAAACTACAACAGTTGGAATCCGCAACCTTTTTAGACATCACATGCCTAACAGTTACAAACCCCGCATTTTAGTCTCATTATCGAAAACTCTTTTCAATATCATATGGGACTAAACTGGTAGATTTATAACATTCATCCAGTTATCTCATAACTGTTTGTGAATTCCAATTATTGTATTTCATTCCAGATAAACAGAAAATGTTAAACTTTCCGATCGAACAGTCGAATACCCAAGTTTTCCCGATACAGCTCAACACATGAAGTAAGTCTAACAACATTCAGTTCGTGCCTCAGTACCAACGGTCCAGCCGTAGAAGGGTCAAGCCAACGCCTCACATGTGGCACGCCGTACTGCCCCAACCCCGAAGGTTCAAAGGGCAGTTCAAGACGGTCACATAATCGAGTTAAGGTTTGTTGTCTTCTAGAGGGTCCATCGCGTTACTTGCACTACTTAGAACGTCGTTAAACTACGAAAAAATCCAACACTTGGAAATTTCCCGACAGGGGGAAAAGTTGGGTATTTATATCCGGTCGAACTTTTTAACATATTCTATAGTTATCCGGAAAAACACTAAGACAAGGTTCGATAATCCGATCGAAACATCGTTTCCCAATTTAACCCCAGAACACTCAACTTAAGAGCCAATTTAAAAATTCCCAGAAAACTCAGAATAATTAATCAGGAATTACTGTGCAAACACTTAGGGCTGATGTCACCAAAGAGCCGCGGAACCGCCGCAGAAGCTAGGCTGTTCATAGACAGCCTCACTCCATAGCCCCGACCAAGTGACTGTAGGAGAACCCCGTCGCCGAAAGCATCCGTTCGGGTGCTCGCGGTAGCGGTGTTCCGCCTTGGTGCACTTCGTCGACGGTATCGGGGGTGCGACTGCCTACTAAAGTTTGCGACGAGCATTCGATCAGAATGTCGGGAATCCTGTTGAATTCGCCGACTTAATATTGAAAAGTGTTTTCGATTTTGAGACTAAAATGCAGGGTTTATAATTGTTAGGCATGCGATGTCTAAGGAATTCATTTGATTAGGCATGCGATGTCTATGGAGGTTGCGGATTCCAACTGTTGTAGTTTTACACTTTATTTTCTGTGACCGTAAGTGTAATATGTGATATCGCCGGTTTCGTTGCTATATGTCAACGACAATTGGGATGGACATATTTACTTATGTTGATGACATGTGATGTTATATGTTGCTGGATATGTTATATTGGATCGTCGTGTTTGAATAGCCGTGGGTTTTTTTTGTGAGATTAGTGTTTTTCATTTTCATTCATGTAAAAACTTGTATGTAATATTCTTTTATTTGGGGCACTTCCAGGTTCCGGAAGTTGTCACCCTTTGTATATTATTTACTTTTCCGCACTAGGATAGACCCAAGGAGGGGAGCACAAGTAACCGGGTTCTGGGGTCCAGTGGGAGACCACCTCGAGGAGTCGAGTCCGGGTCTCCTAACTCCAGAACAGGTAGGGTTGCTTGCCGCTCTCGTAGGGGTCTAGGGGTGTGGGTTTGGCTATTCATCGCGACCGTGGAATCCGTGTTTTATACTGGCTCGTATTGAAAACACGGACGTCCTAGTATATCCAATATTTCATATGTTTCTTCTGCTGCGATATCTGTGATGTGATCATGTGTTGTTCTGTGATAGATACAGTATATAGTATATATGATATATTATATAGGCGTTACTTATGTTTTACACCCGCGCTAGCCCTGCCCCGCTCTGCCGTTAGTTATCTAACCTAACGGTGCACGAGAGGACATCGAGGCGAATGCGGATGGCATAAGTGTACGTCGTATTTATCTGTGATGTTTAGGTAATTTAAATGATGGGACTACATTAATGAGATTAATGAAATAAAAGAAACCTAATGATGTTGTAGAATCGAATTTCAAAATAAAACAGGTAGCTACAGTTCTTGTTTTGCACAGCGGTGTATATGATATATACTGCACCTTATTCGATAAGGAAAGGACCGAGATCCCTTCACCGGGAGTGACTCCTTTAGCAATAACTGGCTGATGCTACACACTCGGTTTGTCTTTTGATTGCTTTTAAGAGTTTTTTCTTTGCACAGTGATATATATGATATATCCCGCACCTTATTCGATGAGGAAAGGACCGACGATCCCTTCACCGGGAGTGACTCCTTTAGCAAAACTAGAAAAGCCTCAAAAACACTCCATTTCAAAATTCATTCGATCCTACAACGATATCAAGTTCATTACGCAATAGGTTTTCAGAAAAACCTGTCGTAGCCCTCCGTCATTTCAGATATGTACTGGTTAGTATTCGTGCTACGTTTGTTGACCTCTGTCAAGGCGTAGTGTGCGGTAGCTGATTAGTGCTTATCTGTATAAGCATATGATGTGATTGATTTAGGGTAGTCGTGCGACCTTGTTGACCTCTGTCAAGGGTCGTGCGGGTGGGTTTACTTCAATCAGGAAATGACGGGTTGAACTTGACTAGCAGCCTATGGTTTGTTGACCTCTGTCAAGGTCATAGGACGCTAGGGGCAAAATATTATCGGGAATTTCAAGTGTTGAAATTTGCAATGAGATTGCATACCTTCTATGAGATAGTTGGATCCCGATACCCACTGCGAGTAAGAGTTACTCCTGGGAGAGCTTTATACATTACAATTAGCCGATCAAGTAGGTGTCTAGAAAGGTGTCAACGGGGTTACGCCTCTGGGAAAACGAGGTTTACATTAATTAGGTTCGTGCGAAAGCACGGGGGACCTCCCTCAAAGTACCGACACTGGCCTGGCTGAAAGATTGGCGAACTTGTAGTGGGTAATTAATCCCGGCTAGTCTTTCCTTTTAGGGTTTGAAGGAAGATTTGATAAAAAGCAGTGGGAGCCATCCTGATTAGATAAAATAATAACCAATCTATTCTTGAAAGAGCGCACGCTGAGTGTTTTCTTCTCTCTCTCTCCAGGTAGCGACCATATCACGCCTTAATCAAGATAACAATACGGAATATTGACTGAACCCGCTTGTTATACTGAGCTGGGGAACGTTGGTCCCGCTCCAACTTATAAATATTATAAGACAGAGCAGGAAATTGGGGATTACCAGAATTCCCATGCCGCCCAAACGAAGAGAGTGCATACTGATGCATCATCTTCGGGTATGTTCGTTACAAAGAACTGTTTCTCAGTATCCTCCGCATCCTGGGTATATGATACCGGATCAGGATCCCAGATATGTAATCTGTTACATAGGGCTAAGATAGGTAGAGAACTGAGAACGGGTGATAAGTTTCATGAGGCAGAAAACGGGGCAAGTGTTGCAGCCAAGTCTGTTGGTCACTGTCACCCTGTATTCCAAATACATTGATTCTGAACGAATGTTATTAGATACCGAACCTGATATACAAAATCATATCAGTCTCTTTATTAGTAAAGAAATGATAAAATTTTGTATAGTTGGATAATGTTTTGAACATTTCCTATATCAAAAGTTGATCGGTTCAGGCACGTTATCTAAAAGCATTGATGTTCTAAATCAAACTACAGTTCTTAGTATATGGAACACACACAAGAGGAAGAGTTCAGAGATGAACAAATTCTTCTTAAGGCATTGTAGACTAGGTCATATCAATGCGACCCGACTGGCTGTAGTTACATGTAGATGCATATTTAAATCAGTTTGAATTTACATCTTGTGAAACTCGCTAGTCATGTCACAAAGATATAATGACACCAGCTTTGTTTATTGGAAACAGAGAAAGAGTTAATGAACTCTTGGGACTGATACATGATGATGTATGTAAGGTCTCCTGTCTACACATGCCAGGACTGGTTCTTTATACTTCATTACATTCTCTGATGATCTTTCGAGATTCAGACCTATGTTCCTGTTGAAACATGAGTCCGAACCTTTTGAGATATTCACAGAATATAAGCTAGAAGTAGAGAACCAAATGAGGGTATAAGTATTAAGTCCTTTGATGCGATCAAGGAGGAGAATACTTGTGCACGGAATTCCTGGACTATTCTAAAGGAGAATGAGATTCTCTCTCAGCATTACTCCTCCGTATACACCATAGCACGATGGTATATAGGGGCGGAGCAGATACACCCTATTTGATATGGTGTGCTCTATGATGAGTACTGCTGAGTTACCTTTTTCCTTTTGGGAGTTATGCACTTATGAAGTTGCATACCTATTGAATAGGGTTCCGATCAAATCAGTTGCCTACCATTTCATATTTGATATGGAAAGGGAAGAGCCCATATCTTAAGTTAGTTAAGATTTGGGGTTGTCCGGGCTATGTCTAAAAGCATAATCCGGACAAGCTCGAGGCAAAGTCAGTCATGTAGAACTGGAAAGGTTCCAGCTATACAAACTACAGCAGATGATTTGATAGAGCCAAAGGATTCTGTAGATTCCAATGAACCTCAGCCTCTCCGCCGATCTAGTAGGGTTCCTCACCCACCTGAGAGATACTTCGGTTTCTCTATGACAGTGGGAGCGAGGACTGCATCATGAGATGATGACCCAACTAGTTTCGAGCTGGCCATCAGGAGTGTGACTCTATAAGAATGGCTGGATGCTTAGCGATCTGAGATGGAATCCTTATACACCAACAAAGTATGGACTTTGGTTGCTATATCTGAAGGGTTAAATCCCCATCAGGAGCAAGTATATCTTGAGAAGATTACTTGGTGTATATGGAAAAGTTGAGACTTTCAAAGCTAGACTTGTTAAAGCTTTTCGTCATCGACCAGGCGTGGATTATGAAACCTTTTCAAGTGGCTATGCTTAAGTCCATCCAGATCTTACTTGCCACGGCTACATACTATGACTACGATATCTGGCGGTTGGGTGCCATGACTACTTTTCTAAATAATGATTTAGAAGAGAACGTCTATAAGAACACAGCCAGAGGGCTTCGTAGATAGTTGGAGCAGCGGAAACGTGTACAAGATGCTTTATAGGATAAAGCAGGTATCGCGGAGTTGGAACATATGTTTTGATGTATTAGTCAAAGAGTTTGACATCATCAAAATGAAAGATGAACCTTGTATAAACAAAAAGGTAGTAGGAAGTATGGTGATGATCCTCGTAGAGTACGTGGATGACATACTCTTGATAGGGAAGGAGTTTCCTATGCTACGCTCGGTCAATCTCCGCTTATCACAATGATTCTCCATAAAGGATCAAAGTGATACCTCCTAAATCCTGGGTTTGGATCTATGAGATAGATCTAATTGGATGTTAGGATTCTCACTAGTTGTAGTGAGATGGTATCAATCGATCCTGGGGAGAATCACTGGAAGGGTTCCAGGGTGATAAAGACGACTGAATGTGAGTCACAGGCATTGTCTTTACCCTCAGTAAAGGGACGGTATGTTGGAAGAGTTCCAAGCTAGATACCGTGACATACTAGACGATAAAGGCAGGATACATCGCTACTTAAGATGCTACCAAAGAGGCAGTCTGGATGTATATTTGTTTATGAGATGAACTTAGTTCCTCCCATTGTGTGATAATGGAGTTGTGGCTTATGCCAAGGAACGTCCGTTCCATCAGTGATCCAGACATATTCTAAGGCAGTGTCACCTGATCATGGAGATAGTTGATCTCCAGGGTGATCGAGGTTAGGAGAGTAGACTTAGAGGACAGCACGGCGGATCCACTCACGAAGGCCTATTCCCAGAGAGAGACTTTTATGGGATGGTTGAGTATGAGATACTACAACCACTGCTATCGGATGGCCCTAGTGCAAGTGGGAGATTGTTAGTTATATGTATGCCCTAGAGGCCATTACTGTACATTGGATGTATATTGTAGTGGATGCTGGGACATATATAGGGAGGACTTTCTTGCTCGACATGATAGTATGCTATCTGGTTACTCTTTACCTTAACGTGTACACTGATTGTCTCTCTGTTACATGTTGGTAAAGCCCTTAGGATCTGTACTTGACTACCTGGACTATGATGCGGATCATACTAGTGGGGACATGGTAGTCCATAAGTACATCCTTCAAAGTCCCTAGTCGTGGGTGTATCGAGACGGGGCATCGATATACCAGAGTAGACTAGCGTATACCTTCTCGACCCATACAGATGGGCGATAGATGATCCCATATCCATTGGTGTTTGACATCAGAGATGATATACGGGTGCTCAGTAGAGACTGGGTACACTGGACGGACTCGCCGAGAACTCCCAGATGGTATTATACCTTACGTCAGATGGCAGTTCTCTGGTGACAATGGTACAGAGTAGTCTGTTGACCCGAGATCGTCATAGAGTCTTGTGTGGTTCCCACTGTGCTTTGATTTCCATCTTACCACGTCCAAGAGGGCGTGCAAAACGGTGGTTTTTGGGTACAGTCCCGAGTCACATGGAGGCAATGAGCGATAGGAGGGGATTCGTCTCTCCCGGTATAGGGAGTTGATGTTGCGCTGTGCTCGATTGGCTATAACCGGAAATCCCTGGCTAGGGTTGCTGAGATTTACTGATAAGTGTTACCAGTAGTTTCTCGAATTGTTATAGACCTCATATCGACACGACTTATCGAGCTATTGGGGTCTGACGTTTACCACCCCTAGGCGAGATATGCGACATATCAGACGATCAGACCGGACTGTACGGTAGTGTTACTGGTTGGATTCACTGGAGTGTGAGCGGGCTTGCTCGTCGATCTTCTGATCGCTCAATACCCGGGTGGCCGTTACGTTTAGCAGACCGCTTGCGGCTTGTGGGTGCTTGATATGATCATCACCTGCTGCCGGCGTATTGACGAGTCTTTAGAGTCCTACACAGAGGTTTCCTGGCTCAAGCGAAACGAAATAGGAGCGCATATGAGATATGTGCGGGACCGAGAATATTATGTGTATGTGATACCGCATTCCATTCTCGCGATGAATGTATCGGAAGGTTGTATGCGATATAACCTAGTTATCGAATCATGGATTGATTCGATAAGCCGATACATTGGATATTAGTCGGTTATATGTGATATGACCGGATCGTTAAATCAAGTGTTGATTTAATGATTTAATGTATAATTATATATTTGATATATTACTTTGCATTAACTAGTATCGGTTCAATTTAAATGGATTTTCTCACTTGATGTTCACAAGTTGTATATGTGATATACTTTTGTGCACTTGATTGTATCATGTTTGATGATACATGTAAACTTGGTTAAGTGTAAAGATTAAACCATGGTTAAGTTAATGATTAGGGTTTTGCTTTTCTTTATTATTTATTTATTTATTTATTTTGGAAAGAAAATGGGAAAATGGTTGCTAGTTCTGTTTTATCTTTGAAGCTTCATGAAGCTTTGACTAAAGTGACCATTTTGTCTCATGCTTAACCCTAACCTTTCACTTAAACCTTAGTTAGTTCTCTATACTTGACCATGGTTCATGATTATGATAAGAATGATTTTATTATTCTTATTATAATAACTTATCATAATATTAGCTTCTTCTTCTTCATCTTCTTTCATGAAGAAAGCTTCACTTCATCAATGGTGATTGATGAAAATGAGTGAGAAATCCAATTCTAAAGTGAACCCACTTCCTATTTCTTCATCCTCTACCTCTTGCCAAGTAGTATAGTGTGTTTCCTTCACAAGTTTTCTTGACTTGGTGAAGTTGGAGCTTGATCTAGCGATGCCTCGACGTAGATCATCTTCGGCACGTCGTCGATGACCTAGCCCGCTTCTTCTCCGATGAAGCCGACGCTAGAGCCCGGATTTTAATTTGGACAGCGGAGAGGACTTCATCACGGAGCCGTAGAGGTGGAAGACCGGATCTACAAAGGTTGTATTTCCGTACTTTGAGTTAAGTAGTTAACTAGTTGCTTTATCGCCTAAACTTCTAGCCAACGATCCGTATTAGGGTTTCTCGGTACCGTTAAATTTTGAAATTGGCATGGTTGATGCCTTGTGAGACCTCTTGAGAGTGCCTAGGAACCCTACATAGACTTATCGTGTTTACTGTTATATTATTTATATTTATTTTCAAAGTGCCAAATCGGCCCCAAAGTGGGTTGGAGCACCCTAGCCGGCCGCCGGGGGGCTGGTCCACCGCCAAGCCGGCCCTATTGGGGGTCAGTCCACCACCAAGCCGACCCCATGGGGGGATCGGTTCGTCATCATAGCTAGACTCTGTGGGGGTCCGGGCTTCACTTGATTAGGCTTTTAGGGGTCCGGGCATCGCTTGATCGGATTTTAAATGGTCCGAGCTTCTCGGTACCGGACTTTAAGGGGTCCGAGTCTTGGTTCACCGGACTTTAAGGGGTCCGAGTCATGGTCGACCGCTCGTTGGGAGTGTCGGGTCTTGCTAGAATGGACTTTAAAGGGTCCGGGTCTTAGTCGACCGGCAGTTGAGAGGGTCGAGTCTTGGTCGACCGGATTTTAAAGGGTTCGGGTCTTGGTTGTCCGAACTTTAAGGGATTTGGGTCTTGGTCGACCAGCCGTCGAGATGGCTGGGTCTTGGTTAACCGGAATTTAAGGGGTCCAGGTCTTTTTCGACCTGCCGTTGAGATGGCCGGGTCTTAGTTGACTGGATTTTAAGAGGTCCTGGTCTTTGACGAAGTAGACCGGCTGTTGAAAGGGCCAAGAATGAGTTGACCAACTCGTTAAGGGGTCAACTTTGCTTTGAGCTGATCCAGGAGAGACCAGCTTGAAGGTAGATATAGAAGCAGCGGTCGATGATGTCAACCCCAAGCACCTTCTAAAACTCGAGTGTTTGATACTCAAGTGTAAATTTATGAGAGGAACCCAGCGGTCCACAAGTAGCAGTTGGGCGATCTTAACTCCGAACCTTTTCTGAAGTCTACAATAACACAAGTAAAATATGCTGATATTGATATTTTACTCGATATACACAAGATATAGGATATTGATCATTTTGGAAAAATTATAAATATTAATTTATAATTTAAAATTTGAGAATAATGAGTTTACAAAATGATATCGCATATGAATTTTGGTATCGTATTTATATCCGCTAGTCCAGCCCCCGCTCTATCGTTAGTTAAGTAACCTAACGAGTGATGACGGGCCCAGTAGCGAATGCAGATGGCATATACATAAATTGTATTTTCGTTCTCTTCTGGTGTGATAGGCTTTAACTAATGGGACCGCATTAATTTTGATTAATGCAAGAAAATAAACCTAAAAGATATTGTTGGAACAAATTTCGTAAAACTGTAGTTATATTCTTTCGCTTTGCATAGTGGTAATCGACTGTGAATATCCAGCACCTCATTCCAGGAAGCAAGAGCTGAGATCCCTTCGCGGGGAGTGACCTCTTGAGCAAAAGTCTATACTGTAGATTACTAGGTTTTTCTAAAACCACAAGTTTTCAAAAGCGGAGCCTAAACCACTCCTTTTCAAAACCGCTCAGGTTCCTTCAACGATATCAAGTTTGTTATGTTAAAAGTTTTTTCACAAAAGACCCAGCCGTAGCCCACCGTCATTTCAGAATAGTTATATTTAGTATTCGTGCTGCGTTTGTTGACCTAGTCAAGGCGTAGTGTGCGGTAGCTAAGTAGTGCTTTTCTGTGCATTGTAAATGCGATTGGTTAGGACAGTCGTGCGGCCTTTTTGACCTAGTCAAGGGCACGTACGGGTGAGTTTAATGTAATCAAGAAAATGACGGTTTGAACTTGACTAGCGGTTTATGATTTGTAGATCTAGTCAAGGTCATAAATTGTCAGGGGCAAAAACCACATCGGGAGTTTCAAATATATAGGAAACTTGGTAGCGTTGCATACCTTCTGGAGTATGATGACTAGAGTGGCTTCCATCTAGGTTATCACGCAATGATAGTTGGATCCCGATTCTGCTGATGAGTAGGATTACTCCTGGGATATTTTTCCACTTAACAATCAATGCTATAAACTAAGTAGGTGTCTAGAACGGTGTTGGCGGGGCTACGCCTCCAGGGAAAAGAGGTTATATAATTAAGGAACTTCGCGAAAGCGTTGGAAAACCTCCCTCGAAGTACCAACACTAGCCTGGCCGAAAGGTTAAGCAAGTATTATGACGTGCGATTAATCCCAACTTATTCTTCTTTTAAGGTTTGAAGAAGAATTCGAGGAAATAGTGGGAGCCATCCTGATTAGATAAACTAATAACCAATCTAATCTTGCAAGAGCGCACGCTGAGTGTTTCTTTTCTCTCTCTCCAGGTAGCAACCAATTCATGCCCTAATCAAGATAATAAAATGTATCGCTTAACCGATCTGAATTCTTATTCGGGGCTGGGGAACGTCGGTTCGTCTCTAACTTATGAAAATAGTCATAAGTATGAGCAAGGGAAAGAGGATGCATGAATTCCTTGATGACCCCATCGAAGAACCGAAGCATTAAAGGAGACGGAAAGAACATGAAGCATACCAATGCATCTCCTTCAAGTGTTCTTGTTATTGAGAACTGCTTTTCGGTCACCCCTACCTCCTAGGTACTAGATACCGGATCAGCATCTCATATCTGTAACTTATTACGGGGACTAAGAAAAAATAGGATGGTTAGACCTGGTGATATGTCTCTTAGAGTAGGGAATGGAGCACAAGTTGATACTTCTGTCGTCGGTGAATATAACCCAGCATTGCCAAATGGCAATACTATGATTTTGAACAATTGCTACTATGTACCTTCCATGGTTTGCAACATCATATCAGTTTCTTTACTTGATAAAGATGGATATAAGTTTGTTCCTGATAGAAATATCATGAAGATTTACCTTGGTCAGGTATTGGTTGCAGAAGGTATACTGTGTAATGGTATCTATGTTCTTAATCAAAACACAGTTCTCAGTATACAATATACACGCAAGAGGAAGAGTTCAGAAGTGAACGAATCCTACATGTGGTATTGTAGACTTGGTCATATCGCAGAGAAAAGACTAAGTAAGTTACATAAAGATAGACATTTGGATACGTTCGAATTTTCGTCTTATGAAACTTTTTAGTCTTGTCTTAAGGGAAAAATGACCAAACCTCTGTTCACCGGACACGGAGAAAGAGTAGCAGAGCTTTTGGGACTCATACACGGTGTTGTATATGGTCCAATGTATATACATGCAAGGGGTGGGTTCTCGTACTTCATCACATTCATTGACGATCTCTCTAGGTTCGGATATATGTATCTCATGAAACACAAATCTAAAGATTTTGAGAAATTTAAAGAATTCAGAACCGAAGTAGAGAACCGGACTGGAAAAAGTATCAAGATCCTCCGATCTGATAGAGGAGGGGAGTACTTAAGCACGGAATTCCTAGAATACCTAAAAGAGAATGGAATTCTCTCTCAGCTTACTCCTCCGTATACACCACAGCACAACGGTGTATCGGAGTGGAGGAACCGTACCCTATTAGATATGGTTTGCTCCATGATGAGTAACACCGAGTTTCCTCTTTCATTTTGGGGACATGCGCTTCAGACGGCAATATACCTACGGAATGATGTTCTATCCAAATCCGTTCCTAAGACACCATTAGAGATATGGAATGGTAAGTAAGAGACCATATCTTAAAAGATTTAAGATATGGGGTTGTCCGGCTTACGTTAAAAAGAATAATCCAGATAAACTAGAGGCATGGTCGGTTCTATGTAAATTTATGGGATATCCAAAGAATGGTTATGGATATCTGTTCTACCACACTGAGGAACAGAAGGTGTTTGTATCTCGCCACGCTACCGTTTTGGAAAGGGAGTTTCTTGCAAAAGAAACTAATGGGAGTACGGTAGAACTGGAAAAAACTTCTGAACCACAAAATGTAACTAAAGATTTGGTGGAACCACTAGATTCAGTAGTACTAGACGAACCTCAGCCACTCCGTAGATCTGGTAGGATTTCTCATCCGCCCGAAAGATACTACGGTTTTCTTATAAACGGGGATCGAGAGGATTGCATCTTGGAAGAAGATGATCTTACTAGTTTCAAGCAGGCCATTATTAGTAGGGATTCTGATAAGTGGCTGGATACTATGCGATCCAAAATGGACTCTGATAAGTGTGGACCTTGGATATTGCTCCACCTGGGGTAAAACCCATTGGATGCAAATGGATCTACAAAAAGAAATTTGGTGTAGATGAGCAGGTAGAAACCTATAAGGCTAGACTTGTTGCAAAAGGTTTTCGTCAAAGGCCAGGTGTAGACTATGACGAAACCTTTTCTCCAGTAACTATGCTCAAATCCATTTGGATCCTACTTACCATTGCTGCCTTCCATGACTATGAGATCTGGTAAATGGACGTAAAAACAGCTTTTCTGAACGGAAGTTTAGAAGAGTGCATTTATATGAATCAGCCAGAAGGTTTCATAGACAGTGGGAGTAGCGGGAAGGTGTGCAAGTTACTTAAATCAATTTATGGATTAAAGCAGGCATCACGGAGCTGGAATATCTGTTTTGATGAAATGGTCAAGGGATTTGACTTCATCAAGAACGAGGATGAGCATAAGAAGATTGTTGACCGAACTGTCGTATTTCTAGTCTTCTACATGGATGACATTCTTTTGATAGGAAATGATATTCCTATGCTACAATAGGTCAAGTTGTTCTTGTCACAAAGGTTCTCCATGAAGGACCTGGATGATGCCTCGTACATTTTGGGGATTAAGATCTACAAAGATAGATCCAAGAGATTACTGGGACTTTCGTGGTCCAGATACATAGAGACCGTACTAAAGAGATTTAGTATGGAAGATTCCAAGCGCGGTAACATACCCGCATTGCACGGAATCATATCGTACTTGTGATAATGGGGACAGTGTGTCGAATACGGCCAAGTTTCATTTGGACTCGTGGAGTCATGAGTTATCCCGACTTGGGACGTTATGTTTGAGTGAATTATACTCTTTTAAAAACCAACGATTCATTTTCCATTTTAAATGATAAATGACAAGGATGCGATGCTATTTTCCAAAACGAATATCTATTTTAACTTAATGCAGCTTCCTAATTTCAAAATAACATTTCGTTCTATTTTCAAAGATAACGGTATAGCTCATAGTAATTAGTTACGTTAATAATTACGTGATACGCTTATTGATTGTATACATTATCTTTTATATGAATACACTGACAAAACACTGCACAACTACTAATGAGTACTATGTTGCACGAGCACAGACACATATGTTACATTACATCTCATTGGTACTGCCATGCCGCTGTAGGACCGCTATACCACGTGATGTGTATGTAAACGCTGATACAATGCCTTATGAATTCCCTATATCCGCGAATTTGATTGTAATTATATGCTACGGATATGTATAGAATTACTTTCTGTTTTAAACACTTATAGAACACTTGTACAAATACAACTGATTGCCATGCTGCATGAGCACAGACGCGTATGCTACACTACACATCATTTGTATTGCCATGACACGGTAAAACTATTACGTTGGTTGGCATGCCTGTCTATACTTACGTACGGTGCCTTTATTACCTGTTGTTTAATTGCGAATATCAGTACCATGGGTATTCGTATTCGATTCTTCTAAGTTTTTCTGATGTTTTAACTTTCGATGATATATATCAGTGGTATGGGACGCTGCTATATATATATATATATATATATATATATATATATATATATATATATATATATAATATCATCAAAGAGATATGTGCAATTATTCTTCTGCTTTACTTCATATTTCTGGATACGTTGAGTTGGCGTCCATCATGAGTTTTATGTTTCTGATTCGATTTTATTCCAAACCGAGTGGGGGGCTATATGGTTACGGACATGTTACTTATTCAGACTGAGTGGGGGAAGATATACAGTCGGATACATGGTGGACCCAGGTCGAGACCGAAGGGCAGGAAAGCCGCGATAGTGGCGGGGAGCCTAGCGAAGATACTCGATACCGGACATAGATATGAGTACGGTGGATATCCAGGGGATACTGACCGGGGCTAGCGATATAGAGGAGCGGATGATCTGTTGAGACGGTGTCGACAATATCTGGATCGTGTTGGTGATGGACACGAAAGATTTGATGATTTTGGGTGTCGATGCTGGACACCCATATATTGATGTGTTGCGATCATTCGAGGTATACCGTTATAGTTTATGCGTTATAGTAGCCGACCAGGACAGATCCAGTGGACGGTACCTGAACACCTTTTTACCTGTTGATATATATATATATATAAAGGATTTCTAAACGAGCTATGGTGTCATTATTTTGACATGTCTAGAATGACACAAGGATCTTTAAAACTGTAAACCTCATAAAACTCTTTACTAAAAAGCGAGACGTATATCTTAAATATGATACCTATTATATTTCATACTATTATGTCTGCTTTTATGCCGTGACATACGTATTACGCGGCTATTTTAAGAAGAGATTTTACATACGTATTTTCGGCTACCTTATGCGATTATACCTGGATACAGGGCATATACATATGAGATGTTACAGTTACGCGATGGATATTATGGCATTTATTTTAATTATGCACTTTGTATATATATATATATATATATATATATATATATATATATATATATATATATATTAATACAGGATATGATAGTTCTATACTTATGACCCGGGATATTGTTGTGCATTTCGATTTCGATCTTGTGATATACTTTTATTCACTGAGATGGCAACTCACCCCCATTGTACCCCAGTTTCTTGCAGGAGTTACCGCTCGGATCATCAGCGGCTTTCGGCACATACTTATTTTCAGTGATTGCTTTGGTAAGTGTGTTGGATATGTATGCCCTAGATGCCATTATTGTATATGTATAGATGTGGATGCTTGGATATATATATGTACATGACAGTCTTGCTTGATATGATAGTATGCTATCTGGTTTGTCTTTATCTTAACATATGTATATGGTTTACTTTCTATTACGTATCATTCATACATGTTGATAAAGTCTATAGGATCATTGCTAGACTACCTGCATTGTGATGGCGATCATACTTGTGGGAGCTCGGTTGTCGGTAAGCACATCCTTAAATGGTCCCTAATCGTAGGAGTATCGAGGCTGGGCATCGATACTCTGGAGTAGACTAGTGTATACGTTTCTAGACCCCGACGAGGGGCGATGGTACGGTCCTGCAACCATTGGTCTTTCGCACTTAAGATCGTATACAGGTGCTCACTGGGTGTAAGTACACCGGACGGACTCGCCAAGAACTTGCAGATGGTACTATACCTATCATCGGATGGAATTTCTCAGGTGACATAAGTACAGATTAGTCTTTAGACCTAAGATCGTCATTTGTATCGTGTGAGTTCCCACTGTGCTTTGATCATTACCCTACCACGGCTCTACTGAGTCGTGCAAACAGGCTTTGGTTGGGTACAGTCCCGAGCCACTTGGATGTAGTGAGCAATTGTCGGGGATTCGTCTTTCCTGGTATAGGGAGTCGATATCGTACTGTATTCAATTGGTCAGGACCATAAGACCTTTGCTAAGGCAGTTGGGATTTACTGATACGCTGATCAGTAGTTTCCCGGATTGGTCCTGAGCTGCATCTACACGAAATATCGGGTTATTAGGGTCTGACGTTTACCACCCCCTAGACCCGGTTTATGATACTCTCAGATGAAAAGACAGGACTGTATGGAAATTGTCACAGATAGGCTCAGTAGGGATCTGTATGAGTTTGCTCATCGGCCCTCCTTTTCGAGAGGTACCCGGGTAGCCGTTACGTACATCTAGTGCCGGTGATGTGCTTGTGGTTATGGATTTATCCAGTAACTCGCTGTCGACGTGCTATCGGGTCTTTAGACTCCCACACAGAGGGTTTCCCTGGTTCAGGAAAAATGATGTAGTAGCCGTATTGGATACGTGCAGGGTTCCAATCGATTAATGTACTTTGTATCCGGACTTTCGATCAGACAGTTGGTAATACTAGCCGGCTCGGGTTTGAGCCGGATTATTAAATCAGGTATTGATTTGATAATTTACCTATATGTATTTCGATATATATATTCTAGTTTTATGTTTTTCGTGTTATTTTATCTCTTTGGGCATTTGTGTTTTTATCCGAATGCAGGTATGTATATACAGTAGAATGTAATCCGTATTTTATTACGGATAACATTCTAGAAGGTGGCCAACTCATTATGCTTTTCCATTTATTTGATAAATGGAAATGCGGTGTAAAGTGTGAGGTGAGAGGAGTATGGTGAGGACCATGCCTCAATAGTTGACAAATGAATTCTTTATTCATTTTTGGCAACTATTGAAGCATGGGTCACATTGTTTATTCATGGATATTCATATACAAAACCATTGTGGGGGGTTTTCTCTCTCATGGTTGCTCATTTCTTTTGTGCTCACCATTTTGCATGATTCTCTTCTCCTTCTCTTGAGTTCCTCCACCTTAATTATCTTCCTCCTCTCTACACTCTCATGTGTTGAGAAACAAGAGAGGAGGCAAGATAGAGATAGTAGAACACTTAAAACTTCACACTACACCCTAGAGATCTTCGATTAGCATCCCAAGTTCTCTGGTTTCTCCTTTTGTTACTTAGCAAGGTGCTAGAGCCATGGATCACATCTCTCGGGTGGATCATCTTCGACGGAGGAGGACCGAAGATCAAGCTCGATCCCGGAGTACCGGTGGAGTGAGCAAAGAAGATCAAGCATGTTCAAGGTGGCCACTAGGAGCACATGATGAAGAAAGAAGACCGAAGGACACGGATCGTTTGGTGAGGCTTTCTTATCATAGTAGATGCACTCCTAGTTTAGCTAGTAAGGTTTTTGGAAAGATCCGGTTTTAATTGGGTTATTCTAGCGCCATTTTGAAACTCCTAGAAATTTTTGTTCCGCAAAACGCCACGTTTGATGGCTTGGGCGTTAGGGTAACCCAACATGGTATCAAAGACACCCCATAAATCCATACTAGCTAGTTCTAACGTGTTTGAAATATCGATCAACCAAAATTTTCGAAACTGCAATTCCATATATGTAGTTTCTATCGAATTTTTAAAGTGGTCAAAAAATCATTTTCAGTGTATCAAAAATTCGTGCAGGGTATTTTAGAAACACAGAAGAAATTTGAGCACCGCCGCGGAACCACCGCGCAACGGGTTCATTTGCCGCAGTTCCGCTATGGGAATTAGGCCACTGTGCTCAAAAATTCTTCTGGGGTTCAATAGTATGGAATTGTGGTTTCTGGAATGTATATTTTTGGCCCAGATTTGTTTTAGTACTGGATTTGCACTTGGGGCCTATTCGAAAAATTTTAGTCGATCGAAATTTTTAAATACATGTGATTATCAGTACTTAGATTAGCATCTGCAACTATGAATGTCACTCAATCGGTATAACCAGTCTAACTGCTATATGTTCTTTTAGACGAGTTTGTGAATGTGACATTCACGTTGATGTTCTATGATTGTGCTGATATTGTGGTTGGATTGTTGTGGTGGATAGCCGGTGGTGCAATAGTTTAGTACAGTTTATATTCATTTGTATATTTTTTATTGCGGGGTGAGCGTCCGACATGTGGACGGCCGTTTCCGCCGTGTTGTATATTATTTGATTCGGGCATGACCGGGTTGAGTTCGATGTCACCTTTGTACATATATTTTCATTTTCTATACTAGGATTACCCCGCGGTGGAGTGCACGAATAGCCGGGTTCTAGAGGGCAATAAGTTCGCATCTCATGGAGTTGAGAAGGAGGGGGCTTCACTCTAGAATTGGCGGGCTATTCGCCGCACTCGTAGGGGGTATAGGTATGACCCACGGAGGGGAGCTCAAGTTATCGGGTCCCGTGAAGTGCTGGGTGGCCTATTCACTTTGTTAATTAGGGTTGCCTCACTTCTGAGATTGGCGGGTAACTTGCCACGCTCATAGGGGTCCAGGTTTCCATTGCACGGGCTATCCACACGACCGGGAACGTCGGGTCTCATTTGCGGCTCAAATGAAACCCGGGGCTCCAAGATTATCCACCATTCTGTGTTGCTTGCTGAGATTCTATGTTATTGCTTATATCATGCCAGGGATGAATGTTATATATATTTATATATATACTAGTAGATGTTGTATATATTTTGCACCCACTGTAGTCCAGCCCCACTTCTGTCGTTAGTTAAGTAACCTAACGGGTGATGACGGGCCCAGTGGAGAATGCGGATGGAATATACGTACATTGTATTTTCGTTCTTTTCGAGTGTGATAGGATTTAACTGATGGGACCGCATTAATTTTGATTAATGCAAGAAAATAAACCTAAAAGATATCGTTGGAACAAATTTCGAAAAACTGTAGTTATATTCTTTCACTTTGCATAGTGGTATTCGATTGTGAATATCCAGCACCTCATTCCAGGAGGAAAGTGCCGAGATCCCTTCGCGGGGAGTGACCTCTTGAGCAAAAGTCTATACTGTAGATTACTCTGTTTTTTCAAAACCAAAAGTTTTCGAAAGCGGAGCCTAAACCCCTCCTTTTAAAAACTGCTAAGGTTCCTTCAACGATATCAAGTTCATTACGTTAAAGGGTTTTTTCGCCAGAAACCCAGTCGTATCCCTCCGTCATTTCAGAATAGTAATATTTAGTATTCGTGCTGCGTTTGTTGACCTATTCAAGGCATAGTGTGCGGTAGCCAAGTAGTACTTTTCTGTGCATTGTAAATGCGATTGGTTAGGACAGTCGTGTGGCCTTGTTGACCTAGTCAAGGGCACGTATGGGTGGGTTTAATGCAATCAAGAAAATGACGGGTTGAACTTGACTAGCGGTTTATGATTTGTTGACCTAGTCAAGGTCATAAATTGTTAGGGGCAAAAACCACATCGGGAGATTCAAATATACAGGAAACTTGGTAGTGTTGCATACCTTCTGGAGTGTGATGACTAGATTGGCTTCCATCTAGGTTATCACGCGATGATAGTTGGATCCCGATCCTACTGATGAGTAAGATTACTCCGGGGAAATTTTTTCACTTAACAATCAATGCTATAAACCAAGTAGGTGTCTAGAACGGTGTTAGCGGGGCTACGCCTCCAGTGAAAAGAGGTTATATAATTAAGGAATTTCGCGAAAGCATTGGAAAACCTCCCTAGAAGTACCGACACTAGCCTGGCCGAAAGGTTAAGCAAGTATTGTGATGTGCGATTAATCCCAACTTATTCTTCTTTTAAGGTTTGATGAAGAATTCGAGGAAACAGTGGGAGCCATCCTAATTAGATAAACTAATAACCAATCTAATCTTGCAAGAGCGCACGCTGAGTGTTTCTTTTCTCTCTCTCTAGGTAGCAACCAATTCACGCCCTATCAAGATAATAAAATGTATCGCTTGACCGATCCGAATTCTTATTCAGGGCTGGGGAACATCGGTTCGACTCTAACTTATGACAACGGTCATGAGTATGAGCAAGGGAAAGAGGATTGAATGAATTCCTTGATGACCCCATCGAAAAAGAAGCATACCAATGCATCTCCTTCAGGTGTTCTTGTTATTGAGAACTGCTTTTCGGTCTGCCCTACCTCCTGGGTACTAGATACCGGATCAAGATCTCATATCTGTAATTTATTACGGGGACTGAGAAAAAGTAGGATGGTTAGACCGGTGATATGTCCCTCAGAGTAGGGAACGAAGCACAAGTTGATGCTTCTGCCGTCGGTGAATATCACCGAGCATTGCCAAATGGAAATACTATGATTTTGAACAATTGCTACTATGTACCTTCCATGGTTTACAACATCATATCAGTTTCTTTACTTGATAAAGATGGATATAAGTTTGTTCTTGATAGAAATATCATGAACATTTACCTTAATCGGGTATTGGTTGCAGAAGGTACACTGTGTAATGGTATCTATATTCTTAATCAAAACACAGTTCTCCGTATACAAAACACATGCAAGAGGAAGAGTTCGGAAATGAACGAATCCTATTTGTGGTACTGTAGACTTGATCATATCGGAGATAAAAGACTAAGTAAGTTGCATAAGGATGGACTTTTGGATACGTTCGAATTTTCATCTTATGAAATTTTTCGGTCTTGTCTCAAGGGAAAAATGACCAAATCTCCGTTCACCGGACATGGAGAAAGAGTAGCAGAGCTCTTGGGACTCATACACATTGATTTATGTGGTCCAATGTATATACATGCAAGGGGTGGGTTCTCATACTTCATCACATTCACTGGCGATCTCTCTAGGTTCGGATATGTGTATCTCATGAAACACAAATCTGAAGCTTTTGAGAAATTCAAAGAATTCAGAAACAAAGTAGAGAACCAAACTGGAAAAAGTACCAAGATCCTCCGATCTGACAGAGAAAGGGAGTACATAAGCATGGAATTCCTAGAATACCTAAAAGAGAATGGAATTCTCTCTCAGCTTACTCCTCCGTATACACCACAGCGCAACGGTGTATCGGAGTGGAAGAACCGTACCCTATTGGATATGGTTCGCTCCATGATAAGTAACACCGAGTTGCCTCTTTCATTTTGGGGACATGCGCTTCAGACAGCAGCATACCTACTGAATGATGTTCCATCCAAATCCGTGCCTAAGACACCATTCGAGATATGGAATTGTAAGAGGCCATATCTTAAAAGATTTAAGATATGGGGTTTTCCGGTTTATGTTAAAAGGAATAATCCGGACAAACTTGAGGCACGGTCGGTTCTATGTAAATTTATGGGATATCCAAAGAATAGTTATAGATATCAATTCTACCACACAGAAGAACAGAAGGTGTTTGTATCTCGCCACGCAACCTTTTTGGAAAGGGAGTTTCTTGAAAAAGAAACTAGTGGGAGTACGGTAGAACTGGAAGAAACTTCTAAACCACAAAATGTAACTAAAGATTTAGTGGAACCGCTAGATTCAGTAGTCCCAGAAGAACCTCAACCACTCCGCAGATCTTGTAGGATTTCTCATCCGTCCGAGAGATACTACGGTTTTCTCATCGACGGGGATTGAGAGGATTGCATCTTGGAAGAAGATGATCCTACTAGTTTCAAGCAGGCCATTATCTGTAGGGACTCTGATAAGTGGCTGGATGCTATGCGATCCAAAATGGAGTCCATGTACACCAATAAAGTGTGGACCTTGGATATTGCTCCACTTGGGGTAAAACCCGTTGGATGCAAATTGATCTAGAAGAAGAAATTTGGTGTAGATGGACAGGTGGAAACCTATAAGACTAAACTTGTTGCAAAAAGTTTTTGTCAAAGACCAGGTGTAGACTATGACGAAACCTTTCTCCCGTGGCTATGCTCAAATCCATTCGGATCCTATTTGCCATTGCTGCCTTCCATGACTAGGAGATCTGGCAGATGGACCTAAAAACAGCTTTTCTGAACTGAAGTGTAGAAGACTGCGTTTATATAGATCAGCCGGAAGGTTTCATAGACAGTGGGAGCAGCGGGAAGGTGTGCAATGTGCTTAAATCCATTTATGGATTAAAGCGGGCATCGCGGAGCTGGAACATCTATTTTGATGAAATAATCAAGGGATTTGACTTCATCAAGAACGAGGATGAGCCTTGTATATATAAGAAGATTGTAGACCGAACTGTCGTATTCCTAGTCTTGTACATGGAAGACATTCTTTTGATAGGAAATGATATTCCTATGCTACAATCGGTCAAGTTAAGGTTCTCCATGAAGGACCTGGGTGATATCTCGTACATTCTGGGGATTAAGATCTATAGAGATAGATCCAAGAGATTACTGGGACTTTCGTGGTCCAGGTACATAGAGACCGTATTAAAGAGATTTAGTATGGAAGATTCCAAGGGCGGTAACATACCCGCATTGCAAGGAATCATATCGTACTTGTGATAATAGGGACAGTATGTCGAATATGGCTGATTGAAAGAATTAAAGTTAACCGCAATCAAGATGGTGTCACTTTGCAGCTAGCCACGATGAGCACGGGTCGATCCATAGGGAGACGGGGCATTTTAGGTTCTTGTTCTCATGAGTTAATGCGCGTAGCGGATTGTTCGTTATCTAACCTATGTGTTATATGCAAGTATAAAGCTTGTTAGGAAACAATAGGATAATGTAAGTTAATGGATTCCGTATTCAAGTCCTTTGAGCCGAACTTAACGATTGAAGCTAGAGCAATCGGCAACAACGTAGATTAGGAGATTTAAGCACGGTATTCATGGAATCCGGCTTATTGACCTTTGTCCTTCCGTTCTTGTCTCTTGCTTTCGCCTCCAACCAAACCGAACGCAACCGGTCGCGGTTAGGAATCACCGTTACCTTGGTAGGGTAGGATGCCTAACGGAGCGCTTGCGTAACATTTGGACGGAGTTCAATGGAAAATATGGGAAAAGGAAATGAGAAATGGAATGTTAAATTACAATATCATAATCTTTTCCTAACAACACATATTCACAACCCATTCACAACAACAACCAAAAGGGCAAAAGAAAAGAGAAACAAAGAAAAGAAAAGATTATTACAAGTAAGTAAATGACATGATAATAAATTTCAAGAAAGTAAAGCAAGTAATAAAGAGCAAGATAAAGAGAACTGGGAACCCAAGAGCAAAATGAAAGTTCTATTATGTCCAAGATACAACCTTGAGATCAATACCCTAAACTTAAACTTACAAGCTCACTAAAAAGGTTGCAAGATCAAGAGAAAGGCATGAACTCAAGGGAAAGCTATGTACAAGAACTAAAGAAACAAAAAGAGTTATAAAATGTATGGGATGTTTAACAAAACTTAGACCCTTTCTCCTTTGCCCCATGGTCTGCTTTTATAGGCAAAAAAGGAGATTAAACAAATAATAAAATCAAGACCAAGTAGCAGCATGGGAGGCACTGTGGAAGTTTGGGGCCCACAAGAGGAGGTGGGGCCGGCAAGCTCGGCTAGAGTGGCTAAGTGCTCAGGTCAATTCCGAGCATAGGGTTTCGAACTTGGTGTGTGATCTTGTGTGCTCCCATATATCATATTGGTGCTGCTGGATTTCTCAAATTAGACTTGGTTTGCACCCAAGTTTTGGAGAGAAACAAGTAGATATGAATCATATCAACACTTTATTGCATTTAATGCACATCACACCATGCCCACTTGCTTAAGCCATCATGCCATGGCTGCCCCCCATAGGTCCTAGTGCAACTTGTGTACAACTTGTATTGTGTTGGTTCATTTAGATAGAAAAGTGTGTACACAAGCATGTTGCACAAAGAAACCCAAGAATTATCGGTCGGTTTGCGGTTCTGGTTGCAGTGTCAGCTCACAACTGTAATATCTGTGATTTTAAGTGTATTTCCAGTATTTTGTCATGGATACCTGTAATCTGTAATACTGAGCAGACACTGGTTAATAGTACCGATAAATACAAAAAATAGATAATGAATGAGCGGTATTAAAATGCAATATTCTGGTCTGAACAAATACCTCCAAACTTATCTTTTGCTCGTCCAGAGCAAAACAAAATCCTAGCCTCACTTTCGCAGGGAACGCGATTACACTGAGCGCGTGCAACAAGCCGTTAAACCTCTTGGTGTCGCTAGTAGGAGGAGTGTTGTCTCCTGAGGGTTTTCAGCGGATACTACCCACAAAATCCCGTCAAGTTAGTTCATAAGTTAACATCGATTTCACTCCTACAGTTTTGTATCTAAGTTAGAAATCTAATCATCCTAAGTTAGAAATATTTAACCCTTATGTTTCATGCCTCTAATCTATTTAACCTTAGATCCTATACGTTCCAAAAAAGTTTGGAAAGATCTTGGTATCTCTTGAGTTTTCCTTCTAAAGTGCGATCTCAAATCAGGGATTTTTATCAGTTTTACAGAAAACATAAGTCTTATTCTTTATTCCTATCTTTCCTCCAAACATCGACTGTATACCCCTACGTGTGTGTAAAATTTCACCCCTACACTTAAGAATTCAATTCAAGCTATAATACCCTTGCCCTAATGCCTAATACTACTTCTTTTCATTTAATGATTGATGGTGTTGCTCACACACCTTTCATACGACTATTAATACTTCTTGAGGCACTAACAGCCGATTACTGAATGTGTGAGCATAAAGCGTAAATAGCAGTTTCTAGGTCTTGACTTTATTTATTTTTCTTTTTTTATTTTTCTTTATTTTTCTTTTTCAAGCTTGGATATATTTTTCAATGATGCTCTTTTTTAGTGTTTAGCTTTACATAGCGTTTTTTCTTTCATACTAGGTTTTCAAGCAAGAGTATTTCTCGGTATCCTTTACTATCCCAAGTTTCAAGGTGCGTGTATGTGTAGTTTGTAGGGTATATAGTTTCTAATTTTGGATTTAAGAATAGAAACTATTTTTCAGACTTATCCTTCAGTAAAGCTTCAATACTTTCTCTTCATCTTGACTTAACTCAAGAACTGAACTCAAGATTATCTATTTCTCAAAAAAAACTGTAAGGACGTATAATCACCAAGTTTAAACAGAATGAGGGTTGTTTTTAGGGTTTTCAATTTCTAAGCCTAGTATTTAGTTATTTCTTAACGTATCGAATAAACTTTCGGAATAAAATCTAAGTTACACTATTAGCTAACTTGATGACAAAGTTTTTATATTTTTTTGGAATTTTTTTCATTTTTATAGGTTTTCTATAAGGTATGCAAATGCAAAATATACATATGAATGCGAAGGAAGAAAGCTTACCGAGCACACCCCCAAACTTAAACTTGACAGTGCCCTCACTGTCAGGTTACACCAAGAGGGTCAAAATTGTCGGCGCTCCCAAAAACAAATTATATACAAAACAAAAAAGAAAACCAAAAATATATACACCAAAAGGATCCACCCCAAACTTAAGTGAAACAGTGTTTCCACTGTTTAAGCGGTGAAGTTCAGAGTTTAGGGGGGAAAGAACAGTATTAATCTATACAAGGCCTTACACAGGCCAAAAGTGAGCGCCAACCATTCAAAAATTCTATCTCTATAATGTGTGTTGGTTGGTGAAAGAATGCGGAGAGGAAAGAAATGGAGAATACGCGAGACCGTATGTGAATGGAAGTGGAATACGGTCTCGGTATATGAAAAGAAGAATGGCGGAAGGGAGAAAGAAGTGGAATACGAACTTGAGGGTGGAAATGGAGTGAATAAATTAGTACAATTTGAGATGACCGATGTGTAAAAAGCGATTCTACTAATCTATCAACCGGTCAAGAAATTGGGTCAAATCCCTCAAGATTCGTGAGAAAATATGGGTACGCCGAACATGGTAAACCAAACAGTGGAAATGGAAGTGATACGGTGTCTTGCAAGGTCGGAACGATGGAAAGGATGGAGGGAAGTGATTGAGGAAGGGTAAAAATTAACGGTTTAGGAGGGTGTACACAGTCAATGACAGGGATAGGATGAATTGGAAAATCCGAATCATCAAGCAAAACTGGTTCATCCTCAAAAATATCCTCAAAATTCAGCTTATCCATACAAATTTCATCAAAATCAAGACGCATATGGAGTTCGGGAAAAACAGTTAAAGACTCGGGAAGATGAATTGGAGTGAAAAACTTATCCAAAATTGTGGGTTCATCATCCAAAATATCCCCAGCGTCGATATCCTCAATCAAGTGAAAATTAAATTTCTCAAACACCTCATCAAAAGCATGGATTTCAATCAATTATGGTTCTAAGATGGAGGTGTAGAGGTCAAAAGGTTTGGAATTGGTTTCACTTGGAAGGGACCCTTCACGATCGGGTAAATCAAACACTACAAAGGCGTACAACTCATTAACCGTTCTATCTTCAATCGATGAATCATTTAGAATACTCGATAGACATTCAAAACCGGAGTTGTAGAATTCAATTTGGGATGGGTAGGTTTGATTCGGAAGGGTGTACAGCTCACTCTCAGCACTCAAATTCTCAACCTGTCCTACCGCCTCACCATACATTGGAAAATGTGGAGCTAGTTGGAAACTAGCTACCAGGTCACTAGGTTATATGAGGACAGCCATAGACGCATTCAAATCCATCATCTGTTTGTACGATACTACCCGAAAGTCTTTCAATGACTGTTCCAGACTAGACATGGGTTGTGAAGGAGTTTCAGTGAAAGATTCAAAATTGTTTGGATACTGGAAACTCCCAAATGGCGGTTCAGAAGCAATGTCTAGAAAAGGTGCAAAAGTTGGGTAGATGAATAGGAATTGAATGGTTGGACAGGGGTTGGATCAACATACGGATAAGAAGGTGAATGGAATTGTTGATCCAAAGAATTCGCCGTGGTGAAAGAAGTGAAAGATCGGTTACGGAATTGTTCAATACGTTCTGCAACAAACATATGTCTTGGAGGTACAACAGGACTCGAAAAAGGGGTATCAACGTAAGAAGGTGGTGAAGGTTGAAATGGTTGATACAAGGTCGATTGCGGAGTCCAATTGTTCGTCCTAGACGTGTCTATCCGATCTTTCAAAGAAATTTTGGGCATGGGTGGGTCGTTCGAAATTCGACCAAAGCAAGAACCGTAGGAAGTTATGTCTGGTTGTGGGTACCAAAGTTCGGCAAGAGTTTTTCTAGGCGGAGTACCCATGATATGAATTGAAGAAGAAGAGAGGAAAAAGAATGTGATTTTTTTTATTTTTAGTTTTTTAGTTAGTTATTAACAAAAGAATGAAATATACACACAAAAAAAATCTGGATAAAAACAATCATGACACAAAAATACCACGCATCTAATCGGTCTAGGGTTCACCTAGATCAACTAGACCTGCTCAAGAACCTGATTGTTGAAGTAAAACTGTGTCAAGAAACGGGCTCAAGATATACTGATCACGAGGCCAGGTAAGTGCAGAGATAAGGGGAGGTTTTCCGATACTTTCGCGAAGGTCCTTAATTAAATAACCCTTTCTCTTTTGGCTATTTCGCCGTGAACACTTTCTTAGACACCCCGAGAATGATATACCGTTAAGCGATGTTCTAAACACAGTTAACTTCTCCTAATGAGCGCAAAGTCCTTAAGGCTTAAAGTCTAATTTCTTTTAAAAATTTGTGCGGGTAAACGTTATACTCATTTTCGTGATTTGTGGGCCACGGAAAAGGGGATGAAATCCTTTACCGTGTGTTGTAGGGTTCGCTAACCCTTAAGTCCGTATTAATGTATGCAATACGCAATTCAATAAAAAAAATTTGTTCAAAATTTCAAACAATCATTATTTTATGTTTAAGCTCGGCACTGCAAAAAATACGGGTTAGTTAATTTGAGCGTTTGGAAGCGAACTTGCAAAAAATCCTGCAAAGAATAGTATATTGGATGCGTCGGATTTGAGAAAGAAGGTGTTAGAAATACGTACCGATAAGTTTTTGGGTTAAGGAACCCCAGTTGAATCAAATCCGGTAAGCTTGAAAAGTTCGCTTGCGCGGGTCAAACTACCCGGATTTTTGGCACCGTACTTCATGATCACCTTAACTTGGAATGTACACTTTGCTCCCCAAAATCGCAGTTCGCAAATCCGCAAAAAAATCTGAAATGTCGGAAAACGGATATTAGTGCGGAAAAGCGATACAAATGCCCAAATACCTGCACACTAAAAATTATAAAAAACAAACAATAAAAATGGGACAGAAACAGAACACTGGAGCACAGAAGAAATTTTTGGAGCAAATGGGGATGCTTGGGCCGGCGTCGCCGGATTTGGTGGGTGTGTCGCCGGCCAAGATATGGCAGATGGGCTCCAAACTTCTTCTATGTTCACTGTGTTCCACCAGAGTCTCACTAGTATTGTTTGATTTTTTAGTTCAGATCCAGAGTGCTAGCAGGTACAAAATCCAGAGAACAAAAATGTTAAGAAAGTTATTTTTTTTGTTGGTTTTGAAATTTTTTGAATTTTTAGTTTGTTTTGAAAAATAGGGTTAGATGGATATTAACAAGATTAATCCGAAATAACAAAAACAAAAACGTTACCATCTTCCCGGCAACGGCGCCATTTGATTGAAAGAATTAAAGTTCATCGCAATCAAGACGGGGTCGCTTTGCAGCTTGCCGCGATGAGCACGGGTCGATCCACAGAGAGACTGAGCGTTTTAGGTTCTTGTTCTCACGAGTTAATGCGTGTGGCGGATTGTTCGTTATCTAACCTATGTGTTATATGCATGTATAAAGCTTGTTAGGAAACGATAGGATAATGTAAGTTAATGGATTCCGTATTCAAGTCCTTTGAGCCGAACTTAACGATTGAAGCAAGAGAAATTGGAAACAATGTGGATTAGGGGATTTGAGCACGGTATTCGTGGAATCTGGTTTATTGACTCTTGTCCTTCCGTTCTTGTTTCTTGCTTTCGCCTCCGGCCAAACCGAACGCAGCAACCGGTCGCGGTTACGGATCACCATTACCTTGGTAGGGTAGGGTGCCTAACGAAGTGCTTGCGTAACGTTTGGACAGAGTTCAATGGAATATACGGGAAAAGGAAATGAGAAACGGAACGCTAACTTACAATATCGTAATCTTTTCCTTACAACACATATTCACAACCCATTCACAACAACAACAACCGAAAGGGCAAAAGAAAAGAGAAACAAAGGGGGAAAAATCATTACAAGTAAGTAAATGACATGATAATAAATTGAAAGAAAGTAAAGCAAGTAATAAAGAGCAAGATAAAGAGAACTAGGAACCCAAGAGCAAAATGAATGCTCTATTATGTCCAAGATACAACCTTGAGATCAATACCCTAAACTTAAACTTGCAAGCTCAATAAAGAGGTTGCAAGATCAAGAGAAGGGCATGAACTCAAGAGAAAGCTATGTATAAGAACTAAAGAAACAAAAACAAAAGTGTAAAGCTTGGAAAATGAATTACAATGTTGGACCATTGACCCCTTGCTCACTACCTGCTATATATAGGCTCAAAAACTAAATAAGTAAACAATAAAATATTGATGAAAATGCAGCAATGGAGGGCCAGTAGAAGAATGGGACCCACAGGAGGTGGTGGGCCGGCAAGCTCGGCCCATAGGGCATTATGCTCGGGTGAAATCCGAGCCCCTAGGCTTGTGCTTATAGTGTGGTCCTGTGTTGTCCCCAGAAGTCAATTGGTGCAACTTGATTTCTCTAATTTAACCTGGTCTTCACTCTTGGATATGGAGGGAAACTTGAAGATACAAATCACATCACTACTTTATGCAATAAATGCACATCACACCATATTACCCACTTGCTCAAGCCATCATGCCATGGCTGCCCCCTAGGTCCTAGTGCAACTTGTGTACAACTTGTATTGTGTTGGTCCATTTAGATAGAAAAGTGTGTACACAAGCATGTTGCATAAAGAAATCCAAGAATTATCGGTCGGTTTGCGGTTCTGGTTGCAGTATCAGCTCACAACTGTAATATCCGTGATTTTAAGTGTATTTCCAGTATTTTATCACGGATACCTGTAATCTGTAATACTGAGCAGACACTAGTTAATAGAATCAATAAATACAAAAAATAGATAATGAATGAGCGGTATTAAAATGCAATACTCTGGTCTGAACAACGGCCAAGTTTCATTTGGACTCGTGGAGTCATGAGTTATCCCGACTTGGGACGTTATGTTTGAGTGAGCTATACTCTTTTAAAAACCAACGATTCATTTTCTATTTTAAATGATAAATGACAAGGATGCGATGCTATTTTCCAAAACGAATATCTATTTTAACTCAATGCAGCTTCCTTATTTCAAAATAACGTTTCGTTATATTTTCAAATATAACGGTATAGCTCATAGTAATTAGTTATGTTAATAATTAAGCGATACGCTTATCGATTATATACATTATCTTTTACACGAATACACTGACAGAAAACTGCACAACTCTAATGAGTACTATGTTGCACGAGCACAGACGCATATGTTACACTACACCTCATTGGTACTGCCATGCCGCTGTAAGACCGCTATACCACGCGATGTGTATGTAAATGCCGATACAAGGCCTTATGAATTCCCTATATCCGGGAATTTGATTGTAATTATATACTACGGATATGGATAGAATTACTTTCTATTTTAAACACTTATAGAACACTTCCACAAATACTAATGATTGCCATTCTGCACGAGCACAGACGCGTATACTACACTACACATCATTAGTATTGCCATGACACAGTAGAACTGTTATGTTGGTTGGCATGTCTGTCTATACTTACGTACGGTGCCTTTATTACCTGTTGTTTAATTGCAAATATCAGTACCATGGGTATTCGTATTCGATTCTTATGAGTTTTTCTGATGGTTTTACTTTCGATGATATATATCAGTAGTATAGGACGCTGCTATATATATATATATATATATATATATATATATAATATCATCATAGTGATATGTGCAATTATCCTTCTTCTTTACTTGATATTTCTGGATATGTTGAGTTGGCATCCATCATGAGTTTTGTGTTTTCTAATTCGATTTTATTCCGAACCGAGTGGGGGGGCTATATGGTTACGGACGTGTTATTTATCCGGACTGAGTGGGGAAGATATACAGTCGGATACATGGTGGACCCAGGTCGAGACCAAGGGGCAGGAAAGCCGCGATAGAGGCGGGGAGCTTAGCGAGGACACTCGATACCGGAGATATATATAAGTATGGCGGATATCCAGGGGATACTGTCCGAGGTAGGGATATCGAGGGGCAGCCGATCTGTTGAGACGGTGTCGACGATATCTGGATCGTGTCGGTGATGGACACGAGAGATTTGATGAGTTTTGGTGTCGATGCTGGACACCCATATATTGATGTGTTGCGATCATTCGAGATATACCGTTATAGTTTATGCGTTATAGTAGCCGACCAGGACTGATCCAGGGGATGGTACCTGAATACGTTTTTAACTATTGATATATGTATATATATATAAAGGGTTTCTAAACGAGCTATGGTCTAATTATTTTGACATGTCTAGAATGAAACAAGGATCTTTAAAACTGTAAACCTCTTAAAACTCTTTACTAAACAGCGAGACATATATCTTAAATATGATACCTATTATATTTCATACTATTACGTCTGCTTTTATGCCGTGACATACGTATTCCACGACTATTTTAAGAAGAGATTTTACATACGTATTTTCGGCTACCTTATGGGATTATACCTGGATCCTGGGCATATACATATGAGATGTTACAGTTACGTGATGGATATTATGGCATTTATTATAATTATGCACATTATATATATATATATATATATATTAATACAGGATATGATTGTTCTATACTTATGACCTAGGATATCATTGTGCATTTCGATTTCTACCTTGTGATATACTTTTTTTTACTGAGTTAGCAACTCACCCCCGTTGTGCCCCAGTTTCTTGCAGGAGTTACTGCTCGGATCATCAGCGGCTTGCAGCATATACTTCTTTTCGGTGATTGCTTTTGTAAGCGTGTTGGATATGTACCCTAAAGGCCATTATTGCATATGTATACATGTGGATGCTTGAACATATATATGTACATGACATTCTTGCTCGATATGATAGTATGCTATCTGGTTTGTCTTTATCTTAACATGTGTATATGTTTTATTTGCCATTACGTATCATTCATACAAGTTGATAAAGCCCGTACGATCATTACTAGACTACCTGCGTTATGATGGCGATTATACTTATGGGAGCTGGGTAGTCGGTACACACATCCTTAAATGGTCCCTAGTCATGGGAATATCGAGACTAGGCATCGATACTCCGGAGTAGACTAGTGTATACGTTTCTAGACCCTGACAAGGGGCAATGGTACGGTTCCGCAACCATTGGTCTTTCGCACCTAAGATCGTATACAGGTGCTCACTGGGTGTGAGTACACTGGACGGACTCGCCGAGAACTTCCAGATGGTACTATACCTATCGTCTGGTGGAAGTTCTCAGGTGACATGAGTACAGGTTAGTCTTTATGTTAGTTATATGTATGCCCTAAAGGCCATTACTATACATAGGATGTATATTGTAGTGGATGTTTGGACATATATAGGGAGGACTTTCTTGCTCGACATGATAGTATGCTATCTGGTTGCTCTTTACCTTAACGTGTACACTGATTGTCTCTCTGTTACATGTTGGTGAAGCCCTTAGAATGTGTACTTGACTACCTGGACTATGATGTGGATCATACTAGTGGGGACATGGTAGTCCATAAGTACATCCTTCAAGGTCCCTAGTCGTGGGTGTATCGGGACGGGGCATCGATATACCAGAGTAGACTAGCATATACATTCTCGACCCATACAGATGGGCGATGAATGATCCCATATCCATTGGTGTTTGACATCAGAGATGATATACGGGTGCTCAGTAGAGACTGGGTACACTGTACGGACTCGCCGAGAACTCCCAGATGGTATTATACCTTACGTCAGATGGCAGTTCTCTGGTGACACTGATACAGGTTAGTCTGTAGACCCGAGATCGTCATAGAGTCTTGTGTGATTCCCACTGTGCTTTGATTTCCACCTTACCACGTCCAAGAGGGCGTGCAAAACGGTGGTTTTTGGGTACAGTCCCGAATCACATGGAGGCAATGAGCGATAGGAGGGGATTCTTCTCTCCCGGTATAGGGAGTTGATGTTGCGCTGTGTTCGATTGGCTATAACCGGAAATCCCTGGCCAGGGTTTCTGAGATTTACTGGTAAGTGTTATCAGTAGTTTCTCGAACTGTTATAGACCGCATATCGACACGACTTATCAAGCTATTGGGGTCTGACGTTTACCACCCCTAGGCGAGATATGCGACATATCAGACGACGAGACCGGACTGTACGGTAAGTGTTACTGGTTGGATTCACAGGAGTGTGAGCGGGCTTGCTCGTTGATCTTCTGATCGCTCAATACCCGGGTGGCCGTTACGTTTAGCAGACCGCTTGCGGCTTGTGGGTGTTTGATATGATCATCACCTGCTGCCGGCGTATTGACGAGTCTTTAGAGTCCTACACAGAGGTTTCCTGGCTCAAGCGAAACGAAATAGGAGCGCATATGAGATATTTGCGGGACTAAGAATAATAACAGTATGTGATACTGTATTCTATTCTCGCGATTTGTATCATCGGCAGGTTATATGTGATATAGCCGGGTTACGAATCAAGTGTTGATTCGATACATTGATACACTTGATATTAGTCGGTTATATGCATTATGACCGGATCATTAAATCAAGTGTTGATTTAATGATTTAATGTATAATTATATATTTAATATATTACTTTACATTAACTAGTAATTGTTCACTTAAGATTGATTATCTCACTTGATGTGCACAAGTAGTATATGTGATATATTTTTTTGTGCACATGATTGTATCTTGTTTGATGATACATGCAAACTTGGGTGTGTATGATTAAACCATGATTAGGTTAATGGTTAAGGTTATGATTTACTTAATTATTTGATTTATTCATTTATTTTTGGGGCAAAAACAAATATGGTGGCTTTCTTTGTTTTCTTCTTGGAGTTTCACGAAGCTTCACCATTTTGTTTTTATCCTTAACCCTAACCATTTACATTAACCCTAGTTTATTCTCTACATGAGTTAGCATCACCTATGGTTGCAAAATGATAAGCATCACTTGAATTTTCTAATTAATAAATTCATTTCTATTCCATTCTTCTTCATCTTCTTCATGAAGAGAAGAAACCATGGCTAGAAAATTCTAAGTGATGATTCCAAGTGAGAAATCCAAATCCAAAGTGAACCCACTTCCTATTTCTTCATCCTCTACCACTTGCCATGTAGTATAGGGTGTTTTCTTCACAAGTTTCATGACTTGGTGAAGTTGGAGATTGATCTTGAGTTGCCTCGACGTAGATTATCTTCGGCAACGAAGTCAACGACCTAGCCCGATCTTTTCTCCAATAAAACCACCGCGAGAGTCTAGGATCCGATGATCGCAGTGAAGGGACATCATCACGGAGCTATGGAGGTGGAGGACCGGATCTACAAAGGTTGTATTTCCGTTCACTTAGTGTAAATGTGATTTACTTTCATTTCGTTTCGCCTAAACTCTAGTTAACGATCCGTATTAGGGTTTCTCGGCACCGGAAAATTTTAATTTGGCATGGTTGATGCCTTGTGGAACCACTTTGGCGTGCCTAGGAACCCTACATTGGTATCAGAGCCTAGCTAGAGCTTTAGGCGAAGTGTAGACGATGTTAGAAGTCCGATCGAACCCGAAATCCCCGTTTTTCACCCCTCTTTGTACAATTTTCAAAACTGTAGATTTTTCCCAATTAAAAATGCTCAGAAAATAGTGCAGGGAAATATAATATTAACTGTGCAAAACGAGACTGTAACTCAATTAAACGGCCGCGGAACCGCGGCAGTGACATGCCATTGGCGGCGGTTCCGCGGCGAAATTGATGAATTAGGGTTTCTATTTTGTACAGTTTCCACCGTATGTGATTCCTGATGTTTCTGGGCACTTTTAATTTCACTCAAGAGTTGAGTTTTCTGGGTTGTATTGGGGACTCGGTGTTTCGATCGGGATGTTTAACTTCATCTATAGGTTTTTCCGGGTATTTTGGAATATGTTAAAAAGGTCGACCGGATAGAAATACCCACTTTTTCTCCTACCGGGAAATTTCCAAGTGTTGGATTTTTCCGTAGTTTGAAAACGTTCTAAGTAGTGCAAGTAATGCGATGGACCCTCTAGAAGACAACAAAGCTTAACTCGATTATGTGACCATCTTGAACTGCCCTTTGAACCCTAAGGTTTGGGGGAGTACGGCGTACCACATGTGAGGCGTTGGCTTGACCCTTCTACGGCTGGACCATTGGTACTGAGGCATGAAATGGATGTTTTTAGACTTATTTCATGTGTTGAGCTATTTTGGGAAAACTTGGGTGTTTGATTGTTCGATCGAAAAGTTTAACATTTTCTATTTATCTGGAATGTGATACAATATTTGGAATTCACAAGTAGTTATGAGATAACTAATATGAATGTTATAAACATAGCAGTTTAGTCTCACTTGATCGGTTGCCACGGAATTTTGATGTGATCAAAAGTCCGCCGCAATCACGTAGCGTACGCGGATACTCGCCGGATAAACTTAATAGACAGCTACACCCATTAGCCCCGACCAAGTGACTGTAGGAGAACCCCGTCGCCGAAAGCATCCGTTCGGGTGCTCGCGGTAGCAGTGTTCTGCCTTGGTGCACTTCGTCGATAGTATCGGGGGTGCGGCCGTCTACTAAAGTTTGCGACGAGCAGTCGATCAGGATGTCGGGAATCTTGTTGAATTGCCCGACTTGATATTGAAAATTGTTTTCAATTTTGAGACTAAAATGCGGGGTTTATAATTGTTAGGCATGCGATGTCTAAGGAATTCATTTGATTAGGCATGCGATGTCTATGCAGGTTGCGGATTCCAACTGTTGTAGTTTTACACTTTCTTTTCTGCGACCATAAGTGTAATATGTGATATCGCCAGTTTCGTTGCTATATGTCAACGACAATTGGGATACGCATGTTTACTTACGTTGATGACATGTGATGTTATGTGTTGCTGGATATGTTATACTGGATCGTCGTGTTTGAATAGCCGGGGTTTTTTTATGAGAGATGAGTGTTTTTTATTTTCATTCATGTAAAAACTTGTATGTAATATTCTTTTATTGGGGCACTTCCAGGTTGCGGAAGATGTCACCCTTTGTATATTATTTACTTTTCCTCACTAGGATAGACCCAAGGAGGAGGGCACAAGTAACCGGGTTCTAGGGTCCAGTGGGAGACCATCTCGAGGAGTCGAGTCCGGGTCTCCTAACCCTAGAATTGGTAGGGTTGCTTGCCGCTCTCGTAGGGGTCTAGGGGTGTGGGTTTGGCTATTCATCGCAACCGTGGAATCCTTATTTTATACTGGCTCGTATTGAAAACACGGACGTCCTAGTATATCCAATGTTTCATATGATTCTTCTGCTGCGATATATGTGATGTGATCATTTGATGTTCTGTGATAAATACTATATATAGTATATATGATATATTATATAGACGTTACTTAGTTTTACACCCACGCTAGCCCTGCCCCGCTCTGCCGTTAGTTACCTAACCTAACGGTGCACGAGGGGACATCGAGGCGAATGTGGATGGCATAAGTGTACGTCGTATTTATCTGTGATATTTAGGTAACTTAAATGATGGGACTTCATTAATATGATTAATGAAAGTAAAAGAAACCTAAATATGTTGTGGAATCGAATTTCAAAAATAAAACAGGTAACTACAGTTCTTGCTTTGCACAGCGGTATATATGATATATCCTGCACCTTATTCGATGAGGAAAGGGCCGACGATCCCTTCACCGGGAGTGACCCCTTTAGCAATAACTGGCAGATGCTACACACTCGGTTTGTCTTTTGATAGCTTCTATAGTTTCTGCTTTGCACAGCGGTATATATGATATATCCTGCACCTTATTCGATGAGGAAAGGGCCGACGATCCCTTCACCGGGAGTGACCCCTTTAGCAAAACTAGAAAAGCCTCAAAAACACTCCATTTTAAAATCATTTGATTCTACAACGATATCAAGTTCATTACGCAATAGGTTTTCAGAAAAACCTAACGTAGCCCTCCGTCATTTCAGATAAGTTGTACATAGTATTCGTGCTACATTTGTTGGCTTTCGTCAAGGTGTAGTGTGCGGTAGCTATATGTTGCTTATCTGCTGCATACGATGCGATTGGATTAGGGTAGTCGTACGGCTTTGTTGGCTTTCGTCAAGGGTCGTGCGGGTGGGTTTAATTCAGTCAAGAAATGTACGGGTTGAACTTGACTAGCGGGCTATAGTTTGTTGGCTTTCGTCAAGGTCATAGCACGTTAGGAGCAAAATATTATCGGGAATTTCAAGTGTTGAAATTGGCAATGAGATTGCATACCTTCTATGAGATAATTGGATCCCGATACCCGCTGCGAGTAATTGTTACTCCTGGGAGAGTTTTACACATTACAATTAGCCGATCAAGTAGGTGTCTGGAAAGGTGTCAACGGGGTTACGCCTCTGGGAAAACGAGGTTTACATTAATTAGGTCCGTGCGAAAGCACGGGGAACCTCCCTCAAAGTACCGACACTGGCCTGGCTGAAAGATTGGCGAACTTGTAGTGTGTAATTAATCCCGGCTAGTCTTTCCTTTTAGGGTTTGAAGGAAGATTTGATAAAAACAGTGGGAGCCATCCTGATTAGATAAAATAATAACCAATCTGATCTTGCAAGAGCATACGCTGAGTGTTTTCTTCTCTCTCTCTCAAGGTAGCGACCATATCACGCCTTAATCAAGATAATAATACGGATTATTGACCGAACCCGCTTGTTATACTGAGCTGGGGAACGTTGGTCCCGCTCCAACTTATAATTGTTATAAGACCGAGCAGGAATTAGGGGATTACCAGAATTCCTATGCCGCCCAAACGAAGAAAGTGCATGCTGATGCATCATCTTCGGGTGTGTTCATTACAAAGAACTGTTTCTCTGTATCCTCTACGTCCTGGGTAATTGATACCGGATCAGGATCCCAGATATGTAATCTGTTACATAGGGCTAAAGAAAGGTAGAGAACTGAGAGCGGGTGATAAGTTTCATGAGACAGAAAACGGTGCAAGTGTTGCATCCAAGTCTGTTGGTCACTGTCACCCTGTATTCTAAATACATTGATTATGAACGAATGTTATTAGATACCGAACCTGATATACAAAATCATATCAGTCTCTTTATTAGTAAAGAAATGATAAAATTTTGTATTGTTGGATAATGTTTTGAACATTTCCTATATCAAAAGTTGATCGGTTCAGGCACGTTATCTGAAAGTATTGATGTTCTAAATCAAACTACAGTTCTTAGTACACAGAACACACACAAGAGGAAGTGTTCAGAAATGAACGAATCCTTCTTAAAGTATTGTAGACTAGGTCATATCAATGCGACCCGACTAGCTGAAGTTACATTTAGATGCATATTTAAATCTGTTTGAATTTAAATCTTATGAAACTTGCCAGTCATGTCACAAAGATTAGATGACCATAGCTCCATTTATTGTAAACAGAGAAAGAGTTAGTGAACTGTTGGGATTGATACATACTGATGTATGAAGGTCCCCTGTCTATACATACAAAGACCGGTTCTTTATACTTCATTATATTCTCTGATGATCTCTCAAGATTCAGTCATATGTTCCTGTTAAAACACAAGTCCGACCCTTTTGAGATATTCACAGAATATAAGTTAGAAGTAGAGAACCAATACGGGTATAAGTATTATGTCCTTTGATGAGATCAAGGAGGAGAATACTTGAGCACGAAATTCCTGGGATATTCTAAAGGAGAATGAGATTCTCTCTCAGCATTACTCCTCCGTATACACCATAGCACGATGGTATATCGGGGCGGAGCAATAGCACCCTATATGATATGGTGTGCTCTATGATGAGTATTACTGAGTTACCTATTTCCTTTTAGGGTTGTGCACTTGAGAAGATGCATACTTATTGAATTAGGTTCGAATCAAATCAGTGCGTACCACTCCATATAAGATATGGTATGGGAAGAGCCTATCTCTTAAATAAGTTAAGATTTGGGATTGTCCGGCCTATGTCAAAAGCAAAATCCGGACAAAATCGAGGTAAGGTCTGTAATGTAGAACTGGAAAGGTTCCAGCTATACAAACTACAGCAGAAGATTTGGTAGAACCAAAGGATTCAGTAGATACCAACGAAGCTCAGCCTCTCCGCCGATCTAGTACGGTTCCTCACCCACCTGAGAGATACTTCGGTTTCTCTATGACAGTGGGAGCGAGAATTGCATCATGAGATGATGACCCAACTAATTTCGAGCTGGCCATCAGGAGTGGGACTCTGTAAGAATGGCTGGATGCTTAGCGATCTGAGATGGAATCCTTATACACCAACAAAGTATGGACTTTGGTTGCTTTATCTGAAGGGTTAAATCCCCATCAGGAGCAAGTATATCTTGAGAAGATTACTTGGTGTACATGGAAAAGTTGAGACTTTCAAAGCTAGACATGTTAAAGGTTTTCATCATCGACCAGGCGTGGATAATGATGAAACCTTTTTCAGTGGCTATGCTTAAGTCCATCCAGATCCTACTTGCCACGGCTACATACCATGACTACGATATCTGGCAGTTGGGTGTCATGACTGCTTTTCTAAATGATGTTTTAGAAGAGAGAGTCTATAAGTACACAGTCAGAGGGCTTCGTAGAAAGTGGGAGCAGCGGAAACGTGTACAAGATGCTTTATAGGATAAAGCAGGCATCGCGGAGTTGGAACATTTGTTTTGATGTAGTAGTCAAATAGTTTGACTTCATCAAAATGGTAGATGAACCTTGTATATACAAAAAGGTAGTAGGGAGTATGGTGGTGATTCTCGTAGAGTACGTGGATGACATACTCTTGATAAGAAAGGAGTTTCCTATGCTACGCTCGGTCAATCTCCGCTTATCACAGGGATTCTCCATATAGGATCAAAGTGATACCTCCTAAATCCTGGGTTTTGGATCTATGAGATAGATCTAATTGGATATTAGGATACTCACTAGTTGTAGTGAGATGGTATCAATTGATCCTGGGGAGAATCACTGGAAAGGTTCCAGGGTGATAAGGACGACTGAATGTCAGTCACAGGCATTGTCTTTACCCTCAGTAAAGGGATGGTATGTTGGAAGAGTTCCAAGCTAGATACCATGGCATACTAGACGATAAAGGCTGGATAAATCGCTACTTAAGATGCTACCAAAGAGGCAGTCTGGGTGTATATTGGTTCATGAGATGAACTTAGTTCCTCCCATTGTGTGACAATGGAGTTGTGGCTTATGCCAAGGAACGTCCATCCCATCAGTGATCCAGACAAATTCTAACGCAGTATCACCTGATCATGGAGATGGTTGATCTCCAGGGGATCGAGGTTAGGAGAGTAGACTCAGAGGACAACACGGCGGATCCACTCACAAAGGCATTTTCCCAGAGAGAGACTTTTATGGGATGGTTGAGTATGAGATACTACAACTACTGCTATCAGATGGCCCTAGTGCAAGTGGGAGATTGTTAGTTATATGAATGCCCTAGAGGCCATTACTATACATAGGATGTATATTGTAGTGGATGCTTGGACATATATAGGGAGGAGTTTCTTGCTCGACATGATAGTATGCTATCTGGTTGCTCTTTACCTTAACATGTACACTGATTGTCTCTCTGTTACATGTTGGTAAAGCCCTTAGGATGTGTACTTGACTACCTGGACTATGATGCGGATCATACTAGTGGGGACATGGTAGTCTATAAGTACATCCTTCAAGGTCCCTAGTCGTGGGTATATCGATACGGGGCATCGATATACCAGAGTAGACTAGCGTATACCTTCTCGACGCATACAGATGGGCGATGGATGATCCCATATCCATTGGTGTTTGACATCAGAGATGATATACGGGTGCTCAGTAGAGACTGGGTACACTGGAAGGACTAGCCGAGAACTCCCAGATGGTATTATACCTTACGTCAGATGGCAGTTCTCTGGTGACACTGATACAGGTTAGTCTGTAGACCCGAGATCGTCATAGAGTCTTGTGTGATTCCCACTGTGCTTTGATTTCCACCTTACCACGTCCAAGAGGGCGTGCAAAATGGTGTTTTTTGGGTACAGTCCTGAATCACATGGAGGCAATGAGCGATAGGAGGGGATTCGTCTCTCCCGGTATAGGGAGTTGATGTTGCGCTGTGTTCGATTGGCTATAACCGGAAATCCCTGGCCAGAGTTGCTGAGATTTACTGGTAAGTGTTATCAGTAGTTTCTCGAACTGTTATAGACCTCATATCGACACGACTTATATATGATATAGCCGGGTTATCCAATCAAGAGTTGATTTGATAAATTGATACACTAGATATTAGTCGGTTATATGTGATATGACAGGATCATTAAATCAAGTGTTGATTTAATGTATAATTATATATTTGATATATTACTTTACATTAACTAGTATTGGCTCACTTAAGATTGTTTTTCTCACTTGATGTGCACATAGTGTATATGTGATATATGTTTGTATACATGATTGTATCATGCTTGATGATATATGCAAACTTGGGTGTGTGTATGACTTACACCATGCTACAAATAATGAGGGGTTTTAATTATCTTAGTAAATCAAAATGAGGTGGAAATTGGTCATGGCATGAAGCTTTATGAAGCTTTTGGATAACCATTGACCAAGTCCACTTGATTTGTTTTACTTAAGATATTTTAAACCTAACCATTATTATTTAGCCATGGTTATGTCTCTACAATGGTTAGTATATGATACTAACTCACTCATGGTTGCATAACTTATTTTTATTCACCTTGGTTTATTTTCTTGAGTTGCTTTCTTCATCTTCTTCCTCTTACTCTCTAGCTCCATGGAAAATGGTGAAAATGAGTGAGAAATAAAATCTAAAGTCGGCCAACTTCCTACTTCATCATCCTCTACTACTTGCCATTTAGTTTAGGGTGTTTTCTTCACAAAGTTCATTACCTAATGAAGGGTTAGCTTGAGTTTGAGTCTCCTCGACGTAGATCATCTTCGGCCTCGAAGACTACGAGCAAGCTTGTTCATTTCTCCGAGAGAACCCATACTAGAGTTCGGGAGATCGATGATCGCAGCGAATGGATGTCAACATGGAGCTTTAGAAGTGAAGGACCGGTCTACAAAGATTGTATTCCTTATTCACTACTTGTAATGGTAGATTACATGTTCTGTTACCCTAGTTTTCTAGCATGATTCCTTGGATGTTTGCTTAGCACCCCCTAAAATTTTTGTTGTGGCATGCTTGATACTTGTAAACCCTAGGTTAGGTGCCGAGGAAACCCAACATTGGTATCAGAGCCTAACTAGAAACCTAGACGATGTTAGAAGTAATACGAGACCGAAACAAATCCGAAAAACAATTTTTGAAACCCTGTAGTTTTGCTCTCTGTCGAAATTTTAGAGGTCTGTAAAAAAATTTCAAACAACTGCAGAAGCATGTATATGATATAACAAGTGCACAGAAAAAATTTGAGAGCATTTGCTCGGAAATGACCCGAGCACCAACCCCTCTTGGCCGACCACTTTGGCTCCAAATCGTGTCAAATTTGTTCTGTGCTCTGGTCTGTAGATTGTGGGCTTTCAGGTATTGTTTGTTTAGTCCAAAATTGTATGTGATGTAAATTTTGATATAGGACTAAAACGGAGTTTTTCGTAGTCGTATAATTTAACATTGTAATGGTAACCTAGGCTATGTTTAACAGTTCGAACGAACTTCAAACATCACCCTATGACCCCCTTTGAATTTTTCCAAGAGTTGGAATTTTCTAAGTTAAGTGTGTTCAATGGTCATGCAAGTAACTCTATAGACCCTCTAGAAGAACAAAAACCTTAACTCGATTCTATGCCCTCGAAACTGCGACCGAACCCTAAGGTTTGCCGTAGTTCCGCGGTGTCATAGGTGAGGCGTTAATTTGGCCCTTCTACGGCAGGATCATCGCTATTGTGGCACGTTTTGGGTACTTTAACTTTGCTCAAGAGTTGAGCTTTATTGGGGGTTGTTGGGATTTGTTGATTCGATCGAAATGTTTAACATCGTCTAGTTGATTATGATACAATATTTGGAATCCACAATAATTAGTTATGAGATAATTAGTTTGAGTTTTATAAATTTAGCACTTTAGTCTCAGTTGATCGGTTGCCACGGAATTTTGATATGGATCAAAAGTCCGTCACAATCACGTAGCGTAAGCGGATACTCACCGGGTAACATTATTAGATAGCCACGCCCCATATCCCCGACCAAGTTACTGTAGGAGAACCCCGTGGCCAAAAGCATCCATTCGGATGCTCACGGCAACGGTGTTCCGCCTTAGTGCACTTCGTCGACGGCATCGGGGGGGTGCGGCCGTCTACTAAAGTTTCCGGCAAGCATTCGATCAGGATGTTGGGAATCTTGTTGAATTTCCCGACTTGATATTGAAAAGTGATTTCAAGATCGAGACTAAAATGTGACGTTTATAATTGTTAAGCATGTGATGTCTAAGGAATTCATTTGGTTAGGCATATGATGTCTAAGTTGGTTGCGGATTCCAACTGTTGTAGTTTTTCATTTTCTTTTCTGCGACCGTAAGTGTAATATGTGGTGTATTACCGGTTTTGTTGCTATACGTCAACGACAATTGATATACGCATATTTACTTACGTTGATGACATATGATGTTATGTGTTGCTGAGATATGTTATATTGGATCATCGTGTTTAAATAGCCGGGGGGGTTTATGTGAGATGAGAGTTTTTTTCATTTTCATTCATATAAAAACTTGTATATAATATTCTTTTATTGGGGCACTTCCGGGTTGAGGAAGATGTCACCGTTGATGTATATTATTTACTTTTCCGCATTAGGAAAGACCCAAGAAGGGGAGCACAAGTAACCAAGTTCTAGAGTCCAGTAGGAGACCATCTCGAGGAGTCGAGTTCGGGTCTCCTAACTCTAGAATTTGTAGGGTTGCTTGACGCTCTCGTAGGGGTATAGAGATGTGGGGTTGGCTATTCATCACGACCGTGGAATCCGTGTTTTATACAGGCTCAAAATAAAACACGGACATCCTAGTATATCCAATATTTCATATGTTGTTTTCTGCTACGATATCTGTGATGTGATCATTTGATATGATGAGATAGATACTGTATATAGTATATGTGATATATTATATAGACGTTGCTTATGTTTTATACCCGCGCTAGCCCTACCCCGCTCTGCCGTTAGTTACCTAACCTAACGGTGCATGACGGACATTGAGGCGAATACGGATGGCATAAGCGTACGTTGTATTTATCTGTGATACTTAGGTAACTTAAATGATGGGATATTCATTAATGAGATTAATGAAAGAAAATAAACCTAAAGATGTTGTGGAATCGAATTTTCAAAAAATAGGTAGCTCTAGTTGTTGCTTTGCATAGCGGTATTCCTTATAGAATATCCTGCACCTTATTCGATAAGGAAAGAGCCGATATCCCTTCACCGGGAGTGACCTCTTTAGCAATAACTGGCAAATGCTACAACCCTCGGTTTTGTCTTTTGATTGCTTTTCTAGTTTTTGCTTTGCATAGTGGTATTGTGAATATCCTACACCTCATTCGACGAGGAAAGAGCCGAGATCCCTTCTTCGGGAGTGACCTCTTTAGCGAAACTAGCAAAATCCTAAAAAACACTCCATTTTAAAACCATTTGATTCTGCAATGATATCAAGTTCAAAGCATTAAAGGTTTTATTAAAAACCATCCGCAACCTTCCATCATTTTAAAAAGTAGAGTACTTAGTATTCGTGTTGTGTTTGTTGACTATAGTTAAGGCACAATGTACGGTAGCTAAGTGATGTCTTCCTACATAACATATGATGCGATTAGTTAGGACAGTCATGTGACTTTGTTGACCATAGTTAAGGGTCATGTGGGTGGGTCTAATTAATCACGAAATGACGGGTAGAACTTGACTAGTGCTTGTGATTTGTTGACCATAATTAAGGTCATGAGCCACTAGGGGTAAAAATCATTATCGGGAGTTTCAAGTGTTGAAATTTGCAATGAGATTGCATACCTTCTATGAGATAGTTGGACCCTGATACCCACTGCGAGTAATTCTTACTCCTGGGAGAGTTTTGTACTTTACAATTAGCCGATCAAGTAGGTGTCTAGAAAGGTGTCAATGGGGTTACGCCCCTGGGAAAACGAGGTTTATTTTAATTAGGTCCGTGCGAAAACACGGGGAACCTCCCTCAAAGTACCGGCACTGGCCTGGCTAAAAGATTGGCGAACTTATACGGTGTAATTAATCCCGGCTAGTCTTTCCATTTAAGGTTTAAAGGAAGATTTGATAAAACCAGTGGGAGCCATCCTGATTAGATAAAATATATAACTAATCTAATCTTGCAAGAGCGCACGCAGAGTGTTTTCTTCTCTCTCTCTCTCTCTCTCCAGGTAGCGACCATGTCATTTTTTAATAAAGATAATAATATGGATGTATTGACCGAACCCACTTGTTATACTGTGCTGAGGAACGTTAGTCCCGCTCCAACTTATAATTGTTATAAGACCGAGCAGGAAATAGAGAAATACCAGGATTCCCATGCCGCCCAAATGAAGAGAATACATGTTAGATGCATCATTTTCGGGTGTGTTCGTCATAGAGAACTGTTTCTCAGTATCTCTACGTCCTAGGTATTTAATACCAGATCAGGATCCCGTATATGTAATCTGTTACATGGGCTACAGAAAAGTAGAGAACTGAGAATAGGGTGATATGTCTCTAAGTATAGAAATTGGTGCAATTGTTGCAGCCAAATCAGTTGGCAAATATCACCTTGTATTACCAAATATATTGATTCTAAACGAATGTTATTAGATACCGAACCTGATATACAACATCATATCAGTCTCTTTATTTACTAAAGAAGGATATAATTTTGTATTGTTGGATATTGTTTTGAACATTTCATATATCAAGGTGTTGATTGGTTTAGGCACGTTATCTAATGACATATACGTTCTAAATCAAACCACAGTTCTTAATATACTGAACACACACAAGAAGGAGAGTTCAGAAATGAACGAGTCCTTCTTGAGGCATTGTAGACTAAGGTCATATCAATGCGACCCGACTAGCTAAGATACATTTACATGCATATTTAAATCATTTTGAATTTACATCTTGTGAAACTTGCAAGTCATGTCACAAAGATAAGATGACCATAGCTCCGTTTACTTGAAACAGAGAAAGGGTTAGTGAACTCTTGGGACTGATACATAGAGATATATATGGTCCCCTGTCTACACATGCTAGGACTGGTTCTTTGTACTTCCTTACACTCACTGATGATCTCTCAATATTTAGACTCATGTTCCTGTTGAAACACAAGTCTAAACCTTTTGAGAAATTCAAAGAATATAAGTTAGAAGTAGAGAACCAATACGGGTATAAGTATTATGTCCTTTGATGTGATCGGGGAGGAGAACACTTAGGCATAGAGATCCTGGATTATTCTAAAGAAGAATGAGATTCTCTCTCAGCATTACTCCTCCGTATACACCACAACACAACGGTGTATCGGGACGGAGCAATCGCACCCTATTTGATATGGTGCGCTCTATGATGAGTACTACTGAGTTACCTGTTTCCTTTTGGGAGTTATGCACTTGAGAAACTGCATACCTATTGAATTGGGTTCCAACCAAATCGGGTGCCTGCCACTCCATATGAGATATGGTATGGGAAGTGCCCATCTCTTAAGCATGTTAAGATTCGGGGTTGTCCGGCCTATGTCTAAAAGAAAAATCCGGACAAGCTCGAGGCAAGGTCAGTTCTATAGAAGTTTGTTGGATATCCCAAGCATTCGCAAGGGAATATCTTCTACCGCACCGAGAAACAAAAGGTGTTTTATTTCTCGGCATGCCACCTTTTTAGAAAAGGAATTTTTTATGGAAGAAATTTGTGGTCATGAGGTAGAACTGGAAGGAGTTCCAGCTATACAAACTACAGCTGATGATTTGGTAGAACCGGAGGATTCAATAGTTCCCAACGAAACTCAGCCTCTCCGCCGATCTAGTAAGGTTCCTCATCCGCCTAAGAGATACTTCGGTTTCTCGATAACAGTGGGAGCGAGGACTGCATCATGGAGACGATGACCTAACTAGTTTCGAGCAGACCATCAAGAGTGGGGACTCTGTAAGAATGGCTAGATGCTAAGCGATCTGAGATGGAATCTATATACACCAACAAAGTACGGACTTTGGTTGCTATATCTGAAGGGTTAAATCCCATAAGGAGCAAGTATATCTTGAGAAGATTACTTGGTGTAGATGGAAAAGTTGAGACTTTCAAAGCTAGACTTGTTGCAAAAGGTTTTTGCTATTAACCAGGTATGGTTTTTTATGAAACCTTTTCTCCAGTACATATGCTTAAGTCCATCCAGATCCTACTTGCCATTTGCTACATACCATGACTACAATATCTGGCGGTTGGATGTCATGACTGCTTTTCTGAATACTGATTTAGAAGAGAGCGTATATAAGTACACAGCCAGAGCGTTTCGTAGACAGTGGGAGCAGCGGAAAGGTGTGCAAGTTGCTTTGTGCGTTAAAGCAGGCATCGCGGAGTTGGAACATCTGTTTTGATGTGATAGTCAAAACGTTTGACTTCATCAAAATGGTAGATGAACCTTGTATATACAAAAAGATAGTAGAGAGTAAAATGGTCTTCCTCGTATTGTACGTAGATGACATACTCTTGATAGGGAAGGTGTTTCCTATGCTACACTCGGTCAATCTCCTCTTATCATATTGATTCTCCATATAGGATCTAGGTGGTACCTCCTAAATCCTGGTTTTTAGATCTATGAGATAGATCTTTGTGGATGTTAGGATTCTCACTAGGTGTAATGAGAAGGTATCAATCGATCCTGGGAAGAATCATTGTAAGTCTACAGTAGCGCTCCGGCCGTCTGTCCGAGGCCAAAATGCGGAAACGAAAACTTTTTCTAAACTTGAAACCGGCGCTATCGCAGACTTTAATCCCGGATCGAACCATTAACCTATAACTAGCACCTAGAGAAAGGTTAGAAAAGCTATACCGATCGATCCGTGTCCTTCGGTCTTTAGCCACCATCCCTAGCTCCTCGCGGCATCTCCGATCTCCGGTCTCCTCGTCAGAAAGGGCACCACATCTTCGAGTCTTTTTACGGGCTCCCGCTTCATCCGAAGCAACTCGGACAAGTTTGCTAGCCGACGTGTCCAAGGTGAAGTAGAGAATGTGTGTGATCACTTTGTCTCAAGCATCCATTGATTCTCAACACATGAGAGTGTATGGATGGAGGTTGAAGATAAGGCCATCAAAGGAGGTTATGAGCTAGAGGAAGAAGAACAAGAAGAAGTCTTTCTTTTTCTAGTGTGTTGTATGATGAAATGAGAGAGTTAGATCAAAAAATACAAGAGCAAAACCCATCTATAGCTGCCCTTCTCTCTCTCCCTCTCATTTCAACTCACAAATCAATCACATAATGTGACACATGCACAAAGAAAGAGACCATGAGTCACCACTTGTGCATGTGTCACAATTAATGTTCTTAATCATGATTTCTAGCTCATTATTTCCATTTGTAAACATTAACACAAATGTTTACAACAATAAAAAGATAGGGCAACATCTAAAGTAAACTCATGACAGATCACAAGGATACCCCTCACCTGTATATACATAGCTGCATCTGCATTCCGACTGAATGCGAATACGATAAGACTAAAGTAATCCAACAAATCTAATACTAGGATCCGGCTTAAACCAAAGCCCACTAGTATGATCCGTCCGATCATGATCCGTGCACTACTGCACGTATATGATCGAACCCTACCATATATTATACGGCCTCTACAACGTTTCGCCCGAAACTTGAGAAACTGTCTGTGGAGGACTCTAAAGACCCGTCAATACTTTGGATGTGGATTTAATCACTAGCACGTCAGAGGTACTAGCCGTACGTAACGGGCTACCAGGTATTGACCAAAAGGGAGGTCGATGAGAGAACTCATCCTGACACCCTATTGAGCCTGTCAGTGACAATATCCGTACAGTCCGGTCCATTCGTTTATGAGCATCGCATGTCGGGCCTAAGGGTTGGTAAAAGTCAGACCCCCAAAAGCGGTACAAGTCGTGTCAGAGTGTAGCCCAGAACACCCTGAGATACTACTGGAATACCTACCAGTAAATCTCCTGCCTTGGCCAAGGACTTCGTGTAATGCCTCTCTAGACACAGCGCGATCTCACTCCCAATACCGGGAGAGACGAAACCCCTGCCGATCCGTTCACTGCCTCCATGTGGCTCGGGACTGTACCCAACTAAAACCTGTTTGCACGACTCCTTTAAGCCGTGGTAGGGTAGTAATCAAAGCACAGTAGGAACTCACACGAGATAAATGACGATCTTAGGTCGATGAACTAACCTGTACACATGTCACCTGCTATCTGACGTCAGGTATAATACCAACTAGCATGTTCCCGGCTAGTCCTGTCCGGTGTACTCATGACCCAATGAGCACCTGTATACATCTTAGCTGAACCAACTGACACCAATGGCTTGTGAGACCGGCCACCGCCCCTAGTCGGGGTCTCGACTGTATACTCTAGTCTACTAATGGAGTATCGATGCCCAGTCTCGAAACTCCCACGACTTGGAACCACTTTAAGGATGTGCTTATAGACCCCAGCTCCCACGTATATGATCGCTATCATACTGCTAGCCGTCAAGCAAGAATCCTATGGGCTCTATCAACGTGCAATAGTGACCTGTAATGACACCTAAAGCATGTATAAAGATAAACCAGATAGCATACTATCATCTTGAGTAAGACTGTCCTACCGGCATAAGTCATCCCTCAATCATTGCAATCACGTGCATATGATCCAATAATTGACTTTGAGGGCACTATATCCAACAATCACTGGATAGCTCAGAAGAACCTTCTTAAGTACTTGAGAAGCACTAAAGAAATGTTCTTGGAGTTTGGTAACGGTGAACTCCAGTGGGAGTCCATTACCGACTCGGGCTTCCAAAGTGATATAGTCGACTATCAGACAGTCACAGGCTTTATCTTTACCCAGGAGTAGGGCGGTATGTAGGAAGAGTTCCAAGCTAGATACCGGGGCAAGCTAGACGATAAAGGCTGGAGACATCGATATCAAAGATACAACCAAAGAGGCAGTCTGGGTGTATATTTGTTCATGAGATGAACTAAGTTCCTTCCATTATGTGACAATAGAGGTGTGGCTCTTGGACTAGGAACCCCGGTCCCATCAATGACCTAGACATATTCTAAGGCAATATTACCTGATCATGGAGATGTTTGATCTCCAAGAGATCGAGGTTAGGAGAGCAGATTATGAGGATAACACGGCGGATCCACTCACCAAGGCCTGCTTTCCCAAATACGATTTGAGAGATTGTGGGATGGTTAAGTATGAGATACTACAACTAGTGTTGTATTGTTGGGTATTGGATACTACAACAGATGGCCTTAATGCAAGTGGGAGATTGTTAGTTATATGTCTAGGCCATTATTGTACATGAGATATATATTATAGTGGATTCTAGGACATATATCGGGAAGACTTTCTCGCTCGACATGATAGTATGCTATCTGGTTGTTCTTTACCTAAACATGGAGATTAGTATACTGATACTGTCTTGCTCTCACATGTTGGTAAAGCCCTTAGAATGTGTACTTGATTTCTAGGATTATGATGTAGATCATACTAGTAGGGCCTAGCTAGTCCATGAGTTCATCCTTCAATGTTCCTAGTCGTGGGAATATCGGGACGGGGCATTGATATTTCAGAGTAGACTAGCGTATATCTTCTCGACCCATATGATGGGCGATGTCACGACCCGAAGGTACAGAACGTGACCGGCACTTAAATTACGAAGCGTCTAGAGGCACCACGTAATCTAAGTAAGCCGAAGCCCAGAAATCTAAACCATAAAAAGAAGAAGTAAAGGAAAACATATAGGAAAACAAGTTTAAAAAAACAAGATCAAATTTTCTCAAAAATTTCGGCAGAGTCTCCTTTGTAAAAACTGGCCCCAAACGGGTACAAACAAGTATAATATATACAGACGATAAAATGGCATCCCCAAGCGGGAGCTAGCTCTACGCCAACAGGGGGAAACAACCACACCAAGCACAATAATATATAACGCCAAAGGGAGAGGCTCAAAACTTAAAAGAAAACAAATCCACCAGATACTAGAATAATACAAGCGCGACTCTAAAGTCGAAATAAATAGCTGGTCCTTTAACTTATCAAGTAATACAAGTTTGGTTAATGGAGCTTAATAGATACCAATGAAATAATAAAAATACAACGGCGGTCCTGATACAAATGAACCAACCTACCATGCAAATCACCCTGGATGAAATGATGTGCCAGCAAACTGCCAAGGAAACCTGTACATCGGACCTGTAATAAAATTTGGCACAACGGGGGTGAGTTGCCAACTCGTGAGTAAAAGACATCTAAGAAAAGAAATCGAATGCACGATACTGTCCTAGGTCATAATAATACACTACTATATCACTAGTCATCTAGTAATGGCAGGGTAATGAACTACGTGTAAGTGCAAATGCTCCGTGCTCGTGTCAGTGCCTCAAATAGTAATATGTCATGTGAATGAGTATGCATACACCATGAATGTAAAACAACCAATCCTGAAATCTGGATATATCTGTATAAGAAATCTTTAACCTTTATCAAGGGAAAATTGGTATAGAAATCTGAAATATCATCGATGAAATCCATGATAATCTGTGTCAAGCATCGACACAAAACAAGTAAAGCTCAAGTCTCAATACCTCATAGTCTCAATATCTCATAGTCTCAATATCTCGGGCTCCGTCAGTCCGGATCGGCCCATATCATCAAATCTCATGACAACGGTCGGTATCCTCCGGATATCCGCCGCGCCAGGCATCACCAGTAGGTAGTCCTCCCCTGCCAAGCTCATCGTCTACAACTCGATCTTCTTGCCCCGGGGTACCATACCGGGCCCACCATGTACCCGAGACGGTTCATCCACTCCTCGAATCGGGTCTCGAAATCCAACAGAAAACATGAAAACTCATGGTGGACGACACATACATCATGAGAAAAGAAAACCGCAACTTATATTTTAAGAAAAGAGGAGGAGAAAGAGAAGTTTTTATATACATTATTGCGGTTTTCCCCAAAATCCAGAAATCTCATCGAAATCCAAAATCCCAATATCATGAGTAAGCAAATGATAAGTGTCGGCATAATCCCCACAATACTGCATGATAACATGAAAATGTGAATGCATGAAATGTCTAAGTAATTAATGCAATGTCTAGACTAACACCTGAGAGTAATCACAATATTATATTGATCTAGCCTTTAGTTGATTCTACCAATAAAAGGTAATATGTTCTAAAGTATACGTGACATTGCAATTACCGATGATGATGTGTGTGAGCTGGCAAATAAGTGTACGTGGAATATGCGCATCATCGGTAATGGTGCTGGTGTCCTAGCAAGCAGAGTTTCATACTGACTAGAAAAAAACATATGTATGAACATGCAACATGATGATTACGATCTGAATGTATAGATGGATGTGTAATAACCACTCATTGTAATATCCATGCCTAAGTACAACTATATAACTCGATCCTAAACTAGTATCTATCTAGCCCCCAAGGGAACTAAACTAAAGGACTAGTCGATAAGAAATAAAGGTCCATCTAAGGTCTGGGTACATATCTCTAATAGTCGGCGATCCAGTCTCAATAGCGTTACGTATGTAGTACGACTTCCTCGAATTAAGTGTGCGGATCCGTCATCACATATATACCTCGTACGGTAAAATCCATCGTACGGCATCCCAATATCGGGGTACGGGTCAAGTATCACTTACGTACAACATCATTCGTATAATATCATCATTAATTAATGTCATGATCAAGGTACTGTACTGTAATCGCATACATCCCAATATCATCAATCATATATCATTGCCAGCATAAATATACATCGTCAATTTATCCTCAGAAATATCATGTCACACATATCATATCGTGATTAAGTCACACTTATATCATATCGTAATCAAGTCACACCTATATGATATCGTAATCAAGTCACACATATATCATATCGTAATTCAGTCACAGGTTACAGTCCGGTTTCTATTTTAGAGTCTCATGTACCTCAATATCATCACCACCCATTATTGTTTTTGTATACATATCCATTATCTCATTTTCTAATGATCCGCTAACATCATACACGACTGTATAGCCAAGAAATTACGGCATCAAACCCAGTTATATTGGTTCATCCCCAAGTATCATATCACATCCTTATATCACATATACATGCTGTGTATATATATACCTACACATAACCCTATATATATATATACACACACACACACATACACATATACACCAAGTCAAGTTTCTGTGTGTGCATGTGTGTGTATCTACCCGAAACCTACGAACCTCCTCCAAAATATTCATCCTCTGGTAAGGTCTTTCTAAATCAGTCTAGTCCAACCTAAGGTCATTACAAGGGTCCTACTCACCAAGAATCTAAGGTCACGTCTGGCTTCCTAATGACAATAAGTAATATTCATATTCTACGTTTGCAGGGGTGCTAAACGCCATCCACCCGACTTCCCCCTTAGATATACATCTACTCACCTAGTCCTTGTCTGCCGAAGACGGTGTCGCCATCCTCTTCTTCATCGTCTGAAGTCCACGAGAGGGGTACCTATACGCAAATATATATAATATCGTAAACTGAATCACGGACAAAATCAAAACGACGCACGAAACGCGCATAGGTTAAAACCTATGTCCCGCTCATGCAAAAGAACCAAATATCGCTCGATATCGGCGTACAAACGCCGATTGATCGAGATAAAAACCAATAAACAACTTGTAGTTTCAAAACCCATTATTTAATATATAAAACCTGATTTAAATCATCGAAACCCTAAAATTGATCAAATCATCCAATTCCGAAAAACCTTGAAAATGTCAATTTACCGTTTTACTTCAAAACTTGACGTTTAACTAGAACTAATGGTCATAATACTCATTAAATAGCATAACTAGCTTATATAAACCATTACTATATTTTTAACACCCTAATTTGCATTAAATTGAAATTCTAGTTTGCAAACTTGCCCGATTTCGATACTTTTAAGCAAAATTTAACAATTTCACTTCTAGACTTGATTTTGCATATTTTAAATCGTTAAACAACTCCTTGAACCCTTAAGGATGTTCTAAAACCCTAACTTTATTTTTAATCCCACGTTTTAAATAAATTTTCAAAACCTAGTTTAATAAAATAGCAATATTGTGACAATTTTTAAGGTGGAAACTAGAAATTTATAACTAAATTATTTTTCACACTCAATTTACATATAATCTACACACTAATACCACAATCTAATAATAAAAACCCCAATTATAATTTTAACTAACAAATTTATATGTTTTGTAGAAATCTAGTTTACAAAAAGAACCTAATTAAAACAATTTAAATGCAACACTAGCAAATTGGCTACTAGATTAGGTTTAACATTTCCTAATAGGTTAAACAACAATTTTAGATCAACACCCAAGAATGAAAACCCTAATAATAATTTAATAACCATATTCTAGAAATTTAAATCTTAAACTTAAAACTATATTAAACAACACAATAATCAATTTTGGATTAAATAAACAATACTTGACAAAAGGATTAAGATTTTACCTCAACAACTTGAGATCCAAACATGCAACTTGACCTTAAAATATGGCTCTCTTGCTTCCAATTCCAAGTTAAATAGGAGCAAAGAAAATTGGATAGGGTTTAGTGATGAATTTGTGCTAATATATGTTGATTTTTGATTGATTTTTGGAGACTTTTGATCAAAAATTGAAGAAGGAGGAGTTTTGGGAAGGGGGACCAGGTTTCGGCAGCAACTTAGAGGGGGAAAAGAAGGGAAATGAGGTGTGTGGATGCATGTAGAAAGTTCCACCATAATATCCTTCTTTAAGTCTTTTCATGTTTAATTCATTTTCTTTTCATTTTTCCATTTAACCTAAATTCTAGAAGCCACTTGATGAACCAAGTGAGAGGGAGGGCTGCCAGGGCCGGCCACAATGGTGAGAAGGAGTAAAAGAGAGTGTGGGTTTGTGGGTAAGTGTGGAGACTTTAAAAGAAACACTTCTTTTAATTAATTTGCTTATTTTTTCCCTTTTTCCAATAAACCATTCTATAATTATCTAAAAACCTCATGACACTCCAACTCAAATCAAAGCAACATAAAACATTTTGTTTTAGTGTGTCATGGTGCCCAAATTTTAAATTAACCCATTTTCAATTTGTAATATACACTAATTTAATGTATAAATAAAGCATATGTTAATATTTAAAATAATTAATTTAGGAAAAATATTTAATTAAATTAAAAATTTTAAGTCACTAATAAACACCATTTACTAGTAATTACATAATTAAAATAGGTCTTTTTAATTTTATAACGAAAAATAATTACGGTTAAGTTTTACGAAAAATACGTTTTATTTTACCGAAAATCAGAAAATTCACTTAAACGATTTTATTTATTTAATTATTTATTTAATTATTTTTAAAACGTTACAATCTTCCCCCCTTTAAGAAATTCAGTCCCCGAATTTAAATTAAGACTTCCTCCCAATTACTAAAACATTCAGCCAAAACACTCAAATCACCGGGTCTCCGAAATCATCAATACATAGCTAAAATCAACTCCGTCAAGCATAACGCAATTATCGGAGTTATAGTGAAAATGAAATATCAAAGCCCAATACGAAAATCAACATAATATAAATCAAAACTATAAGTTATATATAGTTCGCATCATAGTAAAATCGGCTAAATATCTTAATAAAGAAGCATGCAAAAACCCCTTTTGAAAATCGCCGTGCGATGCACGTGTCACGGCACAAGTAGCGGACGTTTATTTTTATAAAAATAGCTATACATATTTATATCTTTTATTTAACATACACGTCCCGCCCGGTTACTAAATCAAATAGTAATGATTATAAAAACATACTGCTCAAACTGAAATCAATCCCAATCGCATCATAAAAATATCATGTGCGTCCGGTGCGCACTGAAATCGAAACCAAATACAGATACCACGAATATGCACAGAAACAAAACTGAGTGCAACGGGTTTGCACCAAAAACATCTGTCAAGTGCAACGGGCGTGCACGACACTAATATCAGGTGCGCCTAATCTGCACAAAACCCCGATTTAGTGCATCTGGTGTGCACAAAATTGCATCAAGTGCGCCAAGTGTGCGCAAGAATCTCATTCAAGTGCATATGGTGCACGAAAACATACACCGAATATAAAATCGAAATCACAGTACGAAAATGCATGAAAACTAGGTCGAAGCATATGTCAAAATCATGTATAACTCATATGCACGAAATCAAATCAATATCTCAAAATATATAAAACCAAATCGAGTGCACTGGGTATGTACACAACAACATCAATGCAGCTGATATATGAAACACGAATAAAGTGTAATGAAAGTACACATAGGAAATACCAATCGTAGCACAATGTCCTCAAAATACCAAAATCCAAACAACGGAAATATGAAATTCAAATCACCAAATCACAATTATAAACACTATCGTCAATGTGCGCCTCTTTCCTCGGATGTCGACTGCTTTGAACTCGTCTCTTCATAGGTGTGCTGACTGCGCTACCAACGGAAATACTCATATCTAGAGTCTCCCACGTAATCTATCCCTTCACCTGATATCCGGACTACATTAAATTTTTTGATCGATTCATCAAAATCCCATAATTCCCCGAGAGCTCAACACTCAAGTACAGTTTAAAAATATCCAGTACATGCCCCAGCATCTGCGGACCAGCCGTAGAAGGGCAAACCCAAGCCTCACTAATGGTACCGCGGAACCACCGTAAACCCTAAGGTTCAAAGGCATTCTCGTGGTCATTATATCGAGTTAGGGTTTCATTCTTCTAGAGGGTCAATAGAAATACCTGCATGTTCTTCCAAATACCTTAAATTTGGGGAAATGGTTTCTGACAATCGTTCGAACCCTTTAACTTCGCCTGGATGGCGTGTGAATACCCTTCGTCCGCACGCAAAACAATGCTTCAATCCTCAAGAATAAACGATACCCTACTGGTCATCACATACGAGCCGTAGCTCCCTCTGCCCGTGCGACCGTGGTAACAGAAACCACCAGCCGATATCGACGAAGATAGATCGAAGGAACGAATAGAATACAGTGCAAAGAAATGTACATCCTAAGGCTTCTTAAGCAGAGTAGCGTATCGTAAGTATGCCGTAGATCATACCCACGGTACGTCACTCTACCTAAGTCACCTACTCCATCAACCAAGGGTCGCCCTAGACTTATACAAGGTTAAACCTAGCGCTCTGATACCAACTTTGTCATGACCCGAAGGTACGGAACGTGACCGGCACTTAAATTACGAAGCGTCTAGAGGCGCCACGTAATCTAAGTAAGACAAAACCCAGAAATCTAAACCATAAAAAGAAGAAGTAAACGAAAACATATAGGAAAACAAGTTTAAAAAAAACAAGATCAAATTTTCTCAAAAATTTCGGCAGAGTCTCCTTTGTAAAAACTGGCCCCAAACGGGTACAAACAAGTATAATATATACAAACGATAAAATGGCATCCCCAAGCGGGAGCTATCTCTTCGCCAACAGGAGGAAACAACCACACCAAGCACAATAATATATAATGCCAAAGGGCGAGGCTTAAAACATAAAAGAAAACAAATCCACCAGATACTAGAATAATACAAGCGCGACTCTAAGGTCGAAATAAATAGCTGGTCCTTTAACTTATCAAGTAATACAAGTTTGGTTGATGGAGCTTAATAGATACCAATGAAATAATAAAAATACAACGGCGGTCCTGATACAAGTGAACCAACCTACCGTGCAAATGACCCTAGATGAAATGATGTGCCAGCAAGCTGCCAAGGAAACCTGTACATCGGACCTGTAATAAAATTTGGCACAACGTGGGTGAGTTGCCAATTCGTGAGTAGAAGACATCTGCGAAAAGAAATCGAATGCACGACGCTGTCCTAGGTCATAATAATACACTACTATATCACTAGTCATCTAGTAATGGCAGGGTAATGAACTACGTGTAAGTACAAATGCTCCGTGCTCGTGTCAGTGCCTCAAATAGTAATATGTCATTTGAATGAGTATGCATGCACCATGCATGTAAAACAACCAATCCTGAAATCTGGATATATCTGTATAAAAAATCTTTAACTTTTATCATGGTAAAATTGGTATATAAATCTGAAATATCATCGATGAAATCCATGAAAATCCGTGTCAAGTTCGACACAAAACAAGTAAAGCTCAAGTCTCAATACATCATAGTCTCAATACCTCATAGTCTCAATATCTCGGGCTCCGTCAGTCCGGATCGGCCCATATCATCAAATCTCACGACAACGGTCGGTATCCTCCGGATATCCGCCGCGCCAGACATCACCGGTAGGTAGTCCTCCCCTGCCAGGCTCATCGTCTATAACTCGATCTTCTTGCCCTGGGGTACCATACCGGGCCCACCATATACCCGAGATGGTTCATCCACACCTCGAATCGAGTCTCGAAATCCAACAGAAAACATGAAAACTCATGGTGGACGACACATACATCACGAGAAAACCGCAACTTATATTTTAAAATGAGAGGAGGAGAGAGAGAAGTTTTTATATACATTATTGCGGTTTTCCCCAAAATCCAGAAACCTCATCGAAATCCAAAATCCCAATATCATGAGTAAGCAAATGATAAGTGTCGGCATAATCCCCACAATACTGCATGATAACATGAAAATGTGAATGCATGAAATGTCTAAGTAATTAATGCAATGTCTAGACTAACACCTGAGAGTAATCACAATATTATATTGATCTAGCCTTTAGTTGATTCTACCAATAAAAGGTAATATGTTCTAAAGTGTACGTGATATAGCAATTACCGATGATGATGTGTGTGAGCCGGCAAATAAGTGTACATGGAATATGCGCATCATCGGTAATGGTGCTGGTGTCCTAGCAGGCAGAGTTTCATACTGACTAGAAAAAAACATATGTATGAACATGCAACATGATGGTTACGATCTAAATGTAAAGATGGATGTGTAATAACCACTCATTGTAATATTCATGCCTAACTACAACTATATAACTCGAGCCTAAACTAGTATCTATCTAGCCCCCAAGGAAACTAAACTAAAGGACTAGTTGATAAGAAATAAGGATCCACCTAAGGTCTGAGTACATATCTCTAATAGTCGGTGATCCAGCTTCAATAGCGTTACGTACGTAGTACGACTTCCTCGAACCAAGAGTGCGGATCAATCATCACATATATGCCTCGTACAGTAAAATCCATCGTACGGCATCCCAATATCGGGGTACGGGTCAAGAATCACCTACGTACTACATCATTCGTATAATATCATCATCAATTAATGTCATGATCAAAGTACTGTACTATAATCGCATACATCCCAATATCATCAATCATATATCATTGCCAGCATAAATATACATCGTCAATTTATCCTCAGAAATATCATGTCACACATATCATATCGTGATTAAGTCACACTTATATCATATCATAATCAAGTCACACCTATATGATATCGTAATCAAGTCACACATATATCATATCGTGATTCAGTCACAGGTTACAGTCCGGTTTCTATTTTAGAGTCTCGTGTACCTCAATATCATCACCACCCATTATTGTTTATGTATATATATCCATTATCTCATTTTCTAATGATCCGCTAACATCATACACGACTGTATAGCCAAGAAATCACGGCATCAAGCCCAGTTATATTGTTTCATCCCCAAGTATCATATCACATCCTTATATCACATATACATGCTGTGTATATATATACCTACACATAACCCTATATATATATATATACACATAAACATATACACCAAGTCAAGTTTCTGTATGTGTGTGTGTGTATCTACCTGAAACCTACGAACCTCCTCCAAAATATTCATCCTCTGGTAAGGTCTTTCTAAATCAGTCTAGTCCAACCTAAGGTCATTACTAGGGTCCTACTCACCAAGAATCTAAGGTCACGTATGACTTCCTAATGACAATAAGTAATATTCCTATTCTGCGTTTGCGGAGGTGCTAAACGCCATCCACCCGACTTTCCCCGTAGATATACATCTACTCACCTGGTTCTTGTCTGCCGAAGACGGTGTCTCCATCCTCTTCTTCATCGTCTGAAGTCCACGTGAGGGGTACCTATACGCAAATATATATAATATCGTAAACTGAATCACGGACAAAATCAAAACGACGCACGGAACGCGCATAGGTTAAAACCTATGTCCCGCTCATGCAAAAGAACCAAATATCGCTCGATATCGGCGTACAAACGCCGATTGATCGAGATAAAAACCAATAAACAACTCGTAGTTTCAAAACCCATTATTTAATATATAAAACCGGGTTTAAATCATCGAAACCCTAAAATTGATCAAATCATCCAATTCCGAAAAACCTTGAAAATATCAATTTACCGTTTTACTTCAAAACTTGACGTTTAACTGGAACTAATGGTCATAATACTCATTAAATAGCATAACTAGCTTATATAAACCATTACTATATTTTTAACACCCTAATTTGCATTAAATTGAAATTCTAATTTGCAAACTTACTCGATTTCGATATTTTTAAGCAAAATTTCACAATTTCACTTCTAGACTTGATTTTGCATATTTTAAATCGTTAAACAACTCCTTGAACCCTTAAGGATGTTCTAAAACCCTAACTTTATTTTTAATCCCACGTTTTAAATAAATTTTCAAAACCTAGTTTAATAAAATAGCAATATTGTGCCAATTTTTAAGGTGGAAGCTAGCAATTTGTAACTAAATTATTTTTCACACTCAATTTACATATAATCTACACACTAATATCACAATCTAATAATAAAAACCCTAATTATAATTTTATCTAACAAATTTATATGTTTTGTAGAAATCTAGTTTACAAAAAGAACCTAATTAAAACAATTTAAATGCAACACTGGCAAATTGGTTACTGGATTAGATTTAACATTTCCTAATAGGTTAAACTACAATTTTAGATCAACACCCAAGAATGAAAACCCTAATAATAATTTAATAACCATATTCTAGAAATTTAAATCTTAAACTTAAAACTATATTAAACAACACAATAATCAATTTTGGATTAAATAAACAATGCTTGACAAAAGGATTAAAATTTTACCTTAACAACTTGAGATCCAAACATGCAACTTGACCTTAAAATATGGCTCTCTTGCTTCCAATTCCAAGTTAAATAGGAGCAATGAAAATTGGATAGGGTTTAGTGATGAATTTGTGCTAATATATGTTGATTTTTGATTGATTTTTGGAGACTTTTGATCAAAAATTGAAGAAGGAGGAGTTTTGGGAAGGGGGGACCTGGTTTCGGCAGCAACTTAGAGGGGAAAAAGAGGGGAAATGAGGTGTGTGGATGCATGTAGAAAGTTCCACCATAATATCCTTCTTTAAGTCTTTTCATGTTTAATTCATTTTCTTTTCATTTTTCCATTTAACCTAAATTCTAGAAGCCACTTGATGAACTAAGTGAGAAGGGGGGCTGCCAGGGCCGGCCACAATGGTGAGAAGGAGTAAAAGAGAGTGTGGGGTTTGTGGGTAAGTGTGGAGACTTTAAAAGAAACACTTCTTTTAATTAATTTGCTTATTTTTTCCCTTTTTCCAATAAACCATTCTATAATTATCTAAAAACCTCATGACACTCCAACTCAAATCAAAGCAACATAAAACATTTTGTTTTAGTGTGTCATGGTGCACAAATTTTAAATTAACCCATTTTCAATTTGTAATATACACTAATTTAATGTATAAATAAAGCTTATGTTAATATTTAAAATAATTCATTTAGGAAAAATATTTAATTAAACTAAAAATTTATAAGTCACTAATAAACACCATTTACTAGTAATTACATAATTAAAATAGGTCTTTTTAATTTTATAACGAAAAATAATTACGGTTAAGTTTTACGAAAAATGCGTTTTATTTTACCGAAAATCAGAAAATTCACTTAAACGATTTTATTTATTTAATTATTTTTAAAACGTTACAGGCTATGGATGATCCTATATCCATTGGTGTTTGACATCAGAGATGGTATACGGATGCTCAGTAGAGACTGGGTACACTGAACGGACTCGACGAGAACTCCTAGATGGTATTATACCTCACGTCAGATAGCAGTTCTCTGGTGACACTGGTGCAGGTTAGTCTGCTGACCCGAGATCGTCATAGAGTCTTGTGTGGCTCCCACTGTACTTTGATTTCCTCCCTACCACGGTTCTACTGAGTTGTGTAAACAGGTGGTTTTTGGGTACAGTCCCGAGTCACATAGAGGCAATGAGCGATAGGAGGGGATTCGTCTCTCTCGGTATTGGGGGTTGATGTTGCGCTGTACTCGATTGGCCATAACTGAAATCCCTGGCCAGGGTAGATGTGATTTACCGGTAAGTGTTACCAGTAGTTTCTCGCCCGTTATGGACCTTATATCGGCATGACTTATCAAGTTACTGGGGTCATATGTTTACCACCCCTAGACTAGATATGCAACATATCAGACGAACAGATCGGACTGTACGGTAAGTGTTACTGATTGGATTCGTAGGAGTATGAGCAGGCTTGCTTGTTGATCTTCTGATTGCTCAATACCCGGGTGGCCGTTACGTTTAGCAGATCTCTTGCTGCTTGTGAGTGTTTGATATGATCATCACCTACTGCGGGTGTATTGACGAGTCTTTCGAGTCATATACAGAGGTTTCCTGGCTCAAGCGAAACGAAGTAGGAGCACATATGAGATATGTGCGGGATCGAGATTAATACGCGTATGTGATACCGTATTCTATTCTCGTGATTTGTATCATCGGTCGGTTATATACGATATAGCCGGGTTATCGAATCAAGAGTTGATTCGATAAATTGATACACTAGATATTAGTCGGTTATATGTGATATGACCGGATCATTAAATCAAGTGTTGATTTAATGATTTAATGTATAATTAGATATTTGATATATTACTTTACATTAACTAGTATTGGCTCACTTAAGGTTGTTTTTCTCACTTGATGTGAACATAGTGTATATGTGATATATGTGTACATGATTGTATCATGCTTGATGATATATGCAAACTTGGGTGTGTGTATGAATTACACCATGCTACCAATAATGAGGGGTTTTAATTATCTTAGTAAATCAAAATGAGGTGGAAATTGGTCATGACATGAAGCTTTTGGATAACCATTGACCAAGTCCACTTGATTTGTTTTACTTAAGATATTTTAAACCTAACCATTATTATTTAACCATGGTTATGTCTCTACAATGATTAGTATATGATACTAACTCACCCATGGTTGCATAACTTATTTTTATTCACCTTGGTTTATTTTCTTGAGTTGCTTTCTTCATCTTCTTCCTCTTGCTCTCTAGCTCCATGGAAAATGGTGAAAATGAGTGAGAAAATAAAATCTAAAGTGAGCCCACTTCCTAATTCATTATCCTCTACTACTTGCCATTTAGTTTAGGGTGTTCTCTTCACAAAGATCATTACCGAGTGAAGGGTTAGCTTAAGTTTGATTCTCCTCGACGTAGATCATTTTCGGCCTCGAAGACTACGAGCAAGCTTGTTCATTTCTCCGAGGGAACCCATACTAGAGTTTGGAAGATCGATGATCGCAATGAAAGGACGTCAACACGGAGTTTTAGAAGTGAAGGACCGGTCTACAAAGGTTGTATTTCTTGTTCACTACTTGTAATGGTAGATTACATGTTTTGTTACCCTAGTTTTCTAGCATGATTCTTTGGATGTTTGCTTAGCACCCCCTAAAATTTTTATTGTGGCATGCTTGATACTTGCAAACCCTAGGCTAGGTGCTGAGGAAACCCAACAGATTTATCCAGTAACTCACTGCCGGCGTACTGTCGAGTCTTTAGAGTCCCACATAGAGGGTTTCCTTGGTTCAGGTGAAATGATGTAGTAGCCGTATTGAATACGTGCAGAGTTACGATCTATTGATGTACTTTGTATCCGGACTTTCGATCGGACAGTTGGTAATACTAGCCAGCTCGGGTTTGAACCGGATTATTAAATCAGGTATTGATTTGATAATTTACATATATGTATTTCGATATGTATATCCTAGTATTACGTTCTTCGTGTTATTCTATCTCTTTAGGCATTCGTATTTTTATCCAAATGCAGGTATGTATATACAGTAGAATGTAATCCGTATTTTGTTACGGATAACATTCTAGAAGGTGGCCACCTCATTATGCTTTTTCCATTTATTTGATAAATGGAAATGAGGTGTAAAGTGCGAGGTGAGGGAGTATGGTGAGGACCATGCCTCAATAGTTGACAAATGAATTCTTTATTCATTTGTGGCAACTATTGAAGCATGGGTCACATTGTTTATTCATGGATATTCATATACAAAACCATTATGGGGTTTTTTCTCTCTCATGGTTGCTCATTTCTTTTGTGCTCACCATTTTGCATCACTCTCTTCTCCTTCTCTTGAATTCCTCCACCTTCATCATTTTCCACCTCTCTATACTCTCATGTGTTGAGAAACAAGAGAGGAGACAAGATAAAGATAGTAGAACAGTTAGAACTTCACACTATATTCTAGAGATCTTGGATTAGCATCCTAAGTTCTCTAGTTGCTCCTTTTGTTACTTGGAAAGGAGCTAGAGCCATGGATCACATCACTCGGGTGGATCATCTTCGACGGAGGAGGACCGAAGAGCAAACTCGATCCTGAAGTACCGATGGAGCGAGCAAAGAAGATCAAGCACGTTCAGTTTGGCCAATAGGAGCACATGATGAAGAAAGAAGACCGAAGGATACGAATCGTTTTGTGAGGTTTTCTTATCATAGTAGATAGCACTCAAAGTTTAGCTAGTTAGGTTTATGAAAAGATCCGGTTTTAATTGGGTTATTCTAGCGCCATTTTGAAACTCCTAGAAAAATTTTGTTCTGCAAACCACCACGTTTGATGGCTTGGGCGTTAGGGTAACCCAACAAGATGGACTACTGTTGTATCATACCCATACTTGTCTATTTATATTCTTTTGTATCTAGTAAAATTCCATCGACTTAGAACTTGTATATTATGGACTTAGAAGCAAGACTTAGAGTTTGTGTGTTTGTGGGCGTCGCACTCGTTAGAGTCGACTTTTTATACTTGTTGATCTTGTTTCGCTTTTCTTTTCTTCACCATTGGACATCATATATTATCTCCGTGGTTGCTCCGTCGTTTGGGCGTGGAAGCTAGCTCCCGTTAGGATGCTTTTTATATTATTATGCTTGTATCGAGTTTTATTCAAAATTTACAAAGGATGTGCTGCCGATTTTTTTAAAACGTCATAGATACTTTTCAAACATGCTTATTTGGACTTAAATGTTCATTTTAAACTGGTTCCATTTAATGACTATTTTTAAACTTCACCTCCAATATTTTCGTAAAAAGGTTTAGATTCCGGGTTTTTGACTGACTTGGACCGCGTCGACGTCTTTAGATGTCACATGATATAAGTGTCGGTCATATGCCACTTTCGGTTGTGACAAATATGCAGGCTAAATATCAAATGTATGCAAATTTGGTGTCGATAGAATAACCAAGATAAAATATGTGACACCAAACCACTAGTAAAAATTGTACGCATTAGAAACTGTTTATTAGGTATCGTGTAAATATATTCGGTCCCTAAAAAATTATTAAAGACCATATATATTATACGTTCTCTAATGAACGGTCACCAATATATTAATGATCGTTCACTTAATATTAGCGACCATTCGAAAAGGTCGCTAATAGGTCAATTAGATAAGAGCCGCGATGGCCCCTTCATCCTTCTCATTCCCTCCAATTTTTTCCTGAGAGGTAATTCCCCACCTCCTTTTTCTTAAAATTTTCAAAAATATTATCAAATCTAACCCAATTTTTTTTATATGTGTTATTGTTGCAATTGATGATGTAAGAGCTTGCAATCACGTTTTCTTTTTTTCAAATCCGGACCAAGATTAGTGTTTTCTTCTCATAACCTTAATTTTTTCAATCAGATTAATAAATTTTGAAATTAGGTGATTTTAATATGTGATTTGTGTTAGTTTTTATATATTAAATATAGAGAATGAGGAATTGAATCGGTTGTAAAATGATGGGTTTGAAATTATGGTTTGAAATTTATTATGATTTTTAGGTTGATGGGTTTTAGAATTGAAAATAGATGAAAAATTGAAATATAAATTGGGTAATTTAGGTTTAGAGTTGAAAATATAAGTATTATAGGTAATCGATGAATTTACTTATTAGATTAATTTATGGTAAGATGGATTATAGGATTATATTAGATGAATTTAGGGTAAAATGTTTTATAGTTAATATTTAGGGGGGCACATGTGTGTTTGTGAGTATATGTAAATGTGTGTTTGCGCGAATGTATGTGAGCGAGTGTGTGTGTGTGTGTGTGTGTGTGTGTGTGTGAGCGAGTGTATGTATGAGTGTTTGAGTGTGTGCGCATATGTATGAGTGTGTGAGAGTGTATGTGTGTGTGCGTGCGCGTCCGCATATGAAATATTTCAAAAATAGATTCATCCTAATTTCTAACTTGTATTTTGTAAATTTAACAATTCGATATTCTTTGTTTTTTAAATTTAATAATTTGATATCTTGTTGCTTATGATTTTTTTCTTAGATTTTTAATTGTAGCATAATTTATAAACCAAATCAAAATAAAAATCAAATCCTTTGATACTAATTAAACTATAGTAGATACATAAATCAAAACTAAAATGAAATTGATTAAGAAAAATTAACACTAATTAACCTATAATATTAATTACATTAATTCAGAAATCTTAATTAAGACCAAATAATAGTGAACCGAGACCCTGATTAAAAAACAATTAAATAGAAAGTCATGGGATACCCTAAAATTTTGATTAGAAACGCAACTAGGGTTTTCTATTTTTATTTAATTAGTAAGTTTAAAATCAAAAGCTCTTAAACTTATTTAAGATCGACCTATAGTTTCTCGTCTGACAATTGGTGTATGTCAAATCTTTTTCCTATCAAATTAATACGATCACATTATATATTTGTGAGAGTTGAGCGTCATATTCAATTTTTTCAAACACAAGTATAGTATTCGATGAGAGAATTTGACATACAATAATTATCGGATTTTTCCAATTTGGACATGTTACGAATGAAACAAGACTCACATCTTACATCCTTCTATATTTTCGTCCATTTCGAGAAGTTTTGACAGTGCTTTCCACTTGTTCCCCATATACAGATTTATGTACGAACACGAGAAACATGGGGAAAATGCTGCCAAAATTTTCTCAAAATGAACGAAAAACAGGAAGATGTGAGATGCAAGTGTTGGAGATAGTGCCCTCATAGTCAATTATTGGATCGCAGGTATGTGATTGCAATGATTGTGGAGGACCTATACCGGTAGGACAGTCTTACTCGAGATGATAGTATGCTATCTGGTTTGCCTTTATCAGTCGTGTACATGTTCAGGTGACTGATTACATGTTACACTTTGATAGAGCCCTTAGGATCTTGCTTTACTACCAACAGTATGATGGCGATCATATACGTGAGAGTTGGGTAGTTTATATGCATATCCTTAATTGTGGTCCCTAGTCGTGGGAGTTTCGAGACAGGGCATCGATACTCCGGAGTAGACTAGTGTATACAATCGAGACCCCGACGAGGGGTGGTGGCCGGTCTCACAAGCCACTGGTGTCAGTTGGATCACCTAAGATGTATACAGGTGCTCATTGGGTTATGAGTGCACCGGACAGGACTCGCCGGGAATCTGCTAGTTGGTATTATACATATCGTCAGATAGCAGTTCCCTGGTGACATGTGTACAGGTTAGTTCATCGACCTGAGGTCGTCATTTGTCTCATGTGAGTTCCCACTGTGCTTTGATTTCTACCCTACCACAGCTCAAAGGAGTCGTGCAAACAGGTAGCTTTTGGGTACAGTCCCGAGCCATATGGAGGCACGTGAGCGGATCGGCAGGGGATTCGTCTCTCCCGGTATTGGGGGCGAGATCGAGCTGTGTCTAGGAGAGCCATTACACATAGCCCACGGCCGTGGCAGGAGATTTACTGGTAGGTACTCCAGTAGTATCTCAGGGTGTTATTGGGCTACACACCGACACGACTTATACTGCTATTGGGGGTCTGACGTTACTAGCCCCTTAGGAAGATATGCGATACTCATAGACGAACGGACCGGACTGTATATACATTGTCACTGTTAGGCTCAGTAGGGTTTCCGGATGAGTTCGCTCATCGGCCTCCCTTGAGGTCAGTCCATGGGCAGCCGTTACGCATAGCTAGTGCCGCTGACGGTTTGTGGTTAAACCCACTGCCAGGGTACTGACGAGTCATTAGAGTCCCCCACAGACAGTTTCCCAAGTTCGGGCGAAACGTTGTAGAGGCCGTATGGTTTTATAGCAGGGTTCGGAAAATGCACGTGCGTTTACGCACGTGTCAGTTTTCGGGCAGATGATACTGGTCGGCTTTGGTTTAAGCCGGATCCGAGTATTGTATTGAGTAGATATAATATCTTTGTCTCAGTTGCATTTGTATTCGGTCATAATACAAATGCGGGTATATTTATACAGTTACGGGGTTATCCTGAAAGTCGTTTCAGGATCACTTTTGGAAGTTGCCAGTTTCCAGTTTTCTATCAGCCGTCTTTTAACATTCGGTTAAAGACGGATCTATCTTTTCTTGGATAAGGTTGTGTCGTGATTCTAGAAGGTTCTAGAATGGGTGACTTGGCATGGTGAGTCATTAGTGCATTAATGGAGCCATTAATGCAATGGTGACTAGGTTAATGAATCACCATTTGCATTAATGAGGTTTTGTTTGCATGAAGGATATTTGTAGTTGATCTTTTCTCTTATGGTTACCTCCCCCTCTCCTACACTCACCCCCCCCCACCTCCTATATAATGGCCGGCCCCTCCCCTCTCTCTCTTACACACTCACTTGATGTTTTCATTTGGTAAAAAGATTATGATAGATTTTGGGGTGTATGGAATTTCACAGTTCATTTCATTCCATCACCCGATTCGAGTGGCAACTTCATTAACCGTTCGTCCATAGCTTTGGACGGAACGAGGCAAAGTCTTCTACTCATTCTCTACATCATTCTTGGTCGTCTCTTTTAGCAAACTTGACGATCGAGTTGCCTCGAGTCAGAGGCGGGAGCCCGTTTAAAGAATCAGTGACATGGTGCCACCTGGACGAGCAGATCGGAGATCGAAGAGATCGGAGCAGCCGCAACGGAGCGTAGGATGATGGTTAAAGAACGAAGGACTCGGATCGTTCGGTATAACCTTTCTACACTCTTTACAGTTTGTTAGTTTAGCAATAGTGGCAGATCCGGGTTAAAGTATACGATAGCGCCAGTTAAAAAGATTTTGTTCCGCATTTGGCGTCTGTAGACGGCCGGGGCGCTACCGTAGACTTACAGTGGTATCAGAGCCTCACCATTTTGCTTTACTAACTTGTGCTAACGCGTTTAAAATATCGATCGAACCGGAAATTAAAAACCGCATTTTTTCATTTTCACAGTTTCTGTCGATTTTAAATGGTGTCCTAAAAATATTCCACATATCACAGAAATCTGTGCAGGGTTTTATAAGAGCACCGACAAAATTTGGGCACGTGATTCCACCAAACCACCGCAGAAACGCGGCCAAACCCATGGTTTGGCCGCGCATCCGCGGCCATTTGGTAAGATCATGCTCCCAAATTTATACAGTGTGTTCTCCTCTGGAAATTGGGGTTTTTGGTATATATCTTTTGGGCCCAGATTTTGTTACTGTTCACCAGTTGTTCGTGGGGCCCACTTTGTGATATTTAGTCGATCGAAATTTAAACATGTTAGTTTATAGTGCTTACATTATATCTCCGACCGGGAATGTCATTTGATCGGTAAACCGCGTCTGATTGCTATAGTTCTTTTAGACGGGTTTGCGAACGTGACATTCGCGTTGATGTTCTGTGTTGTGCTGTAATGTTGCGGATTTGTCGTGGTGGATAGCAGTGTGCAATGGTAGTACAGTTTGAGTTTATTTGTACATTTGATATTGCGGAGCGAGCGTCCAACTTGTGGACTGCCGTCACTGCCTGTTGTATAATATTCTTTTGGGGCACGACCAGGTTGCGGTCGATGTACCTGTTGTACTATTTTTCATTACTGTACTAGGTTTTGTCCCGAGACGGAGTGCACGGATAGCCGGGTTCTGGAAGGCAACGGGTCCGCATCTCATGGTTTTGAGAGGCAGAGGGGCCCCACTCTAAAATTGGCAGACTATTCGCCGTACTCGTAGGGGGTACAGGTTGACCCAAGGAGGGGTGCCCAAGCTTACCGGATTCCGTGAAGTGCTGGGTGGTCCATTCACTTTGCTGTAGGGGGCTGCCTCGCTTCAGGTTTTGGCGGGTGACTTGCTGCACCCGTAGGGGTCTAGGTTTCATTGCACAGGCTATCCACACGACAGGGGAACGTCGGGTTTCAGCAGCGGCTCTGTGAAACCTGGGGATCCCAGATTATCTGTATTGTTCTGTGATGCTTATTACTTTTCTGTAATGTTGCATATTATCACGCCTGGAGAGATTATTATATATTGGTTTATATACTATTAGATGTTGTATATGTTTTACACCCGCGCTAGTCCAGTCCCCGCTCTGTCGTTAGTTAAGTAACCTAATGGATGATGACGGGACCCAGTGACGAATGCGGATGGCATATACGTACATTTTATTTTCGTTCTTTTCTGGTGTGATTATTGATGGGACTGCGTTGATTCTGATCAATGCAAAGTAAAGCAAACCTGTTTACAGTTGTTGGAACAAATTTAAAAAGTGTTATTACAAAGACGTTTCCTTTTGTTTTGCATAGCGGTATTCAGTGGAATATCCTGCACCTCATTCGACGGGGTAAGGGCCGATATCCCTTCACCGGGACTGACCCCTTGGGCAGAAGTTTGCGTCAGGGTAATAACTTCACTATAGTCGATTACATGTTGCTTTGCACCGCGATATTCAGTGGAATATCCTGCACCTCATTCCACGAGGAAAGAGCCGAGATCCCTTCACCGGGAGTGACCTCTTTAGCAAAAGGTTTTCGCCACTATATTTTAAAAAGCTATCAGGTTCCTTCAGCGATATCAAGTTCACTGCGTTAAAGGTTTTTCGCCAAAAACCAGCCGTAGCCCTCCGTCACTTCTTTTTGGTATTCAGTGGTATTCAAGCTATGTATTTTGACCTAACGCCAAGGCATAGTGTTTGGTAGCTGCTGGGTATTCAATTGTTGCATAGATAGATGAGTTGGTTTGGGACAGCCGTTCTGCCATTTTGACCTAACGCCAAGGGCATGTGCGGGTGGGTTCAAATTAACAAGATAGTGACGGGTAGAACTTGGCATGTGACTTATGACATTTTGACCTAACGCCAAGGTTATAAGAGCATGGGGCAAAAATCATATCGGGAGTTTCTAAAGAAACTGAAACTTGCCAAGTATGCGCATACCTTCTGGAGTATGAGTAACGTGGATGCATTCCATCACGTTATCATGCGATGAGAGTTGGATCCCGATTCCCACTGATGAGTTGGTTTACTCTTCGGGTGATCCCGATTGATTCTTCTTTCAGGTTTGGAGGAGAATTTGACAGGACAGTGGGAGGTTTCCGGATTAGATAAAGTGATAACCATTCTGATCTAGGTTAGAGTGCACGCAGAGTGTTTCTTTTCTCTCTCTCTTTGGCAGCGACCTTTGACCGACCCTAGACTATGACTCAGTGACCAAGTTGACCGAACCTTCTTAAAATACTGGCTTTTGGATTGTCTATGTTGCATAAGTCATTGCCACTCCTTCTTTTACCCTTTGTATTTCTCAGAACACCCGTATTACTACGGATATCCACTTCCATTGGATAGATCCATCGTATGGTTATATACGAACTCGAAGGGACTTCTTCGATGATGGATCCAGGTTCAGGAGAAATAGAATTGGTTTATTCAGTTGTCTTTTATTATCACCTTCTCTCAGGTTGCGAGGGCTCCTTGGTTTAGGAGAGTACACCTATTACGCTTATTGGATAGTCTTATTCCAAACCATAGGCAGGTGCCGAAAGGTAGGGAATGAAGAAAACCAATTAGCCTAAGTAGGGTGTGCAGAAGGTAATATGTAAAGACAAAATAAAGGGATTAGAAAGAGGGCAAAGTAAATTGCGACTGATATCATTCACGACCAAAACTGCGTACTTCATCGCCACTCCTATTTCACCTTTAAAGGAATAAGGTATTATTCAGTTGTCTTTTATCATCACCTTCTCTCAAGATACAAGTACTCCTTGGTTTAGGAGGGTACACCTATTATGCTTACTGGATAGTCTTCTTCCAAACCATAGGCTGGTGCCGAACGGTAGGGAAGGAAGAAAACCATTTAGCCTAACGATGGTGTACAGAAGGTAACGACTAAAGACAAATAAAGGGATTTGGTGAGATGGCAATAAAATATACGGTTAAAGTCATGAATTGGATTATGGAAGAGACATTGCTATGAATACCAGGATACCCCTACGAAACATTTTCATGTTTCAGTGCATTGTTAAAAGAAAACTGTTTTCCCGATTAGATACTTACTCCAAGGGTATGTATTTACCAGGTTTCATTCTCATATCTGTATGGTTTTACAGATGATGAGCGGGAGTACGTTATTGGGAATTAGGTGATCATCCTCATTATATCGGAATTCGTTGTAATTGGTGATATTTGAGGAAATCGCCAGGGTACAGTTTTCAACCTACGACGCACAGGTTTTGAGTTGCTCAACTCAGCGGACTTATACAGAGTATTGTATGTTGTCCAAGTGTCCATCAGGACAAAGGGGTAGGTCCTCGCACTATGTTATGTTTACTTATAACTTCTCTAGTATTTAGACAAGTGTTTCGTAGAAATACAAGGTCTAAGTTTTGAGAAGTTGTGGGTATAAGAATAAAGTAGAGAACCAGGTGTCACAAGTATCAGGATTCTTCAAAGAGATCGAAGATGTAGATTCTTATGATTGGTATTCAGATAATAGTAATGGTTTTGAGAAACTTGTTTCTCTTTCGGGTTACTCATAATTGGATGGATTCCTAAGTTGAGTAATGCTGATTAGCCTCTTTCCATTAAGTTGATATGCACTGGAGACAGCTGCATGATTGAATCTGGTTCCAATTAAATAAGTGCCAAAGTTTCTATATTGGATATAGAATGGTTCATACCTTAAAAGATATTAAGGTACGGGAGTTGTCCAGCTTATGCTTAAAACCAGACTCTGGATAACTCAGGGCACGTTTCTGTAATGGCTGTTTGTGGGTTGACCCTGGCTATGACGAGGGTTGATATTCTACCATTTGGAAGATCAATAGTGATATTGTTCTTGACTCGCCACAGTTTTAGTAAAAATGGATCTTTTTCAGAAAACAGTAGTGGGAGTATGGTAGAACTGGAAGTGATTCAAGAACCGCAAACGATTACGGAAAATTTAATAGGACCTAAAGGTTCAATCAGGTTTGACATTCCAATAGCCACTCCGCAGATATGGTGGGTAACCTCAGACACCCGAGAGGTACTCCGGTAGCCTCAAGGACGGTGACAGGGAGGTTCTTATCTACCCAGACTTGACACTACTGTTGTTCCAGGCTATGAGACCCGGTAGGAGGGTTGTCGTAGTCAGTGGGAGCAGCAGAAGCATAGTGGGCAAGTAGCTTATGTCTATTTATAGACTAGAGCAGTTATAGCGGAGATAGATCATCTAATTTTGATGTGACAGTCATAGGTTTGACTTCATCAGAATAGGGGATGGATCTGTTAAGAAGGTAGTAGGGTGTGATGTCATGGTATTTGGATGACATACACAGAGTAGGAAGTAAAATTCGTATACTACGATCGGTTGTACTGTGGTCGTCACACAGTTGTTTCTCCAGACAGGATATGGATATAATATTTGACATTCTGGTTTCTGGATCTATGGTTTTAGATCTAGATTTGGGTAGTTTCCCAATGTGGGTACTTTGACAGATATTCTAATGGTTTTTAGAATAGTTGACTCCTAGCATGATGGTGTACCTGCAGGTGATGGAGTCACCCTCTCTAAAGGTGTCTTACAGACTAAAGTGGAGAGGGATGGGTATGATTGGCAGATCACTTGCTTAGGCAACTGAGTCAATCATGAGATGTCAAGTACCACACCAGATGTTGTTTTTGCACTAGATGCAATAAGTTTGTATTAATCCAATCCTGGAGAAACATAAGGAAGCAGTTTTAGAACATAAGTAAATGTTCTGCGGATTTGATAACGGCGGCCTCCTTCGGGAGACGATTATCATTCCAGGCTTCAAAGGTGACATGGTTGACAGAGTGATTGCCAGAGTTATAGTTTTTCCCTCTGACGAGGGACAGTATTATGGACAGGTAGTCCAAGAGGATACTGTGGGAGGCTTGGTGCAGGATACTGATTAGGTTCAGTGATCGATACAGTCTAAGAAGTTTGGATATGGAGTTCATTTATGAACTAGGTCCCATCAGATATCCATACATATTCTAAGACAGGTATTACTCAATTAAGGAGATGGCTTTCTCCGCGAACTTGAGATTAAGAGAGATATAGAAAGAAACATCTAGGCGGATCCACTCACTGAGGCTATTTCTCGAACACAATAATTTTACAAACGGGCTTTGTGAAACTGATTAGTAGAGGAGTTGGATGTTCGTTTTCACACGGGCTGTGAGTAGTCGACACCGCAATAATTAGCCTTGAGTGCAAGTGGGAGATTGTTGGAGATAGTGCCCTCATAGTCAATTATTGGATCGCAGGCACGTGATTGCAATGATTGCGGAGGACCTATACCGGTAGGACAGTCTTACTCGAGATGATAGTATGCTATCTGGTTTGCCTTTATCAGTCGTGTACATGTTCAGGTGACTGATTACATGTTACACTTTGATAGAGCCCTTAGGATCTTGCTTTACTACCAACAGTATGATGGCGATCATATACGTGAGAGTTGGGTTGTTTATATACATATCCTTAATTGTGGTCCCTAGTCGTGGGAGTTTCGAGACAGGGCATCGATACTCCGGAGTAGACTAGTGTATACAGTCGAGACCCCGACGAGGGGCGGTGGCCGGTCTCACATGCCACTGGTGTCAGTTGGATCACCTAAGATGTATACAGGTGCTCATTGGGTTATGAGTGCACCGGACAGGACTCGCCGGGAATCTACTAGTTGGTATTATACATATCGTCAGATAGCAGTTCCCTGGTGACATGTGTACAGGTTAGTTCATCGACCTGAGGTCGTCATTTGTCTCGTGTGAGTTCCCACTGTGCTTTGATTTCTACCCTACCACGGCTCAAAGGAGTCGTGCAAACAGGTAGCTTTTGGGTACAGTCCCGAGCCATATGGAGGCACGTGAGCGGATCGGCAGGGGATTCGTCTCTCCCGGTATTGGGGGCGAGATCGTGCTGTGTCTAGGAGAGCCATTACACATAGCCCACGGCCGTGGCAGGAGATTTACTGGTAGGTACTCCAGTAGTATCTCAGGGTGTTATTGGGCTACACTCCGACACGACTTATACTACTATTGGGGGTCTGACGTTACTAGCCCCTTAGGCAGATATGCGATACTGATAGACGAACGGACCGGACTGTATATACATTGTCACTGTTAGGCTCAGTAGGGTTTCCGGATGAGTTCGCTCATCGGCCTCCCTTGAGGTCAGTCCATGGGCAGCCGTTACGCATAGCTAGTGCCGCTGACGGTTTGTGGTTAAACCCACTGCCAGGGTACTGACGAGTCATTAGAGTCCCCCACAGACAGTTTCCCAAGTTCGGGCGAAATGATGTAGAGGCCGTATGGTTTTATGGCAGGGTTCGGAAAATGCACGTGCGTTTACGCACGTGTCAGTTTTCGGGCAGATGATACTGGTCGGCTTTGGTTTAAGCCGGATCCGAGTATTGTATTGAGTAGATATAATATCTTTGTCTCAGTTGCATTTGTATTCGGTCGTAATACAAATGCGGGTATATTTATACAGTTACGGGGTTATCCTAAAAGTCGTTTCAGGATCACTTTTGGAAGTTGCCAGTTTCCAGTTTTCTATCAGCCGTCTTTTAACATTCGGTTAAAGACGGATCTATCTTTTCTTGGATAAGGTTGTGTCGTGATTCTAGAAGGTTCTAGAATGGGTGACTTGGCATGGTGAGTCATTAGTGCATTAATGGAGCCATTAATGCAATGGTGACTAGGTTAATGAATCACCATTTGCATTAATGAGGTTTTGTTTGCATGAAGGATATTTGTAGTTGATCTTTTCTCTTATGGTTACCTCCCCCTCTCCTACACTCACCCCCCCCACCTCCTATATAATGGCCGGCCCCCCCTCTCTCTCTTACACACTCACTTGATGTTTTCATTTGGTAAAAAGATTATGATAGATTTTGGGGTGTATGGAATTTCACAGTTCATTTCATTCCATCACCCGATTCGAGTGGCAACTTCATTAACCGTTCGTCCATAGTTTTGGACGGAACGAGACAAAGTCTTCTACTCATTCTCTACATCATTCTTGGTCGTCTCTTTTAGAAAACTTGACGATCGAGTTGCCTCGAGTCAGAGGCGGGAGCCCGTTTAAAGAATCAGTGACGTGGTGCCACCTGGACGAGCAGATCGGAGATCGAAGAGATCGGAGCAGCCACAACGGAGCGTGGGATGATGGTTAAAGAACGAAGGACTCGGATCGTTCGGTATAACCTTTCTACACTCTTTACAGTTTGTTAGTTTAGCAATAGTGGCAGATCCGGGTTAAAGTATACGATAGCGCCAGTTAAAAAGATTTTATTCCGCATTTGGCGTCTGTAGACGGCCGGGGCGCTACCGTAGACTTACAGCAAGTGTTGCATTCGTAATAGGAATTAGGACCTTTATCCCTGACAGCCATGAAACTAATTATTCGTCCCGACCTTTTGCCGTGAGTACTTATGACAATCTTAAATGATTTTAGATGCTTTGATACATCCACATCATGAAATTTAATTTAAGACTTGAAAATTTATTTAATGATGAGCTTATAATAAACTCATAAGATATGTTAAGCTTATATTATTATCTGTGTTATAACAAATGAGAATTCTTCCGGATAAATCATTTATGCACAAGGGAAAAAAAAATAAGTATAATTTGAGAGACACCCAATTTAAAGACGGGCTTAAAGCCTTTTTAGATTACGCAGAGATGAACCCAAAGCGTAGCCGAAACGGACTCTTGTTCTGTCCTTATAAGAAATGTAAGAATAGAGCCCGTTGTCGACGTGAAGTGATAGAAGAACATGTATTTGTAGAGAGTTTTGAATCAAACTACATGCATTAGAATTACCATAGCAAGGGAATACGTAACGAGAAAACGAGGATGGATAATAAGACCACAGCTTCGCAAGCTGAATTGCCGATGGGTGACAGGATGACGCGCATGAGATGTTGAAAGATTTATTTGTTGGAAAGGAAATGAATGATGTTGAACCGTCTAAAAGCACCAGTGAATTAGAACAATTACAGAAACTTCTGGAGAAAAACGAAGAAGATATGTACAAAGGTTGTACGGAGTTTAGTAGATTGTCATTTGTAATAAGGCTCCTCCATATGAAGATGATCAGCGGGATGGCTAACAAACACTTTGACGTGCTTCTTGATCTCCTACGCAAGATAATTCCTGAAAGAAAGGAAAGCATTCCAAAGAATCATTATCAGGCAAAAAGGATTGTTAAGACATTTGGTTTCTCGTATGAGAAGATCGATACATGTCCCAATAACTGTGTACTGTATCGCAGGGATTACGCGTCTCTCGATGAGTGTCCCACTTGTAACTTATCTAGGTGGAAAAATATTAAGAGAAATTCAAACGCAAAAACGTCCGATGTCAGCAAAAAGAGTAAGAAAACATCAACCAAAGGATTATATTTTGACGATAGAAGTGGCGGGAGTTAGTGAGGTAAGCATATATATATATATATATATATATATATATATATAGCTAATATTGTTTCGAAAATTATAATTTGAGTTCATATATTTATATATTTATTTATTTCGATTCACAGGATTGAGTGAGCCGCAATTGCAAGTGATTTAGAGATTTTTTCGTTTTGTTGGGTATATATATAGTGTATGTATTGTGTTAGTTTATTTATGCTTATTTATTAAAAATTTAGTTCATATGTGTTTGATTGAGTTGTTGATATTGGTGGGTATATCGTGGATAATTTTTACATGTTGGTATGTATGCGCATGTGTTCGTATTTATTGTTGATCTTGTTGGATATATTGTGCATTGTGCATATATATTGATTTGTATGCGAAACGCTATTGTGGCGTAATATATTGTGATATTGTGTATTATTGTATTGAATACATCATTTTTCTGTAATTTTTTTCAGGAAAAATATTCATTAGCGACTGTATAAACTACAGGAACGGTCGCTAATACCTCATCAGCGACCATTCGCTGATATTAGGAAATAAGTAAATTCGTTGAGAAGTCCACGTGTCTGCTTATTAACGACCGATGGAAATGGTCTCTGATACATTTATTAGCGACCGTTCGTATTAGAAACCATTCATTAACGGTCGCTCATAGATGTATCAGCGACCACCAAATCAACGACTGTTTTTACCGACCGTTTAAAATATAAATGGTCGCTAATATACATTAGTGACCGTTCATTATTTTTTTGATACTGTTTCATACGGTCTCTAATAGTGACTGTATGTAGTAATGAACAACTATTTATATTTTAGCTATCATTAAAACAAAATGAGAATGGATAATACTAACACATGAAAAACCATAAGCGAACATATCCTAGTGTGAGTCAATAAAAATCAACATGCTTCCTCATCTAAAAAGAATGGTCGTGTCGTTCGGGCATGAGTTGTCGGACAGCTATCTCTTTCAACGTCTAAACCAAACCCAATTTTTTTTCTTCCAAAAAAACGAGTGGATTTGTGGCCCATTCGCATAGAAGAGGCTCACTGTCTCCATCTCTCTTTTGTTCTTTGTTGGTTAGAATCGCATAGCAATGTGTTGCTTAGGAACACTTTTCTCTATAAATATCATGTTCATTATATCGCCTAATCAAATCTTGTGTAATTATCTAAAATGTGAGATAAAAGATGATGATTGTAAAGGAGAATTGGAAAATTAAAAAGTAAATTCAGAGCATGTGGAGGACGTATCAGAAACTTGGTGTCTGAAAAAAGAAATAACAAAACAAAGGCAAGAAAAAACACTTATCCGAACTAGATTAAATTCTCAAAAATCTTTTGAGAAGTTTATCTATTCTCATGAATTTTCGCTTTCGAAATAGCCACTGCCTTGCCAATCAAGAGTTAAGTCTATGGAAAGGTGATGATTCATTTTATGGTCCTTGTGCTCGATCGGTGCATTATTAAAACAATTATACAGTCATGTTTGTTTCCCCTTGAGATAGGACCTTTTTGGTAACCGAACTTGTACCTTCTACCTTGAAAGAGAAGTTCTGACATAAATTCTATGCTCATTTGGTAACTGTACAGTTAAATGTGGTGATTAACTTTACAGGAAAAATTAAAAAGGCACTTTGGAAAATGGGGACGGAGAAATCGCCCCGGGCCTCATTGTCTTCCTATTTTATTTACTCGGAAATTTTGGAAGATTATTAGACGTTATACGTTTATTACGGGTTTCAGAGACGGATAATCTAAGTTGGGAGAGATTTAATTGCTCAAGCATTACTTTTATTCTAAAGAAGAAAGAGGAAAAGCGTCTTAAGGATTATAGATCAATTAGTCTTATAAATTGCTCCACTAAGATTGTAGCAAAAACTATGGCGAATAGATTGCGGGGGGTCCTGAGAGGAATAGTCAGTGATACGCAGATAGGGTTTGTGATGGATAGATATATTATGGATAAGATAGCAACGGCGAACGAGATGATCTAGGACACCAACAGGAGAGGAAGGGGTGGTTTGATGTTGATTCTGAGAAGGCGTATAACTTGGTGGAATGGAATTTGCTGACTTGAATGTTTGGATCTCAAAGGTTTTGCTCGGGCATGGAAAAAGTGGATTGAGGGGTGACTGTGTTCTGCGTCGGCTTGTGTGAGCATTAATGGAGGGGATACAAATGAGTTCAGGTGTTAAAGGGGTTTTCGTCAAGGGGATCCGCTGTCTCCACTTATTTTCACTTTGGTAGCAGACGGTTTGGCTAATATAATTCAACGATGTAAGAGTATTGGTTTGTTGATCGGGTTAGGTCCGGGGGATTCACGGTAAGCGGTGATCAATTTGCAGTATGCAGATGATACTCTGCTTTTTAGTCGTCTATGCGAACGCAAGCTAATCAACTAAAATGGATCTTGTAGTCTTTTGCAATGTGGTTGGGTCTGAAAATTAACTTTAATAAGAGTTCGGTGGTGTGTCTGGATGCTGAGGGGGACTGGAGGCAGCGATTGGCATTGATCATTAATTGTGTGGTGGAAGAGTTCCTGATTAAATAACTTGGGATGCTTTTATGCTCAATTCAGTGCTAACTTCGGTACCAACATATTTCTTGTCATTTTATTTGCTATCGAATTGGGTGGTTAAACGAATTGATTGGATTAGACGGAGTTTTCTTTGAAGTGGGGCTTCTGTGGAAAAAAAGAAATACCATTTGATGAAGTTGGGAAAAGTCCGCCGGTCGAAGAAAGGTGATTTTGGAGTGAAGAATATCAAAGAAATTGAATAGAACACTTCTTGGTAGGCGGCGGCGGCGGCGGATAGCAGAAGAGAATAAAGATTGGGTTGTCATTATTAACGTGGCTTATGGGAATAAGGGTGGGACAATAAACGCGCTTTCGAAGAATTCATCGACGACGTCCGGATTCTAGAAAGGAGTCATGTCCGTCAAGGAAGCATTTTTTGGAGATATTCGTACACAATAGGAGATGGCATGTTAATTAATTTCTGGAATGATTACTGGTGTAAAGATATAACTTTAAAGGAAAATTTTCCATGCATGTTTGCGTTGGCAAAACATAAGGATACATCAGTAATGAGCAATTGAAGAGGAACCAAGTAGTGGCCGAAATTTTCGAGGGCACTATCAGTTCAAAAACGAAAAGAGCACAGATCAATAATCGAATGCCTTCAAGAGTGGAAACAATTAGGAAAGGGAAGGCAGGATAAGGTTTTATGGAAGTGGTCGGCAAATAATTCCTTTTCTGTTAAGCCGTTTTATACGGTTTTAAACTATGGAGGTGTGCAAATGCCATAACTGTGTAAGATTTGGAAATTCTCTGTCCCTTCTAAGGTTAAGATTTTTATATGGTTGGCTTTTAACAATGCGATTTTGATGAAGGCCAATTTTCGTAAGAGAAATGGGTTGGTCCTATGCAGTGTGGTGTGTGTGATATAGACGTGGAATTGGTGGATCATTTGTTCATGACATGTGAGTCGCTAGACAAATTTGAGAGAGATTTGGGAGTGATATGGGTGCTAGGGTGTCTTTGTGTTCCTTCGTTGAGCTTTGGAGTCGATGGATGCAGGTTTTGGATTTTTGTTTTCACGAGTTGTGGCGCATAGTTGGGTCGGCTATTTGCTCGGGGTATTTGGAGGAAGAAAAATAATAGAATTTTTAATAATTCAAAAAATGCTATTTTGCATACGAATAATGGTATTGGGTCGAATATTGCATTTTTGTCCGGTGGAGCGGTGACGAAGGCCAAGAAAAAAGCAAAAATAAACAAGGAGCACGAGAAGTCAATGGATGGGATTCTTGGAGTGGCAGGACCCGGCAGATAGTAGAGAGGGTGTGGAAGTCACTTTGGGTTAAAGTCAAGTGTTGGTTTTGGATTTTCGAGAGGGGTTGTCTTTTGTTAAGTAAAGAGAAATTCGGATGATATTTTTGTCATGAGATGTTGTTTTATGTTTTTCTTTTATCTTATCTTTCCTTTTTGCGAATAACATATAAGTTTCGTTAAAATTTTCATTTAATGAAAAGCGGGGGCTTGGTCGTGCGTTTTGCTTCAAAAATGTGCTTAATAACTTTTAGTATCAATTTGAAATTAGATTCTCAGGCTAATTTGCTAAAGCGCAAAAGCCCAAAATCGAATCAAATCTTAACAATTATGTGAACTCCAAACATATATTTGAGCCTGATTATGCTTTTCAGCCCAAGCCCAAACTGATCATTGGGCTAACCCAACTGTGAAGGATCAGCTAATATTAAAAGGGTAAATTATCAAAAAGCCCCCAGCTTCAGACTCGTGTTAACACCCGGGCCTTTTTGCTCTTGTTTAAAAACTCATGCGCCCAATCAAAACCTCGTTATCAATTGTCTGTAATATCTAAGCAGTTGCAGTTGACTGTAATATATAAATTGTTGGATGTAATATCTAAGCAGTTGCATGTGATGTCTAAACAGTTGCAGTTGCCTGTAATATAATAACCGTTGCATATAATATCTAACCAGTTGCCTATAATATCCAAACGGTTGAGCAAATACAAGATGTAAATGAAACACAGTCCATGGTTTTTTCATAAAAATTTTGAATGGCAGACCCTTCCAACACCCTTCCAACAGTTTCGAAAATTCATAAAGACAGCATCAGAGCGGGTCGGAGGCTTTTTGACAATTTACCCATATTAAAATGATGATGATGATGATAGCAGCCAAGCCATAGTAATAATAATAATATATCTGTGTAACGATTAGCGGACAGAAAAAGATATTTTATGGAGCAGAAAATTGATGGAACATAGTTTCCTTCCACATACAATAAGTTCCTTTGCACATGCACATGTATATCAGGTGATGAGGGAGAAAGAGGGTGACGACACTCAACAATGAGCAATTAAGGCACCATGTGCTTCCTTTATATCCTACGAAGTATTTGAAAAGTTCAATTGCTTGCTATCACATCATGACGCATATATGGACTTGGATAATAATGAAGCGCAAGATAAAACATTCCAACTTGGTTTTTTTTTAAATATATATATTTTAAAAATATATTATTTAAATAGGAGGTTTAAATTAAAATTTGGAGAATAGGGTGGTTTGCCCCCCCCCCTTCCCACCCCACCCCACCCCACCCCCCAGCCCAGAATAAGAGGGCGGGTTTCTATTCATACCAGAATATTGCATTTTATACCGCCCATTTTTACGCTCGTTTGGTTATAGGCAGGTGCTTTTAATCAGTGTTTGCTACATATTTACAGGTTACTGGTTCTCAGCTCTAAACCGTGAAATTCATGGAAAAGTACGTCAAATTCCGGATTACTGCCAATAACAGATAAAACACGGGTCTCCACTCTCTATCCGTGTGTTGCCACACACCAGTTTAAGGGACAAAATGGCAAATCGATGTCATTTTCGTACGCAAAGCTCAATGTCAACACAAGATCCAACATATCTACGCGGACCTCGAGGAAATCATAGCAAAAGATCCACATCACATCACCTTTTGATCTACTGAAATTCTGGAAGAATTGTGAAGAGTTTCTGAGAAAAGTCATATACCACACAGAAGAGACCCACAAAACAAGGGATACGACAAAAGATGAAGGCACAAGCTCTCTAAATGGCCGCGGTTCCGCGGCATAAGCGCGCTTAGGCCGCGGAACCGCGGCCGTATAGGCTCTTCAGTGTACAAAATTTCAGGGGCTGTTTGGTAATTACATGTAGTGCCAGAATGTTGCCCTAGGTTCTCTGTTCCCTGCCTATAAATACCCCAGAACTTGCCAAGCCAAGGGTGTTCATTCTCATGCCCTCTTTTTGTTAGCTTTTAGTTTTCTTCTTCTTCTTCTTCTTCATCTTTCCTCCATTAAATTGTTGTGAGAGCTTTTGAGTGGATGTTAAATGAAGATGAGGGTTTTTGTATCATTCTTTTGGCTTAGTTTCCCCCTTGAGCTCTCTATCTTAACTTGATCTTACAACCTCTTAAGTGAGCTTGCAAGTTTAATCTTTGGTCATTGATCTCAAGAGGTTGTATCATTTTGTTCTTTCTTTTGTGCTTTATTCTCCATGAGTTCTTTGCCTTTTCTTGATCTTGCAACCTCTTAAGTGAGCTTGCAAGTTTAAGATTTGGTTATTGAACCCATGTCCTGTATTTGGTTCTATGGTTCTTATTGTTATTTTCTTGCTTATTTCTTTCTTGCTTTTTATTACCTTGCTTTACTTTCATGCACTTAAATTCCATGCACTTTTAATTACTTGCTTGTAATCTTTTCTTTTCTTTGTTTATCTTTTCTTTTGCTCTTTTTTTGTTCGTATTGTGAATGGTTGTAATTATTGTTGTTAAGAATAATACGATATTGTAAGTTAATGTTTCTTTGCTCGTTTCCTTTTCCCGTTATTTTCCTTTGAACTCCGCCCAAACGTTACGCAAGCGCTCCGTTAGGCACCCTACCCTACCAAGGTAACGGTGATTCCTAACCACGACCGGTTTCGTTCGGTTTGGCCGGAGGCGAAAGCAAGAGACAAGAACGGACGGACAAGGGTTAATAAGCCGGATTCCACGAATACCGTGCTTAAGTACCCTAATCCACGTTGTTGCCGATTTCTCTAGCTTCAATTGGTCAAGATTCGGCTCAAAGGTTTTGAGTGCAGATATCCTTAGCTTACACTTTCGTATCTTTTTCTTAACAACTTTATACTTGCATATAAAACACATAACAAACATATACACATTCTTTATTGACTCGTCTAAAACAAGAATGGACATACAACCATCTCCCTGTGGATCGACCCGTGCTCAACCGGCTAGCTGCATAGCGACACCGTCCTGATTGCGGTTATACTTTAGAACTTTGAACATCCGACACGCCAAAAGCGTGCGATCAAATGGCGCCGTTGCCAGGGAGACGGTAGCGTATTTTCTTTCTTGTTATTCGGGTTAATATTCTTTTTGTATATATTTATAAATAAAAAAAAATCTTTTTGTTATTTTCGATCATTTTTGTGTGCAAGTGTGCAGATTTTTGCAGATTTGCAAACTGCGATTGTGGGGAGCAAAGTATACGTTCAAGGTTAAGGTGATTACGAAGTACAGTGCCAAAGATCCGGGTAGTTTGACCCGCGCAAGCGAACTTTTTCAAGCTTACCGGAATTGATTCAACGGGGGTTTCCTATCCCAAAAACTTAACAGTACGTATTTCTTAAACACCTTCTTCTCAAATCCGATGCATCCAATATACTATTCTTTGCAGGATTCTTTTCAAGTTCGCTAGCAAATGCTAAAAATTGACTAACCCGTATTTGTTGCAGTGCCGCGCTTAAACTAAAAAAAACGATTGTTTGATTCTTTATAGAATTTTTATTGAATTGCGCATTGCATACATTAATACGGACCTAAGGGCAAGCGAACCCTACAACATACGGTAAAGGATTTCATCAGCTTTTCCGTAGCCTACAAATCACGAACTTGAGCATAACGTTTACCCGCACAAACTTTAAAAGAAACTAGACTTTAAACTTTAAGGATTTCGCGCTCATTAGGAGAAGTTAACTGTGTTTAGAATCTCGCTTAACGGTACATTGTTTACGGGGTGTCTAAGAAAGTGTTAACGGCAAAACCGCCAAAAGAGAAAGGGTTATTTAATTAAGGACCTTCGCGAAAGCGTCGGAAAACCTCCCCTTATCTCTGCACTTACCTGGCCTCGTGATCAGTGTATCTTGAGCCCGTTTCTCGACACAGTTTTACTTCGACAATCAAGTTCTGGAGCAGGTCTAGTTGACCTTGGTGAACCCTAGAACGATTAGGTGTGTGGTATTTTTGTGTCGTGATTGTTTTTAGTTCAGATTCTTTTTGTGTGTATATTTCAATGTTTTGTTAATAGCTAACTATAAAAAAAAAATTAAAAAAAAATTAAAATAAAATCACATTCTTTTTTCCCCTCCTTTTCTCTGCCTTTCTTTCTTTCTCTCTTCATATCATGGGTACCCCACCTCGCAAAACTCTTGCCGAACTTTGGTACCCATAACCAGACATTACTTCTTACGGTTCTTGCTTTGGCCGAACATCGAACGACCCCTCCATGCCCAAAATGTCATTGAAAGATTGCATGGACGCGTCTAGGACAAACACTTGCCCTCCGCATTCCACTTTGTATCAACCTTTTCAACCTCCCGCACCCGCTTATGTTGATACCCCTTTTGCAAGTCATCCTTTGTCTATCGCTGAACGTATTGAACAATCTCATAGCCGATCTTTCATTCCTTTCACCACTTCAAATTCTTGGGATCAACAATTCCATTCACCTTCATATCCAAATGTTGATCCTACCCCTGTCCAGCCATTCAATTCCTACCAGTCCTACCCGATTTTTACACCTTCCCTAGACATTGCTTCTGAATCGTCATTTGGGAGTTTCCAGTAGCAAAACAACTTTGAATCTTTTACTGAAACCCCTTCACAACCCATGTCTAGTCTGGAACAGTCTTTGGAAGACTTTAGGGTAGCGTCGTACCAACAGATGATGGATTTGAATGCGTCCATGGCCGCCCTCATACAACCTAATGACCCGGTAGCTAGTTTTCAACTAGCTCCAAATTTTCCAATGTATGAAGAGGCGGTAGGACAGGTTGAGAATTTGAGCGGAGAGAGTGAGCCTTATATGCTTCCGAATCAAGCCTACCCGTTTCAACTTGCATCCCACAACTCCGGTTTTGAATGTCTATCTAGTGTTCCAAACGATTCATTGATTAAAGATAGAACAGATAATGAGTTGTGTGACTTTGTAGTGTTTGATTTGCCCGATTGTGAAGGGTCCCTTTCGAGTGAAACCACACCCAATCCTTTTGACCTCTACACCTTCACTCTAGAACCTGAATTGATTAATATCCATGCTTTTGTTGAGGTGTCTGAGAATATTGATTTTCACTTGATTGAGAATATTGACGCCGGGAATATTTTGGATGATGAACCTGTAGATTTGGCAGAGTTTTTCTCTCCAACTCATCATCCCGAGTAATTAACTGTTTTTCCCGAACCCCATACGCGTCTTGATTTTGATGAAATTTGCATGGATAAGCTGAATTTTGAGGAAACTTTTGAGGATATTTTTGAGGATGAACCAGTTTTAATTGATGAGTCGGATTTTCCAATTCATCATGTTCCTTTCATTGACTGTGTACACCCTCTGGAACCTTTAACCGATAACCTTCCTCAATCACCTACCTCCATCCTTTCCATCGTTCCGACCTTGCAAGAAACCGTATCACTTTCATTTCATATGTCTGGTTTACCGAGTTCGGCGTACCCATGGTTTCTCACGAATCTTGAGGGATTTGACCCCATTTCTCGATGGGTTAATAGATTAGCACAATCGCTTTTTACACATCGGTCATCACAACTTGTGCTAATCTATTCACTCCATTTCCACCCTCAAGTTCGTATTCCACTTCCTTCTCCCTTCCGCCATTCTTCTTCTCATATACCGAGACCGTATCCCGCTTCTATCTCCATACGGTCTCGCGTAATCTCCATTTCTTTCCTCTTCACCTTCTTTCACCAACCCGCATCTTACAGAGATAGAATTTTTGAATGGTTGGTGTTAACTTTTGTCCTTTGTAAGGCCTTGTATAGCTTGATACTATTCTCTTTCCCCCTAATCCTGAACTTCAACGCTTAACAGTGGAAACACTGTTTTACTTAAGTTTGGGGGGACTCCTTTTTTTGTATATATTTTTTTTTTTTCCTTTTTGTTTTGTATATAATTTGTTTCTAGGGAGCGCCGACAATTTTGACTCTCTTGGTGTAGCCTGACAGTGAGGGCACTGTCAAGTTTAAATTTGGGGGTGTGCTCGGTAAGCTTTCTTCCTTCGCATTTATTTGTATATTCTGCATTTGCATACCTTATTAAAAACCCACAAAAATCGAAAATTTTCTAAAAACATAAAAACTTTTCTGTCAAGTTAGCTAGTGGGAGAACTCTGATTCAACATTTCGACGGTTTTGTTTGATAAGATAAGAATAACTAAATCTTATTTTTAGATTTGAAAACCTGAAAGATAACTCTCCTTTGAAGTTAACTATAGCTGATATACGTCTTTACATCACACTACACGTGTCGTGAGTTAGATGATAAGTCTTTTATGTCTAAAAACTTTTAAATGGATAAATGATTTTCTGAGGATCAAATAGGTTTGTTCTGAAATAAGTAATATCAAGAATAGTTTATGAAGTGAAGCGAAAATGAAGGAATGTTATTGATGCCTTAATTGGAACTAAGTCTGAAGAATAACCCATCTGAAAGTTGATTGGAATGATTACACACCTAACCCACTAAAACACGTCTTTTATCCAAAAAAATAACTGAACTGCCGGTTATATCTCCGTTCGCATTGAATCATCATGATTTTCACGCTAAATTGTCTTTTATTTTTGGGCCTAGGTAACTTGAGTAATTAAGTCCGCTGGGGTGTCTCTACACCTAATGCCCTAAAGCCAACTGGTTTGGGTGCATTAGCCCAAAGCTCATTAAGAAGCCTAGAAAGTCCAGATTAAAACAAAGTCAAGCAAATGTTCTCTCCGAGTTAAAATTCCTAACGGTTCTTTGTGTGAGAATAATCTTGATAAAAGACAGGCTTTTATAAAAAAATTTAGCGGAGATATGAAGGTTTTATTCTATGATAAAGACTATTGTACGTTCACAGAGGTGTGTATGAAATGAAAACAAGAAAAAGATGGAGTGAAAAATAAGACCTAGTTTCCTGTTAGGGAAGATAGAAATTCTGAAGTTGAAACTTTACTGGAAAACGAAACTTGAAAAATGCTTAACTCTTTATAAAACTTATGTGGTCCTTTTAAATTTTTTATCTGGGCTTTATTGTGTGACATGATGACTTTAATCGATCCTTCTGGAACTTAACGACACTATTTGCACTGCACGTAAAGACATATAAAATCTTTAGTTAAATAAGAAGCGAGGTGTGAAAAATAAGGGTTCGATAGTCAAGATTTAGGATCATAGAATTGTTATTTTCTGAAACAAAACTTTAGGGTTTGAATCATACTTATTTCGCAAAACTAGCTTGACCAGATTTTGTGGGTAGTATCCGCTGAAAACCCTCAGGAGACAACACTCCTCCTACTAGGGACACCTAGAGGTTTAACGGCTTGTTGCACGTGCTCAGTGCAATCACGTTCCCTGCGAAAGTGCGGTTAGGACCTTTTTGTGAATAATTGGTTTTGCTCAGGACGAGCAAAAGTTAAATTTGGGGGTATTTGTTCATACCAGAATATTGCATTTTATACCGCCCATTCTTACGCTCGTTTGGTTATAGGCAGGTGCTTTTAATCAGTGTTTGCTACATATTTATAGGATACTGGTTCTCAGCTCTAAACCGTGAAATTCATGGAAAAGTACGTCAAATTCCGGATTACTGCCAACAACAGATAAAACACGGGTCTCCGCTCTCTATCCGTGTGTTGCCACACACCAGTTTAAGGGAAAAAATGGCAAATCGATGTCATTTTCGTGCACAAAGCTCAATGTCAACACAAGATCCAACATATCTACGTGGAGCTCGAGGAAATCATGGCAAAAGATCCACATCACATCACATTTTGATCTACTGAAATTCTGGAAGAATTGTGAAGAGTTTCTGAGAAAAGTCATATACCACACAGAAGAGAACCACAAAACAAGGGATACGACAAAAGATGAAGGCACAAGCTCTCTAAATGGCCGCGGTTCCGCGGCATAAGCACGCTTAGGCCGCGGAACCGCGGCCGTATAGGCTCTTCAATGTACAAAATTTCAGGGGCTGTTTGGTAATTACATGTAGTGCCAGAACGTTGCCCTAGGTTCTCTGTTCCCTGCCTATAAATACCCCAGAACTTGCCAAGCCAAGGGTGTTCATTCTCATGCCCTCTTTTTGTTAGCTTTTAGTTTTCTTCTTCTTCATCTTTCCTCCATTAAATTGTTGTGAGAGCTTTTGAGTGGATGTTAAATGAAGATGAGGGTTTTTGTATCATTCTTTTGGCTTAGTTTCCCCCTTGAGCTCTCTACCTTAACTTGATCTTGCAACCTCTTAAGTGAGCTTGCAAGTTTAAGTTTTGGTCATTGATCTCAAGGGGTTGTATCATTTTGTTCTCTTTTTTGTGTTTCATTCTCCATGAGTTCTTTGCCTTTTCTTGATCTTGTAACCTCTTAAGTGAGCTTGCAGGTTTAAGATTTGGTTATTGAACCCATATCTTGTATTTGGTTCTATGGTTCTTATTGTTATTTTCTTGCTTATTTCTTTCTTGCTTTTTATTACCTTGCTTTACTTTCATGCACTTAAATTCTATGCACTTTTAATTACTTGCTTGTAATCTTTTCTTTTCTTTTGCTCTTTTTTTTTGTTCGTATTGTGAATGGTTGTAATTATTGTTGTTAAGAATAAATACGATATTGTAAGTTAATGTTTTTTTGCTCATTTACTTTTCCCGTTATTTTCCTTTGAACTCCGCCCAAACGTTATGCAAGCGCTCCGTTAGGCATCCTACCCTACCAAGGTAACGGTGATTCCTAACCATGACCGGTTGCGTTCGGTTTGGCCGGAGGCGAAAGCAAGAGACAAGAACGGACGGACAAGGGTCAATAAGCCGGATTCCACGAATACCGTGCTTAAGTACCCTAATCCACGTTGTTGCCGATTGCTCTACCTTCAATTGGTCAAGACTCGGCTCAAAGGTTTTGAGTGCAGATATTCTTAACTTACACTTTCGTATCTTTTTCTTAACAATTTTATACTTGCATATAAAACACATAGGTTAGAATTGAACAAACATATACACATTCTTTATTGACTCGTCTAAAACAAGAACGGACATACAACCATCTCCCTGTGGATCGACCCATGCTCAACCGCTAGCTGCATAGCGACACCGTCCTGATCGCGGTTATACTTTAGAACTTTGAACATCCGACACGCCAAAAGCGTGCGATCAGTTCCCAGAACCCGCCCCATATACAAATGTATAGGGGGCGGGTTCTGGGAACCCGCCCCCTTTTTTATTTTTATTTTTTTTAATTAATTGTTATATAAATTTAATTATAATTATATAATTATAATTATAATTATAATTATAATCTGATTATTATTATAATTATAATTATATTTATAATTATAATTCTTAAAAATAAAATAAAAGTAAATAAACGAAAAAAATATTTAAATTAAATAATAAAATTTCACTATATCAATATTTTTTACAGAATGAATCCGTCAAAAATTTACAATAACAAAAAATCCTATCCGATTTCTATCTCAACGGTCAAATTTATAATATCAAAATGAATCCGTCAAATTTCCAATGTTAAAAAATCCTATCTGTTTGTAAAATTTAAATACTATCTTTTTCCTTTTCCTTTTCCCTTATGAAATCGGAGAAGGCTTGACATAAGCCTATGCCTTCTGGGATGACTGGAGGAACCACCCGTTTCTTGGGTAGATGGCGGCGGCGGCGTTTGCGTCTGCTCTTCTGCTTCGGGTTCGGGTTCTGCTTCAGCAGCGTCTTGGACAGGCTGTTGATCCGCAAATCCTAAACCTGAATGTGGGACAGGTGTCGGATGTGTGCTGCCTCCCAACAACTCTGCGTAGGACGCTAAATCCATGTCCTAGCTGGGCAGTTGCAGCGGAGAACCTGTCCCGGTTTCATGCGGCTGATATTGCACAAAACCTTGGCCCCATGGCTACGCAAATCCTGACCCCCAAGGGTGTTGTTGTTGCGCAAAACCTGACCCCCAAGACGGCTGTTCTGCAAAACCTGACCCCCAAGACTGGTGTTGTTGCGCCTGTCCGGTATGCCAGGGTTGCTGCTGACGGTATGGTGATCCAAACCACCGATCCTGCTGCGCTGGATCTCCGTGATGCTGCGGCTCTGGTGCAGGGTCATACTGCGGCTGCGGTGCCGGTTCATACTGCTGCTCCGGTGCCGGCTGATACTGCGGCTCCGGTGCCGGCGATAAATGTTGAGAAATACCATATGAACCGAATACACCACCAATTAATTGGTCTACATTTGAAAATCGAGCCTGAGATGCCGGACCAGCATCAGCGGGTATGGTTCCTGCACCATTGTGTGTACGAGATGCAACCCACGAGCCTGTCGTTACATTAGAAATAAGACATAAGTATTGACCCATACAGCCGGATGTTAAAAAGTAATATGATATAAAGAATTCAACTTACCAAATCTCGTTCCATATGGCCTCTAGACTCGTACCGCGAGATGTTTGGGAAGTTGTTGGGGGGAGCAGAAAGATATCTTATGGTGACACGCTTATACCACTGTAGATATGCTTTGGTAGCGTCGGTGGCTGTGTGGTCACCTATTTGCTGTAAGGCAATACTACGCTTCCTATCCTCCCATCTCAGCAAATATTGATGATGATGCTCCCTCCAATCACGCTCCGTCTTTCCTCCTCGCATGTCTCCCTCTATTGTCATAGGCGAAGGCGGCGGGACAGGAATATGCTGCGATCTATCAAACTGTCGCAACACCCTATCCGGGAGGTGCATGACAACGACATTAATGCAGAGGAGTGGGCATCGAGCCCGCCAAACCGGCTCTCCTTCGAGACAGATGCCGGGTAAACGTTGTAGACGATCTGCTGTATAAGGCGTCCACAGAAACTGCGCAAATAACATAGTAAATTTTTTTTGATTAAGGTATTTCAAGATTGTAAAAAAAATTTAATTACCTAAGTTATGGTTACCTGAGCCGCCTCCATGCGATCCAACTCATCTCTATAGTACTTAAGTACTCGACGAGGAGCCTTATACGCTTTCTTCCCATTCCACCAACAGCCGAGCGGCTTTCCGGGGATATCCAAGCCAGTTATTTTTACATTCTCCGGTCTTCCTACATACATATGCTGCTCCTATAAATAAAGTTTCAAATTATAAGAGAGAAAACCAATATTGCAATTTTGCAAAATTCTAGCTGTGAAAAATAAGGAATTTACCTGAAGCAATGTAATGCATCCACAAATTTTATTCTTCGTAGGAGGACATGCCTTATCGAGCTCCTTATAAAGAAAGGCCAGGACCCCTGCTCCCCAAGCATATTGGCCACACACGTCAAAATCCGTTAGGAAGCCAAGGTATAAGGGATGAACATGCGTTGCTGATTGGTCCGGCATCAACCAAGAACCGATCATGTACAGAATGTAGGCACGTGCATGTCTATCTAAGACTTCATCGGTGGCTTCATCAGGGATATTACTAAATGTTTCTTTTAGCCAGTTTAAACTGATCTTATACCCTTTACTGTCGCCTCCTGGTGCCTGATATTAGCATTTTTTTGAAATATTAAAGCTAGAAATAATGTACAACATAAAATAGGTACACTAAAGAGGGGAATCAGAATGAAATTGTTACCTGTCCGAGAACAGACTCGGCATACGTATCCCAGTATGGGTGGTCGGTATCTGGACCAACAATTTTTCCTCCGACCAACCCAAGCCCATTGACCCGTAAACCGAGTGAGAGGCCAATATCCTGGAGTGTGATTGTGGCCTCACCCCATCTTAGATGAAAGGTGTGGGTCTCTTTTCTCCAGCGCTCAACCAGAGAGGTGACGAGGGCGTGGTCGATTTGGAAATGACGAATCAACGACGCTTCATAAAATCCGGCCCGTCTTAGCCGCTGGTTTATTCGTTGGTCGCTAACTATCCATTTGTCTGAGCTATGGGTGACGACGGTGAGATTATCTCCATCCTGCAAAATTAAATAATGTTATTTTCAACTATTAGAATTAAATGAAAGGTGTAATTAAAAAAAATTAACTAAGTTTAGAATATTTCCTCCCCGTGCAATATATTAAACGATCTGTGTTCGTTTTGATGCACAAGCTGAAATTTGTCGAGTGGTTGATTCTCCATTGAAATGCACTGGAGCAGAGATTTGTCGAGGGTTTTATCAAGTAGAGATTAGAAAGTGTGGTTGATTCTCAAGCTGATTTGTCGAGGGTTTTATAGAGGGTGGGCGGGTTCCAGGAACCCGCTACAGTAAAGAGTTGTTTGAAGAAGGCGGGTTCCAGGAACCCGCCCTCTTCAATAATTTTGTTTTTAATATATTTTTGTAAAGTTGTCTTGTCACATCAGTTTATTTAAATTTATTTATTTATTAAAACGTGAGTCTGTGTAAGTGTAAGTGTCACATCAGTTTTTTTTGTGTAAGTGTCAGAAGGACATCATATTGAAGAGGACGGGTTATTAAAACCCGCCCTCTTCAATAATTATTCACCATCGTACACTGCCAGTGTTGTCGTGTTATGCCAGTGTTGTCCCATCGTGTCAGGTCAATTAAGAGGATGGGTTGTTAGAACCCGCCCTCATCAATATCTTGCCGGCCCTCATATCCTATAAATAGGTCTCCGCTATACATTTCACTACCCATTTCATCTCTGTCAAATTTTCATCCTATACCGGTCAATATCCATTTACTTCGATCAATTCTTCTCCGCTATCAATTTTGTGTAAGTGTAGAGTTTTAGAAGAAGGTCAAGTTCAGTACCATAGTCTGCGAGGAGAAGCTGCTGGATAGGATCAAGACGGAACAGTTTATAAAGTATTGGAAGTAAGCAATCTTTTCTAGACGGAACATTATTAATAAAAAAACTTAAAAAGAAGGAGATCCAAGATTATCAAACTGTTAAGTGTAGGAAAAATAAATTAACTGTAATAGTAATGATTTTGGTTAGAAATGATTGGATCTAAAACAATACAGAGGAATAAATGACAATTTTGCTGCAAAAGAAAGCTTTTTGCAATTTCAACATAACATAAAAAAATATAACTGTTTTTTTGTGCAGGATTATGGCCTCCCCAAGTTTATTTGTTGTATGTAAATACGATGGCCAGGTTATCACAAGTGCACAAGGTCCCGAGTATATGGGCTGGTTCGCACGAATTATGCGATTGGAAGCATCAACGACTTATGATGAACTAGAGACTAAAGTGTTCAAAATTACGAAATACGATCCCCGTGAAAGTAGGGTTAAGTTAAGTTGTATATGGCCTATGTTCAGTGGAAATGCATTGGTTGAAATTGTAGACGATGCATCAATATCTTCGATGATAGATTTTGGTCTCTCAAGCACCCAGCATTCTTTTGAACTTTTGGTTCAGAAGGAGCAATTGGAAGTGTCAGATGCCCCTCCAACGGGTAATTTTGATGGTAATGCTGGAGATAGTTTCTGGGGGTACGGTCACATGGTCAACGATGACTATACACAACAATATTCAAACCTTCAAACTCATGGGTAAACATTTTATAAACCCATATTTAAACATTTTAGTAATACCAAGATACTAATATTCAAACATTTAATAAAATCCATAAATCCAGGTTCTCCCAGTCGACTACTGCAGTTACATGCACCCCAGAAGAATAACAAGGATTACTATACACAGCCTTCCACAGGTAAATAAATCTGAAACAAGTGATCATTTAGTTACGAAAATATTAAGGAATAATATTATAATAACAATTTATATACTAAACGCAGATTTCCCCACACCTCTGCATCATTCCAACACGATCCAAGTAGCGCATTCCAAGCATGTCCGTCCACATCTTTCCGGTCTTCTCTCCCCGAACCATCCACATTACACCGACCACAACCATCATATGTTGCACCCGAGCCTTATGTTGCTACGGGTGATATTGATATGTGTGGCAGTGATGATGATGAAATCGGTGAAGGTCATCAGGGGGAGGATAGCGTGGAATATGCCGCTGGATTGAATGAGGTAGCATTCTTTGATGGTATGGTTGCGAATAACGATTTTGTCGAACTAGAAGATCCCGGCCTCGATCCGCAGGAAGATGATGGTTGGGTTGACTTAGCCGTGGCAGAAGTAAATACGGCACCCTATTTGGACGCGACAGCAGCAAGCGACGATTGCATCAGTGTCGGGGATTTGTTTCAGGAAAAAGGAGATCTTATTTGTAAGCTGAAGTCGTGGTCTATTCAGCAAAACGTTACATTTAAAACCGAAGAGTCAAATAAGATGTACTATACGGTGGTATGTACGAAAGCTCCTGAATGTCAGTGGAGATTGCATGCATGTTGTTCCAAAAGAGCCAAAGCTTGGAAGGTCACGGCCTACAACCAAGAACATACTTGCATCAATTCTATTATGTTACAAGATCACTGGAATTGCACTTCATCTTACATTTGCTCGCTAATCATGCCACTAATCCGTATAGATGTAGCGATGACTCCCCGAGAGATACGGCTCCTGGTTAGCAGATAGCATAAAATTCAGATTTCGTATGTGAAGGCATGGGATGCTCGTAGAAAGGCTTTATGCAAGATATTTGGGGACTGGGAAAGCACGTACAACTCATTAGTCCCATTTATGGAAGCCATGAAAGCATCAAATCCGGGGACCGTATACCGGTTAAAAACCACAGAAACAGAGGTCGAAGGCTCTGTCAGGTTTCAAAGAATTTTCTGGTGCTTTGGTCTATGTGCGGCTGGTTTCACACACTGTCGGCCGGTATTGTGCATTGATGGTACGTATCTATATGGTAAGTACAGAGGCTGCATGTTAATTGCTACAGGTGTTGATGCTAATAACGGTATATTTCCGTTGGGATTTTCTATTGTCGAGGGTGAAAATATATCATCCTGGTCATGGTTTTTCCGTCAACTCAAAAATATCCCATCTGTTCTTCATAGAACAGATTTATGCATCATATCTAATAGAAATCTGGGAATACTTGCTGCAATAAGATCTGTATTTCTGACGACCCCACATAGGTTTTGCCTACGACACTTCAGGCAAAATTTTGATCGAAAATTTAAAAATTCGGATCTACATAAGCTTATGTACAGAGCCGGTGAAACGCCTGACCCTAATGTTCACGACATATACATGACGAAAATTGGGGAGATGAGTCAAGCCGCGAAAGCATGGTTAGATGAGTATCCAGTACGCATGTGGTCACAAGCACATGATGATGGGTGCAGATATCTACTAATGACGACTAATATGTCTGAAAGCTTCAACGGGGTCCTTAAAGGGGTTAGAGGTTTACCGATACAGGGGTTGATTGTTCGAACATTTTTCCGGATGAATACTTATTTTGTGCACAGAAGAGAAAAGTCCTTGGCGATGGAGACTCCGCTCACCCCGTATTACGAAGATATCTTTCGGAAAAGAGAACGCCGAGCACAATACTACAGATCCGAAAGGTTTGACACAGTGGAGTTTCAGGTAACGGGCGGTAATGGGAATCAATATACCGTGAACTTTAGAGATGAAGGGCTCTCTTCGTATACATGCGGTCTTTTCCAGCAACAACATTTACCTTGTGCCCACGCAATTGCTGCTGCGAGCAGCATGCATAACTCACATTACAATTTTGCTTCTCATTACTATACAGTTTCCAATTACCAAGGCGCATACGATCCAAAATTTCATCCTATACCGGACAGTCGCTATTGGTACTATTATACTGCCAACAGACAAACATCGACTGTACTACCGCCAGAAAAAAATATAAGGCCCGGAAGACCTAAGGTGCGTCGAGATCGAATGATAATGGATGCCGATCCTCAGCAAAGGCAAGCCAGATGTAGCCTATGCAAACAACCAGGCCATTATAGGACCAGATGTCCAGGACAGTCATCAGGGGCGGGACCTTCAGGATCGTGACAAGTGCAATCAGATTTTTTTGTATTATAAATTTGACGGATTCATTTTGTTATTATAAATTTGACCGTCGATATAGAATTTACATTTTACAAACAGATAGGATTTTTTTCTATTATAAATTATGACGGATTTATTCTGTAAAAAACATTGATATAATGAAATTTTAATATTTTTTTCAAATTTATTTACGTTCCTTTATTTTTAAATTTTTTTAAAATAATTATAATTATCATTATATAATTATAATTATAATTAAAATCAAATTTAAAATTATATTTAAAATTATTATTATATAATAATTATTAATAATTAATAATTTAAAAAAAATTAAAAAATTAAAAAACAAAGGGGGCGGGTTCTTGGAACCCGCCCTCTATAGGCGGGTTCCAAGAACCCGCCCTCTATACAATAGCATAGAGGGCGGATTCCAAGAACCCGCCCCCTACTCTGGGGTGGGATGGGGTGGGGGGCAAACCGTCCTATTCTGCGAATTTTAAAAATTACCCCCCTATTTTAATAATATATTTTTAAAATATATATATTTCAAAAAAAACCCATTCCAACTTACATAAAATAAAGTATTTTTTATTACAAAAATTACTTTAGTTTATATGTGTGTGTGTGTGTGTGTGTGTGTGAACGCCGAAGTCAATACTTTTGTACTAAAACCAGATGATCATACTCGTCTTTTCGTCGAAAAGAAAGATTACATCAAAACTGCATTATATATATCTTACTTTAAAGAGGGTTAATTGCAGAAAAATTCCTCGAATTCTACTCATGTTGCACATATTTAATACCTAAATGATTGTTTAGCTGCGTTAAATTAAGTACTTCAAAGTTCGTAAACATAATCTTTACATTCCGTCAAGAAGAAACATTACCTCAAAGAGTACTTTGCTAAAGATGCCGAACTTTCTAAAAAGATCAAAGAGGAGAAGAAGGAAGAAGTAAACAGACACATCCTTGTAGTTTACCTTGTGTTGCACTTATACCCCTCAAATAATTTATTGGCATAAACACCTTCTTTGCTCATCAGATGGAACCCTAAAAAAATATTATAAAATGCTTAAATAAAATTTTATAGAAGCCAAATGATTTTTTAATATTGTTTAGAACTTGTTTTTTTGTTTAGAGTTGAATTTGAGCATTTTTTAGGATTTCAAGTGTTGAGCCATTGTGCCAATAAATTACTCGAAGGATATCAGTATGAAATTAACCCTTAATTTTTACTCTTTTTGAGAGAAGAGCAGGGTTCCAAAAGTGGAACCCGTCCCATAAAAAGTTTTATTAAAAAACAAATAGCAGTAATTGTTTACAAAGATAACGAAATTACACAACCTCTTATGCACTACTACAAATGTGCACAACAGTAAAAGAAAATTGGTAGTGCGTGGTTCAAACCGTTACCAATTGATGGTAACGGTTTTCATAAATTTGATAAAGATTATGACTGCTACGAATGCAAAAATATGGCGGCCCCACAACCCACTGGAGACAAAAACTCAGAACTCCTCCAATTTTTCTTTCGAGCCTCTTCTTTACCCCTTAAATTTTCCTTCGAGCACCAAAATCCCCCGTTGCCGCTTCGGTCGTCGCTGCCTCCTCTGTTACCGGCGCCGCCTCTCCTCGCCTCTGTGGCCGTCGATTTGCATCTGTCGCTCAAAACTTACCGCCGCTTGTTCACACCATAATATTGTATTATTATATTCCCCATTCTTATTCTTTTTACAAATAAAACAGGTGCTTTTGACGCATGTCTGCTACATATTACAGGTTACAGGTTCTTGGAGCGAAAACAGTGAAAAAGACAAAAGACGATACAAAAAGGGACTTTTGACCAACAAATAGAAGGATCTTAGTCAAGCCTAGATGAAGACCAGTTCACAATGTACAAGGCAACGTAAGGTCCAAGTTGTCAAAGTGAACGGTTAAAAGACCACTACAAATTCACTGAAAGATTTAGAGAAAACCCAGAGGCCAAATGGAGAAAAGAACTAAAGAAATAAAAAACCCAAACAGTAGAGAAGCAGCCTACAAAAACTCATCAGAGGAGCCGACCGATGGGCCGCGGAACCGCGGCCCTACCCCCACCCATGCCGTGGTTCCGCGGCCGTCTATTGCACGTGTCGGTGGAGAGAAATTCTGTCGGTGCGTCGGTGCGTTTGTTGGGATTTTTAGGGGGTATTTTTGTAATAGCAGATGTGCGAGTCATTGTAATCCTAGGGTTTCCTATCCTCTATAAATAGGAACTCTAAATCCTGTATGAGGCTATGGCTCTTTTCATTTCACAAATTCAGATCTGTACTGCATTGATGTTTGGAGAGAGCCATCAATAAAAATTAGTAAGTTACTTTTATTTCTTTGTTTTAGTTCTCTTTTAATTTAGAATGTCTTTTAATCCCCTAATGAGCGAGTAGTCTCCTCGCTTGTTAGGGTTAGCCTTAGGGAAAGGTTTGAGAGATGAGATCTCTCATCCCTTTCTTGTCCCTTCACACCTAAGAATTAGAACTCCATGCATACACGCATACACCGCTCCTTGCGGCACCCTACCCTCGAGGTAACAGTGATACCGTAGTATAAAGGACCGGGTGCGCATGTTTTCCATGGAGGTTAGGGTAAAGATCGATAAAGGAAGGACAAGAACCTAGAGGACGAAACATCTTCCCAAAAGATTCTAATCCACTTTATTGATAATTACCATAACATCAAATTGATCTAAAATAGGGTATTGAAAGCGGTGAGGAAACCTTTAATCTCTCAACTTCCCCTAAGCCTAACCCTAGCAAGATTTAGATCTAGATAATTTTAGTATAACTTAATTTGGTAATTTTTTTTAGATTTAATAAATCAATCCGAACATTCATCGGAATTAACTCGTTAGCGCGACTAGGAAAACACAAAATCCCTGTGGACCGACCCATACTCACCGGCTAGCTGCAAAGCGACGCCGTTCTTGATTGCGGTAAATTATTTTTGATCTGTAAAATCACATTAAATCAAATGGCGCCGTTGCCGGGGATGGCATAGTATTTCCTTTTTGCAATTTCGGGTTAATCTAAATTAAAAAACCATAAAAATTTGAAAAAAATCAAAAATATAAAAATTTTATCATCTTTTATTGTTTGAAGTGTTTCTTTTGTGAATCTTTGCAGGATTGACGGATCTGGAAAAATCCAGAGTGCGAAACAGAAAAGGGTACATCAGAACAGAAAGATATTGGAACAACAGACCACCAGAATTTTTCCAGAGCCCTGAATCAACCATAGAATCGCGTTTCCGCCGCGCAAGCATCTTAAAACCGCGGATCAGCGGTCCCGACGTGACGTCAACGCGCAAATTTTGCTCTGTTTGTTTTCTATTTCCCTCTTCTGCCAACCCCCATATATCTTTTGCCGAATTTTCTGCAGGATTCTTTACGCTAAAAATCTTCTTCCCCCTTCCAATAATTGATTTTCTGCAGGATTCTTTGCGCCGCATAAAATAAAAATCTTTGATTGCAAGTGATTTACTATTTTGCATATCTTTAAAACTGACTTTAATGGGCTTTTAACCAATTCAGATTGGGTGGGGATTTCATCACCCTTCCTAGGACCCCAGAAATCACATAAGGCATATGCATTGACTATCTATTAATTAAAAAATACTAGACTCAGCCCTAAGGACTTCGAGCTCAATAGGACAAAGGACTAGTTATAGGCATCAGCCGTTTATCCTAACCTGACTTTGCGGTGTCTAGGCAAGTGTGTCAAGGCAAGTGGTTACTTAATTAGGACCGCTACTTGTAGCGGGGAGCCTCCCACTTACCTGGCACTTACCTGGCCGCAATTGGCGGTGAAGAGGCGGTTTGAGGTCCTATTTCTCTCCCTTTGGAACAGTTAGGAGCTGTCTAGCTGACCTAGGTGACCCTAGAGTTAGGCCTGATTGTGCATTTTTGGTCGATCGAAACTGTGTCCTAGCCCTTTATCAAATTTTTTTTTTTGCAAACAGTTCCAGAAAAAAAGGCGGAAAAGGAAAAAAATCTTTTATAAAAACTTGCAACTTGTCGCGTAAAATCCTTGCACCCCACCACCACTCACTTTCTTCACATTGACGTTATCTTACCTCCACATTCTGTTTTTTTTTTCTGACTACACTACCCTTTTAGTGTATGTCACTTTGGACTGGGGACACTAGCACCCGATTAGTCCGTGTTTCGTTGGTACCGACCGACGAACCTTTCGACACCAAAGTCGAAATTCCTTCCATTTCCTTACCTCCACCTTCAAATTCTTCTTCCGAAGGTATGTCGGGATATAATCCCAACAACACCTTATCCACGGGACTGATTCCACCTCCGTTAGGTGCGAATAACTCGAATCTCCCGCCTGTTGTAGCGCCCCAACGAATCGTGCTCCAGGATCTCTTCTGCCCTGTCCGCACATCTTTACCTACCTGTCTTTCACCCCCACCGGCAAATGGGGACAATTTTGAAATAAAACCCCACTTCATCAATATGCTACCAAAATTTCATGGATTGGAATCTGAAGATGCTTATATCTTTATCAATAAATTCCAAAACGTTTGCGCCATGATGAAAACAACCCAATTAAGTGATGACGCTATAAGGCTAAGGGTCATTCCTTTCACCTTATGTGACTTAGCCGAGAAGTGGCTATAGAGCACAACATCACATTCAATTCGAAATTAGGACGAGTTTGTTAAAGCTTTTCTTAAAAAGTTTTATCCTCATCACAAGACCGCGAGAATTCGCAATGAGATAATACAATTTTCCCAGCATCCTTCTGAACCATTTTGGAAGTGTTTTGAAAGATTCAAAGACCTACTTGTTCAATGCCCTCATCATGGGATTGAAAGTTGGCAACTTTGCCAAACATTATACGAGGGATTGAACCCGGCAATGAAGCAGTTGCTAGAAACCATTTGTCAAGGTCACTTTCTAACCAAATTTAGTGAGGAAGCATGACAGTTTCTCGAGGACCTTAGTGAACAAACAATTCAGTGGGAGAGCACAAAGACCACCTCATCTTCTTCTATTGGTCAATCTAGGGCAGGCATACATCAATTAGATATGTCGATTGCTATGAAGGCCGAGATGGCCGCACTTATGAAAAAGCTAGAAGCCATTGAGACCAAAATCTCATCGTCTTCTCCTGCCCCTACTTTACCCCCACGAACTGTTTGTGCTTGTTGTTCGGATCCATCACACCTTACCGAAGAGTGTCCTTACAATCCACCTGTTCAAGGACAAGATCAAGTCAATGCTGCCTTTCAGCAACGACAAAGAAATGATTCCTACTCTTCGACCTACAATCCGGGTTGGAGGAGCCACCCAAATTTTGCTTGGAATCAAAATCAGCAACTCCAAGGAAACAACAACTTTCAAAGGCCTCCTCCACAACAACAAGCATCCTAACAAACTCAAAACCAGCAACCTTTCCAACCACAACCTTATCCAAATCAAACGAACAATTTGGTTCAACCAAATGATGATAAGGTTATCTCGCTAGAAAAAAGTCTAGATGCGTTTCTCAAGCAATCTACAGAATCCGCAGCAAGATTAGAAAATTGCGTCCAGTCTTTAGTGCACAACAATGCTTCACAAGATCAAAGCATCAAATCTATTGAAGCACAAATTGCACAATTAACTACTGCATTGAGCGAGAGAGAAAAGGGAAAGCTTCCATCTCAACCATTGCAAAATCCCGGTCACACACAAAACGCATATCACAATCACAATGTAAATGCGGTGACCACGTTGAGATCCGGAAGAGTGTTGCAGAATAATGTGGGTATTAGTGATAATATCCCCGCCGGTGGTTCTTCTTCTTCTTCTTCTCCATCTTCATCTTCTCCTTCTTCTCCTTTTTCTTCACCCTCATCTCCTCCGCTAGAGCCTATTCTCCATTCTTCAAAAGGCTCTTCTTCTTCTTCTAATCCGAACGGACCCACTTCTCACTTCACGAACACACCCACACTGGGATCCGTTTCTACTCCACATTCTACTCCACAGACATTGGACTCAACAGATTTTCAAGATGCTCCATTTCCAAACAGGTAGAGTCCCAATAAACCAACTGCACAAATGGAAAAGATTGTGGAGTTATTTAAACAGGTTAGCATAAATATACCTCTTTTGGATGCAATCCAACAAGTCCCATCATACGCGAAAATTTTAAAGGGCTTATGCACCTCAAAGAGAAAGTCGTCTCAAATACCCAAGAAAGTGCTAGTGGCTAATGCAGTGAGCAATGCTATTAACCAACCTCAACCCTTACCCCAAAAATGAAAGGACCCCGGCTGTCCTACGATTTCAATAACAATTGGGGATAAGAAAATTAATCGAGCACTTTTAGATCTTGGGTCTAGTGTTAACCTGCTTCCCTACTCCGTGTACGAACAATTAGGGGTTGGAGAGTTGAAACCCACTCGTTGTACTCTCCAAATGGCTGATCGATCAATCACCCATCCTAGGGGTGAGCTAGAGGATGTGTTGATCAAAGTTGGGGATTTCATATTCCCCGTTGATTTTATTGTTATGGACACACAACCTGTTGCTAACTCACGGAACCAAATTCCGGTGATTCTCGGTCGACCATTTTTGGCCACTTCCAATGCCGTAATAAACTGTCGCAATGGCTCCATGACTCTATCCTTCGGGAAGACGTCTAGTGAGTTCAATATTTACAAGTTAGGAAGTCTGCCCCCCGTGCCTAAAACTAGTACACGAGAAGTTTGCTCTATTCACGAAATCACGCAGGAGGACTGCGAGCTTGAAAGATTTTTGTTTGATGAGAACAGTTTTGACGCCACTAGTGCGTCCCTCCTTGAGCCTACCACAGTTGACACAACCGATATTGATTATGAATGTTTCACTTTTTCGGATGATGACGACTCACAACCCGAATATGAGTCTTTTGAATTTTTGGATGAGTTAGTTGAACCATCCGAATCGGTTGTTTACAGTGATTTCGAATCTGTGTTGGAGTCCTTTGAGTTCGAGGTAGATTCTCCAATGATTCTTTCGCCTCCGAAACTCGAACTCATGCCCTTGCCGTCTCACCTTAAATATGTTTACATAGGTGAGAATGAGATCTTTCCCATTATCATTTCGGCCTCTCTAGCTTTCGAGCAAGAGAACGCTCTTTTAATGGTTTTACAAGATAGGCGGCAAGTTTTCGGCTGGACTATGGCGGATATCGAGGAGATTAGTTCCCTCATAATTGAATATCATATGCATATGATGGATGATGCCAAGTCGATAAAGGATCCACAGAAATATCTTGGGGATAGTGTGGTTAGTCAACCTCCTCCTTTAGAAGTTGAACCACCCCCATTTCTTTTAATAAGCTACGAGAATGCCAATATTCCACTGATTGCTGATCATTCCCATTCTCGTTTTGATTCATCACCACCTCCTATGTATTCACTTCCACACTTTCCATACCACCACTTCTATCTTCCCCAATTCTTTTTGGATCGGTACAACATATTCTTCCACCAACCGATACTCTTTACAGATAAATTTTTCGCCTGGTTGGTGTTGACGTTTGGTCTTTGCAAAGTTTGGCAATGACGTTTAACTCTGTTTTAATGAAGTTTGGGGGGGGGGGCTTTCTGTATATAACAATTCAAAAAAAAAAGTTGTAAATAAATAAACAGGGGAGTGCCGACATTTTGACCCTCTTGGTATAGCATGACAGTGAGGACACTGTCAAGTTTAAGTTTGGGGGTATGCTCGGTACGTCCTCTTCTTTCGCATTCATTTGTACATATTTTGCATTTGCATACTTATTTGAAAACCCATAAAAAATTGAAAATTTTTGAAAAATTATAAAAATTAATGTATTCAATTTTGGCCATATTTGACTTGAGTTTGACAAATAGGTTAACTGGCTAGGAACAACTAGATCTTAGACATAGTAAATTAAAAACCCTAAAGATAACCTTCCTTAAAGTTTAACGGTAGAAAGTATATGTCTTTGTAGTTTATTTAGAAATAGGCAAATTTTGGGTTCACTTCTTGGGCTAAGTCGAAACAAAGGAAAAGTATTGATATCTTTATTAAAGTGTAAGTTTGAAAAATAATTCCTAGCTTAAGTCTAGATTCTGAAAATGTATACCCTACAAATTGCACAATCACGCACCTTGAAACTTGGAATAGTAGAGGAGACCTTGAAATGCTCGTGTCTAAAGTCCTTAGTACGAAGAAAATGAAAATACAAGTGTGAATAAAGAAAAAAAATGAACACTGGTTTTTGTGATTACTTAAGGCTAAAAAAAAATAGAAAAATATTTAGCGAGGGTGCTTCATCATCTAGTGCCTTAGACCAATTGGTTTGGGAGTCACTGCTAAAGCCTTGGGTGTTGCAAGACGAGGAAGTACGCTTTAAAGTGCTAACGCATCCTGTAATCGGTTGTTGGTACCTCAAGAAGTATTAACGGTCGCATGAAGGATGTGTAAGCAAAATTCAATTAAAAATTCACCAATTAATAAGTGCTTTAGACAACGGATAAGAGTATGATTGCTTGATTTGAATTTCCAAGTGTAGGGGTGATATTTACACACACGTAGGGGTATGTGATTGGAGTTTAGATGATAGAAAGGAGTGAAGAATAGAACTTGTATCTTTAGTAAAGTTGATAAAAATTCCTAAGTGGAGATGGAACCCTAGAAGGAAAACTTAAGAAATGTCGAAAGCTAAGTAAGTCTATAGAACGTATATAATCTTAAGTTAAATGATGAGGAAGTGCGAAGAATTTGGGTGGATAATTTACGAGTCGAAGATAATAGAATTCCTTGTTAAAAAAACCCTAATTGGAGAATAAAAGTCGATAAGCCAAATTGATAGGATTTTATGGGTAGTATCCGCTGAAAACCCTCAGGAGACAACACTCCTCCTACTAGGGACACCTAGAGGTTTAACAGCTTATTGCACGAGCTCAGTGCAATCGCGTTTCCCTGCGAAAGTGCGGTTAGGTTTTTGTCAAGAATAAAAAATAAGTTTGCTCGAGGACGAGCAAAAGAAAACTTTGGGGGTATTTGTTCACACCATAATATTGTATTATTATATTCTCCATTCTTATTCTTTTTACAAATAAAACAGGTGCTTTTGACGCATGTCTGCTACATATTATAGGTTACAGGTTCTTGGAGCGAAAACTGTGAAAAAGAAAAAAGACGATACAAAAAGGGACTTTTGACCAACAAATAGAAGGATCTTAGTCAAGCCTAGATGAAGAACAGTTCACAATGTATAAGGCAACGTAAGGTCCAAGTTGTCAAAGTGAACGGTTAAAAGACCATTACAAGTTCACTGAAAGATCTGGAGAAGACCTAGATGCCAAATGGAGAAAAGAACTAAAGAAATAAAAAGCCCAAACAGCAGAGAAGCAGCCCATAAAAACTCATCAGAGGAGCCGACCAATGGGTCGCGGAACCGCGGCCCTACCCCCACCCATGCCGCGGTTCCGCGGCCGTCTATTGCACGTGTCGGTGCAGAAAAATTCTGTCGGTGCGTCGGTGCGTTTGTTGGGATTTTTAGGGGGTATTTTTGTAATAGCAGATGTGCGAGTCATTGTATTCCTAGGGTTTCCTTTCCTCTATAAATAGGAACTCTAAATTCTGTATGAGGCTATGCCTCTTTTCATTTCACAAATTCAGATATGTACTGCATTGATGTTTGGAGAGAGCCATCAATAAAAAATAGTAAGTTACTTTTATTTCTTTGTTTTAGTTCTCTTTTAATTTAGAATGTCTTTTAATCCCCTAATGAGTGAGTAGTCTCCTCGCTTGTTAGGGTTAGCCTTAGGGAAAGGTTTGAGAGATGAGATCTCTCATCCCTTTCTTGTCCCTTCACACCTAAGAATTAGAACTCGATGCATACACGCACACACCGCTTCCTGCGGCACCCTACTGTTGAGGTAACGATGAAACCGTAGTATAAAGGACCGGGTGCGCATGTTTTCCATGGAGGTTAGGGTAAGGATCGATAAAGGAAGGACAAGAACCTAGAGGAAGAAACATCTTCCCAAAAGATTCTAATCCACTTTATTGATAACTACCATAACATCTAATTGATCTAAAATAGGGTATTGAAAGCGGTGAGGAAACCTTTAATCTCTCAACTTCCCCTAAGCCTAACCCTAGCAAGACTTAGATCTAGATAATTTTAGTATAACTTAATTTGGTAGTTTTATTTTAGATTTAATAAATCAATACGAACATTAATCGGAATTAACTCGTTAGCACGACTAGGAAAACACAAAATCCCTGTGAACTGACCCGTACTCACCGGCTAGCTGCAAAGCGACGCCGTTCTTGATTGCGGTAAATTATTTTTGATCTGTAAAATCATATTAAATCACCGCTCGATCGAAGCTTGCTCATCGAAGCTCGCCACCGCTCGAAGCTCGCTCGTCGAAGCTCGCCGCCGGTCGTCAAGAGGTAAGTTTAAAACCGGTTAAATTTTAATTTCTTGGTTTAATTTTAATTTTTATGCTCGATCCCAAAAATTTTGCCGCTGCCGCTGTTGTTATTGTTGTAGTTGGTGGTGTTGTAATTGTTGTTGTTGTAGGGGAGAGTTAGGGTTTGGATTTGGGATTAGGGCCGTGTTAGGGTTAGAGTTAAGTGTTAGGTTTAGGGTTTGGGTAATTTAGCGGGTTTTCGTAGCTGGTTTAGTGATTTTATAGAAGTCAAATGATTTTCTAATATTGTTTAGAACTTGTTTTTGTTGTTTAGAGTTAAATTTAAGCATTTCTTAGGATTTCAAGTGAAGAGCTGTTTGTGCCAATAAATTACTCAAAGGGTATAAGTACGCAATTAACCCTTAATTTTTATTCTTTTTGAGAGAAGACCAGGTTCCAAAAGTGGAACCCGTCCCATAAAAAGCTTTATTAAAAAACAAACAGCAGTAAACGTTTACAAAGATAACGAAATTACACAACCCCTTATGCACTACTATAAATGTGCCTACCGGTAAAAGGAAATTGATAGTGCGCGTTTTAAACCGTTACCAATTGATGGTAACGGTTTTCATAAATTTGGTAACGGTTATGAACGCTACGAATGCAAAAATATGGCGGGCCTCACAACCCACTGGAGATAAAAATTCAAAACTTCTCCAATTTTTCTTTCGAGCCTCTTCTTTTCCCCCCAAAATTTCCTTCGAGCGCCAAAATCCCTCGCTGTCGCCTGGGTCACCGCTGCCTCCTTCGTCGCTGGCGCCGTCTCTCCTCGCCTCCGTGGCTGTCGATTCGCATCCGTCGCTCGAAACTTACTGCCGCTCGATCGAAGCATGCTCGTCGAAGCTCGCCACTGCTCGAAGCTCGCTTGTCGAAGATCACCGCCGGTCGTTAAGAGGTAAGTTTAAAACTGGTTAAAATTTTAAATTTTTGGTTTAATTTTAATTTTTATGCTTGATCACAAAAATTTTGTTGCTGCTGTTGCTGCTACTGTTGTTATCGTTGTTGTTTGTATTGTTGTAGTTCTTGTTGTTGTAGGGGAGAGTTAGGGTTTGGGTTTGGGGTTAGGGCCGTGTTAGGGTTTGGGGTTAGGGCCGTGTTAAGGTTTGGGTTTCGATAATTTAGCGGATTTTCGTAAGTGGTTTAGTGAAAAGTAATGATAGTTAAGGGTATTTTAGTGGAAACGGAACAATAGTTAAGAATATTTTTGTATAAGTAAGTAAAATTGAGTTAATGAGGTTTTTTATTAAAAATTTTAATGATAGTTTAGTGAAAAATAACAATAGATAAGGGTATTTTAGTGAAATTTATAGGAAACTAATTAATTTAAGAAAATAAATCGTTTAGTTAAAAGTTTAGTTAAAAAACAATAATAGTTAAGGGTATTTTACTGCAATTTAGTAAAATTGAAGAAATAAATTGGTTAGGAAAAATTTTAAGATAGTTTTGTGAAAAAATAGCAACAACTAAGGATATTTTAGTGTAATTAGTAAAATTGATCAAAATTGAGCAAATTTATAGTGTTTAACAAGGTATCGTGTCCAGTATCCGAATATGTCACGCTCCGCTTACCAGAGTGCACTAACTACAGCACGTAACAGAACCAACTATGCTACCTGTGGTTAGAAAATATCTCTCTACAGTCACATTACGGCTGTCTATAGGGTATCAAGAACAGAAAAATATAAAATCTATCTAAAACATGTCCATTTTCCAAGATAAAAGAGTCAAGAAAATATATAAGCGGAAACGATAAACCCAATAAATAACAAGATCTGGAAATACGTCCCAATATGGGCTCACATCAAGAAGTAAAAGCTGCGGAAAATAACTAAACTAAACACAATCCTCACTGCTCGGCTTGTCGGCTGAAATACTCCTGTTCAGCCTGCGATAGAGATAGAGGAACTGGGCTATGCAAAACCCAGACGTTAGCGCGTCATAATATCAAACAATAGTAATAACCAGGATGTAACAAGATATACATGCATGAATATAAATCAACAGCATGAATATAAACAGTGAGGTGTGTATATGTCTGTGAAGTGCGATGAGTAATCTAAACTGTGCTACTGGGTTATCTACTCTAAAGTTTTTGAAATCAATTTAATGGAATTGTCGATATAACTCAATAGTATCCTGTGCATACCGGGGATCATGGTCAAGATTCTCATGCTGAATCCAAGACATGCCACTAGGCAGTAAACATGTAACATGTACAGATGAATGATGTCAGCAGTGTTAGTTATATGTATGCCCTAGAGGCCATTACTGTACATATGATGTATATTGTAGTGGATGCTAGGACGTATATAGGGAGGACTTTCTTGCTCGACATGATAGTATGCTATCTGGTTGATCTTTACCTTAACGTGTATGCTGATTGTCTCTCTGTTACATGTTGGTAAAGCCCTTAGGATCTGTACTTGACTACCTGGACTATGATGTGGATCATACTAGTGGGGATATGGTAGTCCATAAGTACATCCTTCAAAGCCCTAGTCGTGGGTGTATCGAGACGGGGCATCGATATACCAGAGTAGACTAGCGTATACCTTCTCGACCCATACAGATGGGCGATGGATGATCCCATATCCATCGGTGTTTGACATCAGAGATGGTATACGGGTGCTCAGTAGAGACTGGGTACACTGGACGGACTCGCCGAGAACTCCCAGATGGTATTATACCTCACGTCAGATGGCAGTTCTCTGGTGACACTGGTACAGAGTAGTCTGTTGACCCGAGATCGTCATAGAGTCTTGTGTGGTTCCCACTGTGCTTTGATTTCCATCTTACCACGTCCAAGAGGGCGTGCAAAACGGTGGTTTTTGGGTACAGTCCCGAGTCACATGGAGGCAATGAGCGATAGGAGGGGATTCGTCTCTCCCGGTATAGGGGGTTGATGTTGCGCTGTGTTCGATTGGCTATAACAGGAAATCCCTGGCCAGGGTTGTTGAGATTTACTGGTAAGTGTTACCAGTAGTTTCTCGAACAGTTATAGACCTCATATCGACACGACTTATTGAGCTATTGGGGTCTGACGTTTGCCACCCCTAGGCGAGATATGCGACATATCAGACGATCAGACCGGACTGTACGGTAGTGTTACTGGTCGGATTCACTGGAGTGTGAGCGGGCTTGCTCGTCGATCTTCAGATCGCTCAATACCCGGGTGGCCGTTACGTTTAGCAGACCGCTTGCGGCTTGTGGGTGTTTGATATGATCATCGCCTGCTGCCGGCGTATTGACGAGTCTTTAGAGTCCTACACAGAGGTTTCCTGGCTCAAGCGAAACGAAATAGGAGCGCATATGAGATATGTGCGGGACCGAGAATAATGCGTGTATGTGATACCGTATTCCATTCTCGCGATGAATGTATCGATTAGGTTATATGCGATATACCCTAGTTATCGAATCAAAGGTTGATTCGATAAGCCGATACATAGGATACTGGTCGGTTATATGCGATATGACCGGATCGTTAAATCAAGTGTTGATTTAATGATTTAATGTATAATTATATATTTGATATATTACTTTGCATTAACTAGTATCGGTTCACTTTAAAATGGATTTTCTCACTCGGGTGTGCGCATTGCATATGCGATATGTTTTTGTGCATTTTATTGTATCATGTTTGATGATACATGTTGACTTGTGCTTGTGTAAAGATTAAACCATGGTTATATGAATGGTTAGGGTTTTATATACTTATTCATTTATTTATATTCATTATTCATTTAAGGAAAAGAAAAGAAAAATGGTGGCATTCTTTTGTTAATTCATGAAGCTTCATGAATACTTTGACTTAGTCACCATTTTTGTCTTCATTCCTAACCTAACCATTCACTTAACTTGGGTTTAGTCTCTACACATAACCATGGTCATGTTATGATAAAGATTGGATTATTCTTTTCTTTTTTAATTAATCTTATCATAACTTTTATCTTCTTCTTGCTCTTCTTCTTCTTCCTTCAAGTGAAGAAAAGCTTGACCATCAATGGCAACTTGATGATTTGAGTGAGAAATCCAATTCTAAAGTTAACCCACTTCCTATTTCTTCATCCTCTACCTCTTGCCAACTAGTAGAGTGTGTTTTCTTCACAAGTTTCTTGACTTGGTGAAGTCGGAGCTTGATTTAGCGATGCCTCGACGTAGATCATCTTCGGCATGGACATCGACGACCTAGCTCGCTTATTCTCCGATGAAGTCGACGCTAGAGCCCGGATTTGATTTGGACAGCGGAGAGGACCTCGTTGCGGAGCTATGGAGGTGGAGCACCGGATCTACAAAGGTTGTATTTCCGTATCTTGTAGTTAGGTGTTAACTAGTTAGCTTGTTCGCCTAGTTTTCTAGCAAACGATCCGTAGTCTAGGGTTTCTCGGCACCGTAATTTTTGAAACGGGCATGGTTGATGCCTTGTGAGACCTCCTTGGGGTGCCTAGGAACCCTACAAGCAGTATCATCCTGGGGCTGGCCTAACCCATAAAGACTGATCAGTATTAAGTATCGAATTGTCGAGTTACAAGTCAGGTTTCATTATTGATTTTGTTAGTGATATATGCCCTAGAGACCATTATTGTATCATACTGGATTGTATATCACTTAATGGGAGCTTGGGATATTGTCACGACCCGAAAGTACGGAACATGACCGGCACTTAAACTACGAACGTCTCGAGACGTACGTAATCTAAGTAAACCGAAAACCCAGAAATCCAAACCAAGAAAAGTAGTAGAGTGCAGGAAAAACCAACTTAAAGCAAGTAATTTCAATAGCATAAGCCGAATTATGCGGTTTTTAAAACATCAAAAATTTACTGAAAATTTCGGCAGAGTCTCCTTTGTAAATACTGGCCCCCAAACGGGATACAACATGAATAGTATACGAAATCAAGAAAAAGGCATCCCCAAGCGGGAGCTAGCTCTTCGTCAATCGACGGTCACAACCACACAAGCAATATAATATACAACGCCAACGGCGAGGATCAAAACTCAAAAGGAAACTCAAAACCACCAGAAATATAACGAGTGACTCTAAGGTCGAAAGAATAAACAACACTGGTCTCTATCTCAATAAATACATGTTTGGCTGATGGAACTTCTAGATACAACAGAATAATGATATACAAGATATATAATGGGGGTACGATACAAGTAAACCCACCTACTGTTGGAGATAGTGCCCTCAGAGTCAATTATTAGGTCACAGGTACGTGATTGTAATGATTGAGGGAGGACCTATCCCAGTAGGACAGTCTTGCTCGAGATGATAGTATGCTATCTGGTTTACCTTTATCATCGTGTACTGCTTTAGGTGACATGACACGTCGCTATTACACGTTGATAGAGCCCCTAGGATTCTTGCTTGACCACCAGCAGTATGAGGGCGATCATATAAGTGGGAGCTGGGGGTCCTTAAAAGGTCCCTAGTCGTGGGAGTTTCGAGACTGGGCATCGATACTCCATTAGTAGACTAGTGTATACAGTCGAGACCCCGACGAGGGGCGGTGGCCGGTCTCACAAGCCACTGGTGTCAGTTGGATCACCTAAGATGTATACAGGTGCTCATTGGGTTATGAGTACACCGGACAGGACTCGCCGGGAACATGCTAGTTGGTCATATACCAGACGTCAGATGGCAGTTCCCTGGTGACATGTGTGCAGGTTAGTTCATCGACCTGGGGATCGTCATTTGTCTCGTGTGAGTTCCCACTGTACTTTGATTACTACCCTACCACGGCTCAAAGGAGTCGTGCAAACAGGTTTTAGTTGGGTACAGTCCCGAGCCACATGGAGGCAGTGAGCGTATCTTCAGGGGTTCGTCTCTCCCGGTATTGGGGGTGAGGTCGTGCTGTGTCTAGGAGAGCCATTACACAAAGTCCTTGGCCAAGGCAAGGAGATTTACTGGTAGGTATTCCAGTAGTATCTCAGGGTGTTCTGGGCTACACTCCGACACGACTTGTACCGCTTTTGGGGGTCTGACTTTTACCAACCCCCTAGGCCCGCCATGCGATACTCATAGACGAACGGACCGGACTGCACGGATATTGTCACTGACAGGCTCAGTAGGGTGTCAGGCTGAGTTCGCTCACAGACGTCCCTTTTAGTCAGTACCTGGTAACCCGTTACGTATTGGCTTATACCTCTGACGTGCTAGTGGTTAAATCCACAACCAAGGTGTTGACGAGTCTTTAGAGTCCCCCACATTCAGTTACTCAGCTTTCGGGCGAAAGGTTGTAGAGGCCGTATGGAGATATGGCAGGGTTCGATCAGATACGTGCGGTATTGCACGGATCAGGATCGAACGGATATTACTGGCCGGCTTTGGTATAAGCCGGATCCTTGTATAGTACAGAGTAGTGTTTTGTCTCATTGCATTTGTATTTCGGTCGAAATACAGATGCGGGTGTGTATGCACAGTATCGGGGTTTTCCTGTAATTCATTACGGGACCAGTTTTTGGAGTTGCCAGTTTGCTTTCCGTTTCGGCCAATTTCCATTGTTCCGTTCATTGGCCGAAGATTGGTGGAGGAGGGCTTATTTGCATTGTTGCAAATAAGTATTTGTGGAGGGGGTCTTTGCTTATTGTAGCATCATGATGGTTTTCATGATGTGCACCCTCATTGACTTCATAGCTTCATCATGGATTGACTTTGTGGACATGATTATAGTGAGGTGATGGTTATGTGGAGTGTTAGTTTTCACTTGTTATCATGTTTTGTCATGATACCTTTCTCTTTCCCTCTTGCATTTTTGTGGGCTTAATCTTTTTGATGCAATCCAATTCATTCTCTTCTCTCCCAATTTTTGTAGTGGCCGGCCAAACATGTAGGGTGGCTGTCCAAACTTGGTAGTGGGGATTTTTGGTTCATTTCATCTTGGAAAAATCCCACTACACCATCTCCAAAAAGCTTATCTCATTATCCTCCACCAATGGCACCTCCAATACCCCAAAAGTGAGACACAAGCTCTACCAAACATTCTACAGCAAATCTTGGGCACGTCGAGTAGCCGGCTTCGTGCCCGAGTTGCCTCGGCATTGAGGTGGGAGCCCGTAAACATAGTAGGCGATGTGGTGCACTTCCGGCGACGAGGAGGAGACGGGACATTCCGCAGGAGATCGGGACCATGACGAGAAGACCGGAGGACTTGGATCGTCGGTATATCTCTATTCCCTATCTTCTAGTTAGCTTAGACTTGTTAATGGTAACGATCCGGGTGTTTAGTACGCGGTGGTGCCGGTTTGCTAAGTCCGCAAAATTTAAGTTTTTCACCGCTTCCGCATTCCGGCGTCGGATTGACGGCCGGGGCGCCGCCGTGCACTTACAGTGGTATCAGAGCCTCCCCATTAACTTAGTCTAGCTTTGTGTAATGTGTTTTTCTGTTCCGATCGATCGAAATGTCCGAAAACCCCAATATACCCACGACAGTTTCTGTTGAAATTTTTCTGTCTCCAAAAATTTTTCAGGTTGCATAAAAGTACTGTGCTAGAAATTCTAAGAACACTGTTCAAATTCGACGTACTGTTCCTCTCACGTGACCGCGGAAGGGCGGCCAAAACCCATGTTTGGCCGCGCTTCCGCCGCAGTCTACAGGGATCAGTGGGTTGGGTTTTTACAGTGGGCTTCTGGGCTTAAATTAGGGGTTTTGGGATATTAAAATTGGGTCCAGGTTTTCTTTAACTGCTACAGTATTCTTTGTGGGCCCACTTGTTAAAGTTTGATCAATCGGAATATTTTAAACACATTTTTCACAGTATTTACATTATATCTGCGACCGTGAATGTCACTCGATCGGTAAATCCGGTCTAACTGCTATAGCCCGGTTAGACGGATTTGCGAACGTGACTTTCACGTTGATGTTCTATGTATTTGCTGTGATGTTGCGGATCGGTCGTGGGGGATAGCCTGGATGCAATGCTAGTACAGTTGTGGTTGTATTATGTACATTTGTTATTGCGGGGCGAGCGTCCGACATGTGGACTGCCGTCACTGCCTGTTTGTATTATTATTTTGGGGCACGACCTGGTTGCGGTCGATGTACCCGTTGTATGTATATTTTACTTTCTGTACTAGGATTACCCCGCGGAGGGGTGCACGGATAGCCGGGTTCTGGAGGGCAACAAGCCCGCATCTCATGGCATTGAGACGGAGGGGGCTTCACTCTAGGATTGGCGGGCTATTCGCCGCACTCGTAGGGGGTACAGGTTGACCCAGGAGGGGTGCCCAAGTTGCCGGATTCCGTGAAGTGCTGGGTGGTCCATTCACGGCGCTGAAGGAGGCTGCCTCGCTTCAGGTTTTGGCGGGTGACTTGCCGCGCCCGTAGGGGTCTAGGATTTCATTGCACAGGCTATCCACACGACCAGGGGAACGTCGGGTTTCAGCAGTGGCTCTGTGAAACCCGGGGATCCCAGATATCTGTATTGTTTCTGTGATGCTGTACATTTCTGTGATGTTGCATTTTATTCACGCCTTGAGCGAATATAATATATTGGTATATATATTAGTAGATGTTGTATATGTTTTGCATCCGCGCTAGTCCAGTCCCCGCTCTGTCGTTAGTTAGCTAACCTAACGGGTAATGACGGGACCCAGTGGCGAATGCGGATGGCATATACGTACATCAGTATATTTTCGTTCTTTTTGGTGTGATCAATTGATGGGACTGCATTGATTCGGATCAATGCAAAGTTAAAAACAAACCTAATCTGATGTTGTTGGAACACTTTTTCAAAAAGCTGTTATTGCAAGGACGTTTACTTTTGTTTTGCATCGTGGTATTCATTAGAATATCCTGCTCCTCAGTCGACGAGGCAAGGGCCGAGATCCCTTCACCGGGAGTGACCCCTTGGACAATAAGTTTGCGTCAGGGCATTAACTTCACTATAGCCGATTACTTTTGCTTTGCACCGTGGTATTCATTTGGAATATCCTGCACCCCATTCTACGGGGAAAGAGCCGAGATCCCTTCACCGGGAGTGACCTCTTTAGCAACGGTTTTCGTCACTATATTTTCAAAAAGCTATCCGTTCCTTCAACGATATCAAGTTCATTACGTTAAAGGTTTTCGCCAGAAACCATTCGTAGCCCTCCGTCGTTTCAGACGGGTAGCACGTAGTATTCATGCTATGTTTGTTGACCTTCGTCAAGGCATAGTGTATGGTAGCTGCTTGTTACCTTTCTGCTGCATAGATAGATGCGTTGGTTTGGGACAGTCGTATAGCCTTGTTGACCTTCGTCAAGGGCTTGTACGGGTGGATTCAAATTAACCTGGATAATGACGGGTAGAACTTGACATGTGACTTATGATTTGTTGACCTTCGCCAAGGTCATAAGAGCATGGGGCAGAAATCACATCGGGAGTTTCAAAAGAACTGAGACTTGCCAGATATGCGCATACCTTCTGGAGTGTGATACCGTGAGCGGATTCCGTCACGTTATCATGCGATGAGAGTTGGATCCCGATTCCCACTGATGAGTTAGTTTACTCCTCGGGTGACCCCGACTAATTCTTCTTTCAGGTTTGGAGGAGAATTTGAGGTACAGTGGGAGGATTCCAGATTAGATAAATTGGTGACCATTCTGATCTAGGATAGAGTGCACGCTGAGTGTTTCTTTTCTCTCTCTCTTTGGCAGCGACCATTGACCCGACCCTAAGACTATGACTCAGTGACCAAGTTGACCGAACCTTCTTAAACACCGGCTTTTTGGATTGTCAGTGTTGCAGACCTCATTGCCACTCCTACTTTTACCCTTTTTCTCCAGGACACCCCGTATTACTACGAACGTCCACTTCCATTGGACAAAACCATCGTATGGTTAGATACGAACTCGAAAGAATTTATTCGAGGATGGTTTCCGGTTCTGGAGAAAACGGATAGGATTATTCAGTTGTCTTTTCCTTTTACCCTCTCTCAGGTTACGAGTACTCCTTGGTTTAGGGGTAGTACACCTATTACGCAAATTGGATTGTCTTCTTCCAAACCTTAGGCTGGTGCCGACCGGTAGGGAATGAAGAAAACCAATTAGCATAACGATGGTGTGCAGAAGGTATTAAGTTCAGACAAAGCAAGGGATTAGTAAGAGGGTAAAGTAAATTGCAACAGATATTCACGACCAAACCAAATATTTCATTACCACTCCCACATCACCTTTGTATTTCTCCAGGACACTCCGTATCACTACGAAGATCCACAGTTTATTTGGATACTCCATCGTATGGTTATATACGAACTCGAAAGGAACTTGTTCCAGTTCGGGGGTGGATTCTGGTCCAGGAGAAATAGGAATAAGGTTTATTCGGTTGTCTTTTATCTTCACCCTCTCTCATTGCGAGTGTTCCTAGGATTGGGACAGTACACCCATTATGCTTATTGGATAGTCTTCTTCCAAACCATAGGCTGGTGCCGAACGGTAGGGAAGGAAGAAAACCATTTGGCCTAAAGGGGTGTGCAGAAGGTAAAGACTAAAGACATATGAAGGGATTTGGAGAGGTGGCAAAGAACTATACGGTTACAGTCGTGAATCTGGAAGAGGCATTACTAGGAATACCAGGATACCCCATCGGAACATTTCAATGTTTCAGTTCAACTGTGTAATGTTAAAGAAAAACTGATTTCCCGATTAGATACTTACTCCAGGGTATGTATTTACCAGGTATGATTCTCACATCTGTATGGTTTTACAGATGATGAGTGGGAGTAGGTTATTGGGAATTGGGTGATTATCCTCATTATATCAGGATTCGTTGTAATCGGTGATATTTGAGGAAATCACCTGGGCTGTTTGCCGATCGGCAAATATTTGGTTTTGAATATCCACTGTTATGCACCAATTTCAAATTGATATATCTGTACGTCTATTTTCATAGAGTGAGATATACCTTTCTGAAATTATGTCTACGACATTTACCTATATCAGTGGATGGTTAGGTAAGGAGCATTAAACAGCGGTGTAATTCTTCTTAACCATAAGTACAGTTTTCAACCTACGACACACAGTGAATGAGTTATCAGACTCAAGGGACTTATACAGAGTATTGTATGTTGTCCAGTGTCCATTAGGACAGAGGGGTTGGTCCTCGTACTATATTCGGTTTACTTATGACTTCTCTAGTTTTTAGACAAGTGTTTCGTGGAAACACAGGGTCCGAATTTGGAGAAGTTATAGGTATTTGAATAGAGTAAAGAACCAGGTGTAGCAAGTATCGGGATTCTTCAAAGTGATCGAAGATGTAGATACTTGTATATGGTATTCAGTTGATAGTAGTGATTAAGAGAAATTGCTTCTCTTACAGGTTACTCATAAATGGAAGCATTCCTAAGTTGAGTAACGCTGATCGGCCTCCTTCCATTTAGTTGACATGCACTGGAGACAGTTGCATGATTTGAATCTGGTTCAATTAAATCAGTGCCTCTGGTTCTATATATGATATAGAACAGTTCATATCTTAACGATGTTAAGGTACGGGGAGTTGTCCGGTTTATGATTAAAACCAGACACTGGACAACTCAAGGCACGTTTCTGTAATAGCTGTTTGTGGGTTGACCCAGGCTATGACGAGGGTTGACTTTCTACCATCTGGATGAACAATAGCAATATTGTTCTAGACTCGCCACAATTTTATTAAAAATGGATTTTTCAGAAAACAGTAGTGGGAGTATGGTAGAACTGGAAGTGATTCCAGAACCACAAACGATTACTGAAGATTTGATAAGGAACCTAAAGATTCAATCTGGATTGACATTCCATTGGCCACTCCGCAGATAAGGTGGGTAACTTCAGGCACCCGAGAGGTACTCCGGTAGCCTCAAGGACGGTGACAGGGAAGTTCTTGTTTACCCACAATTACCATTGCTGTTGTTCCAGGCTGCGAGACCCGGCGGGAGGATGAGTATAGCGTCGTTCTAAACTAGTTTTAGAAGTGCACGTCTATATGACTCTGCCAGAGGGTTGTCGTAGTCAGTGGGAGCAGCGGAAGCATTGGTGGACAGGTAGCTTATGTCTATTTATAGACTAAAGCAGATGTAGCGGAGATAGATCATCTATTTCTGACATGACAGTCATGGGTTTGACTTCATCAGAATAGGGGATGGATCTGTTGAGAAGGTAGTAGGGTGTGATATCCTGGTATTTGGATGATATACACAGAGTAGGAAAGGAAACTCCTACACTACGATCGGTTATAGTTTGGTCGTCACACAGTTGTTTCTCCACAAAGGAAATGGATTTTATATCAGACATACTGGTTACTAGATCTATGGTCTTAGATCTAGATTTGGGTGGTTTCCCAATCAGGGTACTTGACAGCGTTCTAAGAGTATTTAGGATGGACGACTCCTGGCACGGTAGTGTACCTGCAGGTAATGGAGTCACCCTCTCCAAAGGTGTCTTACAGACTAAAGGGGAGAGGGACGGGCATGATTGGCAGATCACTTGCTCAGGCAATTGAGTCAATCGTGAGATGTCAAGTACCACACCAGATGTTGTTCTTGCACTAGATGCAATAAGTTGACATTAATCCAATCCTGGAGAAACAGTCGGAAGCAGTTTTAGAACATAAGTGGATGTTCTAGGGAGATGATAACGACAGCCTCATTCAGGAGACAGTTATCATTCCAGGCTTCCAAGGTGACATGGACGACAAGAAGGTTGTCAGAGTTATATTTTTCCTTCTGATGAGGGGCAGTATTTTGGACAGGTGGTCCAAGGCAATACTGAGGGAGGCATGGCACGCAGGATACTGATTAAGTTCAGTTGACGATACAGTCTAAGAAGTTTGGATTTGGAGTTCATTTATGAGCTAGGTCCCATCAGACATCCAGACACATTCTAAGACAGGTATTGCTCATTTCGGGAGATGGGTTTCTCCGCGAACTTGAGATATAGAGAGACATAGATAGAAACATCTAGGCGGATCCACTCACTGAGGCTATTCCTCGAACGCAATAGTTTCGCAAACGAGCTTTGTGAGACTGACTAGTAGAGGAGTTGGGTGTTCGGTATCACACGGGCTGTGAGTATGCGACATCGCAATAATTAGCCTTGAGTGCAAGTGGGAGATTGTTGGAGATAGTGCCCTCAGAGTCAATTATTAGGTCACAGGTACGTGATTGTAATGATTGAGGGAGGACCTATCCCAGTAGGACAGTCTTGCTCGAGATGATAGTATGCTATCTGGTTTACCTTTATCATCGTGTACTGCTTTAGGTGACATGACACGTCGCTATTACACGTTGATAGAGCCCCTAGGATTCTTGCTTGACCACCAGCAGTATGAGGGCGATCATATAAGTGGGAGCTGGGGGTCTATAAGCTTATCCTTAAAAGGTCCCTAGTCGTGGGAGTTTCGAGACTGGGCATCGATACTCCATTAGTAGACTAGTGTATACAGTCGAGACCCCGACGAGGGGCGGTGGCCGGTCTCACAAGCCACTGGTGTCAGTTGGATCACCTAAGATGTATACAGGTGCTCATTGGGTTATGAGTACACCGGACAGGACTCGCCGGGAACATGCTAGTTGGTCATATACCAGACGTCAGATGGCAGTTCCCTGGTGACATGTGTGCAGGTTAGTTCATCGACCTGGGGATCGTCATTTGTCTCGTGTGAGTTCCCACTGTACTTTGATTACTACCCTACCACGGCTCAAAGGAGTCGTGCAAACAGGTTTTAGTTGGGTACAGTCCCGAGCCACATGGAGGCAGTGAGCGTATCTTCAGGGGTTCGTCTCTCCCGGTATTGGGGGTGAGGTCGTGCTGTGTCTAGGAGAGCCATTACATAAAGTCCTTGGCCAAGGCAAGGAGATTTACTGGTAGGTATTCCAGTAGTATCTCAGGGTGTTCTGGGCTACACTCCGACACGACTTGTACCGCTTTTGGGGGTCTGACTTTTACCAACCCCCTAGGCCCGCCATGCGATACTCATAGACGAACGGACCGGACTGCACGGATATTGTCACTGACAGGCTCAGTAGGGTGTCAGGCTGAGTTCGCTCACAGACGTCCCTTTTAGTCAGTACCTGGTAACCCGTTACGTATTGGCTTATACCTTTGACGTGCTAGTGGTTAAATCCACAACCAAGGTGTTGACGAGTCTTTAGAGTCCCCCACATTCAGTTACTCAGCTTTCGGGCGAAAGGTTGTAGAGGCCGTATGGAGATATGGCAGGGTTCGATCAGATACGTGCGGTATTGCACGGATCAGGATCGAACGGATATTACTGGCCGGCTTTGGTATAAGCCGGATCCTTGTATAGTACAGAGTAGTGTTTTGTCTCATTGCATTTGTATTTCGGTCGAAATACAGATGCGGGTGTGTATGCACAGTATCGGGGTTTTCCTGTAATTCATTACGGGACCAGTTTTTGGAGTTGCCAGTTTGCTTTCCGTTTCGGCCAATTTCCATTGTTCCGTTCATTGGCCGAAGATTGGTGGAGGAGGGCTTATTTGCATTGTTGCAAATAAGTATTTGTGGAGGGGGTCTTTGCTTATTGTAGCATCATGATGGTTTTCATGATGTGCACCCTCATTGACTTCATAGCTTCATCATGGATTGACTTTGTGGACATGATTATAGTGAGGTGATGGTTATGTGGAGTGTTAGTTTTCACTTGTTATCATGTTTTGTCATGATACCTTTCTCTTTCCCTCTTGCATTTTTGTGGGCTTAATCTTTTTGATGCAATCCAATTCATTCTCTTCTCTCCCAATTTTTGTAGTGGCCGGCCAAACATGTAGGGTGGCTGTCCAAACTTGGTAGTGGGGATTTTTGGTTCATTTCATCTTGGAAAAATCCCACTACACCATCTCCAAAAAGCTTATCTCATTATCCTCCACCAATGGCACCTCCAATACCCCAAAAGTGAGACACAAGCTCTACCAAACATTCTACAGCAAATCTTGGGCACGTCGAGTAGCCGGCTTCGTGCCCGAGTTGCCTCGGCATTGAGGTGGGAGCCCGTAAACATAGTAGGCGATGTGGTGCACTTCCGGCGACGAGGAGGAGACGGGACATTCCGCAGGAGATCGGGACCATGACGAGAAGACCGGAGGACTTGGATCGTCGGTATATCTCTATTCCCTATCTTCTAGTTAGCTTAGACTTGTTAATGGTAACGATCCGGGTGTTTAGTGCGCGGTGGTGCCGGTTTGCTAAGTCCGCAAAATTTAAGTTTTTCACCGCTTCCGCATTCCGGCGTCGGATTGACGGCCGGGGCGCCGCCGTGCACTTACACCTACTAGCAAATCACCCGAACGAAACTATGCCGCAAAGCCGTAATTAAACCTGTACGGCAAAACCTGCAAGAAACTGCGGCACAACGGGGGTGAGTTGCCAACTCGTGAATAGAAAAACATCTACGCACAGAAATCGCATAAATAACGCAATCCTAGGTCAATGATCATAATATATATCCTCAAAAATGTATATAACATGCAGCCTATAACAATGGCTAGGGTAGTATCTAACCCGAGTGTAAACTCATGTGCCCGTGTCAGTGCCTCAGGTAGCAATATATCATATGAGTGAGGTATGAATGCATGAAAACAGAATACATGTAAATGAAGAAACTGTTTTTATAAATTAGTGAGATTTCTGTATTTTTAAAGTGAGGTATCATAAATGAAATCAGTATCAACAGTGTCTAGCATCGGCACAAAACATAAATCTCACTGTCTTGAAATATCAATGTCTCAATCTCACTATCTAGGGCGCCGTCAGTCCAGACCGGCCCCTACCATCCATCTCAAGACCACGACGGTATCCTCCGGATATCCGACGCGTCGGGTAATATCACCGGTCGGTAGTGCTCCCCTGCCGGGCTCAACATCAACACCACATTCCTCTTGCCCCGGGGTACCGCACCGGGCCCACCATGTACCCGTGACGGTTCCTCCACTCCTCGACACGGATCTCGAAAACCACAGCAAACTCATGGTGGAAGACACTTTACATCACTAGAAAACCGCAACATTTTATAGTTTAAAAGATCATAAGTTGTAAATTTTGCGGCTTTCCCCGAAATCCAGAAATATCATAAATCTCAAGAAATCATCACAAGTGCATATGTCAATGATAATGAATGCATATGGTATCAATAACCAAGTTGCAATGTATGATTAATAAACTAGGCATGTAAGGCAGGTACACTAATATCATATCAAACTACTAACTAACAAGCTAAGTCAAGCAAATATATTCTCTAAAGTGTACGTGACATGGCAATTACCGATGAAGATGTGTGTGAGCCGGCAAGTAGGTGTACGTGGTACATACGCATCATCGGTAAGGGTGCTGGTGTCCTAACAGCATGATATCAATAATGGAATATGCAGCAAAATAAGTATGCGAGGCAGAGCGAACAGCAATAATGTGCGGGAGCTGAATACTAGACACAATGATAACTAATCTGTAATAATCTAATATAAGTCCTACAAATGGTGCCTTTTGAAATAACACGAATCATGGGGTTTTGAAAATAGGGGCTACGGTGTTTTTATGAAAAGATACATCTTTTGAAATATCCGTAGGATCCCTTGGGCTGTCTTTTAAAATACCCACGATTCGTTAGTTTTTGAAATAGGTAAGAATCGAATCTAATCTAACAACGAAACTAAACTAAAGGGCTAAGCTAACAAGCTGAACTACAGGTAAGGAAACCGCCTAACATCTGAGTCGATACATATACATACCTGTATATATATTAGTCGGTGATCCCGCCTCAATAATATCATATTCGATACCATATCTAAAATCAGACATCCCAAGTCAAGAGTGCGGATCAATCATCAAGATATAGCTCGTACGTAAATCCGTCGTACGGCATCCCAAATCTGGGTACGGGTCAATATCACATTCATCATACTATTCACCTGGTATCCTCTTTATCAAATATCATGATCGCGGTACTGATCTACGTCTAGTACCATACTGATACCGCCTACGTATGCATGGACGTGTGTGAAACACTACGTCAAGGACCCGCTACAACGTCATGTCGTATCTCAAATACGAACCCTGCTATATCACGGATCTCACGGCCTCAAATCAAATCTCATCGACTCAGCTCAATCCCAAGTATCATCCTCAAATCCGTATGTGAACACATAGTCCCATACCCATGTGAACCCATAACTATAAAGAATCCCATGAGCACATATCAATAGGAATGTATGCAGGTATGTATGTGTGTATGTGTAGTGCAACACTACCCTAGGGTTCGCAACACTAAAGTAATCCAACACACCAATATCCATCCTAAGCATCGTTATTAATCCCAAATAACATATAATAATTGTTGGTGTGTATACGCATCCGTATACACCACCACGGACTGCGGGGGTGCTATACGCCATCCACCCGACTTCTCCCCGTAGATATAAATCTACTCACCTGGTCCTCGCTAGCCGGTGCCGACGTCGCCACGAGCTTGCTTGTCGTCTCGAAGTCCACATGGGGGTACCTACATATCATAACGCACCATATCGCATTAAAACTAAATTCGAAATCGAAACGGCATACGAAAATCAAATCGGCACGCGTATCACGCATAGGTCCAAACCTATCGCCTACGCATGCAAGAATAGTCAAACCAACCCTCGATGTCGATGTACAAACGTCAAACCATCGAGAAAAATCCAATCACACTCATTTGCACATTCACGAACACTAATTTTTATATAAACTAGGTTAAAACTCACAAAAACCCCAATTTTACCTAAAAAGTCATTTTTCCGAAAATCTAGCAAGCACAATTCGCAGTTTTTATACAAAACAGGATGTTTAAATGAATGTAGCGGCCAATATATTTATTAAATATCTTAAATAATTCATATAAACAATTCCCGGAATTTAATCTCATTAAATTCCAAAAACCCTAATATTCTAGTTTACAAAATACCTAAAATTTAACAATTTCAAAGCAAAAATGCACAAACTACAATCTAGCTTAGATTTGCATGATCTAAAGCATTAAACTACACTTAATAAAGTTAATGAAGTCATGAAAAACCTAAACACATTTTTAATCCCAAGTATTTAACCAATTTCAAAAACCTAGTAAGCAAATTAGCAAATTAACACATTTTTTAAACTAACCATTAGCACAAGCTACTAATCTTGTATTAACATGACAAAAAGCCTAAATATAACACACAACCATACACCAATTTTATAAAACCCTAACTTGCATTCAAATTCATAACTTGAATTCCAAAACTTGCAACTTAAGCCTAATTAACACTTAAGTAGTTTAGTTTTAAGAAATTAGTAACAAATTAGGAAAAAATGTTTTAATTTGCTAATTTGCTTACTAGGTTTTTGAAATTGGTTAAATACTTGGGATTAAAAATGTGTTTAGGTTTTTCATGACTTCATTAACTTTATTAAGTGTGGTTTAATGCTTTAGATCATGCAAATCTAAGCTAGATTGTAGTTTGTGCATTTTTGCTTTGAAATTGTTAAATTTTAGGTATTTTGTAAACTAGAATATTAGGGTTTTTGAAATTTAATGAGATTAAATTCCGGGAATTGTTTATATGACTTATTTAAGATATTTAATAAATATATTGGCCGCTACATTCATTTAAACATCCTGTTTTGTACAAAAACGGCGAATTGTGCTTGCTAGATTTTCGGAAAAATGACTTTTTAAGTAAAATTGGGGTTTTTGTGAGTTTTAACCTAGTTTATATTAAAATTAGTGTTCGTGAATGTGCAAATGAGTGTGATTGGATTTTTCTCGATGGTTTGACGTTTGTACATCGACATCGAGGGTTGGTTTGACTATTCTTTCTATGTGAAGATTGTAACGTTTTGAAAATCGTTTCGGTGAAATTTCGAAAAATCGGTAAAATAATGGGGTTTTCTGTAAAAAGTCAAAATATAAATATTTTATTATAAAAATTAAATATACATATTCTAGCTATGTAATTTCTATTATTTGGTGTTTATTGAGCCGCTGGTGAAATTTCAAATTTTCTGAAAAAAATATTATTTTATTATTATTTAAGCCGTCACTAATACATTTAATTAGGGAAAATTACAAATTGGAATGAGTTGAAACAAATTTTGTGCATCATAAAACATTAAATAAAATTTTATCATGTAGTTTTTGGAACGAAATCATTTGCCAAAACGGTTTAGAAATTATTGAAGAAAAAAGGCTTTTTTTTAGCGTAAATGGATGTTTGGGGTATTATATTTATCATTTTTCATCACCCCACACCCGTACCCACATCCACACACTCCCATTTACTTCTCCCCTTGAAGAATTCAGCAGCCCCTATTTTTTTTCCCCACTTGAATTTCAAAGGAAAGAAATGAAAGAAAAGAAAAGAAAATGGAGAAATGAGGTGGACCTTTGACCTTGAATTGACTTTGACTTCTCCCCCCACTTTCTCTACCTCCCTCTCTCTCCTCTCCCACTCCCATTCCAGCAGCCCCCCTCCTACAGCAGCAGCAGCCCCCCCCATTTCCCTTCTCTTTTCTCTTCAAACTTCATCAAAAATTGCCTCAAATCCATCAAAAAAAATCCCAAAACCCAAATCCGACTCCTACCCATTTTAGCTTAGCCCGTATAGCATGGATCTTAGTGAAAAGAGAGCATTTTAGGAGGCCATGGATGCTTGTGGATCTTCAAATGTTTTTGGGTATAATTCTAAAACATTTTTTCTTAATTTGTTACTAATTTCTTAAAGCTAAACTACTTAAGTGTTAATTAGGCTTAAATTGCAAGTTTTGGAATTCAAGTTATGAATTTGAATGCAAGTTAGGGTTTTATAAAATTGGTGTATGGTTGTGTGTTATATTTAGGCTTTTTGTCATGTTAATACAAGATTAGTAGCTTGTGCTAATGGTTAGTTTAAAAAATGTGTTAATTTGGTAATTTGCTTACTAGGTTTTTGAAATTGGTTAAATACTTGGGATTAAAAATGTGTTTAGGTTTTTCATGACTTCATTAACTTTATTAAGTGTGGTTTAATGCTTTAGATCATGCAAATCTAAGCTAGATTGTAGTTTGTGCATTTTTGCTTTGAAATTGTTAAATTTTAGGTATTTTGTAAACTAGAATATTAGGGTTTTTGGAATTTAATGAGATTAAATTCCGGGAATTGTTTATATGACTTATTTAAGATATTTAATAAATATATTGGCCGCTACATTCATTTAAACATCCTGTTTTGTACAAAAACGGCGAATTGTGCTTGCTAGATTTTCGGAAAAATGGCTTTTTAAGTAAAATTGGGGTTTTTGTGAGTTTTAACCTAGTTTATATTAAAATTAGTGTTCGTGAATGTGCAAATGAGTGTGATTGGATTTTTCTCGATGGTTTGACGTTTGTACATCGACATCGAGGGTTGGTTTGACTATTCTTGCATGCGTAGGCGATAGGTTTGGACCTATGCGTGATACGCGTGCCGATTTGATTTTCGTATGCCGTTTCGATTTCGAATTTAGTTTTAATGCGATATGGTGCGTTATGATATGCAGGTACCCCTATGTGGACTTCGAGACGACAAGCAAGCTCGTGGCGACGTCGGCACCGGCTAGCGAGGACCAGGTGAGTAGATTTATATCTACGGGGAGAAGTCGGGTGGATGGCGTATAGCACCCCCGCAGTCCGTGGTGTATACGGATGCGTATACACACCAACAATTATTATATTTTATTTGGGATTAATAACGATGCTTAGGATGGATATTGGTGTGTTGGATTATTTTAGTGTTGCGAACCCTAGGGTAGTGTTGCACTACACATACACACATACATACCTGCATACATTCCTATTGATATGTGCTCATGGGATTCTTTATAGTTATGGGTTCACATGGGTATGGGACTATGTGTTCACATACGGATTTGAGGATGATACTTGGGATTGAGCTGAGTCGATGAGATTTGATTTGAGGCCGTGAGATCCGTGATATAGCAGGGTTCGTATTTGAGATACGACATGACGTTGTAGCGGGTCCTTGACGTAGTGTTTCACACACGTCCATGCATACGTAGGCGGTATCAGTATGGTACTAGACGTAGATCAGTACCGCGATCATGATATTTGATAAAGAGGATACCAGGTGAATAGTATGATGAATGTGATATTGACCCGTACCCAGATTTGGGATGCCGTACGACGGATTTACGTACGAGCTATATCTTGATGATTGATCCGCACTCTTGACTTGGGATGTCTGATTTTAGATATGGTATCGAATATGATATTATTGAGGCGGGATCACCGACTAATATATATACAGGTATGTATATGTATCGACTCAGATGTTAGGCGGTTTCCTTACCTGTAGTTCAGCTTGTTAGCTTAGCCCTTTAGTTTAGTTTCGTTGTTAGATTAGATTCGATTCTTACCTATTTCAAAATCTAACGAATCGTGGGTATTTTAAAAGACAGCCCAAGGGATCCTAAGGATATTTCAAAAGATGTATCTTTTCATAAAAAACACCGTAGCCCCTATTTTCAAAACCCCATGATTTGTGTTATTTCAAAAGGCACCATTTGTAGGACTTATATTAGATTATTACAGATTAGTTATCATTGTGTCTAGTATTCAGCTCCCGCACATTATTGCTGTTCGCTCTGCCTCGCATACTTATTTTGCTGCATATTCCATTATTGATATCATGCTGTTAGGACACCAGCACCCTTACCGATGATGCGTATGTACCACGTACACCTACTTGCCGGCTCACACACATCTTCATCGGTAATTGCCATGTCACGTACACTTTAGAGAATATATTTGCTTGACTTAGCTTGTTAGTTAGTAGTTTGATATGATATTAGTGTACCTGCCTTACATGCCTAGTTTATTAATCATACATTGCAACTTGGTTATTGATACCATATGCATTCATTATCATTGACATATGCACTTGTGATGATTTCTTGAGATTTATGATATTTCTGGATTTCGGGGAAAGCCGCAAAATTTACAACTTATGATCTTTTAAAATATAAAATGTTGCGGTTTTCTAGTGATGTAAAGTGTCGTCCACCATGAGTTTGCTGTGATTTTCGAGATCCGTGTCGAGGAGTGGAGGAACCGTCACGGGTACATGGTGGGCCCGGTGCGGTACCCCGGGGCAAGAGCAATGTGGTGTTGATGTTGAGCCCGGCAGGGGAGCACTACCGACCGGTGATATTACCCGACGCGTCGGATATCCGGAGGATACCGTCGTGGTCTTGAGATGGATGGTAGGGGCCGGTCTGGACTGACGGCGCCCTAGATATTGAGATTGAGACATTGATATTTCAAGACAGTGAGATTTATGTTTTGTGCCGATGCTAGACACTGTTGATACTGATTTCATTTATGATACCTCACTTTAAAAATACAGAAATCTCACTAATTTATGAAAACAGTTTCTTCATTTACATGTATTCTGTTTTCATGCATTCATACCTCACTCATATGATATATTGCTACCTGAGGCACTGACACGGGCACATGAGTTTACACTCGGGTTAGATACTACCCTAGCCATTGTTATAGGCTGCATGTTATATACATTTTTGAGGATATATATTATGATCATTGACCTAGGATTGCGTTATTTATGCGATTTCTGTGCGTAGATGTTTTTCTATTCACGAGTTGGCAACTCACCCCCGTTGTGCCCCAGTTTCTTGCAGGTTTTGCCGTACAGGTTTAATTACGGCTTTGCGGCATAGTTTCGTTCGGGTGATTTGCTAGTAGGTGGGTTTACTTGTATCGTACCCCCATTATATATCTTGTATATCATTATTCTGTTGTATCTAGAAGTTCCATCAGCCAAACATGTATTTATTGAGATAGAGACCAGTGTTGTTTATTCTTTCGACCTTAGAGTCGCTCGTTATATTTCTGGTGGTTTTGAGTTTCCTTTTGAGTTTTGATCCTCGCCGTTGGCGTTGTATATTATATTGCTTGTGTGGTTGTGACCGTCGATTGACGAAGAGCTAGCTCCCGCTTGGGGATGCCTTTTTCTTGATTTCGTATACTATTCATGTTGTATCCCGTTTGGGGGCCAGTATTTACAAAGGAGACTCTGCCGAAATTTTCAGTAAATTTTTGATGTTTTAAAAACCGCATAATTCGGCTTATGCTATTGAAATTACTTGCTTTAAGTTGGTTTTTCCTGCACTCTACTACTTTTCTTGGTTTGGATTTCTGGGTTTTCGGTTTACTTAGATTACGTACGTCTCGAGACGTTCGTAGTTTAAGTGCCGGTCATGTTCCGTACTTTCGGGTCGTGACAAAGTTGGTATCAAAGCGTTAGGTTTTACCTTCGGAGCGTAGGATGACCCTTGGTTGATGGAATAGGTGACTAAAGTAGAGTGACGTACCGTTGGTATGTTCCGCGGCATATTTACGACACGCCACTCCACTTAAGAAGCCTTAGGATGTACATTTCCTTGTTCAGTATTATATTCCTTCCTAATCTAGCCTCATCGTTACCAGTTTGGTTTTGCTGCCACGATTTCGGGCAGGGAGAGCTACGGCTAGAGTTGCGGTCAGCAGAAGCTCGTCACAAACGAGGACTGACCAGGGCGTGATTCCGGCGACACCCGATTGTAGAGAGGTGTCTTTTGATTGTGTTTTCGCACCACGAGCGTTGATGGCTGTATGAGATTACTCGGACGGACAGATCAGCACCAGTGGATTGAGCCATTGATAGAAGGTCGCTAGTCACCCACGGATGAATGACTGAGACATGTGGTTCGTTCGCCTACCCGATGAGAGGTCATCAAATAGATTGATTCCAGCTAGAGACGACTTCACGCGGAGACGTTGGGAGTCGACAGAGACGATCGAATGTCAGAAACCTATTATTCCAAGTTTAAAGTAGTCGGAAGGACATGCAGGCAATTCTATGGTCCCTCTAGAAGAATGAAACCCTAACTCGACATAATGACCGTGTGAAAGCCTTTGAACCTTAGGGTTTGCGGCAGTTCCACGGCGCCATTAGTGAGGCTTGGGTTTGCCCTTCTACGGCTGGACCACCGATGCTGTGGTATGTACTCGATACTATTAAACTATACCAAGATGTTGAGCTCTTGGGGGATTATGAGGTTTCGACGAATCGATCGAATGGTTCGACTTCAATCGGATGCTAGGTGGTGAGATGCATTCTTGGGAGACTCCAGATACGAGGATAGCCATTGGAGCTCAGTCCATGCAGCCACGACGAGACGAGTCCGAAGCGGTCGACATTAGAGAAAAGTGGAGTAAGAGGTTCGCACCAGATCTAGATGAGATGACGTTCCACTCCGCCGACATCAGAGAGGCGATGCGCATGCCGAGGCATGGTACTTGGACTTACCTTCCAGAAGGAGTCGCGATGAGTATGCAGTCGTTCCAGAGCAAGATGCAGATATAGGAAAGGACAATGACTTCCGAACAGTTGGCAGAGACGAGACATGGAAGAGACCATGAGCAGGATTCCTTCCAGGACACTGCTGCAATGATACTTGCACCCAGGATCAGATGTGTCACGTACATTCAGAGAGCCAGAGGCCAACGCCAGTAATATGCTGTCTTACGAGTGGTCGCGATGATTGACCAAGAGATGACCAGAGAAGTGCCAGAACGGAATCGTCCCCGTTAGCACACCTGACAGGGCCGATGAGCCGATGGACCGAAAGATTGGTAATTCACAGTGAAGACCTTGACCCAGGAGTGGTCATGGTTACGCACGCCAGCAGGACAGAGTTCATGATCATCGACGAGACGTCCCACTAGTGACCGCGACAGTTGGCCGAGATTCTTAGAGGATGCGCTTGAGCAGTACTATTCCGCCATTATTGATTACGATGTTTTGGGTGATTTATTCGTATGATTTGATTTTGATGATTGAGGATTTACGATCTTTGCACAGTGTTGCACTTGATATCGTTTTCGTGCTTCAGTTTCACATGTTTGTGATTTTACGATTTTAAACAGTTGAGTTGGTTTTGTGCGTATGCATGCACACGATTTCGTTCCTGCACTCGGTATAGTTTATATATGCTTGCAGTGCAGTGATACGCCTTTTGTGCACTTAGATGCACTGGACTTCGATTTCGATTGTGATACCCGATATTTGTTTTGTGCACCTTGTGCACCTGATTGATTTTGCGCACGTTCGGCGCTTGATATTGGATTTCATGATTTCGTGCACGATAGATGCACCTGATTTTGCTGTCAGGCACACATGTTGCCTACGACAGATGTTTCGTGCACACCCGATGCACTTAGATGTTGTTTCTGTGCGCATGTATGGCACATTCATGGATTTTGATTTCCATGCGCACCAGACGTTCGTAGTTTAAGTGCCGGTCATGTTCCGTACTTTCGGGTCGTGACAGATATACACGGATATAGTAACAGTCTTGCTCGAAATGGTAGTATGCTATCTGGTTTGTTTCGACCTCAATATGTGCATGTGTTTCTTTTAGCATATCACTTATACATATTGGTAGAGCCCTTAGAATCATTGCTTGATTACCAGCGTTGTGATGACAGTCACACTAGTGGGGACTGGGTAATCTATAAGCACATCCTATACAAGTCCATAGTCGTAGGATTATCGAGACGGGGCATCGATACTGTCACGACCCGAAATAGCACGTGACTGGCACTTGAATCATATGAAGTCTATAGGACCCTATCTAATTCAAGTAAGCCAAAAGCCCAGAAATCTAAAACCATTTTAAAGAAATGTTTAATTAAAATAAGCCGAATATGCATTTTTAAAATCACAAGTCTTTTTCTGAAAATTTCGGCAGAGTTTCCTTTGTAAATACTGGCCCCAAATGGGGTACAACATGAATAATATATACACAATGATAAAAGGCATCCCCAAGCAGGAGCTAGCTCTTCGTCAATCGACGGTCATAACCACGCAAGCAATATAATATACAACGCTGAAGGGCGAGGATCAAAACTCAAAAGAAACTCAAAATCATCAAGAAAACCATAATAATACAACGCGCGACTTTAAGATCGAAGTAATACACAACTGCTTTTCTAAGTCTGAAATAAATATATAAGTCTGGTTGATAGATTTTTTCTAGATACAACTGAAAATAAATACGTACAATGGTGGTCACGATGCGAGTGAACCCACCTACCAAAGCAATCACCCAGAAAGGAAGCAGTGTGCCAGAAAGCAGCAATGAAACCTATACGGCAAAAACCTGCAAGAACTGTGGCACAACGGGGGTGAGTTGCCAACTCGTGAGTAGAAAACATCACAGAGCAGAAATGACTCAATCCTAGGTCAATACGATCAGTAATATATATCCTCAAAGTGATAAAGTCTGAAGCATGATAAGGTGGCAAGGGTAAACATCTATATATCAGTGTAATATCAAATGCTCGTGTCAATGCCTCAGGTAGCAACATATCATAAATATGAGGTGTGATCAATGTAATCATCATGAAATCAGTGTCAACTAAATCATGAAGTCTATAAGTATGTGGATATCATCCAACTGTATGCATGTAGATTCCGTCCACGTGTCAACCAATGACACAAAACATCATGCATGTAAATATCATAAAGCATATGCATGAAGGTATGAGGATATAAATTAACGTGTGTCCCTCGTGACACATCAAATCATGGAACCTGAGTGTCTAGCATCGACACTCGAAAACATCATGAAAGCTGTGCCTAGCATCGGCACGTAAATCCTCATATATCTCTCGGGCTCCGTCAGTCCTGATCGGCCCGTAAATCCTCATATATATCGGGTTCCGTCAGTCCGGATTGGCCCATATCATCTCTCGACTCCGGTAGGTATCCTCCAGATATCCGCCGAGCTCAAATACAATCACTGGTAGGTAGTAATCCCTTTGCCAGGCTCACAGTCTATATACACAGCATCCCTTTCTTGCCCCGGGGTACCATACTGGGCCCCACCATGTACCCGCACACGACCCACGACGCTCCTCGCATGGGGTCTCGAAAACTAAATCTCAGATCCGAGAAAACTCATGGTGGGCGCACCGAATATCATATCAAGAGAAACCGGGTTTTTAAAATAGTACATACTTTCTTTTGAAATACCCACGGTTCTCAAACCTAGAAATATCATGGAAACAACATATCTCAATGCGTATAATCATAAAGCATGATGTATGCGACATATAACAGAAATGTAAGCATATCCGTATATCATGCAACATGGAACATTAATATGCATATATCAAGGGAAAGCCGCTCTTTCAAATGAATCCAGTTTTAAAATATATCTTGCGGTTCCCAAATCTCCAAAATCAAGCCAGAATCATCTATGTATGTGCAAATACGTATGTATGCAAGTATGGGTGTACAATATGTGTATGCACCAATATAGATGTACAAGTAGGTATATACGCAGGTATGAGTGTACAATATGTCTGTGCGCCAATATGGATGTACAAGTAGGTATATACGCAAGTATGAGTGTACAATATGCCTGTACGCAGGTATGTCATGCAATGGGGCATATCCTGATGCAACAGTCCTACTGTGTAGTGACAGGGCAATTACCGATGATGTGTGTGAGCCGGCCAGTAAGTGTGCGTGGAGCATACGCATCATCGGTAATGGTGCTGGTGTCCTGATAACATGGGTTTAATATACGATAAACACATTCAAACATACAATGCGAAGCGAATAGCAAGAATATACGGAAAATGAATAATAAACACAATAGTGCAGAATCTACATCAATATATATATGTCATACAGTTTTGCCATTTGAAATAACACGAATCGTGGTGTTTAGAAAAATAAGGGCTATGGTGTTTCTAGGAAAATGTGCGTCTTTTGAAAATATCCGTAGAATCTCTTGACCTGTCTTTAAAATACTCACGATTCGTTAGTTTTGAAATAGGTATGACTTGGGTCTAGTCTAACATTTACTAAGAAGCTAATCGAAAAGGTATGGAAACCACATAAATCTGGGTTGATATATATATAAATATAATAGTCGGTGATCCCGCCTCAATAGTATCACATACGATACAAATACAATATGACATCTTCGAGTCAAGAGTGTGGATCTATCATCAATATATAGCTTGTACATAATCCGTCGTACGGCATCCCAATCTGGGTACGGGTCAATATCACATTCATCTCATCATTTATCTGGTATCCTTATCAGCATATCTCATGAACTGGGGTACTGATTTAAGTCTAGTACAAACTGATACCATCTGTATATATATGCATGTATGAAAACACACGCTTAAAGGCCCGCTAAAATCTCATGTCATATCTCATAATACGAATCATATCACCGATCTCGTGGCATCATGCCCAATCTCATCGACTCATCTCCAAATACCATGTACAATCCTCATCATCCATGTGTAGATATACGTATATATACATATATAGTCCCATACCTATGTGTGTGTGTGTGTGTGTATACACACGTATCCCCATATACGCACAAGTATAACAAGTAAGCATGTGTGTGCGTGTGGGTGTAAATCTTATTCCAGGGATCGCGACTAAACTAACTAGTGGCACCATCATCCAATTACAGTAAAGTTATCCATGACTCCCAAAGCCTATTTAGCTAATCAAAACCTCATAATATCATATAAATAAATATATATATATACCATACACTATGCTACGAACTTCGGGGGTGCTATACGCTATCCACCCAACTTCCCCCATAGATATAATCTACTCACCTTGCTCCTCGCTTGCCGAAGTGGATGTCGCCTTGCTCTTACTCGTCGTCCGAAGTCCACTTTGTAGGGTTGCTAGGCATGCGCACAAGGGTCTACGAGGCATCAACCATGCCCAATTAAAATTTTAGCCGTGCTGAACAACTCTAATACGGATCTTTAAACTAAGGTTTAGGCGAAAACGAGCAAGTTAACAACTTTAACTACAAGTGAAAGGGAATACAACCTTTGTAGATCCGGTCCTTCACTTCAATAGCTCCATGTAGATGTCCCCATCACTGCGATCGTGAACTTCGGACTTTAGAGAAGCTCCACAAGAAGAACGAACGTGCTTGCTACGATGACTTTGAGGCCGAAGATGATCTACGTCGGGGAGACACTAACTCAAGCTATTCCTTCACTAGGTCGTAAACTTTGTGAAGAGAACACACTCTACCACATGGCAAGTGGTAGAGGATGAAGAAGTAGGAAGTGGTCTCACTTTAGAATTGATTTTCTCACTTTTTTTCTCATGGCACCATTGGAGCTAGTAAGCTTTTGGATGGAGCTTGATGAAGAAGAAGAAGAAGAAAGAATAAATCCATCCAAATGAAAACTTATCCAAATGAATTATTGCACCATGGTTGAGTTAAGCCCTCATGCTTAACTCATGTAGAGAATTAACCTAGACATTAGGTTAAAGGTTAGGTTAAAGAATATCAAAAGAAATGACAAAAGAGTGGACTTTGTCAAAACTTCTCCAAGCTTCTTCAAGATTGATTACTTTGACTAAGTTAAACCCTTTTTGTTAAATCTTAAGATAAAACAATAACCCTAATCTTTACCCAAATCTTGGTATGAGTCTCAAACACCCAACTTTGATGTATCATCAAGCATGATACAAACATGTACACTTGTATATATCATATATAAACAATGTGCACAAACTAGTGAGAAAATAAATCTTAAGTGAGCTAATACTAGTTAATGTAATGTAATATATCAAATATATAATTATACATTAAATTATTAAATCAACTCTTGATTTAATAATCCGGCTATAACCGACTAATATCAAAAGTAACAACTTATCGAATCAACACTTGATCCGATAACCCGACTATATCGCATACAACCGATCAATGTCACAAATCGCAAGAATAGAATACGGTATCTCATATCGTATCAATCTCGGTCCCGCACATATCTCATATGCGCTCCTACTCCGTTTCGCTTGAGCCAGAAAACCCCTGTGTAGGACTCTAAAGACTCGTCAATACGCCGGCAGTAGGTGATGATCATATCAAACACCCACAAGCCGCAAGCGGTGTGCTAAACGTAACGGCCACCCGGGTATTGAGCGATCAGAAGATCAACAAGCAAGCCCTCTAGTACTCCTGCGAATCCAATCAGTAACACTCCCGTACAGTCCGGTCTCGTCGTCTGATATGTCGCATATCTCGTCTAGGGGTGGTAAACGTCAGACCCCAATAGCTCGATAAGTCGTGTCGATATGAGGTCTATAACAGTTTGAGAAACTACTGATAACACTTACCAGTAAATCTCAGCAACCCTGTCCAGGGATTTCCAGTTATAGCCAATCGAACACAGCACAACATCAACTCCCTATACCGGGAGAGACGAATCCCCTCCTATCGCTCATTGCCTCCATGTGATTCGGGACTATACCTAAAAACCACCATTTTGCACACCCTCTTGGACGTGGTTAGGTGGAAATCAAAGCATAATGGGAATCACACAAGACTCTATGACGATCTCGGGTCAACAGACTACTCTGTACCAGTGTCACCGGAGAACTGCCATCTGACGTGAGGTATAATACCATCTGGGAGTTCTCGGCAAGTCCGTCCAGTGTACCCAGTCTCCACTGAGCACCCGTACACCATCCTTGATGTTAAACACCGATGGATATGGGATCATCCATCACCCATCATATGGGTCAAGATGCGTATACGCTAGTCTACTCTGGTGCATCGATGCCCTGTCTCGATACACCCTCGACTAGGAACAGTTATAGGATGTACTCGTCGACTACCGTGGCCCCACTAGTATGATCTCATCATAGTCCCAGTAGTCGAGTACATATCCTAAGGGCTTTATCAACATGTATTAGAGACAATCAGAGTACATGTTAAGATAAAGTACAACCAGATAGCATACTATCATGTCGAGCAAGAAAGTCCTCCCTATATACGTCCTAGCATCCACTACAATATACATCGTATGTACAGTAATGGCCTCTAGGGCATACATATAACTAATAATCTCCCACTTGCACTAGGGCCATCTGTTGTGGTATCACATACCCAACAATTAGCTGCGGTTGAAGTATCTCATACTCAACCATCCCATAAAAGTCTCTACTGGGAAAAAGGCCTTTGTGAGTGGATCCGTGCTGTCGTCCTCTGTGTCTACTCTCCTAACATCGATCTCCCTAGAGATCAACCATCTCCATGATCAGGTGATACTGCCTAAGAATTATATCTGGATTTCTGATGGGACGGTAGTTCTTTGGCTAAAACCACAACTCCATTGTCACACAATGGTAGGAACGAAGTTCATCTCATGAACTTATATATATATATATATATCCAGACTTCCTCTTTGGTAGTATCTTTGGTAGCGATGTATCTAGTCTTTATCTTCTAGTATGCCACGGTATATAGCTTGGAACTCTTCCAACATACCGTCCCTTTACTGAGGGTAAAGACAATGCCTGTAACTGACATTCAGTCGTCCTTATCACCCTGGAACCTTTCTAGTGATTCTCCCCAGGATCGATTGATACCATCTCACTACAACTAGTGAGTATCCTAACATCCAATTAGATCTATCTCATAGATCCAAATCCCAGGATTTAGGAGGTATCATTTTTATCCTATATGGAGAATCCTTGTGATAAGCGGAGATTGACCGAGCGTAGCATAGGAAACTTCTTCCTTATCAAGAGTATGTCATTCACGTACTCTACGAGGATCACTATCATACTCCATAATACCTTTTTGTTTATACAAGGTTCATCTACCATTTTGATGATGTCAAACTCTTTGACTAACACATCGAAACAGACGTTGCAACTCCGCGATGCCTGCTTTATCACATAAAACATCTTGCATACGTTTCCGTTGCTCCTACTGTCTACGAAGCCCTCGACTGTGTACTTATAGACTCTCTCTTCTAAATTATCATTTAGAAAAGCAGTCATGACACCCAACCGCCAGATATCGTAGTCATGGTATGTAGCCGTGGCAAGTAGGATCTGAATGGACTTAAGCATAGCTACTTAGAAAAGGTTTCATCATAATCCATGCCTGGTCAATGATGCAAACCTTTAACAAGTCTAGCTTTGAAAGTCTTAACTTTTCCATGTACACCAAGTAATCTTCTCAAGATATACTTGCTCCTGATGGGGATTTAACCCTTCAGATAAAGCAACCAAAGTCCATACTTTGTTGGTGTATAGGGTTCCATCTCAGATCGCTAAGCATCCAGCCATTCTTACAGAGTCTTACTCCTGATGGCCAACTCGAAACTAGTTGGGTCATCATCTCATGATGCAATCCTCGCTCCCACTGTCATAGAGAAACCGAAGTATCTCTCAGGTGGGTGAGGAACCCTACTAGATCGGCGGAGAGGCTGAGGTTCGTTGGTTACTATTGAATCCTTTGATTCTATCAAATCATCTGCTGTAGTTTGTATAGCTGGAACCTTTCCAGTTCTACATAACAGACCTTGCCTCGAGCTTGTCCAAATTTTGCTTTTAGACATAGGCCGGACAACCCTAAATCTTAACAAACTTAAGATATGGGCTCTTCCCTTTCCATATCACATATGAAGTGGTAGGCAACTGATTTGATTTAAACCCTATTCAATAGGTATGCAACTTCTCAAGCGCATAACTCCCAAAAGGAAATAGGAAACTCAGTAGTACTCATCATAGAGCACACCATATCATATAGGGTGCTTTTGCTCCATCCCGATATACCATCATGCTATGGTGTATACGAAGGAGTAATGCCGAGAGAGAATCTCATTCTCCTTTAGAATAGTCCAGGAATCCCGTGCTCAAGTATTCTGCTCCCTGATCAGATCAAAGGACATAATACTTATACCCGTTATTGGTTCTCTACTTCTAACTTACATTCTGTGAATATCTCAAAAGGTTCGGACTTGTGTTTCAACAGGAACATATGTCTGAATCTTGAGAGATCATCAGAGAATGTAATGAAGTACAAAGAACCGGTCTTGGCATATGTAGACGGGAGACTTTCATACAACAACATGTATCAATCCCAAGAGTTCACTAACTCTTTCTCTGTTTCCAATAAACAGAGCTATGGTCATCTTATCTTTGTGACATGACCGGCAAGTTTCACAAGATGTAAATTCAAACAGATTTAAATATGCATCTAAATGTAACTTAGCTAGTCGGGTCGCATTGATATGACCTAGTCTACAATGCCTTAAGAAGGATTCGTTCATTTCTTAACTCTTCCTCTTGTGCGTGTTCTGTATATTAAGAACTGTAGTTTGATTTAGAACGTCAATGCTTTTAGATAACGTGCCTGAACCGATCAACTCTTGATATAGGAAATGTTCAAAACATTATCCAACAATACAAAATTATATCCTTTCTTTACTAATAAAGAGACTGATATAATGTTGTATATCAGGTTCGGTATCTAATAACATTTGTTCAGAATCAATGTATTCTGGTAATACAGGGTGATAGTGACCAACAGACTTGGCTGCAACACTTGCACCGTTTTCTGTCTCATGAAACTTATCACCCGTTCTCAGTTCTCTACCTATCTGTAGCTCATGTAATAGATTACATATGCGGGATCCTGATCCGGTATCACATACCCAGGACGTAAAGGATACTGAGAAACAGTTCTCTGTAATGAACACACCCGAAGATGATGCATCAGCATGCACTTTCTTTGTTTGGGCGGCACGGGAAATTTGGTATTCCTCAATTTCCTGCTCTGTCTTATAACAATTATAAGTTGGAGCAGGACCAACGTTCCCCAGCTCAGTATAACAAGCGGGTTCGGTCAATATATCCGTATTATTATCTTGATTAAGGCGTGATATGGTCGCTACCTGGAGAGAGAGAGAAGAAAATACTCAGCGTATGCTCTTGCAAGATTAGATTGGTTATTATTTTATCTAATCAGGATGGCTCCCACTGTTTTTATCAAATCTTCCTTCAAACTCTAAAAGGAAAGACCAGCCGGGATTAATTACACGCTACAAGTTCGCCAATCTTTCAGCCAGGCCAGTGTCGGTACTTTGAGGGAGGTCCCCCGTGCTTTCGCACGAACCTAATTAAAGTAAACCTCGTTTTCCCAGAGGCGTAACCTCGTTAACACCTTTCTAGACACCTACTTGATCGGCTAATTGTAATGTGTAAAACTCTCCCAGGAGTAACTCTTACTCGCAGTGGGTATCGGGATCCAACTATCTCATAGAAGGTATGCAATCTCATTGCGAATTTCAACACTTGAAATTCCCGATAATTTTGCCCCTAACGTGCTATGACCTTGACGAAAGCCAACAAACCATAGCCCGCTAGTCAAGTTCAATCCGTACATTTCTTGACTGAATTAAACCCACCCGTACGACCCTTGACGAAAGCCAACAAAGCCGTACGACTACCCTAATCCAATCGCATCGTATGCAGCAGATAAACAGCATATAGCTACCGCACACTACACCTTGACGAAAGCCAACAAATGTAGCATGAATACTATATACAACTTATCTGAAATGACGGAGGGCTACGACAGGTTTTTCTGAAAACCTATTGCGTAATGAACTTGATATCGTTGTAGAATCAAATGATTTTAAAATGGAGTGTTTTTGAGGCTTTTTTAGTTTTGCTAAAGGGGTCACTCCCGGTGAAGGGATCGTCGGCCCTTTCCTCATCGAATAAGGTGCAGATATATCATATATATCACTATACAAAGCAAAAACTCCAAAATCAATCAAAAGACAAACTGAGTGTTGTATACAACATCTGCCAGTCATTGCTAAAGGGGTCACTCCCGGTGAAGGGATCTCGGCCCTTTCCTCATCGAATAAGGTGCAGGATGTTCTACAAAGAACACAGCGATGCAAAGCAAGAACTGTAGCTACCTGGTTTTGAAAATTCGATTCCACAACATCATTAGGTTTCTTTTCTTTCATTAATCACATTAATGAAGTCCCATCATTTAAGTCACCTAAACATCACAGATAAATATGACGTACACTTATGCCATCCGCATTCGCCTCGATGTCCCCTCGTGCACCGTTAGCTTAGGTAACTAACGGCAGAGCGGGGCAGGGCTAGCGCGGGTGTAAAACATAAGTAAGGTCTATATAATATATCATATATACTATATACAGTATTTACCACAGAACATCAAATGATCACATCACAGATATCGCAGCAGAAGAAACATATGAAATATTGGATATACTAGGACGTCCGTGTTTTATTTTGAGCCTCTATAAAACACGGATTCCACGGTCGCGATAAATAGCCAAACCCACACCCCTAGACCCCTACGAGAGCGGCATGCAAACCTTCCAATTCTAGAGTTAAAAGACCCGGACTCGACTCCTCGAGTTGGTCTCCCACTGGACCCTAGAACCCGGTTACTTGTGCTCTCCTCCTTGGGTCTATCCTAGTGCGAAAAAGTAAATAATATACAAATGGTGACATCAACCTCATCTCGGAAGTGCCCCAATAAAAGAATATTACATACATTAAATTTACATGATTGAAAATAAAAACCCTCATCTCACATAAAAACCCCCGGCTATTCAGAACACGACGATCCAATATAACATATCCAACAATACATAACATCACATGTCATCAACGTAAGTAAATATGCGCATCCCAATTGTCGTTGGCATATAGCAACGAAACCGGCGATAACACATATTACACTTACGGTCGCAGAAAAGAAAGTGTAAAACTATAACAGTTGGAATCCGCAACCACCTTAGACATCACATGCCTAACAATTATAAACCATGCATTTTAGTCTCTATATCGAAAACATTTTTCAATATCTAGTCGGGCAATTCAACAAGATTCCCAATATTTGATCTAATGCTCGTCGCAAACTTTAGTAGACGGCCGCACCCCCAGATGTCGTCGACGAAGTGCACTAAGGCGGAACACCGCTGCAGCGAGCACCCGAACGGATGCTTTCGGCGACGGGGTTCTCCTACAGTCATTTGGTCAGGGCTATAGGGCATGGCTGTCTATTAAATTTTCCCGGCGAGTATCCGCGTACACTACGTGATTGCAACGGACTTTTGATCATATCAAAATCCCGTGGCAACCGATCATCTGAGACTAAACTGCTATGTTTATAACATTCAAATTAGTTATCTCATAACTACATGTGGATTCCAATTATTGTATCACATTCCAGATAAATAGACAATGTTAAACTTTCCGATTGAATAATCAAACACCCAAGTTTTCCCGAAAAGCTCAACACATGAAATAAGTTTAAAAACATCCACTTCATGCCACAGTACCAACGGTCCAGCTGTAGAAGGGTCAAGCCAACGCCTCATATGTGGCACGCCGTACTGTCCCAAATCCTAAGGTTCAAAAGGCAGTTCAAGACGGTCACATAATCGAGTTAAGGTTTGTTGTCTTCTAGAGGGTCCATCGCATTACTTGCACTACTTAGACGTTCTTAAACTACGGAAAAATCCAACACTTGGAAATTTCCCGTCAGAGGAAAATGTGAGATATTGATATCCGGTCGAACATTTTAACACATTCTAAAATACCCGGAAAAACAAAATAAACAAAGTTAAATAATCCGATCGAATCATCGAGTCCCCAATACAACCCAGAAAACTCAACTCTTGAGTATAAATTAAAATTACCTAGAAAACACAGGAATCAAATAAGAACATTACTGTGCAATCAGTGGACTAAGAAGCAACATAATGGCCGCGGAACCGCCGCGTGACCTGGGGTACGGCCGCGGTTCTGCGGCGTCCTGATGGAGTTGGGCCCACGTGTTGCACAGTAACTCCTAAAAAACCCTGCTGAATTTTTTGAGTATTTTTAATTTGGAAAAATCCAAAGTTTCAGAAAAAGTACAGAGAAGGGTATCGATTAGGGTTTCGGGGTTCGATCGGGTTTCTAACTTTGTCTACACTTCGCCTAAAGCTCTAGCTAGGCTCTGATACCACTGTAGGGTTGCTAGGCACGCGCACAAGGGTCTACGAGGCATCAACCATGCCCGATTAAAATTTTAGCCGTGCCGAACAACTCTAATACGGATCTTTAAACTAGGGTTTAGGCGAAAACGAGCAAGTTAACAACTTTAACTACAAGTGAAAGGGAATACAACCATTGTAGATCCGGTCCTTCACTTCAATAGCTCCGTGTAGATGTCCAAATCGCTGCGATCGTGAACTCCGGACTCTAGAGAAGCTCCACAAGAAGAACGAACGTGCTTGCTACGATGACTTCGAGGCCGAAGATGATCTACGTCGGGAAGACACTAACTCAAGCTATTCCTTCACTAGGTCATAAACTTTGTGAAGAGAACACACTCTACTACATGGCAAGTGGTAGATGATGAAGAAGTAGGAAGTGAGCTCACTTTAGAATTGATTTTCTCACTCTTTTTCACATGGCACCATTGGAGCTAGTAAGCTTTTGGATGGAGCTTGATAAAGAAGAAGAAGAAGAAAGAATAAATCCATCCAAATGAAAACTTATCCAAATGAATTATTGCACCATGGTTGAGTTAAGCCCTCATGCTTAACTCATGTAGAGAACTAACCAAGGCATTAGGTTAAAGGTTAGGTTAAAGAATATCAAAAGAAATCACAAAAGAATGGACTTTGCCAAAACTTCTCCAAGCTTCTTCAAGCTTGATTACTTTGACTAAGTTAAACCCTTTTGTTAAATCTTAAGATAAAACAATAACCCTAATCTTGGTATGAGTCTCATACACCCAACTTTGATGTATCATCAAGCATGATACAAACATGTACACTTGCATATATCACATATAAACAATGTGCACAAACTAGTGAGAAAATAAATCTTAAGTGAGCTAATACTAGTTAATGTAATGTAATATATCAAATATATAATTATACATTAAATTATTAAATCAACTCTTGATTTAATAATCCGGCTATAACCGACTAATATCAAAAGTAACAACTTATCGAATCAACACTTGATCCGATAACCCGGCTATATCGCATACAACCGATCAATGTCATAAATCGCGAGAATAGAATACGGTATCTTATATCGTATCAATCTCGGTCCCGCACATATCTCATATGCGCTCCTACTCCGTTTCGCTTGAGCCAGGAAACCCCTGTGTAGGACTCTAAAGACTCGTCAATACGCCGGCAGTAGGTGATGATCATATCAAACACCCAGAAGCCGAAACCGGTGTGCTAAACGTAACGGCCACCTGGGTATTGAGCGATCAGAAGATCAACAAGCAAGCCCGCTTGTACTCCTGCGAATCCAATCAGTAACATTCCCGGACAGTCCAGTCTCGTCGTCTGATATGTCGCATATCTCGTCTAGGGGTGGTAAATGTCAGACCCCAATAGCTCGATAAGTCGTGTCGATATGAGGTCTATAACTGTTTGAGAAACTACTGATAACACTTTCCAGTAAATCTCAGCAACCCTGGAAAGGGATTTCCAGTTATAGCCAATCGAACACAGAACAACTTCAACTCCCTATACCGGGAGAGACGAATCCCCTCCTATCGCTCATTGCCTCCATGTGATTCGGGACTGTACCAAAAAACCACCATTTTGGACGCCCTCTTATACGTGGTAAGGTGGAAATCAAAGCACAGTGGGAATCACACAAGACTCTATGAAGATCTTGGGTCAACAGACTACTCTGTACCAGTGTCACCGGAGAACTGCCATCTGACATGAGGTATAATACCATCTGGGAGTTCTCGGTGAGTCCGTCCAGTGTACGCAGTCTCCACTGAGCACCCGTACACCATCCTTGATGTCAAACACCGATGGATATGGGATCATCCATCGCCCATCATATGGGTCAAGATGCGTATATGCTAGTCTACTCTGGTACATCGATGCCCTGTCTCGATACACCCTCGACTAGGAACAGTTATAGGATGTACTCGTCGACTACCGTGGCCCCACTAGTATGATCTCATCATAGTCCCAGTAGTTGAGTACATATCCTAAGGGCTTTATCAACATGAATTAGAGACAATCAGAGTACATGTTAAGATAAAGTACAACCAGATAGCATACTATCATGTCGAGCAAGAAAGTCCTCCCTATATACGTCCTAGCATCCACTACAATATACATCGTATGTACAGTAATGGCCTCTAGGGCATACATATAACTAACACACTTGAGGGTACCTAAAAATATAACACAATCGCAATGCGCATTAAAATCCAAGTCAAAGCCCAAAACGACACGCTAAAGGCCTATAGGTTAGAACCTATAGACCATGCCTTCAAAAACCACCAAACAACTCTCAATATCGTCCTACAAACGTCAAGTGATCGAAGTAAAACACAATACTAAAAATCCAGAATTCAAAATACGAGAAATGAAAACTCGAATCAAAACAACAACTCTTGAAAATGGTCCCAGATTTTACTCTAGGTTAAATTAGCCAATTTTGCATATGCCAAGGGTCTAGTTTACTGGAGATGGAGCTACAGACCAAACACGGACCAGTTCCAACCTACTCTGGCCGCAAATTGCGGCCAGAATGATTAAATCTGCGGTCAAGTAGAAGGTGTATGTAAGTCCATGTCACGCACCCCACGAACTTGCGGGGAGGTGGAATATATGAAAAACGATTATCAAAGCTTCGTAACACGGACTTGAGCGCATGAATCGTATCTAAACCGTTACTAGCAAACTATGAGAGGTTTAACTACTCGGATTCGAAGTTATACCTCACGTTACTTGTCCTTCGGGTCTTCATCGCTGTCCTCCACTCCTCGTAGGCTCCTTGGAATATCGGCACCTCAACGGCCTCCTCGAGTCAAAGACGATCCACCCGAGAGCTCCTACGCCAAGCTTGATCTCTAACTTGAGATAACTAGGTTGCTCAAAGTGCTAATCTAAGCTACCTAGGGGATATAGAGTGAGGTTATGGATGTATTAGTCTAGCTAACCCTTGATCTCAACACATGAGAGGTTAGGGTTAGGGTTTGAAGAGAGAGAGCTTGAGAAGAGAGAAGGTGAGAAAATGAATCCTTTTTGGATGAATGAAATCATTTGTGTATATATGAAACATATGATAATATTAAGTAAATAATAAATAATGAATTATCACCATGTTTCATTAATACAGCAAGTGATTCATCACATGGGTCATATAAAACATTAAATGAATCATTAACTCAATGTATGAATCACTACATGACTCATTAACCCAATTAATGCAAATGCCACCTTAGCCTCCAACTCACCATGCTTCTAGAAGCTTCCCGGAAAATTACGAGAATGCCCCTCCAATCCGTGAAAACATGGAAAAACTTTACACTGTATAAATCTAATAACCTGATACTAGAATCTGGCTTAAACCAAAACCGGCTAGTAAAAACTGTCCGAACGTCGCACGCGCGTTTAAACACGTATGCGTCCGAACCCTTGTCGTAAAACCATACGGCCTCTATATCGTTTTGCCTGGAGCAGGGAAACCCTCTGTGTAGGACTCTAAAGACTCGACACTACGCTGGCAGTGGGTTTAACCACAGACCGCAAGCGGCACTAGCTGTACTTAACGGTCCCCAGGTAGATATCCATAAGAAGGCCGATGAGGAAACCCATCCGAACTCCTACTGAGCCTGATGTGACAATCTCCGTACAGTCCGGTCTGTTCGTCTAAGACTAACGCATATTGAGCCTAGGGGGCGGCAATCGTCAGTCCCCTAATAGCGGTATAAGTCGTGTTAGAGCGTAGCCCATTACACCCTAAGAAACTAATGGAACCTACCAGTAAATCTCACTTGCCCTGGCCAGGGACTTTGTGTAATCGCACTCTGACACATCGCGATATCAACTCCCAATACCGGGAGAGACGAATCCTGTCTAACCGCCACTGCCTCTAAGTGCTCGGGACTGCACCCAACTGCTACCTATTTGCACGACTCCTTTGTGCCTGGTAGAGTAGCAATCTAAGAACAGCGGGACACACTCGAGATGAAGTAGCAGTGTCAAGTCTGCGGACTATGCTGTACTCATGTCACCTGGGAACTGTTAATTGACGACGGGTATAATACCAACCAACAGTTCCCTTACGAGTCCTATCCCGTGTACCCGTAACCTAACGAGCACCTGTATACTATCTCCAGTACGACGTACTGATGGCTGTGGGACAGACCATCTCCCCAACTGGGATGAGAAGCGTACACACTAGTCTACTCCGGAATATCGATGCCCTGTCTCGATAATCCTACGACTAGGGACAAGTATAGGATGTTGCTTATAGACTACCCAGCCCCCACTAGTGTGACTGCCATCACAACGCTGGTAATCAAGCAAAGATCCTAAGGGCTCTACTAATATGTATAAGTGATACGTTACAAGAAACATATGCACATATTAAAGTAGACTCAAACCAAGTAGCATACTACCATATTTAGCAAGACTGTATATACAACTGTGAATATCCCAAGCTTCCATTAAGTAATATACATGCAAGTATGATACAATAATGGCCCATAGGGCATATACACTAACAATCTCCCACTTGCACTAGGGCCATGAGCTGGCATATCATAGACCTATCATCTCAAATAGCCTCTCGAACTGCGTCTGAGGAATGGCCTTTGTGAATGGTTCATCAATGTTATTCTCCGTCTCTACTCTTTTCACTTCGATCTCTCGGCGATCGACGATCTCCCTGATCAGGTGATACCGCCTTAAGATGTGTCTGGACTTCTGATGGGACCTGGGTTCCTTCGCTAAAGCTATAGCGCCATTGTTGTCACAATACAGAGGTATTGGATCAACACTGGTAGGAACCACCTGATGTTCTGTGAGGAACTTCTTCATCCAGACAGCTTCTTTTGCGGCATCGCAAGCAGCTATGTACTCCGCTTCCATTGTTGAGTCAGCAACGGTCTCCTGCTTGGAACTCTTCCAACAGACCGCCCCTCCATTGAGGGTAAAGACATAACCCGATATGGACTTGGAGTCATCTTTGTCACTCTGGAAGCCAGAGTTGGCAAAGGCCTCCATCTGGAGGTCTTTTCTGCCATACACTAAGAACATCTCCTTAGTCCTCCTCAGGTACTTGAGAATGTTCTTTACAGCTATCCAGTGCTTCTCCCCTGGGTTTGCTTGATACCGGCTTACTACGCTCAATGCGTATGCTACATCTGATCTGGTACATAACATCGCATACATTATAGAGCCTACTGCAGAAGCGTAGGGTATAATCGACATGCGATCCCTTTCCAAATCAGTCTTGGGAGACATCTCTTTGGAGAGAGTGATTCCGTGACAAGCCGGTAGGTTACCGCGCTTAGAATCATCCATACTGAATCTTTTCACTATGGTGTCTATGTACCTGGACTGCGAAAGTCCCAACATCCTTTTTGATCTATTACGATAGATCCGGATCCCCAGAATGTAGGTGGCATCACCCAGGTCTTTCATGGAGAATTTCTGTGATAAGAATCTTTTGACTGACTGTAACATAGGAATATCATTTCCTATTAGGAGAATGTCATCCACGTACAAGACGAGGAATACTACAGCTCTCCCTACAATCTTACTGTATATGCATGGTTCATCTGGATTTTTGATAAAGTCGAATTCTTTGACAGCATCATCAAAACAGATGTTCCAACTCCGCGATGCTTGCTTTAGTCCATAAATGGACTTAAGCAACTTGCATACTTTACCGCTGCTTCCACTCTGAATGAATCCCTCTGGCTGATCCATATATACGCTTTCTTCCAAATTACCATTTAGAAAGGCCGTCTTTACGTCCATCTGCCAGATCTCATAATCGTGGAAGGCAGCAATAGCAAGAAGGACCCTAATGGATTTGAGCATAGCCACTGGAGAAAAGGTTTCATCATAGTCCAAACCAGGTCTTTGACAGAAACCCTTTGCAACAAGTCTAGCCTTATAGGTTTCAACCTGTCTATCTACACCAATCTTCTTTTTGAAGATCCATTTGCATCCTACGGGTTTTACCTCATCTGGAGCAATGTCCAAAGTCCATACTTTGTTAGTGTACATGGACTCCATTTCGGTCCGCATTGCATCCGGCCATTTCACTGAGTCACCGCTCTGAATGGCTTACTGGAAGCTAGTAGGCTCATCATAGTCAATAGTGCAATCCTCTCTATCCCCGTCTATGAGAAAACCGTAGTATCTCTCGGGCAGATGAGACGGCCTACTACTCCTGCGGAAGGGTGCGGGAAAGTCCTGTTCTTCTTGAACTTCTGGTTCTACCAAACTTTCAGTAGTAGTTTGTGGTTCTGGAATTTCTTCCAGTTCTATTTCGCTCCCACTTGTTTCCTTTTCTAAAAACTGATATTCTAGAAAATGGGTATTACGAGAAACAAAAACCTTTTGTTCCTCTGCGTAATAGAATAGATACCCCCTGAAGTTCTTTGGATATCCCACAAACTTACATAGTACTGATCGTGCCTCGAGTTTGTCCACATGCTACTTTTTAACAAAAGCCGGGCATCCCCAAATCTTTAGATACTGAAGACAGGGTTTCTTCCCACTCCACATCTGATATGGTGTGGTAGGCACAGTCTTGGTGGGAACCTGGTTCAAAAGATATGCAGCTGATTCTAGTGCATATCCCCAGAATGATCACGGTAACTCAGCGTTACTCATCATGGAACGAACCATATCCAATAGGGTTCGATTCCTCCTTTCCGATACACCGTTATGTTGTGGTGTGTATGGAGGAGTAAGCTGAGAGAGAATTCCATTCTCTTTTAAGTAACCCAGGAACTCGGCACTTAAGTATTCACCACCTCGATCAGATCTCAGTGTCTTTATACTCTTGCCTGTTTGTTTTTCCACTTCATTATTGTATTCTTAGAATTTCTCAAAGGCCTCGGATTTGTGCTTCATTAAGAATACATATCCATATCTAGAGAAATCATCCGTAAAAGTAATGAAGTAGGAATAAGCACCTCACGCATGTGTAGACATTGGACCACACACGTCATTGTGTACGAGTCCCAAGAGCTCGCTTGCTCTTACTCCATGTCCAGTGAACGGAGTCTTTGTCATCTTTCCTTTGAGACAAGATTCACAAGTAGCATAAGATTAATATTCGAACGGATTCAAATATCCTTCTCTATGTAACTTAGTTAACCTTCTCTCATTGATGTGACCTAGTCTACAATGCCATAAGAAAGCCTGATTTATTTCTGGAGACTTTCTTTTAAGTGTGTTCTGGATATTGAAAACCTGAGCTTGACTCAATACGTATATACCGTTATCTAATGTACCGGACCCAATCAGAACTTGATTTAGGTGGATGTTAACTACATCGCTTACGAATGTAAAATCATATCCCTCTCTCGAAAGTGAGGATACTGATATGATATTACAAGTCATACTAGGTACATACAGACAGTTATGTAGAATCAATATATGCCTACTTGTTAAACCTAGGCGATATTCTCCCACGGATTCAGCGTCCATGCTCATTCCGTTTGCAACTCTGAGAGACCAATCACCTACCTTTATAACTCTACTATTTCTCAAAGCATGTAATGAATTACAGATATGAGATCCTGCTCCGTTATCTAGTACCCAGGAAGTAGAGTTAATTGACATACAGTTCTCAATTACAAACACACTTGAGGCCGAAGCCACAACATGCTTCGTATCCTGGCTACAGGCTTCCAAAGCCCTACAATCTTTCTGCCTATGCCCAATCCTATAACAGTAGGAACGTCCCTCTTTTACTATATCCTGTCCCAAAACTTTTGCCCTTCCCTTTCCTTCTACTTCCCTGGTTTCCTTCAGGGTAGAAGGTAGAGACTGTAGAATCAAGTCAGTATTTGACCTGTTTCCCAACGTGGTTTCCAGGTCCTGGAGCTCATCAATATAGCTAGTCATTGTAAGGACGTTGTCCCCTACAGATGACCCGACGGCCGACCTCGCTTGAATTAATTCGGTCGAGGTCTCATATCTTGCGATATGTGATTGCTCTCCATATAAATCTTTGTTATGGAGAAAGATAGAAACTGAGTCCATCTTCTCGTGTTGCTTCTGGTATACACCATTAACTGAAGCTAACACGAGGCACATGGCTTTCGCTTTATCCTTTTCCCTTGTCTGACGGATATCCATATCCGCGAAGGTGGAAACTGGACCTGGGACGGCGGGATCTTCAGTAGTAATAGGGTGGTCCAGTTTGTCATAGGCAATGGATATCTGGACAGACCTTTGCCAGTTATATAAGTCAGATTCAGTCAATTTGTTATCTAGATGTAACCTATTCGTGGTCACAAGGTCGCTGCAATTAAGAGAGAGAGAAGAAAACATTTTAGCATGATACTGTTGCAAGTTTAGATTGGTTTTAAGTTTATCTAAACAGGATGGCTCCCACTGTTTCTCGAATCCCTCCTCAAACCAAAAAGGAAGAACTAGCCAGGACTATTCTTACCGTACAATACTTTCTTAACCGTTCAGCCAGGCCAGTGTCGATACTTCGAGGGAGGTTTTCCAACGCTTTCGCGAAGTTCCTTAATTAAATAACCTCTTTTCTCTGGGGGCGTAGCCCCGCTGACACCTACTTGGTTTATAGCATTGATCGTTAAGTGACGAATCTCTTGATAAGTAGTATATACTCACAGTAGGATCGGGATCCAAAATATCATCGTATGATAATGTTGAAGGAATCCTACAAACATTCATCAAACTCCAAAATGGTATGCAACTCTAGCAAATTTCAGTTTCTTTAGATACTCCCGATATGGTTTTTTGCCCCATGCTCTTATGACTTTGACTAAGGGCCAAATATGTCATAAGTCACATGTCAAGTTCTACCCGTCATTATCCAGGTTAATTTGAACTCATCCGTATATACTCTTGACTAAGGGCTAAGAAAAGTAATACGACTGTCCCAAACCAACGCATCTATCTATGCAACAAATGAATACCCCAGCAGCTACCAAACACTATGTTCTGACTAAGGGCCAAATATACATAGCTTGAATACTACTGAATACCCAAATGAAATGACGGAGGGCTACGAATGGTTTTGGCAAAACCGTGAACGTAGTGAACTTGATATAATCGAAGGAACCTGATACTTTTTAAAAAGGAGTGGTTAAAGCTCCGCAATTAAAAATTCTGATCTTTTAAAATAACCGAGTGGTTTCTTTTAAATTTGTTCCAACGATTAAACTTTAGTTTATTTTCTTTGCATTATTATAATGCGTCCCATCATATATCCTATCATTGCAGAAAACAACGAAAATACCACGTCCTCTTATGCCATCCGCATTCGCCACTGGGTCCCGTCATCACCCGTTAGGTTACTTAACTAACGAAAGAGCGGGGGCTGGGCTAGCGCGGGTGTAAAACATAAGCGACGTCTAATAGCTATCATATATAAATATTGTACATTCGTCAGACGCAATAATAAGCATTCCAGATCACATATGAACTTTATTGGATATACTAGCAATCCGCATTTGCTTTGAGCCTGCAATAAAAGACGGATTACACAGTTGTGATGCATAGCCATTACCCCACCCTAGACCCCTACGGGTACGGCAAACTACCCGCCAAGTACCCGAAGTGAAGCGGTCTCCCTCAACAAAGTGAGTAAGCCACTAAACACTTCAAAGTACCCGGTAGTTTGTGCACCCCACCTTGGGTCTATCCTAGGAGCAAAAACAGTAAAAAGAAATAATACAATGGTGGCTACAACCGCAATCTGGATGTGCCCCGCAAAAGAATATTACATCATATTACATTTACATCGAATGAATGAATATAAAACACATCTCAAACCCCGGCTAATCATCACAACATTCCAATCAAGTCCATATACACAAACAGTAAACATTACAGAAATGTGCAACCCCCTGCCAACCGACATACTAGCAGTTAGGGGAGGTTTGCGAACACATTAAACATTACAGATAAAAACCCAATTAGCAAATATCTTAGAACATCGATCGACTACCATATTCCGTGTCTACCCCAAAAGAAAACCAGCACTGAAGTAACCTGGGTAGAAACAGAACATCCTGGAAAATAGAAAACCACAAAATAGGAATTACTGAGCAAATCCGAGTCAACTCGGAGTTGACTCCGCCGCGGATCCGCGGTCAAAAGCACACTCTTGCCGCGGATCCGCGGCCATCAGGCCGAGTTACAACTTCGTATTTTCTCAGTCTTCTTATATTTCCCTGCTGTGAATTTTAAGGTATATCAAATATTTTTTTTCGACACTTTTAAAATTAACAGAAACTTGGGATTTTCGGGGTTTTGTTTTCGCTTTTTCTGACGATCGAAGTTCTAATCAGTTGCTAACAAGCTAGTAATGGTTTAGTTGGCTCTGATACCACTGTAAGTTCATGTCACGCACCCCACGAACTTGCGGGGAGGCGGAATATATGAAAAACGATTATCAAAGTTTCGTAACACGGACTTGAGCGCATGAATCGTATCTAAACCGTTACTAGCAAACTACGAGAGGTTTAACTACTCGGATTCGAAGTTATACCTCACGTTACTTGTCCTTTGAGTCTTCATCACTGTCCTCCACTCCGCGTAGGCTCCTTGGAACATCGACACCTCAACGGCCTCCTCGAGTCAAAGACGATCCACCCGAGAGCTCCTACGCCAAGCTTGATCTCTAACTTGAGATAACTAGGTTGCTCAAAGTGCTAATCTAAGCTACCTAGGGAATATAGAGTGAGGTTATGGATGTATTAGTCTAGCTAACCCTTGATCTCAACACATGAGAGGTTAGGGTTAGGGTTTGAAGAGAGAGAGCTTGAGGAGAGAGAATGTGAGAAAATGAATCCTTTTTGGATGAATGAAATCATTTGTGTATATATGAAACATATGATAATATTAAGTAAATAATAAATAATGAATTATCACCATGTTTCATTAATACACCAAGTGATTCATCACACGAGTCATATAAAACATTAAATGAATCATTAACTCAATGTATGAATCACTACATGACTCATTAACCCAATTAATGCAAATGCCACCTTAGCCTCCAACTCACCATACTTCTAGAAGCTTCCTGGAAAATTACGAGAATGCCCCTCCAATCCGTGAAAACACGGAAAAACTTTAGACTGTATAAATCTAATAACCTGATACTAGAATCTGGCTTAAACTAAAGCCGGCTAGTAAAAACTGTCTAAACATCGCACATGCGTTTAAACACGTATGTGTCCGAACCCTTGTCGTAAAACCATACGGCCTCTATATCGTTTCGCCTGGAGCAGGGAAACCTTCTGTGTGGGACTCTAAAGACTCGACACTACGCTGGCAGTGGGTTTAACCACAGACCGCAAGCGGCACTAGCTGTACGTAACGGTCCCCAGGTAGATGTTGATAAGAAGGCTGATGAGGAAACCCATCCGAACTCCTACTGAGCCTGATGTGACAATCTCCGTACAGTCCGGTCTGTTCGTCTAAGACAATCGCATATCGAGCCTAGGGGGCGGCAAGCGTCAGTCCCCTAATAGCGGTATAAGTCGTGTTAGAGCGTAGCCTATTACACCCTGAGAAACTACTGGAACCTACAAGTAAATCTCGCTTGCCCTGGCCAGGGACTTTGTATAATGGCTCTCTGACACAGCGCGATATCAACTCCCAATACCGGGAGAGACGAATCCTGTCTAACCGCCACTGCCTCCAAGTGCTCGGGACTGCACCCAACTGCTACCTGTTTGCATGACTCCTTTGAGCCATGGTAGGGTAGCAATCTAAGAACAGTGGGACACACTCGAGACGAACTAGTAGTATCAAGTCTGCGGACTATACTGTACTCATGTCACCTGGGAACTGTTAACTAACGACGGGTATAATACCAACCAACAGTTCCCTTGCGAGTCCTATCTTGTATACCCGTAACCTAATGAGCACCTGTATACTATCTCCAGTACGACGTACCGATGGCTGTGGGACAGACCATCTCCCCAACTGGGATGAAAGCGTACACACTAGTCTACTCCGGAATATCGATGCCCTGTCTTGATAATCCTACGACTAGGGACAAGTATAGGATGTTGCTTATAGACAACCCAGCCCCCACTAGTGTGACTGCCATCACAACGCTGGTAATCAAGCAAAGATCCTAAGGGCTCTACTAATATGTATAAGTGATACGTTATAAGAAACATATGCACATATTAAAGTAGACTCAAACCAAGTAGCATGCTACCATATTTAGCAAGACTGTATATACAACTGTGAATATCCCAAGCTTCCATTAAGTAATATACATGCAAGTATGATACAATAATGGCCCCTAGGGCATATACATTAACAGTGTAGGGGCTGGGGTCTTGGGATTAGTTCTTATGTTGCCTGCACACTCTTCTGTGTTTGCAAATTAATTTTCAGGTCAACCGGGTGTTAGCAGATTTCATTTTCCCTACACAATTCTCACAAAATACGGTATCGGCAGAATTTTAAAGTTTATGCATTGGGGTTTGTCTCAGGTTTTGGGTCCAATTAATATCACTAAGGGGGGTTTAAGGTCACTAATAACTCAATTAGACTATCACAATTTAATTCAAATCTTAACCTTCTCTAGAAATCTCCAAAGTTCACCAAATCGCACCAAATCACAACTAAACACATATATGGTTTAAAGTGAAGGAAAAACTACACTAAGTGTGAAGAGATTACCTCATTTGACACTTATGAATCCTCTACAGCGCCAAAATGCAAACTTTCTTGGTCCAAAGTGTAGCTTGTGAGCTTGTGCAAAATTTTTGTGAAGAAGAGATGGTGTTTTGATGAGAGAATGAGGGTGTTTGTGAGGGTTTTGATAAAGAGGGAGATGGGTGCTGCCATGGGGGTGAGAGAGAGGATGGAGATGAAGGAAACAAATGAAAGGAGCAAGTGCCATGACCTAGGTTTGACCCCTCACCCTCTCTCTCTCATGCCAATCCCTCATTTTTTTTATGTTTTCTTTTTCTTTTATTTTCTTTTCTATTTTTCTCTTTAAATTTATAACCATGCATGATAAAAAGGAAGAAAGCATGAAAGAAAAATGTAACAAGTGCTAAAAATGACATCTGCATGTCATGTGCACAAAACAAGGTTAATGCGCGATTAGCGATATTTAATAGAGATTAGCACTAAATAGTATATAAATAAATCATAAAAACTTATAATTTGCATGAATCACATAAAGCTCCCTCATTTCAGTAATTTCCATAATTTCCCCAATTTTTCCCAATTTATCGGTATTTAATTATACCGCCTTAATAAAATATTCAATATAATATTATTTAATTATAAAAATCCCCAAAAATAATATTTTATTTTTCTGTAATTTTACAATCTTCCCCCCTTAAAGAAATTCGGTTCCCGAATTTAAATTTAAACCCCTCAAATACTAAGACATTTCAGTAAAAAGACTAAGTCGTTGGGGTTCCGAAATCATAAATACATAAAATACATCGTAGCGCAATACATGCGCATGAAAAATGGATATATAAACCAAAAATCAAAACTCCGTCAAGCATCCCGCAATTATCGGAGTTATGGTGAAGGCACCAATGTAAAATCCAATACGAAAACAAACATGATATACATCAAAACCATACATGTAAACGTCTGAAGAAAATGCATGCCAAACCTTTCGCGTTGCTGTGCGATGCGCATAACACTGCACAGTGGCGGATGTCTATTATAAGAAAATAACTATATATATATATATATATATCTTTTGTTTAATATGCACGTCCCGCCGTTTTTGAAAACAACTTAGAAGGGTTTCCTTGTTTTAAACGTTTCATGTCATATCAGACACGTAGGTAAATACTGAGGCTATAGCTCCCTTTTTTTGGAAATCCCTTTGATAACTATCAATACATGCAAAATATATCCAGATACTGTCCTCTGACTAGTCCTGCCCAACTATTATATCAAATAGTGAATATCATAAAACATGCTGCTCAAGGGAAATCAATCCCAAAATATGCATATGAAAGCTATGTGCGTCTGGTGCGCACGGAAATAAAAATCGATGAATGTGCCATACATGTGCACAGAAACAACATCTAAATGCAACGGGTGTGCACGAAACACCTGTCAGAGACAACGTGTATGCCTGACAGCAAAATCAGGTGTATCAGATATGCACGAAGAATCTCGATTTAGGGTACCCGGTGTGCACCAAAATCGCATCAAGCGCCCAAACATGCGTAAGAATCCAAATCAAGTGCATCCGTCATGCATGAATGAAGGCTAAATCAAGGGCATCAAACATGCATGTGTAAAATCTAAATCAAGTCCATCCAACATGCACGAATAAAATCTAAATCAAGTGCAGACGCACACAAAACACAAATCCGGTAATACAAATGCTCAAAGACATAAATCGGGTGCAACCAAGGTACGGAGTATAACTCCGGTGCAGCTAATGCACAAAATATCTAGCTAGTGCAACAAATGCTCGAAATATGATTCCGGTGCATCCAGTGTAAGAAATACAATATAGTGCAACAATCGCACAAAAATACAAATATGGTGCATCAAATGCACAAAATACCAAATACAGTACATCCAGTGCACGAAATACAATATGGTGCAACAATGTACAGCGTAAAAACCTAGTGCAATAACTGCACAAAATACAAATCGGGTGCAACAAGTGCACGGAAATACATCAACAACTCAAATGCGTATAAAAAGCAACACCGAGTGTGCCAAGGTGTATAAAATCATAAACGCGTGCAATTGCGTGCACAAAACAATATCCACGCACTACAAGCACATGTAAGTTATACCGAGTGCAAAAACCAAATCGGGTGCGTACCATATGCACAAAATCAACCCAACTGTATGAAATCCATGAAATCATAAACATGTGCAGCCAAGGCACAAAAAATGATATAAGTGTAATGTAAGTCCACGTTGCTCACCCCGTTTCTTACGGGGAGGCGGAAACGGCGAAAAACAATAATTTGGCACAAGGCAACATGGACTCAAAAGCAAGGATCTTGGCTAAACTAGAAACTAGCAAACAAGTAGAGGCTTTAACTACTATGCTGTAGAAAATATACCTCACGGAACCGGTCCTTCGGGTCTTCTCTCCGCTGTCCGGCTCGTCCATCCACGCTCCGAGGGTCGATCCGGATCTTGGTCACCTCCGCGGCCTTCTTGAGTCGAAGACGATCCACCCGAGAGTTGTACACTAAGCTCCACCTCAAGCCGAGGCAACTAGGGCAACGAGATCGCTAATCTAGATGCTCTAGGTTGTGTAGAAGAGAAAGATGGAAGTGTTTGTCTATATGGATTCTTTTTCTCTCAACACATGAGATCAAAAGAATTATCAAGAGGAGGAAGATGAAGGAGAAACTTTAGCAACCATGGAGCTTTTCTTTTCTTCTCACTTCAAGAGAGAGAATGAGAAGAGAATAATGAAAAGATTAACTAAGGAAAATGAACCATGGTTGCAATAATACACCCAAAACCATCATTACTAATCCTATCATGATAAAGTTGATGGCACAAACGACTTGACCATTTTCATAACTCAAGAATTAAAAAGAAAATCAAAGAAGAGTGTAGACCTCTCTTGAAGGTCAATGGTCAACACGGTCAACGGGTCAGCAAAGTCAAGAGAGGTCTAAGTGGTCAAATGGTCAATGCAATTAGCCATCACAAATCTATCACTAAAAGGATTAGTAAACAATGTCTCCGGTTTATAATGGTTTTGACCAAACGAATTGTCAAAACCCTAATGAGCCTGCTACATTACGGTTTTGGCCGAACCAACTGCCAAAACCCTAATGGGGCACCTCCTCCTTCATCACTCCTCAAAACTGTGCATACACACCCGCATCAGCATTCCGTAGAATGCGAATGCACAGAAGACAAAACAAATCCATCTGTGCAATACTAGGATCTGGCTTAAACCAAAGCCCACTAGTATTGCCTGCCCGAACAGCATACGTACACAAGTGCACGTAAGTGATCGTAGCCCTGCCGTAAAACCATACGGCCTCTATACGTTTCGCTCAGTGCAGGGAAACTCTCTGTGTGGGACTCTAAAGACTCAACACTACACTGGTAGTAGGTTTAACCACAGACCGTAAGCGGCACTAGCTGTACGTAACGGTCCCCAGGTAGATGTCGATAAGAAGGCCGATGAGGTAAACCCATCCGAACTCCTACTGAGCCTGTATGTGACAATCTCCGTACAGTCCGGTCTGTTCGTCTGATACATCGCATGGCGGGCCTAGGGGGCGTTGAACGTCAGTCCCCTAATAGCGGTACAAGTCGTGTCGGAGTGTAGCCCAGAACACCCTGAGATAACACTGGAAACCTACCAGTATATCTCGCTTGCCCTGGCCAGGGACTACTCGTGTAATGGCTCTCCTAAACACAGCGCGATGTCAACCCCCAATACCGGGAGAGATGAATCCTGTCTAACCGTCACTGCCTCCAAGTGCTTCGGGACTGCACCCAACTATTACCTGTTTGCACGACTCCTTTGAGCCGTGGTAGGGTAGTACTCTAAGTACAGTGGGAACACACTCGAGGAGAAGTGACAGTGTCAAGTCGGCGGACTAAGCTGTACTCATGTCACCTGGGAACTGATAACTGACGATAGGTATAATACCAACCAACAGTCCCCGACGAGTCCTGTCCAGTGTACTCGTAACCTAACGAGCACCTGCATACTATTTCCAGTACGACATACTGATGGCTGTGGGATGGACCATCTCCCCTGCTGGGATGAGAAGCGCATACGCTAGTCTACTCCGGAGTATCGATGCCCTGTCTCGATAGTCCAACGACTAGGGACCTGTATAAGGATGTGCTTATAGATTACCCAGCCCCCACAAGTGTGACTGCCATCACAACGCTGGTAATCAAGCAAAGATCCTAAGGGCTCCACTAATATGTATATAAGCGATATGCTAAAAGAAACACATGCACATATTGAAGTAGAGACAAACCAAGTAGCATACTACCATTTTGAGCAAGACTGTCAATACAACTGTGAATATTCTAAGATTTCATTAAGTAATATACAAGCTAGTATGATACAGTAATGGCCTCTAGGGCATATACACTAACAATCTCCCCCTTGCACTAAAGCCATGTACTGGCGTATCGAAGACCTATCATCTCGATCAGCCGCTCGAACTGAGTCTGGGGTAGGGCCTTCGTGAGTGGATTTGTAGTGTTATTCTCCGAATTTACTCTCTTCACCTCGATCTCCCGGCGATCTACGATCTCCCTGATCAGGTGGTACCGCCTCAAAATGTGCCTGGACTTCTGATGGGACCTGGGTTCCTTCGCTAAAGCTATAGCTCCATTGTTGTCGCAATACAGCGGTATTGGATCAACAATGGTAGGAACCACCTGAAGCTCCGTGAGGAACTTCTTCATCCAGACAGTTTCCTTTGCGGCATCGCAAGCAGCTATGTACTCCGCTTCCATAGTTGAGTCAGCAACGGTCTCCTACTTGGAACTCTTCCAGCAAACCGCCCCTCCATTGAGGGTAAAGACATAACCCGACATGGACTTGGAGTCATCCTTGTCACTCTGGAAGCTGGAGTCAGCAAAGGCCTCGATCTGGAGGTCTTTTCCGCCATACACCAAGAACATCTCCTTAGTCCTTCTCAGGTACTTGAGAATGTTCTTTACCGCTATCCAGCGTTTCTCCCCTGGGTCCGACTGATACCGGCTTACAACGCTCAATGCGTATGCTACATCTGGTCTGGTATATAACATCGCATACATTATAGAGCCTACCGCAGAAGCGTAGAGTATAATAGACATACGATCCCTTTCCAAATCAGTCTTGGGAGACATCTCTTTGGAGAGGGTGATTCCGTGACAAGCCGATAGATTACCGTGCTTTGAATCTTCCATACTGAATCTTTTCAGTATGGTGTCAATGTACCTGGACTGTGAAAGTCCTAACATCCTCTTAGATCTATCACGATAGATCTGGATCCCCAGAATGTAGTTGGCATCGCCCAGGTCCTTCATGGAGAACCTCTGCGACAAGAATCCTTTGACTGACTGTAACATAGGAATATCATTTCCTATTAAGAGAATGTCATCCACGTACAAGACGAGGAATACCACAGTTCTCCCTACAATCTTACTGTAAATGCATGGTTCATCTGGGTTTTTGATAAAGTCGAATTCTTTGACAGTATCATCGAAGCAGATGTTCCAACTCCGCGATGCCTGCTTCAGTCCATAGATGGACTTTAGCAACTTGCACACTCTACCGCTGCTCCCACTCTGAATGAATCCCTCCGGCTGATCCATATAGACACACTCTTCTAAATTTCCATTTAGGAAAGCCGTCTTTACGTCCATCTGCCAGATTTCATAATCGTGGAAAGTAGCAATGGCAAGAAGGATCCGAATGGATTTCAGCATAGCCACTGGAGAAAAAGTCTCGTCATAGTCCAAACCAGGTCTTTGACGAAAACCCTTTGCAACAAGTCTAGCTTTATAGGTTTCAACCTGCCCATCTACACCAATATTCTTTCTGAAGATCCATTTGCATCCTACGGGTTTTACCCCTTCTGGAGCAAAGTCCAAAGTCCAAACTTTGTTGGTGTACATAGACTCCATCTCGGTCCGCATTGCATCCAGCCATTTTACCGAGTCACCGCTCTGAATGGCTTGATGGAAGCTAGTCGGCTCACCATAATCCATGGTGCAATCCTCTCTATCCCCGTCTATGAGAAAACCATAGTATCTCTCGGGCGGATGAGACTGCCTACTACTCCTGCGGAGTGGCGTAGGAATGTCCTGTTCTTTCGAACCTTCTGGTTCTACTAAGCTTTCAGCAATAGCTCGTGGTTCTGGAATTTCTTCCAGTTCTATTGCGCTCCCACTTATCTGATTTTCCAAAAACTCAGTTTCCAAGAAGCGGGCATGACGAGAAACAAAAACCTTTTGTTCCTCTGAGTAATAGAAAAGATACCCCTTGGAGTTCTTTGGGTATCCCACAAACTTACACTGTACTGAACGTGCCTCGAGCTTGTCCGCATGCTGCTTTTTTACAAAAGCTGGACATCCCCATGTCTTAAAGTGTTTAAGACTGGGTTTCTTCCCACTCCACATCTGATATGGTGTGGTAGGCACTGACTTAGTAGGAACTTGGTTCAAAAGATATGCAGCTGTTTCTAGTGCATAACTCCAGAAGGATCGCGGCAACTCAGCCTTACTCATCATGGAACGAACCATATCCAATAGGGTTCGATTCCGCCTTTCAGATACACCGTTGTGTTGTGGTGTGTATGGAGGAGTAAGCTGAGAGAGAATTCCATTCTCTTTTAGGAAGTCCAGAAACTCGGCACTTAAGTATTCACCACCTCGATCAGATCTCAGTGTCTTGATACTTTTGCCTGTTTGTTTTTTCAACTTCATTCTAGTACTCCCGAAATTTCTCAAAGGTCTTGGATTTGTGCTTCATCAAGAAGACATGCCCATACCTAGAGAAATCATCTGTGAAAGTAATGAAGTATGAATAACCACTTCACGCATGTGTAGACATTGGACCACACACATTACTGTGTATGAGTCCCAAGAGCTCCCTCACTCTTTCTCCGTGTCCAGTGAACGGAGTCTTTGTCATCTTTCCCATGAGACAAGATTCACAAGTGGCATAAGACTGGTACTCGAACGGATCCAAGTATCCTTCTTTATGTAACTTAGTCAACCGTGTCTCATTAATGTGACCCAGTCTACAATGCCATAAGAAAGCCTGATTTGTTTCCGGAGACTTTCTTTTAAGTGTGTTCTGGACACTGAAGATCTGAGCTTGATTCAATACGTATATTCCGTTTTGTAATGTAGCTGACCCAATCAGAACTTGATTTAGGTGGATGTTGACTACATCGCTTACAAAAGTAAAATCATATCCTTCCTTAGAAATTAAGGATACAGATATGATATTATAAGTCGCACCTGGTACATAAAAACAGTTACGCAGAATCAATATCTGCCCAGTTGTCAGTCCTAGATGATATTCCCCTACGGATTCAGCATACATGCTCATTCCGTTAGCAACCCTGAGAGTCATATCACCTTTCCTGATAACCCTACGGTTTCTCAGAGCCTGTAACGAATTACAGATATAAGATCCTGATCCGGTATCCAATACCCAGGAAGTAGGGTTAACTGACATACAGTTCTCAATTACAAACACACCCGAAGCCGAAGCCACAACATGCTTCGAATTCTGGCTACTGGCTTTGCAAGCCCTGCAATCCTTCTGCCCATGTTCATTCCCGTAACAATAGGAACGTCCTGCTTATACTACATCCAGTCCCGAAACTTCTGCCTTTCCCTTTCTTTCTACTTCCCTGGTTTCCTTCAGGGTAGTAGGTAGAGACTGTTGAACTAAGTCAGCATCTGACTCGTTCTTCAACGTGGTCTTCAGATCCGTGAGCTCAAAAGAGCTGGTCTCTGTAAGGACGTTTCCCCCTACAGATGACCCGATAGCCAACCTCGCTGGAAGCAATTCGTTCGAGGTCTCATATCTTGCGATACGAGATTGCTCTCCATATAAATCTTTGATATGGAGGAAGATAGAAAGAGAGTCCATCTTCTCGTGCTGTCTCTGGTATGCACCATCATCTGAGGATAACACGAGACACTTGGCTTTCGCACAGTCTTTTTCCGATGTCCTATGGATATGAATATCAGTGATAGGGGAAGCTGGACCTGAGACGGCAGGGGTTGGATTAGTTAAGGGCTGTCCTAGCTTGTCATGGGCAATGGACATCTGGACAGACCTTTGCCAGTCTTAACAGTCAGATTCTGTCATTTTATTATCTAGATGTAACCTAGGTGTGGTCACTGGGTCGCTGCAATTAAGAGAGAGAGAAGAAAACAATTAGCATGATGCTCTTGCAAGTTTAGATTGGTTTTTAATTTATCTAAACAGGATGGCTCCCACTGTCTCTCGAATCCCTCCTCAAACCATAAAGGAATAATTAGCCGGGATCAATCTCACCGTACAATACTTGCTTAACCGTTCAGCTAGGCCAGTGTCGGTACTTCGAGGGAGGTTTTCCAACGCTTTCGCGAAGTTCCTTAATTAAGTAACCTCTTTTCCCTGTGGGCGTAGCCCCGCTAACACCTTTTTAGACACCTACTAGGTTTATAGCATTGATCGTTAAGTGAGAAAGTTCCTGAGGCGTAGAATATACTCACAGTAGGATCGGGATCCAAATATCATCGCGTGACAAAACTGAAGGAATCCTACCAGAATCATCACACTCCAAATGGTATGCAGCGCTAGCAAGTTTCAGTACTTTTGAAACTCTCGATGTGGATTTTTTCCCCATGCTCTTATGATCTTGACTAAGGCCAACAAATCATAAGTCACATGTCAAGTTCTACCCGTCGTTGTCTAGGTTGATTTGAACTCACCCGTATATACCCTTGACTATGGCACAAAGCAATACGACTGTCCCAAACCAACGCATTCTATCTATGCAACATATGAATACCCACCAGCTACCAAACACTGCGCCTTGACTAAGGCCAACAAACACAGCTTGAATACTGTTGAATATTCATATGAAACGACGGAGGGCTACGGATGGTTTTGGCGAAACCGTGAACGTAGTGAACTTGATATAATCAATGGAACGAGATAGCTTTTAAAAGGAGTGGTTCAAGCTCCGCGTATAAAAAGCTCGTTTTTGAAAAGAACCGAGCGGTTTTGAAAGTGTTCCAACGACTTTTACTTGGTTTATTTTCTTGCATTAATTCCAATGCGTCCCATCATTTAATCCTACTATTGCAGAAAACAACCAAAATATGGTGTACGCTTATGCCATCCGCATTCGCCACGGGGCCCCGTCATCACCCGTTAGGTTACTTAACTAACGACAGAGCGGGGGCTGGACTAGCGTGGATGCAAAACATAAGCAACACCTAAATAGATATCATATATAGATATATAGCAATGATAGCCATTCCAGATCACAGATGAACACTTTGGATATACTAGGAATCCACGGTTCGTTCGAGCCTGCAACGAAAAGCGGATTACACGGTCGCGATGAATAGCCAAACCCCACCCTAGACCCCTACGGGTGCGGAAAACTACCCGCCAAGTACCCGAAGCGAAGCAACCTCCCTCAACCCGTGAGTAGGCCACTCGGCACTTCGAGATACCCGGTAGTTTGTGCACCCCACCTTGGGTCTATCCTAGGAGCAAACACAGTAAAAAGAAATTATACAATGACGGCTACAACCCCGACCCGGTTGTGCGGTCATACAAATAATATTACATCAATTTACAAATTTTACAATGAATGAAAGAAAAAGAAACTCTCATCTCACATCCATTCCCGGCTATTCATCCGCGACAATCCAACGAGTTCATATACACAAACCAACAAGCATTACAGATCACAGATATGTATAACCCCCACTAATCGACGTATAGCGATTAGCGGACGTTCAATACATATATCACATCACAGATAATAACCATTAGCCAAAGTCTACAGAATATCGATCAAAATACGGATTTTTAACCACCCCAAAAGTCAATTTGCTCTCTGGAAAATCTGGGTAGAAAAAACATGTCTTAAAAATCCCAAAACAGCCAAACTAAAACATTGCACGAAACCCGATCCACTGCCGAATTAAATCGGCCGTGGAACCGCGGCAATAAGCATGTCATTGCCGCGGAACCGCGGCAGTTTAATCGAATCACTGGATCGTTTTTCTGCAGTGTTTTTACAAAACCCTAAGACGATTTTTCATATATTTTAAATCACTTTTTGAGCAGTATAAAAATCGACATAAACTTGAGGTTTTGCGGACGTGTTTTGCGACTTTTTTCCGATCGATATTCTAAACACTTTGCTAACTTACTAGTTTATGTTTAGCTAGGCTCTGATACCACTGTAAGTCCACGTTGCTCACCCCGGTTCTTACGGGGAGGCGGAAACGGCGAAAAACAATAATTTGGCACAAGGCAACATGGACTCAAAAGCAAGGATCTTGGCTAAACTAGAAACTAGCAAACAAGTAGAGGCTTTAACTACTATGCTGTAGAAAATATACCTCATGGAACCGGTCCTTCGGGTCTTCTCTCCGCTGTCCGGCTCGTCCATCCACGCTCCGAGGGTCGATCCGGATCTTGGTCACCTCCGCGGCCTTCTTGAGTCGAAGACGATCCACCCGAGAGTTGTACACTAAGCTCCACCTCAAGCCGAGGCAACTAGGGCAATGAGATCGCTAATCTAGATGCTCTAGGTTGTGTAGAAGAGAAAGATGGAAGTGTTTGTCTATGTGGATTCTTTTTCTCTCAACACATGAGATCAAAAGAATTATCAAGAGGAGGAAGATGAAGGAGAAACTTTAGCAACCATGGAGCTTTTCTTTTCTTCTCACTTCAAGAGAGAGAATGAGAAGAGAATAATGAAAAGATTAACTAAGGAAAATGAACCATGGTTGCAATAATACACTCAAAACTATGATTAGTAATCCTATCGTGATAAAGTTGATGGCACAAATGACTTGACCATTTTCATAACTCAAGAATTAAAAAGAAAATCAAAGAAGAGTGTAGACCTCTCTTGAAGGTCAATGGTCAACACGGTCAACGGGTCAACAATGTCAAGAGAGGTTTAAGTGGTCAAATGGTCAATGCAATTAGCCATCACAAATCTATCACTAAAAGGATTAGTAAACAATGTCTCCAGTTTATAATGGTTTTGACCAAACGAATTGTCAAAACCCTAATGAGCCTGCCACATTACGGTTTTGGCCGAACCAACTGCCAAAACCCTAATGGGGCACCTCCTTCTTCATCACTCCTCAAAACTGTGCATACACACCCGCATCCGCATTCCGTAGAATGCGAATGCACAGAAGACAAAATAAATCCATCTGTGCACAAATCATAAATCAACACAACGATGTATAAAACATATCTCAGATGTAATAACTATGCACAAAATATAAATACCCAGTAGGTGCAACCATGGTGCACAAAAACAAATATCATAAAACTCAGTCATCATGACTAAATCATGCAAATAGATCGCCCAAAATACCGAAATCCAAGGTGACGGATACGTGATAATCGAATCACCAAATTACAAATCATAAATACCGTCATCGATATGTCCTCCTTCAATGTCGAGAAGGTGCCGGTGCATGCAATGCTAGCAGAGCAAGATATCTACTTGCCTACTGTTCGTGGCCTGTCGTCTGGTGCCCTTAGGCTCTCGTCTCTCACTGCAGATTGCTAAGTGCATAGCTTCTCGGCTCAACGGCCAAATATGGAAATGATAATGGAAGCAGTCCGCTCTGGCACATCCTCTAAAGATCTCTGGCCAACTATCATGGTCACTCATAACATGTTTCGTCGACGATGCCGAACTCTGGCCTGCTGGGTGTGCGTAATATGACCGCTCCTGGGTTTAAGTCTCTTCGTAATTTATTAACTTTGTCACGACCCGAAATAGCACGTGATTGGCCCTCGAATCATATGAAGTTTATAGGACTCCATCTAATTCAAGTAAGCCAAAAGCCCAGAAATCTAAAACCATTTTGAAGAAATGTTTAATTAAAATAAGTTGAATATGAATTTTTAAAATCACAAGTTTTTTTCTGAAAATTTCGGCAGACTTTCCTTTGTAAATACTGGCCCCAAACGGGGTACAACATGAATAATATATGCACAATGATAAAAGGCATCCCCAAGCGGGAGCTAGCTCTTCATCAATCGACGGTCAGAACCACGCAAGCAATATAATATACAACGCCGAAGGACGAGGATCAAAACTCAAAAGAAACTCAAAATCATCAAGAAAACCATAATAATACAACGCGCGACTCTAAGGTCGAAGTAATAGACAACTGGTTTTCTAAGTTTGAAATAAATATACAAGTCTGGTTTGTAGGTTTACTAGGCACTAGAACAAGGTTCTACAAGGCATCAACTATGCCAAAATCAAAATTTTCATTTGCCGAACAACCCTAACCAAGATCTTAGACTAGAGATTAGGCGAAACAAAGAGCAAGTAAACAACTTTACTTCTAAGAGTTAGGGATTACAACCTTTGTAGTCCATTTCTTCACTTCTTAAGCTCCGTGTTGAGGTCCCTTCGCTGCGATCATCAAGTACCCGGACTCTAGAGAGGCTCCATGAAGAGAAAGATGCAAGCTTGCTTCCGATCTTCAATAACAAAGATGATCTACCTTGAAGAAACTCAAACCCAAGCTCCTGCTTTGCTAATCTAGTATTAGCAAAGCAAACACCCTAATATAAGTGGCATGAATAGATGAGGATAATGAAGTAGGAATTTAGCTCTCATTTGTTTTCCATTTCTCACTCATTTTCATCACATATGAAAAAGCTAGAAAGCTTTTCATCAAAAAAGAAGAAGAAGAAGAAGCAAATCAATTTGTGATGAATAATGAATCTTGTGTGTGGTTAGAAATGCAACAATGGGTTAAGAATATAAACTTAACCCTTGTATATAAATAACTATGGTAAAGGGTTGGGTTGGGTTAAAGAAATATCCATGCAAAATATCACAAGTCAAATTCAAAGCTTCAAGAAGTTTCATGAAAGCTTCATGCAAGCATAACCCTAATCCAAACCCTACCATATTTAAACTCCACAAAATATGTTGCATTTGTAACCCTAACATGTTACAATATTATATATCACAAATACAATATTTATTGTAACAAAATAAAATAATACAATTAACATATATCACATATATATCAATGTATTACCCGAGTGAGAAAAAGAATCTTTAAGTGAGCTTATATTAGTTAATGCAATTTAATATATCAAATATAAAACTATACATTAAATTATCGAATCAATACCTGATCCGATAATCCGGCTATTTCACAAATAACCGACTAATATAATCTGTATCAGCTCATCGAATCAACACTTGATCCGATGACCCGGCTATATCACATATACCCGGCCATATCACATATCGTGAGAATCTAATATGGTATCACATACACGTATTGTTCTCGGTCCCGCACATATCACATATGTGCTCCTACTCCGTTTTGCCTGAGCCAGGAAATCTCTGTGTAGGACTCTAAAGAATCATCAATATGCCGGCAGTAGGTGATGATCATATCAAACACCCACAAGCTGCAAGCGGTCAGCTAAACGTAACAGCCACCCAGGTATTGAGCAATCAGAAGATCAACAAGCAAGCCTGTACATTCTTCTGTGAATCCAACCAGTAACACTCCCGTACAGTCCGGTCTCTTCGTCTGATATGTCGCATATCTCGCCTATGGGTGGTAAACGTCAGACCCCAGTAGCTTGATAAGTCGTGTCGATATGTGGTCTATAACAGTTCGAGAAACTACTGATAACACCTACCATTAAATCTCAGCAACCCTGGCCAGGGATTTCCAGTCATAGCCAATCGAACACAGTGCAACATCAACTCCATATACCGCAAGAGACGAAACCCCTCTTATCGCTCATTGCCTCCATGTGATTCGGGACTGTACCCAAAAGCCACCGTTTTGCACGCCCTCTTGGACGTGGTATGATGAAAATCAAAACTCAGTGGGAATCACACAAGACTCTATGACGATCTCGGGTCTACAGACTAATCTGTACCAGTGTCACTAGAGAACTGCCATCTGACGTGAGGTATAATACCATATGGGAGTTCTCGGCGAGTCCGTATAGTGTACCCAGTCTCCACTGAGCACCCGTATAGCTTCTCTGATGTCAAACACCAATGGATATGGGATCATCCATCGCCCATCATATGGGTCAAGAAGCGCATACGCTAGTCTGCCCTGGAGTATCGATGCCCTGTCTCGGTACTCCCACGACCAGAAACATTTGAAGGATGTACTTAGTGACTACACTGTCCCCACTAGTATGATCTGCATCATAGTCCTGGTAGTCAAGTACTCATCCTAAGGGCTTTATCAACATGTAATATAGAGACAATCAGAGTACATGTTAAGATAAAGGGCAACCAGATAACATACTATCATGTCGAGCAAGAAAGTCCTCCCTATATATGTCCAAGCATCCACTACAATATACAACTTATGTACAGTAATGGCCTCTGGGGCATACATATAACTAACAATCTCCCAGTTGCACTAAGGCCATCTGTTGTAGTATCTCATACCCAACAATAAGCTGTGGTTGAAGTATCTCAAACTCAACCATCCCATAAAAGCCTCTACTGGGAAATAGGCCTTTGTGAGTGGATCCGCGCTGTTGTCCTCTGTGTCTACTCTCCTAACCTCAATCTACCTGGAGATCAAACATCTCCATGATCAGGTGATACTGCCTAAGAATATGTCTGGATCATAGATGGGACGGGTGTTCCTAGGCCTAAGCCACAACTCCATTGTCACACAATGGCAGGAACGAAGTTCATCTCATGAACTTATATATATATCCAGACCGCCTCTTCGGTGGCATCCTTGGTAACGACGTATCTTGCATTTAATCATCTAGTAAGTCACGGTATCTAGCTTGGAACTCTTCCAACATATCGTCCATCCACTGAGGGTAAAGACAATGCCTCCGACTGACATTAAGTCATCCTTATCACCCGGAACCTTTCCAGTGATTCTCTCCAGGATCGATTGATACCATCTCACTACAACTAGTGAGAATCCTAACATCTAATTAGATCTATCTCATAGATCCATAACCTAGGATTTAGGAGGTATCACCTTGATCCTATATGGAGAATCTTTGTGATAAGAGAAGATTGACCGAGCGTAGCATAGGAAACTCCTTTCCTATCAAGAGTATGTCATCCACGTACAATACGAGGATCATCACCATACTCCCTACTATCTTTTTGTAAATACAAGGTTCATCTACCATTTTGATGAAGTCAAACTCTTTGACTACTACATCAAAACAGACGTTCCAACTCCGCGATGCCTGATTTATCCCATAAAACATCTTGCACACGTTTCCGCTGCTCCCACTGTCTACGAAGCCTTCTGGCTGTGTACTTATAGACGCTCTCTTCCAAATCAATATTTAGAAATGCAGTCATGACACCCAACCGCCAGATATCGTAGTCATGGTATGTAGCCGTGGCAAGTAGGATCTGGATGGACTTAAGCATAGCTTTGAAAGTCTCAACTTTTCCATGTACACCAAGTAATCTTCTCAAGATATACTTGCTCCTGATGGGGATTTAACCTTTCAGATAAAGCAACCAAAGTCCATACTTCGTTGGTGTATAAGGATTCCATCTTAGATCGCTAAGCATCCAGCCATTCTCACAGAGTCCCCACTCCTGATGGCCTGCTCGAAACTAGTTGGGTCATCATCTCATGATGCAATTCTCGCTCCCACTATCATAGAGAAACCGAAGTATCTCTCAAGTAGATGAGGAACCCTAACAGATCGGCGGTGAGGCTGAGGTTCGTTGGAAACTATTGAATCCTCCGGGTTTACCAAATCATCAGCTGCAGTTTGTATTGCTGGAACTCCTTCCAGTTCTACCTCATGACCACTAATTTCTTCACAAGAAAATCCCTTTTTCTCAAAAAGTGGTATGCCGAGAAATAAAACATCTTTTCTTCCTCGGTGTGGTAGAAGATATTCCCTTGCGAATGCTTGGGATATCCAACAAACTTCCACAGAACTGACCTTGCCTCGAGCTTGTCCGGATTTTGCTTTTGACATAGGCCAGACAACCCCAAATCTTAACATCCTTAAGAGATGGGCTCTTCCCATACCATATCACATATGGAGTGGTAGGCATCTGATTTGGTTGGAACCCTATTCATTAGGTATGCAACTTCTCAAGTGCATAACCCTAAAAGAAAATAGGCTACTCAGTAGTACTCATCATAGAGCACACCATATCTCATAGGGTGCGATTGCTCCTCCCCGATACACCGACGTGCTGTGGTGTATTCGGAGGAGTAATGCTGAGAGAGAATCTCATTCTCCTTTAGAATAGTCCAAGAATTCCGTGCTCAAGTATTCTCCTCCTTGATCACATCAAAGGACATAATACGTATACCTGTTTTTGGTTCTCTACTTCTAACTTATATTCTGTGATTATCTCTAAAGTTTCGGACTTGTGTTTCAACATGAACATATATCTGAATCTTGAGAGATCATCAGTGAATGTAATGAAGTACAAAGAACCTGTCCTGGCATATGTAGACACAGGACTATCATACATCATCATGTATCAATCCCAAGAGTTCACTTACTCTTTCTCTGTTTCCAATAAACGGAGTTGTGGTCATCTTATCTTTGTGACATGACTGGCAAGTTTTATAAGATGTAAATCCAAACTAATTTAAATATGCATTTTTATGTAACTTCAGCTAGTCGGGTCGCATTGATATGACCTAGTCTACAATGCCTCAAGAAGGATTCATTCATTTCTGAACTCTTCATCTTGTGTGTGTTCTGTACGTTAAGAACTGTGGATTGATTTAGAACGTTTATGATTTTAGATAACGTGCCTGAACCGATCAACTCTTGATATAGGAAATGTTCAAAACATTATCCAACAATACAAAATTATATCCTTCTTTACTAATAAAGAGACTGATATAATGTTGTATATCAGGTTCGGTATCTAATAACATTCATTCAGAATCAATGTATTCTGGTAATACAGGATGATAACTGCCAACAGACTTGGCTGCAACACTTGCATCATTTCCAACTCTTGAAACCTATCACCCGTTCTCAGTTCTCTACCTATCTGTAGCTCATGTAACAAATTACATTTGCGGGATCCTGATCCGGTATCTCATACCCAAGACGTAAAGTATACTGAGAAACAATTCTCGGTAATGAACACACCCGAAGAAGATGCATCAACATGTACTTTCTTCGTTTGGGGGGCACGGGAATTCTGGTAATCCCCTATTTCATGCTCTGTCTTATAACAATTCTAAGTTGGAGCGGGACCAACGTTCCCTAACGCAGTATAACAAGCGGGTTTGGTCAATATATCCGTATTATTATCTTGATTAAAACCTGATATAGTCGCAACCAGGAGAGAGAGAGAAGAAAACACTCAGCGTGCGCTTTTGCAAGATTAGATTGGTTATTAATATATCTAATCAGGATGTCTCCCACTGTTTTAGTCAAATCTTCCTTCAAACTCTAAAAGGAAAGACTAGCCGGGATTTAATTACATGCTACAAGATCGCCAATCTTTCAGCCAGGCTAGTGTCGGTACTTTGAGAGAGGTTCCCCGACCTTTCGCATGGACCTAATTAAAATAAATCTCGTTTTCCCAAAGGCATAACCCCGTTGACACCTTTCTAGACACCTACTTGATCGGCTAATTGTAATGTGTAAAACTCTCCCAGGAGTAACTCTTACTCGAAGCGGGTATCGGGATCCAACTATCTCATAGAAGGTATGCAATCTCATTGCAAATTTCAACACTTGAAATTCCCAATAATATTTTGCTCCAAGCGATCTATGACCTTGACTAAGTCAACAAACTATAGACCGTAAGTAAAGTTCAACCCATCATTTCCCGATTGAATTAAACCCACCCGCACGACCCTTGACTAAGTCAACAAGGCCGCACGACTACCCTAATCCAATCGCATCATATGCTTTATAGATAAGCACTAATCAGCTATCGCACACTACACCTTGACTAAGTCAACAAACGCAGCACGAATACTAAAGACCACTTATCTGAAATGACGGAGGGCTATGACAGGTTTTAAGAAAACCCTTTGCGTAATGAACTTTATATCGTTGTAGAATCGAGTGAATTTTGAAAAGGAGTGTTTTTTAGGCTTTTACTAGTTTTGCTAAAGAGGTCACTCCCGGTGAAGGGATCTCGGCTCTTTTCTTATCGAATAAGGTGCGGGATATTTCACAAATACCGCTATGCAAAGCAAGAACTAGAGAAGCAATCAAAAGACAAACTGTGTTTGTAGCATTTTCTAGTTTCGCTAAAGAGGTCACTCCCGGTGAAGGGATCTCGGCTCTTTCCTTATCGAATAAGGTGCTGGATATTCTACAAGGAATACCGCTATGCAAAGCAAGAACTAGAGCTACCAGTTTTTAAACAAGTTTTTACAACATCTTTAGGTTTCTTTTATTTCATTAATCTTATTAATGAAGTCCCATTTTATTATGCTTCACAAGCATCACATTTGAAACGAAATCAACAATATATAATATATATCTCATATACATAATATAAACATTCGTCTCAGGCAGTAATATGATCTCATCATAGAACATTGCAGCAGAAGAGTATATATGAAATATTGGATATACCAGGAGGTCCATGTTTTAATACGAGGCTGTATAAAACACGGATTCCACGGTCGCAATGAATAGCCAAACCGTAACACTTTAGAATGTGTTTTGTAGCTAATTATATTTTTATACATGGTTTTTAATAAAAAGTTTACCAAATTAAGTTTTAAATATTTTATCCTATTTATTGAGTATTTTTTAAAGATTTTTCTAAGCGCACACACACACTTGTGCATGATAACTAGGGTATTAATTTGCGGTTTAACCATTTCTTAATCTATTTTTATGTTTTGTTTAAGTGTTATGGTTGTTAATATTAAAAGAAAAATGATTTTTTTAAAAAGGGTTTTTATTATGGTTTATATGTTGACTTGGTGAGTGAGAGAGAGAGAGTAAGAATGGGCATCATGGCAAAGGCCATGCTTGTATTAAATGAAGAGAGAGGGAGAGGGGCTGACCTCTTGTGCCATCATTCTTTACCTCTCAATTTTCCTTCTCACTTCACTCCCACTCACTCAAACACACACCCACACCTCTCCAGCAGCAGCAACAACAGCACCATTGGCAGCAGCAGGCAACAGCAGCATCAGCAACATGGGACAGCAGCAACAGTAGCAGCTCCAGCAGCCACAGCAGCTCCAGATCCCCTCCTTCTTCTTCCTCCTGCCTTCCAGGGTCGAGTGTGGGGTATACTTCTTAACCCTACATCCTAGTTTGCTTAAGTTGTGCAGTGATTAGCTTCGGTTTGCACATAAAGCTAGTTTAGTGCTAGATTATGGTTATTTGTGTGAGATATTGCCTAAGTGATGATTGTGTTGACAAACCCTATCTATTTAAGTGTTGTTAGGGTCACTTGAACTGAGAATTCCCCAGATTTCTCTAAAATACCATAGGGTTTGCGCTTTGCGCAAAATCGGTGTTTTTAAGCGATATTTTGGCTATCTGTGATCTGCTTTTGACCCGGGGCCTTCACGACAAAATTGAGGAAACTGGGGCATGTACACTAGGTATAGACAACACCACCTGAGCATGAGACCCTAACTCCAAACTTGGGCCGCCAGTTTATTAGTTCTGGCTGCAATTTGCGGCCAGGAAAGGGAGTGGGGTGCTGGGGTTTTGGGTATGGTTGTCTGCAGTGCTTTGTAGTGTTTTGGCATGTATAGTTTTGTAGTGTTTTGGCATGTATAGTTTTGTAAGTTTTGGCCTGTAAGAAAATCTGGGATCAAATACCGTTTTTTATGTCCGTCTTGTTTGCGCGATACACGCGATACGTAAGAGGGTTCTGTGATCCAGCGTATCGCGGCGTGTCGCGATGGTTTTAGACGCGTACACACACGATTCAGCGTATCGTGCACACGCGCGTTTAGTTCGCGACGCGAGTTTCTCGTTTTGGTTCGATATCGCGTTTCGCGGAATAGTTGGCTTATATATGATTTCCATGTCTTATTTGCAGGTTTGCAGGCAGGGACTACGGACACGGCTACAGGGGGGAGCAGATGGTAGGATTCACCTAGCGTGGGGGATAGGTGAGTAGATTTAACATCTACAGGGGAATCGCCCGCATGGCGTTATGCGTCTGGGTTAGGATTCAATTACCTGTCGTACATTCTACGTCATTGATAGAATTGCGCCTTTACTTTATTTCCTTGATATAGTTATACTGTGACTAGCAGCCGTAGGACACTGCACATATAATTGACGGTTCATGTTGCACGAGCACGGATTATATGCTACACACACACCGTCAATAATTGCCATGTCACACACAACCCCTTATAGATTCTATTGCTTATCACACATGATATCTAGCTTATCGGTATACCTGTAGTGTATCTTACCATTAGTGATAGGTACATATACACCTTACGATACAGCTACAGGTATACCATGCACATATTTTACTTATAGGTAGATACCTATACTTAGCTGTACCTTATTGATTTCGCATACATCTGGTTTCAGCTACATGTTCTCATTTATATGCTCACATTCAGATATATCGCATTTATTTGTTCCTGGATTTGCTCATTGTTTATTTGGATTTTACATCGTGTTTTCTGGATTTGGGAACCGTGGGAGTTCATGAAATTATGCATACATTGAAAAACCCGGTTTCCTTGAGATGATATTTGCGCGTCCACCATGAGCTTTATCGGTGCTGATTATATACTCCATACGAGGTGTGGTTGCCGTATGAGAGTATATGGTGGGGCCCGGTATGGTTCCCCTCGGCAAGAAGATCGATGGATTTTGCCGATTGAGCCTGGAGGCGGGCGAGTACCTACCGGTGACAGTACCCATGACTCGGCGGGGGATCACGCAGACACCGCTGGGAGTCATGTACGTATGCATACGTCGAAAGGCGAGAGTCAGAGCTAGGCACTCGTGCTTTCGGGATAGCGTATGATACGTGATCAGGATTTCTGTGTCGATGCTTGTCACATTGGTTTTCATGATATTTCTTTTAATACCTTTGTATATATAACAGGGGATTTAGCCGTTGTTATATATACCCTTACACCAATATTAGTGGAATGGGACGCTAATATATGTGTATTGCCCCCATCATATTTATATATATATACCTTTAGGATGTTAGATTCTTACTGGAGATTTGACTTGGGTTATTAGGTGATCATTGAGATTGGATATTGGACATACCTATGTGATTGCGGATTTGTACATTCGGAATATAGGAGATTACTCGATATTGTACATTGAGAAGATGTGAGACTTATATGATGTGAGTGCCCAATGTGGGTGCTGATTTGAGGATTTGTGGATTGGAGTGTCTTGTTGGATTGTGATCTTGCCACGATGTCTGGTTTCCGTGGAGATGACATATTCCACCCTATACCTCAAACTTATCTATTTTATACACAGTTTCATATATTGGTAGTACCTGTTAGTGTACCCTTATGATAGTTGCATATCTACATTCTCATTTCCCCATTGCATGGATATCGCATACTATTGTCATGTTACTATTGCTTCACATATTGATTGTACCTGCTAGTGTACTTTCCATTATTTTGCATTCACATGATATGTTACTACTGTAATCGCATACCTTAGATTCGTGCTGTACGTACATTTCTGCGATTACCTGCATATGTTATTTACTATTCACGAGTTGGCAACTCACCCCCGTTGTGCCACAGGTGTTTCAGGTTTTTCCCCAGAGTAGTCGAGGTAGGCTATTCCGCTTTCAGCTATCATCTTTTGCTCCAGATATCGCATCAGCTCACAGTATACCATTTTGCTTAGGTGGGTTAGATGAATATCTGTATTTCATATTGTACATTCGTTATATTTTGTACTCTTCATCTACTATTGTATTGTTGACTTAGAGACTTGGTGAGGACGTTATTGTATATTATTTATGGATTTGTTGCCTTTTATACACAGTTTCCTTCCTATTGTCTTTATTTCTTCGCTACGGCGTCGTATATTTTTGTTGTATTCATCTTGGCTAGTTTTTACAAAAAGGGGTGTTGCCAAAATTTTAAAGAAAGAGAACTAGACTTTTAAAGAATTTGGGTTGTGATTTCAAATGTTTCAAAAACTTATATTATCTTTTCCGTATTTTCATGGTTTAGATTTCTGGGTTTTTGGCTTTCTTTTACTGCGTTACGTCTTAAGGCGTTGCGTAGTATTAGGGCCGTCACGGGCCAATTTCGGGTCGTGACAAAGTTGGTATCAGGGCGTTAGGTTTTACCTTTCGGAGTGTAGGATGACCTTAGTATGATGGAGTAGGCAGCTTAGGCAGAGTAACGTAGTGTGTGTATGTCTGCAGCATACCCACGATGCGGTACTTTGCATTAAGTGACCTAAGTACAATTTTGCTTGAAATTCCTTCCTTGATGATTCATATCCTTAAGATTCGATTCCTTATTCTCATCGAATCTTATATCTATTTATAGCCTTGCCGCCGATGACTATGGGGACTCAGAGTGATGCAGCGAGGGCCGAGGTCAGAGTTGGCTCGGGTGAGACGAGTACTGACCAGGATGGCACTCTTGTTGCACAGGTGTAGACGGATCAGCCTACGACATATACTATTGATAGACTTCTGGCAGAGATGTAGGACTTCCGCCAGGTTATGAGTTCTTTGGTTGATGTCGTTCGGGAGCTACGACAGGAGGTTGTCACTCCTGTTACTCAGTTGTCACTTACGATCAGCATGCAGCAGTCCGTCACCTACATAGCACCAGTGGTTGCAGCTCCAGTTGACGAGACACATATTCCAGAGGCTCAGAGAGTGCCAGGAAAGTGGAGGACTCGTACCAGTGTACCAGCCCAGAGACAGAGATTTCGTCATCGAGACAGATTTCGTGGCCGTCGCGGGAGTTGCAGAGGCTTAGGACGAGGACAGTCGTTCAGCTCTCATCCCCAGAATGGTCAGCAGTTAGCGCGTGGATGTTTTCGATGCGGAAGCCTTCAGCACTTCATCAGGGATTGTTCCTTAGCACCTCGTCAGAGTCGTATTCAGAGAGGCCGTGGACGTGGAAGATTCGCTCAGAGGGCTCAGTCTACCAGAGGAGTTCATCCAGCTGCGAGTAGAGGGCAGACACAGGAGTTTGCTTCTACTCATCGGGACGCGCAGACGTCCAATGTGGAGTTTTCAGGTACCCTTGATTTATATGTTCTTTTCATGTATTCATTGTTTTTCATGCTTGTACCGTGGTTGGGTAGATTAGTCATAGTTGTTTTAACTTCTGTCAGCGATTCTTTTGTTGCGCGACACGTATTTCAGTTGTGTGCCAATCGGTTAGGAGATAGAGATTCGTCCGTCGTTTTGGTCCTTCTAGAGATGTTGGATTTGACGTTCTCCTGGGCACGGACTGGTTAACTACGTGCTAGGCGTCTGTGGACTACCATGAGGAAACAGTCAGGTTTGTTTTCCCCGGCAGGTCAGTTCTCATTGTGCAGGTGGATAGTTGTGCCGCCTCTCACAGCTTGAATTCAGCCTTTTTCGCTGGTCGGCTTTTGAGGAGTTGTCGTGGATTCTCGGCGTTCATTCGTGATACCGTAGCCACAGTAGGATTGTTGGACCGAGTTCCTTTCGTGCAAGAGTTTTCCGACATTGTTCCAGATGGGCCGGCGAAGCTTGGGAGCTTAAGGATCAGCTGCAGAGTTGTGGTTTGGGAGGTTTGTGCGCCTGAGTGTTTCGCTTTTGGAAGCTCCTATTTCTGTTCTTCGAGGAGGAAGGACAGCAGTTTGAGGTTGTGTATCGACGGATCGTCAATTGAACCGGCTTACGGTGCGGATAGGTATCCCTTATCTCGCATTGATGATTTCTTCGATCAGCTCTAGAGTGCGAGACATTTTCTAAGTTTGTTTGGGATCAGGTCATCATTATTGCGGGTTCGGAGTGATGGCATTCCGAAGACTGCCTTCTGCGTGCTACGGGCCTGGTGTGTTTTAGTAAGTCGTTGGACTTACCAGTGCCCTAGCAGCATTCGTAGGTGTGATGAACCAGATTTCGTCAGGCCGTTCCTCGACCAGTTTTCGTTGTGTTATTACGACATTCTGGTCTATTTAATTTGTCTTGAGGGACAGGAGTAACACTTGGGGATTTGTTATGCAAATACTGGGTGAGCACCAGCAGTTGCTAAATTCTCGGAGTATTTCTTCAGGCTTGTTTTGTGTTGACTCCTAGGTCTGGTAGTCGCGGGAGACGGTTTCGTATGGGTCTGAGGGAGATCGTGGCCGTACAGCTTAGGCCCAGACCTGTATGCTGGACGGAGATCCGCAGATTATTGGGCTTAGCAGGTTTTTACCTCCGTTTCATGCAGGATTGCTAGAGTAGTGCTGCACCGTCGACTGAATGGACTGGAAGGGAGGTTTCTTTTCTATGGACTGAGGCATGTGTATGGAGTTTTCGGCAGTTGGAGATTCGGTTAACAACTGCATCAGTCCTTTCTTTGCCTTTGGTTCGGGCGACTTTGTTGTTTAACTGTAATGTTTCTTGAGTGGGCTCGAGTGTGTACTGATGTGACACTATAGAGTCGTCGCTTTGCTTCCCTACATTGGAGGAAGTACGAGAAGGATATTCCACTCATGATCTGGAGATGTCCGCGGTGGTTTTGCGTTGGAGATTTGGGGACACTACTTGTTTGAGAGTCGTGTCAGATTTCCCACGGACCACCAGAGCTTAATGTACATCTTCCTGCAGCGGATTTTGATTGTTGTGATAGTCTTCTGCAGATTTACAGTTCTTGTGTGATCGTTGAGTACAGCTTAAGTTCGTCTCTACGGAGGGGACTGCTTGCTCATGTACGCGCCCGACCACTTTCCTTAAATCGTTTTCGCGAGACACTGCACGCCGATACTCGTTCGTCAGTGATACTTGAGCATACTCGGCTGGTTAATGATTCGGAGGCCTTGAATTGTAACAATGGTGTGCTAAATTAGGGACGCGTTTGTGTACCTGGTATCATCGGGTAGAGACGTGTAATCCTAGAACATGCACATCTGTCAACTCTCTGTATGCATTCAAGTTCCACCAACATTTAGCGTGACTTGTGAGATAGTTACGGGTGGACAGGGATGTAAAGAGAAGTTTCAGGTTTCGTTTCAAGGTGTCTGTCTTGTTGTGTGTTTGTTTGATTGTTGTCGGCAGTTGGGGATCGTCACTCGCCATCGTTAGGATTCTCCTTTGATAGCCGTTATCAGGAGACACTCCAATTGGCCGCCCTTAGGCTTAGGGGTTAGGTCGTGCCGATCACCAGTCTGTTGTTTTTCTGACTCTGTGTGAGTAGGACTTTGGACCCCAGCTAGTCTAGAGAGTTCGGAGATGGTCCAGTTGTGTTAGGTCAGGATGGGAATTGTCCATTGCGAACTGAGGTCTTATGCCGACTGCCTTGGTCATAGACTCGAGTTCACAGGGACAGATCATGTATTCCTACGGACTTTTCGATGAATGACGTATTGGATTTTGGGAAGCTTGTCCCAGGATTTAGGTCCTTTTAAGATCCTATAGGCGAGTTAGTTTCGTTGCCTTTAATTTGGCACTTCCGCCCAGATTATTAGATTTTCACCCCGTATTCCTTGTGATGATACTTTACAATTACCTTCTTGACCTTTCTCACATAATTTGGCACCAGACCAATTAGCTTGGGCGCGATCGTTTCGCTCACCAGCAGCCATTGTGTTAATGGCTCGGCAGGTGGAGGAACATCGGTCAAGGGTCTTGCCATCTGTGAAGGGTTTTTCTTGGGCGTAGCCGTAAAAGTGAGTTAATCACTTGAGAGGCTACGAGCGAGGTCTGAGAGTTGTAATCTTCCCTTTGAAGGTACGCGTATCGGTATATTTTTAAATTCAGGGACGAATTTCTTTTAAGGGGGGAGATTGTAACACCTTAGAATGTGTTTTGTAGCTAATTATATTTTTATACATGGTTTTTACTAAAAAGTACTAAATTAAGTTTTAAATATTTTATCCTATTTATTGAGTATTTTTAAAAGATTTTTCTAAGTACACACACACATGTGCATGATAACTAGGGTATTAATTTGGGGTTTAACCATTTCTTAATCTATTTTTATGTTTTGTTTAAGTGTTATGGTTGTTAATATTAAATGAAAAATGATTTTTTTAAAAAGGGTTTTTATTATGGTTGATATGTTGACTTGGTGAGTGAGAGAGAGAGAGTGAGAATGGGCATCATGGCAAAGGCCATGCTTGTATTAAATGAAGAGAGAGGGAGAGGGGTGACCTCTTGTGCCATCATTCTTTACCTCTCAATTTTCCTTCTCACTTCACTCCCACTCACTCACACACATACCCACACCTCTCCAGCAGCAGCAACAACAGCACCATTGGCTGTAGCAGGCAGCAGCAGGCAACAGCAACATCAGCAACTTAGGACAGCAGCAACAGTAGCAGCTCCAGCAGCCACAGTAGCTCCAGATCCCCTCCTTCTTCTTCCTCCTGCCTTCCAGGGTCGAGTGTGGGGTATACTTCTTAACCCTACATCCTAGTATGCTTAAGTTGTTCAGTGATTAGCTTCGGTTTGCACATAAAGCTAGTTTAGTGCTAGATTATGGTTATTTGTGTGAGATATTGCCTAAGTGATGATTGTGTTGACAAACCCTATCTATTTAAGTGTTGTTTGGGTCACTTGAACTGAGAATTCCCCAGATTTCACTAAAATACCATTGGGTTTGCGCTTTGCGAAAAATCGGTGTTTTTAAGCGATATTTTGGCTATCTGTGATCTGCTTTTGACCCGGGGACTTCAGGACAAAATTGAGGAAACTGGGGCATGTACACTAGGTATAGACAACACCACCTGAGCACGAGACCCTAACTCCAAACTTGGGCCGCCAGTTTATTAGTTCTGGCCGCAATTTGCGGCCAGGAAGGGGAGTGGAGTGCTGGGGTTTTGGGTATGGTTGTCTGCAGTGGTTTGTAGTGTTTTGGCATGTATAGTTTTGTAAGTTTTGGCCTGTAGGAAAATCTGGGATCAAATACCGTTTTTCATGTCCGTTGTGTTTGCGCGATACGCGCGATACGTGAGAGGGTTCTGTGATCCAGCGTATCGCAGCGTGTCGCGATGGTTTTAGACGCGTACACACACGATTCAGCGTATCGTGCACACGCGCGTTTAATTCGCGACGCGAGTTTCTCGTTTTGGTTCGATATCGCGTTTCGCGGAATAGTTGGCTTATATATGATTTCCATATCTTATTTGCAGGTTTGCAGGCAGGGACTACGGACACAGCTACAGGGGGGAGCAGATGGTAGGATTCACCTAGCGTGGAGCGTAAGTGAGTAGATTTAACATCTACAGGGGAATCGCCCGCATGGCGTTATGCGTCTGGGCTAGGATTCAATTATCTGTCGCACATTCTACGTCATTGTTAGAATTGCGCCTTTACTTAATTTCCTTGATATAGTTATACTGTGACTAGCAGCCGTAGGACACTGCACATATAATTGACGGTTCATGTTGCACGAGCACGGATTATATGCTACACACACACCGTCAATAATTGCCATGTCACACACAACCCCTTATAGATTCTATTGCTTATCACACATGATATCTAGCTTATCGGTATACCTGTAGTGTATCTTACCATTAGTGATAGGTATATGTACACCTTGCGATACAGCTATAGGTATACCATGCACATATTTTACTTATAGGTAGATACCTATACTTAGCTGTACCTTATTGATTTCGTATACATCTGGTTTCAGCTACATGTTCTCATTTATATGCTCACATTCAGATATATCGCATTTATTTGTTCCTGGATTTGCTCATTGTTTATTTGGATTTTACATCGTGTTTTCTGGATTTGGGAACCGTGGGAGTTCATGAAATTATGCATACATTGAAAAACCCGGTTTCCTTGAGATGATATTTGCGCGTCCACCATGAGCTTTATCAGTGCTGATTATATACTCCATACGAGGTGTGGTTGCCGTATGAGAGTACATGGTGGGGCCCGGTATGGTTCCCCTCGGAAGAAGATCGATGGATTTTGCCGATTGAGCCTAGAGGCGGGCGAGTACCTACCGGTGACAGTACCCATGACTCGGCGGGGGATCATGGAGACACCGCTGGGAGTCATGTACGTATGCATATGTCGAAAGGCGAGAGTCAGAGCTAGGCACTCGTGCTTTCGGGATAGCGTATGATACGTGATCAGGATTTCTGTGTCGATACTTGGCACATTGGTTTTCATGATATTTCTTTTAATACCTTTGTATATATAACGGGGGATTTAGCCGTTGTTATATATACCCTTACACCAATATTAGTGGAATGGGACGCTAATATATATGTATTGCCCCCATCATATTTATATATATATACCTTTAGGATGTTAGATTCTTACTGGAGATTTGACTTGGGTTATTAGGTGATCATTGAGATTGGATATTGGACATACCTATGTGATTGCGGATTTGTACATTCGGGATATAGGAGATTACTCGATATTGTACATTAAGGAGATGTGAGACTTATATGATGTGAGTGCCCAATGTGGGGGCTGATTTGAGGATTTGTGGATTGGAGTGTCTTGTTGGATTGTGATCCTGCCACGATGTCTGGTTTTCGTGGAGATGACATATTCCACCCTATACCTCAAACTTATCTATTTTATGCACAATTTCATATATTGGTAGTACCTGTTATCGTACCCTTATGATAGTTGCATATCTACATTCTTATATCCCCATTGCATGGATATCGCATACTATTGTCATGTTACTATTGCTTCACATATTGATTGTACCTGCTAGTGTACTTTCCATTATTTTGCATTCACATGATATGTTACTACTGTAATCGTATACCTTAGATTCTTGCTGTACGTACATTCCTGCGATTACCTGCATATGTTATCTACTATTCACGAGTTGGCAACTCACCCCCGTTGTGCCACAGGTATTTCAGGTTTTTCCCCAGAGTAGTCGAGGCTGGCTATTCCGCTTTCAGCTATCATCTTTTGCTCCAGATATCGCATCAGCTCACAGTATACCATTTTGCTTAGGTGGGTTAGATGAATATCTGTATTTCATATTGTACATTCGTTATATTTTGTACTCTCCATCTACTATTGTATTATTGACTTAGAGACTTGGTGAGGACGTTATTGTATATTATTTGTGGATTTGTTGCCTTTTATACATAGTTTCCTTCCTATTGTCTTTATTTCGTCGCTACGGCGTCGTATATTTTTGTTGTATTCATCTTGGCTAGTTTTTACAAAAAGGGGTGTTTCCAAAATTTTAAAGAAAGAGAACTAGACTTTTAAAGAATTTGGGTTGTGATTTCAAATGTTTCAAAAACTTATATTATCTTTTCCATATTTTCATGGTTTAGATTTCTGGGTTTTTGGCTTTCTTTTACTGCGTTACGTCTTAAGGCGTTGCGTAGTATTAGGGCCGTCACGGGCCAATTTCGGGTCGTGACACTAACCCTGCCAAAAACCATGCCAAAATCAAATTTTTCATGTGCCGAACAACCCTAACCAAGATCTTAGACTAGAGATTAGGCGAAGCAAAGAGCAAGTAAACAACTTTAGTTGTAAGAGTTAGGGATTACAACCTTTGTAGTCCGTTCCTTCACTTATTAAGCTCCGTGTTGAGGTCCCTTCGCTGCGATCATCAAGTACCCGGACTCTAGAGAGGCTCTATGAAGAGAAAAATATAAGCTTGCTTCCGATCTTCAATAACAAAGATGATCTACCTTGAAGAAACTCAAACCCAAGCTCTTGCTTTGCTAATCTAGTATTAGCAAAGCAAACACCCTAATCTAAGTGTCAAGAATTGATGAGGATGATGAAGTAGGAATTTAGCTCTCATTTGTTTTCCATTTCTCACTCATTTTCATCACATATGAAAAAGCTAGAAAGCTTTTCATCAAAAAGGAAGAAGAAGAAGCAAATCAATTTGTGATGAATAATGAATCTTGTGTGTGGTTAGAAATGCAACCATGGGTTAAGAATATAAACTTAACCCTTGTAGAGAAATAACTATGGTAAAGGATTGGGTTGGGTTAAAGAAATATCTATGCAAAATATCACAAGTCAAAGTCAAAGCTTCAAGAAGCTTCTTGAAAGCTTCATGCAAGCTTAACCCTAATCCAAACCCTAACCATATTTAAACTCCACAAAACATGTTGAATTTGTAACCCTAACATGTTACAATATTATATATCACATATACAATATTTATTGTAACAAAATAAAATAATACAATTAACATATATCACATATATATCAATGTATTACCCGAGTGAGAAAAAGAATCTTTAAGTGAGCTTATATTAGTTAATGTAATTTAATATATCAAATATATAACTATACATTAAATTATCGCATCAATACCTGATCCGATAATCCGGCTATTTCATAAATAACAGACTAATATAATCTGTATCAGTTCATCGAATCAACACTTGATCCGATGACCCGGCTATATCACATATACCCGGCCGATATTACATATCGCGAGAATCTAATACGGTATCACATACACGTATTGTTCTCGGTCCCGCACATATCACATATATGCTCCTACTCCATTTTTCCTGAGCCAGGAAACCTCTGTGTAGGACTCTAAAGAATCGTCAATACGCCGGCAGTAGGTGATGATCATATCAAACACTTACAAGCTGCAAGCAGTCAGCTAAACGTAACAGCTACCCAGATATTGAGCAATGAGAAGATCAATAAGAAATCCTGTACATTCTCCTGTGAATCCAAGCAGTAACACTTCCGTACAGTCCGGTCTCTTCGTCTGATATGTCGTATACCTCGTCTAGGGGTGGTAAACGTCAGACCCCAGTAGCTTGATAAGTCATGTCGATATGAGGTCCATAACAGTTCGAGAAACTACTGATAACACTTACCACTAAATCTCAGCAACCCTGGCCAGGGATTTCCAGTTATAGCCAATCGAACACAGTGCAACATCAACTCCCAATACCGAGAGAGACGAAACCCCTCTTATCGCTCATTGCCTCCATATGATTCGGGACTATACCCAAAAGCCACTGTTTTGCATGCCCTCTTGGACGTGGTATGATGGAAATCAAAACACAGTGGGAATCACACAAAACTCTATGACGATCTCGGGTCTACAGACTAACCTGTACCAGTGTCACCAGAGAACTGCCATCTGACGTGAGGTATAATACCATCTGGGAGTTCTCGGTGAGTCCGTCCAGTGTACCCAGTCTCCACTGAGCACCCGTATACCTTCTCTGATGTCAAACACCAATGGATATGGGATCATCCATCGCCCATCATATGGGTCAAGAAGCGCATACGCTAGTCTGCTCTGGAGTATCGATGCCCTGTCTCGGTACTCCCACGACCAGGAACATTTGAAGGATGTACTTAGCGACACTGTCCCCACTAGTATGATCTGCATCATAGTCTTGGTAGTCAAGTACTCATCTTAAGGGCTTTATCAATATGTAACATAGAGACAATCAGAGTACATGTTAAGATAAAGGGCAATTAGATAGCATACTATCATGTTGAGCAACAAAGTCCTCCCTATATATGTCCAAGCATCTACTACAATATACAACGTATGTACAGTAATGGCCTCTAGGGCATACATATAACTAACATGGTTGATGGAATTTTTCTAGATACCACTAAAAATAAATAAGTACAATGGTGGTCACGATGCGAGTGAACCCACCTACCAAAGCAATCACCCAGAAAGGAAGTAGTGTGCCAGAAAGCCGCAATGAAACCTGTACGGCAAAAACCTACAAGAACTGTGGCACAACGGGGGTGAGTTGCCAACTCGTGAGTAGAAAACATCACAGAACAGAAATCGTATGTAGACTCTCCTAGGTCAATACGATCAGTAATATATTTCCTCAAAATGATAAAGTCTGAAGCATGATAAGGTGGCAAGGGTAAACATCTATACATCAGTGTAATATCAAGTGCTCGTGTCAGTGCCTCAGCTAACAACATATCATAAATATGAGGTGTGATAAATGTAATCATCATGAAATCAGTGTCAACTAAATCATGAAGTCTATAAGTATGTGGATAACATCCAACTATGTAATCAATGTCTGTATGCATGTGGATCCCGTCCACGTGTCAACCAATGACACAAAACATCATGCATGTAAATATCATAAAGCATATGCATGAAGGTATGAGAATATAAATCAACGTGTGTCCTTCGTGACACATCAAATCAAGAAACCTGAGTGTCTAGCATCGACACTCGAAAACATCATGAAACCTGTGCCTAGCATCGGCACGTAAATCCTCATATATCTCTTGGGCTCCGTCAGTCCGGATCAGCCCGTAAATCCTCATATATATCGGGCTCCATCAGTCCGGATCGGCCCATATCATCTCTCGACTCCGGTCGGTATCCTCCGGATATCCGCCGAGCTCAAATACAATCACCGGTAGGTAGTAGTCCCTCTGCCAGGCTCACCGTCTGTATACACAGCATCGCTTTCTTTCCCCGGGGTACCATACCGGGCCCCACCATGTACCCGCACACGGCCCACGACGCTCCTCGCATTGGGGTCTCGAAAACCAAATCTCAGAACCGAGAAAACTCATGGTGGGCGCACCGAATATCATATCAAGAGAAACGGGTTTTTAAAATAGTACATACTTTCTTTTGAAATACCCACGGTTCTCAAATCCAGAAATATCATGGAAACAACATATCTCAATGCGTATAATCATAAAGCATGATGTATGCAACATATAACAGAAATTTAAGCATATCCGTATATCATGCAACATAGAACAGTAATATGCACATATCAAGCGAAAGCCGCTCTTTCAAATGAATCCAGTTTTAAAATATATCTTGCGGTTCCCAAATCTCCAAAATCAATCCAGAATCATCTATGTATTTGCAAATACGTATGTATGCAAGTATGGGTGTACAATATGTGTATGCGCCAATATGGATGTACAAGTAGGTATATACGCAAGTATGAGTGTACAATATGTCTGTGCGCCAATATGGATGTACAAGTAGGTATATACGCAAGTATGAGTGTACAATATGCCTGTACGCAGGTATGTCATGCAAGGGGGCATATTCTGATGCAACAATCCTACTGTGTAGTGACAGGGCAATTACCGATGATGATGTGTGTGAGCCGGCCAGTAAGTGTGCGTGGAGCATACGCATCATCAGTAATGGTGCTGGTGTCCTGATAACATGGGTTTAATATACGATAAACACATTCAAACATGCAATGCGATGCGGATAGCAAGAATATGCGGAAAATGAATAATAAACACAACAGTGAAGAATCTACATCAATATATATATGTCATACAGTTTTGCCATTTGAAATAACACGAATCGTGGTGTTTAGAAAAATAAGGGCTACGGTGTTTTTAGGAAAAAGTGCGTCTTTTGAAAATATCCGTAGAATCCCTTGACCTGTCTTTAAAATACTCACGATTCGTTAATTTTGAATAGGTATGACTTGGGTTTAGTCTAACATCTACTAAGAGGCTAATCGAAAGGGTATGGAAACCACATAAATCTGAGTCGATATATATATATAAATATAATAGTCGGTGATCCCGCCTCAATAGTATCACATACGATACAAATACAATATGACTTCCTCGAGTCAAGAGTGGGGATCTATCATCAAAATATAGCTCGTATATAATCCGTCGTACGACATTCCAATCTGGGTACGGGTCAATATCACATTCATCTCATCATTTATCTGGTATCCTTATCATCATATCTCATGAACTGGGGTATTGATCTAAGTCTAGTACAAACTGATACCATCGCATATATATGCGTGTTTGAAAACACGCGCCTAAAGGCCCGCTAAAATCTCATGTCGTAACTCATAATACGAATCATATCACCGATCTCGTGGCATTATGCCCAATCTCATCGACTCATCTCCAAATACCATGTACAATCCTTATCATCCATGTGTAGGTATACGTATATATACATATATAGTCCCATACCTATGTGTGTATATATATACGTATCCCCATATACGCACAAGTATAACAAGTAAGCATGTGTGTGCGTGTGGGTGTAAACCTTATTCTAGGGCTCGCGACTAATCTAACTAGCGGCACCATCATCCAATTACACTAAAGTTATCCATGACTCGCAAAGTCTATCTAGCTAATCAAAACCTCACAATATCATATAAATATATATATATATATATATATATATTTATATATATATCATATACTTTAGTGTAATTATATATATAGCTAATCAAAACCTCACAATATCATATAAATATATATATATATATATATATATATATATATATATATACCATACACTATGCTACGAACTGCGGGGTGTTATACGCCATCCACCCGACTTCCCCCGTAGATATAATCTACTCACCTTGCTCCTCGCTTACCGAAATCGATGTTTCCTTGCTCTTACTCGTCGTCCGAAGTCCACTTAAGGGTACCTAAAAATATAACACAATCGCAATGCGCATTAAAATCCAAGTCAAAACCCAAAACGACACGCTAAAGGCCTATAGGTTAGAACCTATGGACCAAGCCTTCAAAAACCACCAAACAACCCTCGATATCGTCGTACAAACGTTAAGTGATCGTGGTAAAAAACAATACTAAAAATCCAGAATTCAAAATACGAGAAACGAAACCCCGAATCAAAACAACAACTCTTGAAAATGGTCCCAGATTTTACCCTAGGTCAAATTATCCAATTTTGCATATGCCAAGGGTCTAGTTTACTGGAGATGGAGCTACAGACCAAACACGAACCAGTTCCAACCTACTCTGGCCACAAATTACGGCCAGAATGATTAAATCTGCGGCCAAGTAGAGGGCATAGGGTGTTAGTGTATATGCCCTAGAGGCCATTACTGTATCATACTAGTTTGTATATTACTTGATGGAAGCTTGGGATATTCACAGTTGTATATACAATCTTGCTCGAAATGGTAGTATGCTACCTTGTTTGTCTCTGCTTTAATATGTGCATGTGTTTCTTATAGCATATCGCTGATATACATATTAGTAGAGCCCTTAGGATCTTTGCTTGATTACCAGCGTTGTGATGGCGCTCACACTCGTGGGAGCTGGGTGATCTATAAGCACATCCTTATACAGGTCCCTAGTCGTTGGACAATCGAGACAGGACATCGATACTCCGGAGTAGACTAGCGTATGCGCTTCTCATCCCAGCGTGGGAGACGGTCTGTCCCACAGCCGTCAGTACGTCGTACTTGAGATAGTATGCGGGTGCTCGTTAGGTTACGAGTACACTGGACAGGACTTGTCGGGAACTGTTGGTTGGTATTATACCTATCGTCAGTTATCAGTTCCCAGGTGACATGAGTACAGCTTAGTCCGCTGACTTGACACTGTCACTTCGCCTCGAGTGTGTTCCCACTGCACTTTGATTGCTACCCTACCACGGCTCAAAGGAGTCGTGCAAATAGGTAGTTTTTGGGTGCAGTCCCGAAGCACTTGGAGGCAGTGACGGTTAGACAGGATTCGTCTCTCCGGGTATTGGGGGTTGACATCGCGCTGTGTCCAGGAGAGCCATTACACGAGTAGTCCCTGGCCAGGGCAAGCGAGATATACTGGTAAGTTTCCAGTGTTATCTCAGGGTGTTCTGGGCTACACTCCGACATGACTTGTACCGCTATTAGGGGACTGACGTTCACCGCCCCCCTAGGCCCGCCATGCGATGTATCAGACGAACAGACCGGACTGTACGGAGATTGTCACATACAGGCTCAGTAGGAGTTCAGATGGGGTTCACCTCGTCAGTCTTCTTATCGACATGTACCTGGGGACCGTTACGTACAGCTAGTGCCGCTTGCGGTCTGTGGTTAAACCCACTGCCAGCGCAGTGTCGAGTCTTTAGAGTCCCACACAGAGAGCTATTCGCCTTTAGGTAAAATGAGTAGAGGTCGCATGGTTTTGCGACGGGGTTCGTTCACATCCGCGCACTTGTGCACGTTTGCTGTCCGGACAGCTTATACTAGCGGGCTTTGGTTTAAGCCGGATCCTAGTATATGATTTGGGATTGGTTTTTCTCATTGTATTCGTGTTCCTCGGATCACGAATATGGGTGCGTATGCACAGTTGCTTGAGACAGAGGGAGAGGACTTTGATTAGGGTTAATGACTTTTGTCATTTTATTAACCCTAATACTTATGTGTGTATTATTGTTAATTGATATTAGTTTAATAATTGTGCATGGTTATGGTTGTTGACCATTTGACCTTCTTGACTTGTTGACCTTGGTTGACACTTTGACCATCATCATTTCATTTGGAAGATGCTCTTTGATCCTTGCAATTTGCATTAAAAATGAAATGATAATGGTCATGTCTTGATTTAGCCATGACAATTATCTCACTAATTATCTAATTACAATAATTCACATATATGAGAGTGTTGGAGATAGTGCACTCAGAGTCAATTATTGGATCACAGGCACGTGATTGCAATGATTGAGGGAGGACCTATCCCGGTAGGACAGTCTTACTCGAGATGATAGTATGCTATCTGGTTCATCTTTATCATCGTGTACTGCTTTAGGTGACCTGACATGTCGCTATTACACGTTGATAGAGCCCCTAGGATTCTTGCTTGACTGCCAGCAGTATGATGGCGATCATATACGTGAGAGCTGGTAGTCTATAAGCACATCCTTAAAAGGTCCCTAGTCGTAGGAGTTTCGAGACAGGGCATCGATACTTCATTAGTAGACTAGTGTATACAGTTGAGACCCCGACGAGGGGCGGTGGCCGGTCTCACAAGCCACTGGTGTCAGTTGGTTCACCTAAGATGTATACAGGTGCTCATTGGGTTATGAGTACACCGGACAGGACTCGCCGGGAACCTGCTAATTGGTCTTATACCAGATGTCAGATAGCAGTTCCCTGGTGACATGTGTACAGGTTAGTTCATCGACCTGAGATCGTCATTTGTCTCGTGTGAGTTCCCACTGTGCTTTGATTACTACCCTACCACGGCTCAAAGGAGTCGTGCAAACAGGTTTTAGTTGGGTACAGTCCCGAGCCACATGGAGGCAGTGAGCGGATCTGCAGGGGTTCGTCTCTCCCGGTATTGGGGGTGAGGTCGCGCTGTGTCTAGGAGAGCCATTACACAAAGCCCTCGGCCGAGGCAGGAGATTTACTGGTAGGTATTCCAGTAGTATCTCAGGGTGTTCTAGGCTACACTCCGACACGACTTGTACCGCCTTTGGGGGTCTGACTTTTACCAACCCCCAAGGCCCGACATGCGATCCTCATAGACGAACGGACCGGACTGTACGGATATTGTCACTGACAGGCTCAGTAGGGTGTCAGGATGAGTTCGCTCATCGACGTCCCTTTTGGTCAATAGCTGGTGGCCCGTTACGTATTGGCTTATACCTCTGACGTGCTAGTGGTTAAATCCACAGCCATTGTATTGACGAGTCTTTAGAGTCCACCACACTTTCAGTTACTCAGCTTTCGGGCGAAACGCTGTAGAGGCCGTATGGAGATATGGCAGGGTCCGATCAGATACGTGCGGTATTGCACGGATCAGGATCGGACGGTTTGTACTAGTGGCCGTATAGTTATATGGCAGGGTTTGATCTGATACGTGCGGTATTGCACGGATCAGGATCGAACGGATTTTACTAGTACAGTGTAGATTTTGTCTCATTGCATTTGTATCCGGACAGAATACAGATGCGGGTGTGTATGCATAGTATCGGGGTTTTTCCTGTAATTTATTACGGGACCAGTTTTCTGGAGTTGCCTGTTTGCATTCCGTTCCGGCCGGTTTTCCTTTGTTCTTTCCCGGCCGGACTTTTCCGATGGAGGGTGTTATTTGCATGTTTGCAAATAACACATTGTGGAGGGTTTTCTTGCAAATGTATTTATTATGATAAGTATCTTTAGATACCATTCTTTTCCTTCATCATTTCTTGCTTTATGAAGATTAGAAATGAGATGAAAGTTGATGTGAGATTGTTATCATGATGTTTTTGGCTATGATCACCACTTGCTTTTACTACCATTACCTTCCTTCTAAGGTTGTGGTTTTTGTATTCTTTCCTCCACCATTCTCATTAGAAGAGTTCTTGAAGACATTTTGAGAGAAAAGAAGATGAGAGCTTCATCTTGAGAGTTTCATTCTTGATCTCTTTTCATGTTAAGAAAAATGCAAGCACCATTTTTCTTATCTTGTTTCCTCCATCATCTTCAAATGGCAACAAACCCAAATGAGACATAGCTTCAACCCTACACATTCTACAGCAAATCTTGGACGCGTCGGCTAGCCTACTTCACGCCCGAGTTGCCTCGGTATTGAGGTGGGAGCCCGTAAAAGATACAGGCGATGTGGTACCCTTCCGGCGAGGAGGTGACGACCGGAGTTTCCGCAGGAGATCGGGACGGCGAGGAGAAGACCGGAGGACTCGGATCATTCGGTATACTTCTCTTCCTTTCTCTTGATAGCTAGTATAGGTTAATGGTTAACGATCCGGGTTTTCATTGTCCGCGGTAGCGCCGGTTTCCAAGTAAGGAAAAATTTTGATTCCGCAATTTGGCCTCGGATAGACGGCCGGGGCGCTGCCGTGGCGCTGCCGTGGCGCAACATGGTATCAGAGCCACGCCATTAACCTTACCTAGCTTGTTCTAATGTGTTTTGCATTTCCGATCGACCGAAATCCCAAAAACCACATTTTCCTTTGCATCAGTTTTCTGTTGGAATTTTTTGGTGTCAAAATTTTTTTCAGGTTGTAGAAAACTGATGTACATGATATTATAAGACCACTGTAAAAATTCGACAATTTCAGTGGACTTCTTTAGCGCGGAACCGCGGCCAAACCCCCCATTGGGCCGCGGTTCCGCCGCACTCTGGAGTCTTCACTGGGTCAAAATTTTACAGTGGGCTTTTGGGCTAATTTTGTGGGTTTTGGAATATTAATTTTGGGCCCAGGTTTTCTGTAACTGCTACAGTATTGGTTGGGGGCCCACTTGTTAATTGTTTGATCGATCGGATATTTTAAACACATTATTTCACAGTATTTACATTATATCTGCGACCGTGAATGTCACTTGATCGGTAAATCCCGTCTAACTGCTATAGCCCGGTTAGACGGATTTGCGAACGTGACTTTCACGTTGATGTTCTATGTTTATGCTGTGTTGTTGCGGATCGGTCGTGGGGGATAGCCTGGATGCAATGCTAGTACAGTTTTTTTGTATTATGTACATTTGATTTTGCGGGGCGAGCGTCCGACATGTGGACTGCCGTCACTGCCTGTTTGTATTATTCTTTTGGGGCACGACCTGGTTGCGGTCGATGTACCCGGTGTATGTATATTTTACTTTCTGTACTAGGATTACCCCGCGGAGGGGTGCACGGATAGCCGGGTTCTAGAGGGAAACGGGCCCGCATCTCATGGCATTGAGACGGAGGGGGCTTCACTCTAGGATTGGCGGGCTATTCGCCGCACTCGTAGGGGGTACAGGTTGGCCCAGGAGGGGTGCCCAAGTTACCGGATTCCGTGAAGTGCTGGGTGGTCCATTCACGGTACTGAAAGGGGCTGCCTCGCTTCAGGTTTTGGCGGGTCACTTGCCGCGCCCGTAGGAGTCTAGGATTTCATTGCACAGGCTATCCACACGACCAGGGGAACGTCGGGTTTCAGCAGCGGCTCTGTGAAACCCGGGGCTTCCAGATATCTGTATTGTTCTGAGATGCTGTATATTTCTGTGATGTTGCATTTTATCACGCCTTGAGCGAAATATAATATATTGGTATATATATTAGTAGATGTTGTATATGTTTTGCATCCGCGCTAGTCCAGTCCCCGCTCTGTCGTTAGTTAAGTAACCTAACGGGTGATGACGGGACCCAGTGGCGAATGCGGATGGCATATACGTACATCAGTATATTTTCGTTCTTTGTGGTGTGATCATTTGATGGGACTGCGTTGATTCGGATCAATGCAAGATAAACAAACCTATTCTGATATTGTTGGAACACTTTTTCAAAAAGCTGTTATTGCAAGGACGTTCACTTTTGTTTTGCATCGTGGTATTCATTTGGAATATCCTGCTCCTCAGTCGACGAGGCAAGGGCCGAGATCCCTTCACCGGGAGTGACCCCTTGGACAGAAGTTTGCGTCAGGGCATTAACTTCACTATAGCCGATTACTTTTGCTTTGCATCGTGGTATTCAGTTGGAATATCCTGCACCTCATTCTACGGGGAAAGAGCCGAGATCCCTTCACAGGGAGTGACCTCTTTAGCGAAGGTTTTCGTCACTATATTTTTATAAAAGGCTATGCAGTGTAAGTCCACGTTGCGACCCCCGGTTCTTACGGGGAGGCGGAAACGGTATAAAATCAAAATTTTAACGCAAGAGGCAACATGGACTAAGCTAGGTCGGGATCTTTACCTAAACTAAAACTAGCAAACTAAGCTAAAGATATTTAGCTACTCGGATAGAGATGGTTATACCTAGTTTGTCTTGAACTCCTTCGTCTTCAAGCTCCGGTGGTGATCCGATGGCTCCTTCTCGTCGTCTCCGTACGCCGAAGATAGATCCACTTGAAAGCTCCAACCTTTAGCTCCTTCTTCGGTCTTTGAAGAAACTAGCTCACTTGGTTTGCTAAACCTAGTGAACTAGAATGAGTAGAGATGATTTAGAATGGGATTTTATCTATGGTTCTTGATTCTCAACTCATGAGACAAGAGAACCATAGATCAAGAGAGGGAGCAAGAGGTTGAGGGTGAGAGCAAGAGGAGAGCTCAAGAACAAGAGAGAGAATGAGCAAGAAAGAATGAGGCTCTCTTTTCTCTCTCACCCTCTCATAATCCAAAGCAATGATAACTCATCATATCAACAAAAGTCTTATGTGATGGTTGAAGTAACCATAACCTTATCATGTCATGCACTCATTTTACTCAAATGAACAAGCAAGAAAAAGTCTTTGGCATGAAATGATAACCATGGTTATCATGATGGTCAACTAGTCAAGCCTAGTCAACCGGTCAACAAAGTCAACAAGTCAACAAAAGTCAACAAGTCAACAAGGTCAACAAAAGTCAACAACCAAGTCACCATAATACTTAATTAATATAATAGTTAATCGCATATCATATTCTCATTAGGGTTGAGCAAAAAGTCAAAAAGTCAACGGTCAACTGTCAACAACCCTAATGAGAATCCGCTGCCTCTGCCTCCCTGTCAACTGTGCATACACACCCGCATCCGCGTTCCGAGGAACACGAATGCAAACTGGATAAATCCAATCCCATAAGGTACACTAGGATCTGGCTTAAACCAAAGCCCGCTAGTGTAAACTGTCCGGACACTGTACGTGCACAAGTGCACGGATGTGACCGAACCCTGTCGCAAAACCATGCGACCTGTCGCAATACCATGCGACCTCTACTCTTTTGCCTAAAGGCGAAAAGCTTTCTGTGTGGGACTCTAAAGACTCGACACTACGCTGGCAGTGGGTTTAACCACAGACCGCAAGCGGCACTAGCTGTGCGTAACGGTCCCCAGGTAGTGCCGACAAGAAGACCGACGAGGCGAAACCCATCTGAACTCCTACTGAGCCTGAGTGTGACATTCTCCGTACAGTCCGGTCTGTTCGTCTGATACATCGCATGGCGGGCCTAGGGGGCGGTAAACGTCAGTCCCCCAATAGCGGTACAAGTCGTGCCGGAGTGAAGCCCAATACACCCTGAGATAACACTGGAAACCTACCAGTATATCTCGTTTGCCCTGGCCAGGGACTACTCGTGTAATGGCTCTCCTAGACACAGCGCGATGTCAACCCCCAATACCGGGAGAGACGAATCCTGTCTAACCGTCACTGCCTCCAAGTGCTTTGGGACTGCACCCAACCACTACCTGTTTGCACGACTCCTTTGAGCCGTGGTAGGGTAGTGATCAAAGTACAGTGGGAACACACTCGAGGCGGAGCGACAGTGTCAAGTCAGCGGACTAAGCTGTACTCATGTCACCTGGGAACTGACAACTGACGATAGGTATAATACCAACTAGTCAGTTCCCGACGAGTCCTGTCCAGTGTACCCGTAACCTAACGAGCACCCGCATACTATCTCAAGTACGACGTACTGACGGCTGTGGGACAGACCGTCTCCCACACTGGGATGAGAAGCGCATGCGCTGGTCTACTCCGGAGTATCGATGCCCTGTCTCGATAGTCCTGCGACCAGGGACCTGCATAAGGATGTGCTTATAGATTACCCAGCCCCACTAGTGTGACGGCCATCACATCGCTGGTAATCAAGCAAAGATCCTAAGGGCTCTACTAATGTGTATAGGCGATATACAAAATAAACACATGTACACATTGAAGTAGAAACAAACCAAGTAGCATACTACTATTTTGAGCAAGATTGTATATACAAGGTGAATATCCCAAGCATCCATTAAGTAATATACAAACTAGTCTGATACAGTAATGGCCTCTAGGGCATATACACTAACAATCTCCCACTTACACTAAGGCCATGTACTGGCGTATCGAAGACCAATCATCTCGATCAGCCGCTCGAACTGAGTCTGGGGCAGGGCCTTGGTGAATGGATCTGCAGTGTTGTCTTCTGAAGCGACTCTCCGAACCTCGATCTCCTGGCGATCTACGATCTCCCTGATCAGGTGATACCGCCTTAAGATGTGCCTGGATTTCTGATGGGACCTGGGTTCCTTCGCTAAAGCTATAGCCCCGTTGTTGTCGCAATACAGAGGTATTGGATCAACAATGGACGGAACCACCTGAAGTTCTTTCAAGAACTTTCTCATCCAGACAGCTTCTTTTGCGGCATCAGATGCAGCGATGTATTCCGCTTCCATCGTCGAGTCTGCAACGGTTTCCTGTTTGAAACTCTTCCAACACACCGTCCCTCCATTGAGGGTAAAGACAAAACCCGACATGGACTTGGAATCATCCTTGTCACTCTGGAAGCTGGAGTCAGCAAAGGCCTCGATCTGGAGGTCTTTTCCGCCATACACCAAGAACATCTCCTTAGTCCTTCTCAGGTACTTGAGAATGTTCTTTACCGCTATCCAGTGTTTCTCCCCTGGGTTAGACTGATACCGGCTTACCACACTCAGTGCATAAGCTACATCCGGTCTGGTACACAACATCGCATACATTATAGAGCCTACCGCAGAAGCGTAGGGTATAATAGACATGCGATCCCTCTCCAAATCAGTCTTGGGAGACATCTCTTTAGAGAGGGTGATCCCGTGACAAGCCGGTAGGTTACCGCGCTTGGAATCTTCCATACTGAACCTCTTCAGTATGGTGTCGATGTACCTGGACTGTGAAAGTCCTAATATCCTCTTGGATCTGTCACGGTAGATCCGGATACCCAGAATGTATGAGGCATCACCCAGGTCTTTCATGGAGAACCTGTGTGACAAGAACCCCTTGACAGATTGTAGCATAGGAATGTCATTTCCTATTAAGAGAATGTCATCCACGTATAAAACGAGGAATACTACAGTTCTTGCTACAAATCTACTATAGATGCATGGTTCATCTGGATTTTTGATAAAGCCAAATTCTTTGACCGTCTCATCAAAGCAGATGTTCCAACTCCGCGATGCCTGCTTTAGTCCATAGATGGACTTAAGCAACTTGCACACCTTTCCGCTGCTCCCACTCTGAATGAAACCCTCTGGCTGGTCCATATAGACACACTCCTCTAAATTTCCATTTAGAAAAGCTGTCTTTACGTCCATTTGCCAGATCTCATAATCGTGGAAGGCAGCAATGGCAAGAAGGATCCGAATGGATTTCAGCATGGCTACTGGAGAAAAGGTTTCGTCGTAGTCCAAGCCAGGTCTTTGACGAAAACCCTTTGCTACCAGCCTAGCTTTATAGGTCTCAACCTGTCCATCTACACCAATCTTCCTTTTGAAGATCCACTTGCATCCTACGTGTTTTACCCCGTCTGGAGCAATGTCCAACGTCCATACCTTGTTGGTGTACATGGACTCCATTTCGGTCCGCATTGCATCCAGCCATTTCACTGAGTCAACGCTCTGAACGGCCTGCTGGAAGCTAGTAGGCTCATCATAATCTATGATGCAATCCTCTCTATCCCCGTCTATGAGAAAACCGCAGTATCTCTCGGGCGGATGAGACTGCCTACTACTCCTGCGGAGCGGCGTAGGAATGTCCTGTTCTGTTGAACCCTCTGGTTCCACTAACCTTTCAGTAATAGTCTGTGGTTCTGGAATTTCTTCTAGTTCTACTGTGCTCCCACTAATTTCCTTTTCCAAGAACTGGTGTTCTAGAAAGTGGGAATTACGAGAAACAAGGACTTTTTGTTCCTCTGCGTAGTAGAAAAGATACCCCCTGGTGTTCTTTGGGTATCCCACAAACTTGCACAGTACTGAGCGTGCCTCAAGTTTGTCCGCATGCTGCTTTTTGACAAAAGCTGGACATCCCCAGATCTTCAGATATTGAAGATAGGGTTTCTTCCCACTCCACATTTCATATGGGGTGGTAGGCACAGTCTTAGTCGGAACTCGGTTCAAAAGGTATGCAGCTGATTCTAGCGCATACCCCCAGAACGATCGCGGTAACTCAGCGTTACTCATCATGGACCGCACCATATCCAATAGGGTGCGGTTCCGTCTCTCCGATACACCATTATGTTGCGGGGTGTATGGACGAGTAAGCTGAGAGAGAATTCCGTTCTCTTTTAAATAGTCCAGGAACTCGGCACTTAAGTATTCTCCACCTCGATCCGATCTTAGAATCTTAATACTTTTGCCGGTCTGTTTCTCTACTTCATTCTTATACTCCTGGAATTTTCCAAAGGCCTCGGACTTATGTTTCATTAAGAAGACATAACCGTACCTTGAGAAGTCATCCGTAAAAGTAATGAAGTAAGAATGTCCGCTTCGGGCATGTGTAGACATTGGACCGCACACGTCACTGTGTACGAGTCCCAAGAGCTCGCTCGCTCTTACTCCATGTCCAGTAAACGGAGTCTTTGTCATCTTTCCCTTGAGACAGGATTGACAAGTGGCATACGACTGATATTCGAACGCATTCAAATACCCTTCTGTATGTAACTTCGTCAACCTTCTCTCATTGATGTGACCCAATCTACAATGCCATAAGAAAGTCTGATTTATTTCTGGAGACTTTCTTTTGTGTGTATTCTGGACATTAAAAATCTGTGGTTGGTTTAACACGTATATACCATTACTCAGAGTACCTGACCCAATCAATACTTGATTAAGGTGAATGTTTACAACATTACTTACAAACGCAAATTCATAACCTTCTTTAGAAACTAAAGATACAGAAATGATATTACAAGTTGCGTTGGGTACAAAAAAGCAATTACGCAAAACCAAAACATGTCCATCTGACATTCCCAGGTGATAGTCCCCCACGGCTTTAGCATCCATGCTAGCTCCGTTTGCAACTCTGAGGGTCATGTCACCTGCTTTCAAAACACTACAGTTTCTCAACGCCTGCAAAGAATTACAGATATGAGATCCTGATCCGGTATCCAATACCCAGGAAGTAGAGTTTATTGAAAGACAGTTTTCAATAACATACACACCTGAAGCTGAAGCTGCAACCTGCTTCAATTCCTGTGTTCTGGCCTTCCAGGCCCTGCAATCATTCTTCCAGTGTCCTTTCTTATGACAATAGAAGCATTCTTCCTTATCCACAAGCTTTCCCGCTAACTTTGTTGCTTTGCCTTTTCCTTTCGTATCCACTTTACCAACACCGCCCCTTGGTTTGGCGGGGGCCTTCTTCTTCTTTCCCTTGGCTTTCGCCTTGGACCTAGAAGAAGATGATCCTCCTACAAACAAAGTGGATGTTTCCCTACCTTTCTGTAGGGTGCCCTCTGCGCTCCTCAGCATGTTGAGGAGCTCTGATAGTTCAACCTCTTTTTCTTGTAGGTTGAAGTTCAGTATAAACTGGGCGTAAGTGGAAGGAAGGGACTGGAGAACTATATCCGTATATAGCTCACTCTCCAATGTGATCCCTAGGTCAGCGAGCTCCTCAATGAAGCCGATCATCTTTAGCACGTGCTCGGCTACTGATGATCCGACGGCCATTCTTGTCGAAAACAACTTTTTCGACGCTTCGTATCTTGCGATACGTGATTGCTCTCCATACAGTTCTTTTGTATGGAGCAATATGGACTCCATGTCCATATTCTCATGCCTCCTCTGATGTTCGTTGTCCATCGAGGCAAGCAGGAGGCACTTGGCCTTCGCGCTATCAATCTCCCAAGTCTTGCGGATTTCCTTATCCGCGACGCTGGAAGTTGGACCAGGGACAGGGGGAGCTTTGGTGGTAAGAAGATACCCCAGCTTGTCATAAGTGATTGCGATCTTGACATTCCTGAGCCAATCTTTGTAGTTTGGCCCTGTCAGTTTGTTTTTATCTAGGAGTAACTTAAGTCCAGTCATGTTGATTGGTCGCTGCAATTAGGAGAGAGAAGAAGAAACACTCAGCATGATGCTCTTGCAAGTTTAGAGTGGTTTTTAGTTTGTCTAAACAGGATGGCTCCCACTGTTTCTCGAATCCCTCCTCAAACCATAAAGGAAGAATTAGCCGGGATCAATCCCACCGCACAATACTTGCTTAACCGTTCAGCCAGGCCGGTGTCGGTACTTCGAGGGAGGTTTTCCAACGCTTTCGCGAAGTTCCTTAATTAGAGAACCTCTTTTCCCTGGGGGCGTAGCCCCGCTAACACCTTTCTAGGCACCTACTAGGTTTATAGCATTGATCGTTAAGTGAGAAATTTCCCGAGGAGTAGCATATACTCACAGTAGGATCGGGATCCAAATATCATCGCGTGACGAAACTGAAGGAATCCTACCAGAATCATCACACTCCAAATGGTATGCAAATCTAGCAAGTTTCAGTACTTATGAAACTCCCGATGTGGATTTTTGCCCCATGCTCTTATGACCTTGGCGTGAGGTCAAAATGTCATAAGTCACATGTCAAGTTCGTCCCATCATTATCCAGGTTAATTTGAATCCACCCGTACATACCCTTGACGTAGGCCAAAATGGCAGTACGACTGTCTCAAACCAACGCATTCTATCTATGCAACAGATAAATATCCGGCAGCTACCAATCACTATGCCTTGGCGTGAGGTCAAAATACATAGCTTGAATACTACCGAATATTTAACTGAAATGATGGAGGGCTACGGATGGTTTTGGCAAAACCGTGAACGTAGTGAACTTGATTTGGTCGATGGAACGAGATAGCTTTTAAATGGAGTGGCTCAAACTCCGTATTTTAAAAGTTTGTTTTGAAAAGAACCGAGTGGTTTTTCGAAAGTGTTCCAACGACTTTAACTTGGTTTATTATCTTGCATTAGTTCTTTTAATGCGTGATATTCTTGCATTAGTACTTTTAATGCGTCCCATCATTTAACCCTACCATTGCAGAAAACAACCAAAATATGACGTACGCTTATGCCATTCGCATTCGCCACTGGGCCCCGTCATTACCCGTTAGGTTACTTAACTAACGACAGAGCGGGGGCTGGGCTAGCGCGTCTGTAAAACATAAGCAACGCCTAAATAATAAGCAATGATAGACATTACAGATCACAGATGAATGCATTGGATATACTAGCAATCCGCAATCCTTTCGAGCCTGAAACGAAAAGCGGATAACACGGTCGCGGTGAATAGCCAAATACCCCACCCAAGACCCCTACGGGTGCGGCAAACTACCCGCCAAGTACTCGGTAGTTTGTGCACCCCTCCATGGGTCTATCCTAGGAGCAAAAACAGTAAAAAGAATTATACAATGACGGCTACAACCCCGACCCGGTTGTGCGGTCAAACAAATAATAATTATTACATCAATTTACATTTACAATGAATGAAAGAAAAACAAAAGCTCATCTCACATCCACCCCGGCTATTCACCCGCGACAGTCCAACACATTCATATACACATTCCAGCACATTACAGATCATGTATAACCCCGACTAATCGACTTATAGCGATTAGCCGACGTTCAATACATGCAAGCATCACAGATATAACCATCATAGTCAAAGTGCAGTGAAGTTCGGAAAAAATACGGAATTATAGGACCCCAAAAGGAAATTTCTTTTCTGGAAAATCTGGGCACATATAATATATTTTAAAAATCCCAAAACCAACACACAAACACACTGCACGAAAAACGATGCAGAGAAGACACCAAGTCGCGGCGGTTCCGCGGCGGCTAAGAAGGATCACGCGGCGGAAGCGCGGCACTTTAGGCGAATCACTGTATCGTTTTTCTTGGGTGTTCACACAAAACCCTGAGCCGAATTTACAAGTGTAAAGTTTTTCATTTTGAGCAGAAAAAATTTCAACAGAAACTCAGTTTTTGTGATTATCCGGTTTTGTGATTTTTTTCGGTTCCGAACTTCGTTACACTTCACTACTAAGCTAGTTTAAGTTTAGTTAGGCTCTGATACCACTGTAAGTCCACGTTGCGACCCCCGGTTCTTACGGGGAGGCGGAAACGGTATAAAATCAAAATTTTAACGCAAGAGGCAACATGGACTAAGCTAGGTCGGGATCTTTACCTAAACTAAAACTAGCAAACTAAGCTAAAGATATTTAGCTACTCGGATAGAGATGGTTATACCTAGTTTGTCTTGAACTCCTTCGTCTTCAAGCTCCGGTGGTGATCCGATGGCTCCTTCTCGTCGTCTCCGTACGCCGAAGATAGATCCACTTGAAAGCTCCAACCTTTAGCTCCTTCTTCGGTCTTTGAAGAAACTAGCTCACTTGGTTTGCTAAACCTAGTGAACTAGAATGAGTAGAGATGATTTAGAATGGGATTTTATCTATGGTTCTTGATTCTCAACTCATGAGACAAGAGAACCATAGATCAAGAGAGGGAGCAAGAGGTTGAGGGTGAGAGCAAGAGGAGAGCTCAAGAACAAGAGAGAGAATGAGCAAGAAAGAATGAGGCTCTCTTTTCTCTCTCACCCTCTCATAATCCAAAGCAATGATAACTCATCATATCAACAAAAGTCTTATGTGATGGTTGAAGTAACCATAACCTTATCATGTCATGCACTCATTTTACTCAAATGAACAAGCAAGAAAAAGTCTTTGGCATGAAATGATAACCATGGTTATCATGATGGTCAACTAGTCAAGCCTAGTCAACCGGTCAACAAAGTCAACAAGTCAACAAAAGTCAACAAGTCAACAAGGTCAACAAAAGTCAACAACCAAGTCACCATAATACTTAATTAATATAATAGTTAATCGCATATCATATTCTCATTAGGGTTGAGCAAAAAGTCAAAAAGTCAACGGTCAACTGTCAACAACCCTAATGAGAATCCGCTGCCTCTGCCTCCCTGTCAACTGTGCATACACACCCGCATCCGCGTTCCGAGGAACACGAATGCAAACTGGATAAATCCAATCCCATAAGGTACACTAGGATCTGGCTTAAACCAAAGCCCGCTAGTGTAAACTGTCCGGACACTGTACGTGCACAAGTGCACGGATGTGACCGAACCCTGTCGCAAAACCATGCGACCTGTCGCAATACCATGCGACCTCTACTCTTTTGCCTAAAGGCGAAAAGCTTTCTGTGTGGGACTCTAAAGACTCGACACTACGCTGGCAGTGGGTTTAACCACAGACCGCAAGCGGCACTAGCTGTGCGTAACGGTCCCCAGGTAGTGCCGACAAGAAGACCGACGAGGCGAAACCCATCTGAACTCCTACTGAGCCTGAGTGTGACATTCTCCGTACAGTCCGGTCTGTTCGTCTGATACATCGCATGGCGGGCCTAGGGGGCGGTAAACGTCAGTCCCCCAATAGCGGTACAAGTCGTGCCGGAGTGAAGCCCAATACACCCTGAGATAACACTGGAAACCTACCAGTATATCTCGTTTGCCCTGGCCAGGGACTACTCGTGTAATGGCTCTCCTAGACACAGCGCGATGTCAACCCCCAATACCGGGAGAGACGAATCCTGTCTAACCGTCACTGCCTCCAAGTGCTTCGGGACTGCACCCAACCACTACCTGTTTGCACGACTCCTTTGAGCCGTGGTAGGGTAGTGATCAAAGTACAGTGGGAACACACTCGAGGCGGAGCGACAGTGTCAAGTCAGCGGACTAAGCTGTACTCATGTCACCTGGGAACTGACAACTGACGATAGGTATAATACCAACTAGTCAGTTCCCGACGAGTCCTGTCCAGTGTACCCGTAACCTAACGAGCACCCGCATACTATCTCAAGTACGACGTACTGACGGCTGTGGGACAGACCGTCTCCCACACTGGGATGAGAAGCGCATGCGCTGGTCTACTCCGGATTATCGATGCCCTGTCTCGATAGTCCTGCGACCAGGGACCTGCATAAGGATGTGCTTATAGATTACCCAGCCCCACTAGTGTGACGGCCATCACATCGCTGGTAATCAAGCAAAGATCCTAAGGGCTCTACTAATGTGTATAGGCGATATACAAAATAAACACATGTACACATTGAAGTAGAAACAAACCAAGTAGCATACTACTATTTTGAGCAAGATTGTATATACAAGGTGAATATCCCAAGCATCCATTAAGTAATATACAAACTAGTATGATACAGTAATGGCCTCTAGGGCATATACACTAACATGCAGTTCCTTCAACGATATCAAGTTCATTACGTTAAAAGTTTTTCGCCAAAAACTAGACGTAGCCCTCCGTCATTTCTTACAAGTATTACTTAGTATTCGTGCTGCGTTTGTTGACTGTGTCAAGACGTGGTGTGCGGTAGCTGAGTAGTGTTTGTTTGCAGCATATTAATGGGATTGGTTAGGACAGTCGTACAGCCTTGTTGACTGTGTCAAGGGCTCGTACGGGTGGGTTTAATGCAATCCAGGATAATGACGGGTTGAACTTGACTAGGACTCTTTGATTTGTTGACTGTGTCAAGGTCACTTGGGTCCTAGGGGTAAAACTTTCATCGGGAGTTTCAAAAGAACTGAAACTTGCCAGGCATGCGCATACCTTCTGGAGTGTGATACCGTGAGCGGATTCCGTCACGTTATCATGCGATGATAGTTGGATCCCGATTCCCACTGATGAGTTGGTTTACTCCTCGGGTGACCCCGACTAATTCTTCTTTCAGGTTTGGAGGAGAATTTGAGGTACAGTGGGAGGTTTCCAGATTAGATAAAGTGATAACCATTCTGATCTAGGTTAGAGTGCACGCTGAGTGTTTCTTTTCTCTCTCTCTTTGGCAGCGACCATTGACCCGACCCTGGACTATGACTCAGTGACCAAGTTGACCGAACCTTCTTAACACTGGCTTTTGGATTGTCAGAGTTGCAGACCTCATTGCCACTCCTACTTTTACCCTTTTCTCCAGGACACCCCGTATTACTACGAACGTCCACTTCCATTGGACAAAACCATCGTATGGTAATATACGAACTCGAAGGACTTCGAGGATGGTTTCCGGTTCTGGAGAAAACGAATAGGACTATTCAGTTGTTTTTTCTTTTCACCTTCTCTCAGGTTGCGAGTACTCCTTGGTTTAGGAGATGGTACACCTATTACGCAAATTGGATAGTCTTCTTCCAAACCTTAGGCTGGTGCCGAACGGTGAGGAATGAAGAAAACCAATTAGCATAACGATGGTGTGCAGAAGGTATTAAGTTAAGACAAAGCAAGGGATTAGTAGGAGGGCAAAGTAAATTGCGACTGATATTCACGACCAAACCAAGTATTTCTTCGCCAATTCTAAATCACCTTTGTATTTCTCCAGGACACTCCGTATCACTACGAAGATCCACAGTTTATTGGATACTCCATCGTATGGTTATATACGAACTCGAAAGGAACTTGTTCCAGTTCGGGGATGGATTCTGGTTCAGGAGAAATAGGAATAAAGTACATTCAGGTGTCTTTTATCTTCACCTTCTTTCGCATTGCGAGTGTTCCTAGGATTGGGATAGTACACCCTTTTTGCTTTTTGGATAGTCCTCTTCCAAACCATAGGCTGGTGCCGAACGGTAGGGAAGGAAGAAAACCATTTGGCCTAAGGGGGTATACAGAAGGTAATGACCAAAGACATAGAAAGGGATTTAGAAAGATGGCAAAGAATTACAAGGTTACAGTTGTGAATCTGGATAATGGAAGAGGCATTACTAGGAATACCAGGATACCCCGACGAAACATTTCAATGTTTCAGTTTCACTGTGTGATGTTAAAAGAAAACTGATTTCCCGATTAGACACTTGCTCCAGGGTATGTATTTACCAGGTTGGATTCTCACATCTGTATGGTTTTACAGATGCTGAGTGGGAGTAAGTTATTGGGAATTAGGTGACCATCCTCATTATATCGGGATTCGTTGTAATTGGTGATATTTGAGGAAGCCACCTGGATTGTTTGCCGGTCGGCAAATATTTAGTTTTGAATATCCTCTGTTGTGCACCAATTTCAAATTGATATATCTGTACGTCTATTTTCATAGAGTGAGATATACCTTTTGATATTATGTCGATGACATTTACCTATATCAGTGGATGGTTAGGTAAGGAGCATTGAACAGCGGTGTAATTCTTCTTAACCATAAGTACAGTTTTCAACCTACGACACACAGTGAAAGAGTTGTTAGACTCAGCGGACTTATACAGAGTATTGTATGTTGTCCAGTGTCCATTAGGACAGAGGGGTTGGTCCTCTTACTATATTCTGTTTACTTTTAACTTCTCTAGTTCTTAGACATGTGTTTCGTAGAAACACAGGGTCTAAGTTTTGAGGAGTTATAGGTATTTGAATAGAGTAGAGAACCAGGTGTAGCAAGTATCGGGATTCTTCAAAGTGATCGAAGATGTAGATACTTGTGTATGGTGTTCAGTTGATAGTAATGATTAAGAGAACTAGCTTCTCTTTCAGGTTACTCATAATTGGAAACATTCCTAAGTTGAGTAACGCTGATCGGCCTCCTTCCATTTAGTTGACATGCACTGGAGACAGCTGCATGATTTGAATCTGGTTCAATTAAATCAGTGCCTCTGTTTCTATATTGGATATAGAACAGTTCATATCTTGACATTGTTAAGGTACGGGGAGTTGTCCGGCTTATGCTTAAAACCAGACACTGGACAACTCAAGGCACGTTTCTGTAATGGCTGTTTGTGGGTTGACCCAGGCTATGACGAGGGTTGACTTTCTACCATCTGGCAGATCAATAGAAATATTGTTCTAGACTCGCCACAGTTTTATTAAAAATGGATTTTTTCAAAAACAAGTAGTGGGAGTATGGTAGAACTGGAAGTGATTCCAGAACCGCAAACGATTACTGAAGATTTGATAAGGAACCTAAAGATTCAATCTGATTTGACATTCCATTAGCCACTCCGCAGATAAGGTGGGTAACTTCAGGCACCCGAGAGGTACTCCGGTAGCCTCAAGGACGGTGACAGGGAAGTTCTTGTTTACCCAGACTTACCATTGCTGTTGTTCCAGACTGTGAGACCCGGCAGGAGGATGAGTATAGCGTCGTTCTAAACTAGCTTTAGAAGTGCGCGTCTATATGACTCTGCCAGAGGGTTGTCGTAGTCAGTGGGAGCAACGGAAGCATTGGTGGACATCAGGCTTATGTCTATTTATAGACTAAAGCAGATATAGCGGAGATAGATCATCTATTTCTGATGTGACAGTCATAGGTTTGACTTCATCAGAATAGGGGATGGATCTGTTAAGAAGGTAGTAGGGTGTGATGTCCTGGTTTTGGATGACATACACAGAGTAGGAAAGGAAACTCCTATAATACGATCGGTTATACTTTGGTTGTCACACAGTGGTTTCTCCACACAGGACTTGGATATTATATCAGACATTCTGGTTACTAGATCTATGGTTTTAGATCTAGATTTGGGTAGTTTCCCAATCTGGGTACCTTGACAGCATTCTATGAGTATTTAGAATGGACGACTCCAGGCATGGTAGTGTACCTGCAGGTAATGGAGTCACCCTCTCTAAAGGTGTCTTACAGACTAAAGGGGAGAGGGATACGCATGATTGACAGATCACTTGCTTAGGCAATTGAGTCAATCATGAGATGTCAAGTACCACACCAGATGTTGTTCTTGCAGTAGATGCAATAAGTTGATATTAATCCAATCCTGGAGAAACAGTCGGAAGCAGTTTTAGAACATAAGTTGATGTTCTAGGGATGCGATAACGACAGCCTCTTTTAGGAGACGGTTATCATTCCAGGCTTCCAAGGTGACATGGATGGCAGAGTGGCTGTCAGAGTTATAGTTTCTCCTTCTGACGAGGGGCAGTATTTTGGACAGGTGGTCCAAGGCGATACTGAGGGAGGCATGGCGCTGGGTACTGATTAAGTTCAGTTATCGATACAGTCTAAGAAGTTTGGATTTGGAGTTCATTTATGAGCTAGGTCCCATCAGATATCCAGACATACTCTAAGACAGGTATTGCTCATTTCGGGAGATGGTTTTCTCCGCGAACTTGAGATATAGAGAGACATAGAAAGAAACATCACAGCGGATCCACTCACTGAGGCTATTCCTCGAACGCAATAGTTTCGCAAACGAGCTTTGTGAGACTGACCAGTAGAGGAGTTGGGTGTTCGGTATCACACGGGCTGTGAGTATACGACATCGCAATAATTAGCCTTGAGTGCAAGTAGGAGATTGTTGGAGATAGTGCACTCAGAGTCAATTATTGGATCACAGGCACGTGATTGCAATGATTGAGGGAGGACCTATCCCGGTAGGACAGTCTTACTCGAGATGATAGTATGCTATCTGGTTCATCTTTATCATCGTGTACTGCTTTAGGTGACCTGACATGTCGCTATTACACGTTGATAGAGCCCCTAGGATTCTTGCTTGACTGCCAGCAGTATGATGGCGATCATATACGTGAGAGCTGGTAGTCTATAAGCACATCCTTAAAAGGTCCCTAGTCGTAGGAGTTTCGAGACAGGGCATCGATACTTCATTAGTAGACTAGTGTATACAGTTGAGACCCCGACGAGGGGCGGTGGCCGGTCTCATAAGCCACTGGTGTCAGTTGGTTCACCTAAGATGTATACAGGTGCTCATTGGGTTATGAGTACACCGGACAGGACTCGCCGGGAACCTGCTAGTTGGTCTTATACCAGATGTCAGATAGCAGTTCCCTGGTGACATGTGTACAGGTTAGTTCATCGACCTGAGATCGTCATTTGTCTCGTGTGAGTTCCCACTGTGCTTTGATTACTACCCTACCACGGCTCAAAGGAGTCGTGCAAACAGGTTTTAGTTGGGTACAGTCCCGAGCCACATGGAGGCAGTGAGCGGATCTGCAGGGGTTCGTCTCTCCCGGTATTGGGGGTGAGGTCGCGCTGTGTCTAGGAGAGCCATTACACAAAGCCCTCGGCCGAGGCAGGAGATTTACTGGTAGGTATTCCAGTAGTATCTCAGGGTGTTCTGGGCTACACTCCGACACGACTTGTACCGCCTTTGGGGGTCTGACTTTTACCAACCCCCTAGGCCCGACATGCGATCCTCATAGACGAACGGACCGGACTGTACGGATATTGTCCCTGACAGGCTCAGTAGGGTGTCAGGATGAGTTCGCTCATCGACGTCCCTTTTGGTCAATAGCTGGTGGCCCGTTACGTATTGGCTTATACCTCTGACGTGCTAGTGGTTAAATCCACAGCCATTGTATTGACGTGTCTTTAGAGTCCACCACACTTTCAGTTACTCAGCTTTCGGGCAAAACGCTGTAGAGGCCGTATGGAGATATGGCAGGGTCCGATCAGATACGTGCGGTATTGCACGGATCAGGATCGGACGGTTTGTACTAGTGGCCGTATAGTTATATGGCAGGGTTTGATCTGATACGTGCGGTATTGCACGGATCAGGATCGAACGGATTTTACTAGTACAGTGTAGATTTTGTCTCATTGCATTTGTATCCGGATGGAATACAGATGCGGGTGTGTATGCACAGTATCGGGGTTTTTCCTGTAATTTATTACGGGACCAGTTTTCTGGAGTTGCCAGTTTGCATTCCGTTCCGGCCGGTTTTCCTTTGTTCTTTCCCGGCCGGACTTTTCCGATGGAGGGTGTTATTTGCAAGTTTGCAAATAACACATTGTGGAGGGTTTTCTTGAAAATGTATTTATTATGATAAGCATCTTTAGATACCATTCTTTTCCTTCATCATTTCTTGCTTTATGAAGATTAGAAATGAGATGAAAGTTGATGTGAGATTGTTATCATGATGTTTTTGGCTATGATCACCACTTGCTTTTACTACCATTACCTTCCTTCTAAGGTTGTGGTTTTTGTATTCTTTCCTCCACCATTCTCATTAGAAGAGTTCTTGAAGACATTTTGAGAGAAAAGAAGATGAGAGCTTCATCTTGAGAGTTTCATTCTTGATTTCTTTTCATGTTAAGAAAAATGCAAGCACCATTTTTCTTATCTTGTTTCCTCCATCATCTTCAAATGGCAACAAACCCAAATGAGACATAGCTTCAACCCTACACATTCTACAGCAAATCTTGGACGCGTCGGCTAGCCTACTTCGCGCCCGAGTTGCCTCGGTATTAAGGTGGGAGCCCGTAAAAGATACAGGCGATGTGGTGCCCTTCCGGCGAGGAGGCGACGACCGGAGTTTCCGCAGGAGATCGGGACGGCGAGGAGAAGACCGGAGGACTCGGATCATTCGGTATACTTCTCTTCCTTTCTCTTGATAGCTAGTATAGGTTAATGGTTAACGATCCGGGTTTTCATTGTCCGCGGTAGCGCCGGTTTCCAAGTAAGGAAAAATTTTGATTCCGCAATTTGGCCTCGGATAGACGGCCGGGGCGCTGCCGTGGCGCAACAGAGAGAATGCTTCATATTATTCTCTCATTCTATTATTCACATTCTCTCTCTTGTTCTTCCTCTCCCTCAAGCTCTCCCCTCTCATGTGTTGAGAAACACTTGAGCTTGAGAAAAACCCTCTCTTGATAATCTCTACTCTCATATAGGGTTCAAGGATTAGCACTTCTTGCACCCTAGTTACTTCTAGCTTGGAGTTGAAGCCAAAGGTCGAGGCTTTTGGGTGGATCTTTCTTCGACGTGAGAAGACGACTAAGGTGACCTTCTTCCACCACTCTAAGGAGCAAGGAGAGAAGGACATAAAGCCCAAGGTATAACCTTTCTAGCACTTAGCTAGTTTCTAGTTAGCTTTAGCTTGTTTTTGTTTAGCAAAGATCCTTCATAGTCAAGTCCATGTTGCCTAAGCTCATAAAAATTCGATTTTTATTCCATTTTCCGCCTCCCCGCAAGTACCGGGGTGGGCAACGTGGACTTACAGTGGTATCAGAGCCAAACTAAACATAAACTAGCTAGGTAGCAAAGTGTATCGAAGTTCGAATCGGAAAAATCGAAAAACCGAGTTTTCAAAACCCTAAGTTTCTGTTAAATTTTTTTCTGTTCAAAACAAAATAAATTGTACTCCAAAAATCATCTCAGGGTTTTGTGAAGAAAGCCACCAAAAACGATCCAAAGATTCGACCAAAGAGCCGCGGTTCCGCGGCAATAGCAAGCTATTGCCGCGCAACCGCGGCCATCTTGGCTCTTCTCTGGGTCGAGTTTGGTGCAGTGTATTTCTGGCTTGGTTTTAGGATTTTTAAGATGGTTTATATGTGCCCAGATTTTCCAGAATAGAAATTTGTTTTTGGGGGCCTATAAATCCGTATTTTTTCCGAACTTCAATACACTTTGACTAAAAGGTTATATCTGTGATGTTTATATGTATTGAACGTCGGCTAATCGCTATATGTCGATTAGTCGGGGTTATACATATCTGTGATCTGTGTTTGATGATGGTATGTGTATATGAATGTGTCGGATTGTCGCGGGTGAATAGCCGGGGTGGATGTGAGATGAGTGTTTCTTTTTCTTTCATTCATTGTAATATGTAAATTGATGTAATAATATTATTTGTATGGCCGCACAACTGGGTCGGGGTTGTAGCCGTCATTGTATAATTCTTTTTACTGTTTTTGCTCCTAGGATAGACCCATGGAGGGGGTGCACAAACTACCGGGTATCTCGAAGTGCCGAGTGGCCTACTCACGGTGGTGAGGGAGGTTGCTTCGCTTCGGGTACTTGGCGGGTAGTTTGCCGCACCCGTAGGGGTCTTGGGTGGGGTATTGGCTATTCACCGCGACCGTGTAATCCGCTTTTCGTTGCAGGCTCGAACGGATTGCGGATTCCTAGTATATCCAATGTATTCATCTGTGATCTGTAATGTCTATCATTGCTATATATTTATATATGATAACTATTTAGGCGTTGCTTATGTTTTACAGCCGCGCTAGCCCAGCCCCCGCTCTGTCGTTAGTTAAGTAACCTAACGGGTGATGACGGGGCCTCGTGGCGAATGCGAATGGCATAAGCGTACGTCATATTTTGGTTGTTTTCTGCAATGGTAGGATTAAATGATGGGACGCATTAAAAGAACTAATGCAAGAAAATAAACCAAGTAAAAGTCGATTGGAACACTTTGAAAACCACTCGGTTCTTTTCAAAACTAAACTTTTAAACGCGGAGCTTGAACCACTCCTTTTTTAAAAGCTATCTCGTTCCATCGATTATATCAAGTTCACTACGTTCACGGTTTCGCCAAAACCATCCGTAGCCCTCAATCATTTCAGTTAAATATTTGGTAGTATTCAAGCTATGTATTTTGACCTCACGCCAAGGCATAGTGATTGGTAACTGCCGGATATTTATCTGTTGCATAGATAGAATGCGTTGGTTTGAGACAGTCGTACTGCCATTTTGGCCTACGTCAAGGGTAGGTACGGGTGGGTTCAAATTAACCGGGATAATGATGGGAAGAACTTGACATGTGACTTATGACATTTTGACCTCACGCCAAGGTCATAAGAGCATGGGGCAAAAATCCACATCGGGAGTTTCATAAGTACTGAAACTTGCTAGCGCTGCATACCATTTGGAGTATGATAATTCTGGTAGGATTCCTTCGGTTTTTATCACGCGATGATATTTGGATCCCGATCCTACTGTGAGTATATGCTACTCCTCGGGAAAACTCTCACTTAACGATCAATGCTATAAACTTAGTAGGTGTCTAGAAAGGTGTTAGCGGGGCTACGCCCACAGGGAAAAGAGGTTACTTAATTAAGGAACTTCGCGAAAGCGTTGGAAAACCTCCCTCGAAGTACCGACACTGGCCTGGCTGAACGGTTAAGCAAGTATTGAACGGTGAGATTGATCCTGACTAATCCTTTCTTTACGGTTTGAGAAGGGATTCGAGAGACAGTGGGAGCCATCCAGTTTAACCACTCTAAACTTGCAAGAGCATCATGCTAAAGTGTTTCTTTTCTCTCTCCTAATTGCAGCGACCATTCAACATGACCGGACTTAAGTTATTACTAGATAAAAACATATGGACAGGGCCAAACTACAAAGATTGGCTCAGAAATGTCAAGATGGCAATCACTTACGACAAATTGGGGTATGTCCTTACCACCAAAGCTCCCCCTGTCCCAGGTCCCAAAACCAGTGTCGTAGATAGGGAAATCTACAAAACCTGGGAAATAGATTGCGCGAAGGCCAGATGCCTCGTACTAGCCTCGATGGACAACGAACATCAGAGGAGGCACGAGAATAAGGACCTAGAGTCCATATTTCTTCATACAAAAGAACTGTATGGAGAGCAGTCTCGTATCGCAAGATACGAAGTGTCGAAGAAGTTGTTTTCGGCAAGGTTGGCCGTCGGATCATCGGTAGCGGAACACGTGCTTAAGATGATTGGCTACATTGAGGAGCTCGCGGACCTTGGGACTACGTTGGAGAATGAACTCTATACTGATTTGATTCTCCAGTCTCTTCCTTCCACTTACGCCCAGTTTATTCTTAACTTTCCGAACTTCTGAACATGTTGAGGAGTACTGAGGGCACCCTACAGAAGGGTAGGGAGACATCCACTTTGTTTGTAGGAGGATCTTCCTCTTCTAGGTCCAGGGCGAAAGCCAAGGGCAAGAAGAAGAAAGCCCCCGCCAAACCAAGAGGCAGTGTCAGTAAAGTGGATACGAAGGGAAAAGGAAAAGCAACAAAGGTAGCGGGAAAGCTGGTGGGGAAGGAAGAATGCTTCTATTGTCACAAAAGTGGTAACTGGAAACAGGATTGCAAGGCTTGGAAGGCCAGAACACAGGATTTGAAGCAAGTTGCGGCTTCAGCTTCAGGTGTGTATGTTATTGAAAACTGTCTATCAATAAACTCTACATCCTGGGTATTGGATACCGGATCAGGATCTCATATCTGTAATTCTTTGCAGGCGTTGAGAAAGCGTAGAGTTTTGAAGGCAGGTGACATGACCCTCAGAGTTGCAAACGGTGCTAGCATGGATGCTGAGGCCGTGGGGGACTATCACCTGGGATTATCGGATGGACACTTTTTGGTTTTGCGTAGTTGTTATTATGTACCAAATGCAACCTGTAATATCATTTCTGTATCTTTATTATCTAAAGAAGGTTATGAATTTGCATTTGTAAGTAATGTAGTGAACATTCACCTTAATCAAGTTTTGATTGGGTCAGGTACATTGAACAACGGTATATACGTATTAAACCAACCACAGATTTTCAATGTCCAGAATACACACAAAAGAAAGTCTCCAGAAATCAATAAAACTTTCTTATGGCATTGTAGACTGGGTCACATCAATGAGAGAAGGTTCACTAAGTTACATACAGAAGGATATTTGGATCCGTTCGAATATCAATCGTATGCAACTTGTCAATCCTGTCTCAAGGGAAAGATGACAAAGACTCCGTTCACTGGACACGGAGTAAGAGCGAGCGAGCTCTTGGGACTCGTATACAGCGACGTGTGCGGTCCAATGTCTATACATGCGCGAAGCGGTTATTCTTAGTTCATTACTTTTACGGATGATTTCTCAAGGTTCGGACATGTCTTCTTGATGAAGCATAAATCCGAAGCTTTTGAAAAGTTCCAGGAATATAAGAATGAAGTAGAAAACAAACAGGCAAAAGTATCAAGACACTAAGATCTGATCGAGGTGGTGAATACTTGAGTGCCGAGTTCCTGGGTTACTTAAAAGAGAATGGAATTCTCTCTCAGCTTACTTCTCCATACACTCCGCAACATAACGGTGTATCGGAGAGACGGAACCGAACCCTATTGGATATGGTACGGTCCATGATGAGTAACGCTGAGTTGCCGCGATCGTTCTGGGGATATGCGCTAGAAACAGCTGCATACCTTTTGAACCGTGTTCCCACTAAGACTGTGCCTACCACACCATATGAGTTATGGAGTGGGAAGAAACCCTATCTTCAATACTTGAAGATTTGGGGATGTCCAGCTTATGTCAAAAAGCAGCATGCGGACAAACTAGAGGCACGCTCAGTACTGTGCAAGTTTGTGGGATACCCAAAGAACTCCAGGGGGTATCTTTTCTATTACGCAGAGGAACAAAAAGTCCTTGTTTCTCGTAATGCCCATTTTCTGGAACACCAGTTCATAGAAAAGGAAATAAGTGGGAGCGCAATAGAACTGGAAGAAATTCCGGAACCACAAGCTATTACTGAAAGCTTAGTTGAACGAGAGGGTTCGAAATATCAAGACATTCCCACGCCACTCCACAGGAGTAGTAGGCAGTCTCATCCGCCCGAGAGATACTACGGTTTTCTCATTGACGGGGATAGAGAAGATTGCATCATAGACTTTGATGAGCCTACTAGCTTCCAGCAAGCCATTCAGAGCGTCGACTCGGTAAAATGGCTGGATGCAATGCGGACCGAAATGGAGTCCATGTATACCAACAAAGTATGGACGTTGGACATTGCTCCAGATGGGGTAAAACCCGTAGGATGCAAGTGGATCTTCAAAAGGAAGATTGGTGTAGATGGACATGTTGAGACCTATAAAGCTAGACTAGTTGCAAAGGGTTTTCGTCAAAGACCTGGTTTGGACTATGACGAAACCTTTTCTCCAGTAGCTATGCTGAAATCCATTCGGATCCTTCTTGCCATTGCTGCCTTCCACGATTATGAGATTTGGCAAATGGACGTAAAGACAGCTTTTCTAAATGGACATTTAGAGGAGTGTGTCTATATGGACCAGCCAGGGGGTTTCATTCAGAGTTGGAGCAGCGGAAAGGTGTGCAAGTTGCTTAAGTCCATTTATGGACTAAAGCAGGCATCGCGGAGTTTGAACATCTGTTTTGATGAGACGGTCAAGGAATTTGGCTTTATCAAAAATCCAGATGAACCATGCATCTATTGTAGATTTGTAGCGAGAACTGTAGTATTCCTCGTTTATACGTGGATGACATTCTCTTAATAGGAAATGACATTCCTATGCTACAATCTGTCAAGGGGTTCTTGTCACACAGGTTCTCCATGAAAGACCTGGGTGATGCCTCATACATTCTGGGTTTCCGGATCTACCGTGACATATCCAAAAGGATATTAGGACTTTCACAGTCCAGGTACATCGACACCATACTGAAGAGATTCAGTATGGAAGATTCCAAGCGCGGTAATCTACCGGCTTGTCACGGGATCACCCTCTCCAAAGAGATGTCTCCCCAGACTGATTTAGAGAGGGATCGCATGTCTATTATACCCTACGCTTCTGCGGTAGGCTCTATAATGTATGCGATGTTGTGTACCAGACCGGATGTGGCTTATGCACTGAGTGTGGTAAGCAGGTATCAGTCAAACCCTGGGGAGAAACATTGGATAGCAGTAAAGAACATTCTCAAGTACCTGAGAAGGACTAAGGAGATGTTCTTGGTGTATGGCGGAAAAGACCTGCAGATTGAGGGCTTTGCTGACTCCAGCTTCCAGAGTGACAAGGATGATTCCAAGTCCATGTCGGGTTTTGTCTTCACCCTCAATGGAGGGGCGGTGTGTTGGAAGAGCTCCAAACAGGAAACCGTTGCTGACTCGACTATGGAAGCGGAATACATCGTTGCATCTGATGCCGCAAAAGAAGCTGTCTGGATGAGGAAGTTCTTTTGAGAACTTCAGGTGGTTCCGTCCATTGTTGACCCAATACCTCTGTATTGCGACAACAACGGGGCTATAGCTTTAGCGAAGGAACCCAGGTCCCATCAGAAATCCAGACACATCTTGAGGTGGTATCACCTGATCAGGGAGATCGTGGATCGCCAGGAGATCGAGGTTCGGAGGGTTGCTTCAGAAGATAACACAGCAGATCCATTCACCAAGGCCTTGCCCCAGACTCAGTTCGAGCGGCTGATCGAGATGATAGGTCTTCGATACCCAGTACATGGCCTTAGTGCAAGTGGGAGATTGTTAGTGTATATGCCCCAGAGGCCATTACTGTATCATACTAGTTTGTATATTACTTGATGGAAGCTTGGGATATTCACAGTTGTATATACAATCTTGCTCGAAATGGTAGTATGCTACTTGGTTTGTCTCTGCTTTAATATGTGCATGTGTTTCTTATAGCATATCACTGATATACATATTAGTAGAGCCCTTAGGATCTTTGCTTGATTACCAGCGTTGTGATGGCGCTCACACTCGTGGGAGCTGGGTGATCTATAAGCATATCCTTATACAGGTCCCTAGTCGTTGGACTATCGAGACAGGGCATCGATACTCCGGAGTAGACTAGCGTATGCGCTTCTCATCCCAGCGTGGGAGACGGTCTGTCCCACAGCCGTCAGTACGTCGTACTTGAGATAGTATGCGGGTGCTCGTTAGGTTACGAGTACACTGGACAGGACTCGTCGGGAACTGTTGGTTGGTATTATACCTATCGTCAGTTATCAGTTCCCAGGTGACATGAGTACAGCTTAGTCCGCTGACTTGACACTGTCACATCGCCTCGAGTGTGTTCCCACTGCACTTTGATTGCTACCCTACCACGGCTCAAAGGAGTCGTGCAAACATGTAGTTTTTGGGTGCAGTCCCGAAGCACTTGGAGGCAGTGACGGTTAGACAGGATTCGTCTCTCCCGGTATTGGGGGTTGACATCGCGCTGTGTCCAGGAGAGCCATTACACGAGTAGTCCCTGGCTAGGGCAAGCGAGATATACTGGTAGGTTTCCAGTGTTATCTCAGGGTGTTCTGGGCTACACTCCGACACGACTTGTACCGCTATTAGGGGACTGACGTTCACCGCCCCCCTAGGCCCGCCATGCGATGTATCAGACGAACAGACCGGACTGTACGGAGATTGTCACATACAGGCTCAGTAGGAGTTCAGATGGGGTTCACCTCGTCAGTCTTCTTATCGACATGTACCTGGGGACCGTTACGTACAGCTAGTGCCGCTTGCGGTCTGTGGTTAAACCCACTGCCAGCGCAGTGTCGAGTCTTTAGAGTCCCACACAGAGAGCTATTCGCCTTTAGGCAAAATGAGTAGAGGTCGCATGGTTTTGCGACGGGGTTCTTTCACATCCGCGCACTTGTGCACGTTTGCTGTCCGGACAGCTTATACTAGCGGGCTTTGGTTTAAGCCGGATCCTAGTATATGATTTGGGATTGGTTTTTCTCATTGTATTCGTGTTCCTCGGATCACGAATACGGGTGCGTATGCACAGTTGCTTGAGACAGAGGGAGAGGACTTTGATTAGGGTTAATGACTATTGTCATTTTATTAACCCTAATACTTATGTGTGTATTATTGTTAATTGATATTAGTTTAATAATTGTGCATGGTTATGGTTGTTGACCATTTGACCTTCTTGACTTGTTGACCTTGGTTGACACTTTGACCATCATCATTTCATTTGGAAGATGCTCTTTGATCCTTGCAATTTGCATTAAAAATGAAATGATACTGGTCATGTCTTGATTTAGCCATGACAATTATCTCACTAATTATCTAATTACAATAATTCACATATATGAGAGAATGCTTCATATTATTCTCTCATTCTATTATTCACATTCTCTCTCTTGTTCTTCCTCTCCCTCAAGCTCTCCCCTCTCATGTGTTGAGAAACACTTGAGCTTGAGAAAAACCCTCTCTTGATAATCTCTACTCTCATCTAGGGTTCAAGGATTAGCACTTCTTGCACCCTAGTTACTTCTAGCTTGGAGTTGAAGCCAAAGGTCGAGTCTTTCGGGTGGATCTTTCTTCGATGTGAGAAGACGACTAAGGTGACCTCCTTCCACCACTCCAAGGAGCAAGGAGAGAAGGACATAAAGCCCAAGGTATAACCTTTCTAGCACTTAGCTTGTTTCTAGTTAGATTTAGCCTGTTTTTGTTTAGCAAAGATCCTTCATAGTCAAGTCCATGTTGCCTAAGCTCATAAAAATTCGATTTTTATTCCGTTTTCCGCCTCCCCGCAAGTACCGGGGTTGGCAACGTGGACTTACTTAGGGGATGGGGTCTTGGGATTAGTTCCTATGTTGCCTGCACACTCTTCTGTGTTTGCAAATTAATTTTCAGGTCACCCGGGTGTTATCAGATTTCATTTTCCCTACACAATTCTCACAAAATACGGTATCGGCAGAATTTTAAAGTTTGTGCATTGGGGTTTGCTAAGGTTTTGGGTCCAATTACCATCACTAAGGGGGGGGGGTTTAAGGTCATTAATAACTCAATTACACTATCACAATTTAATTCAAACCCTAACCCTCTCTAGAAATCTCCAAAGTTCACCAAATCGCACCATATCACAACTAAACACATATATGGTTTAAAGTGAAGGAAAAACTACACTAAGTGTGAAGGGATTACTTCATTTGACACTCATGAATCCTCTACAGCGCCAAAATGCAAACTTTCTTGGTCCAAAGTGTAGCTTGTGAGCTTGTGCAAAATTTTTGTGAAGAAGAGATGGTGTTTTGATGAGAGAATGAGGGTGTTTGTGAGGGTTTTGATGAAGAGGGAGATTGGTGCTGCCATGGGGGTGAGAGAGAGGAAGGAGATGAAGGAAACAAATGAAGGGAGCAAGTGCCATGACCTAGGTTTGACCCCTCACCCTCTCTCTCTCATGCCCATCCCTCATTTTTTTTATGTTTTCTTTTTCTTTTATTTTCTATTCTATTCTTCTCTTTAAATTTATAACCATGCATGATAAAAAGGAAGAAAGCATGAAAGAAAAATGTAACAAGTACTAAAAATGACATGTGCATGTCATGTGCACAAAACAAGCTTAATGCGCGATTAGCGATATTTAATCGCGATTAACACTAAATAGTATATAAATAAATCATAAAAACTTATAATTTGCATGAATCACATAAAGCACCCTCATTTCAGTAATTTCCATAATTTTCCAAATTTTTCCCAATTTATCGTATTTAATTATACCGCCTTAATAAAATATTCAATACAATATTGTTTAATTATAAAAATCCCCAAAAATAATATTTTATTTTTCTTTAATGTTACAGATACTCCACTGTAGACTAGTATATACGCTTCTCATCCCAGTATGGGAAATGGTCTGTCCCACAGCCATTAGTAAGTCGTATTGGAGATAGTATGCAGGTGCTCATTAGGTTATGAGTATACAGGACAAGACTCGTTGGGAACTACTGGTGGGTATTATACCTATCGTCGTGTAGTGATCGATTAGAGATTTTCTGTATTCCTTAAATTTAAATTTACCGCAATCATGACGGTGTCGCTTGGTAGCTAGCCGGTTGAGTACGAGTCGATCCACAGTGAAATGGTGTCCTTTTCTTTAAGTTCTAACGAGTTAAGTCCTAACTTTGGTAGGTTTTGTTTTAGGATCTAAGAATGAGAATAAATTGATATAAAGGCTTGCTAGGGTTAGGATTAGGTTAGTTCGAAATAGGGATTCTTCTCACTTCTTTCAATGCCCTAGTTAAGAATATAGGTGTTAGGGTAATAGTCAACAACGGGGATTAGCACGACTAGGAAGAAACTCAGTTTCTTCCTTTTGGTCCTTATCCGTCCGTTCTTGGCTCTTAGCCCTAACCTCCAGTTAATTCAATCACAACCGGTCTAACTAGGGAATCACCACTATCATGTAGAATAGGGTGCCGTAGTGAGCGAATTATGGTTGATTTAAAAAGAGTCCTTAAATTAAAATTATTTGGGCAAAGAAAGGAGTGAGAGAGATTTCCTTCTCTCAAACCTTCCCTCTCTTATCCCTAACAAGTGAGGAATTACTCACTCATTAGGAAGATAACAATAAAATTCATTTTTTTTTATTTTAATAGATGAACTAAATTGCAGATAATAAAAGAACATATAAAAAGTTGCAGGAATTAAAATTCAGATAAAAGACTGTGAGATAAAAAATAAAACTTACTTTATTGATGATCTCTCAACAATGCATTACAATTGGAATTAAAATTTAGATATAAGAATTAAAAAGAGGCATAAAAACTAAAGAGAGGTATGCCTAATTTGGCTTTGAACCCTCCTATTTATAGATAGGAAAAAACCCTAGGTTATATTCTGATCCACACATGAATTTACAGAACTACCCTAAGAAAGCCGGGTCAAAGCACCGATACCTACCGACACATGCATAGTATGGCCACGGAACCGCGGCAGAAAGGCCTGTTTGGCCGCGGTTCCGCGGCTATTTGGTAGGAACTTGGGCCCATCTCTTCATGGTTTCTCTGTGTTGCTTTTATCTTCTGTTTTCTTTACTTGGTTTCTCATAATTTCTTCTATTTCCTTCCAGATTTCCAACAGTGCAGAATGATGTGGACTTTTTCCTTGAGCTTCGTGTTGAAGTCTTGGATCTTGTGCTGCCCTTGTGCTTTGTGCATTGAACTGTCTAATGATTTTCCATTTGTTCTTTGAACTAGTAGGCGGCATCATACGGATTCACCTGATGTTGGTCGTAGTCCCACATTTGTAGCGACTTTTCATGAATTTCACTCTAACGAGCTGAGAACCTGTAAGCTGCAACTATTTAGCAGACATGTATCAAAAGTACCTACTTATATGCAATGTGATTAAGAATGGGCGGTATAAAAATGCAAAAATCTGATATGAACAAAAAACCCCAAACTTATCTTTTGCTCGTCCTGAGCAAAGCCAATTTTATTCTCAAAAATTCCTAACCTCACTTTCGTAGGGAACGCGATTGCACTGAGCTCGTGCTGTTGGATATAGTGCCCTCAAAGTCAATTATTGGATCGCAGGCACGTGATTGCAATGATTGCGGAGGACCTATACCGGTAGGAAAGTCTTACTCGAGATGATAGTATGCTATCTGGTTTGCCTTTATCAGTCGTGTACAGGTTCAGGTGACTGATCACTGTTACATTTTGATAGAGCCCTTAGGATCTTGCTTTACTACCAACAGTATGATGGCGATCATATACGTGAGAGTTGGGTGGTTTATAAGCATATCCTTAATTGTGGTCCCTAGTCGTGGGAGTTTCGAGACAGGGCATCGATACTCCGGAGTAGACTGGTGTATACAGTCGAGACCCCGACGAGGGGCGGTGGCCGGTCTCACAAGCCACTGGTGTCAGTTGGATCACCTAAGATGTATACAGGTGCTCATTGGGTTATGAGTACACCGGACAAGACTCGCCGGGAATCTGCTAGTTGGTATTATACCTATCGTCAGATAGCAGTTCCCTGGTGACATGTGTGCAGATTAGTTCATCGACCTGAGGTCATCATTTGTCTCGTGTGAGTTCCCACTGTGCTTTGATTTCTACCCTACCACGGCTCAAAAGAGTCGTGCAAACAGGTTTTTTTTGGGTACAGTCCCGAGCCATATGGAGGCAAGTGAGCGGATCGGCAGGGGATTCGTCTCTCTCGGTATTAAGGGTGAGATCGTGCTGTGTCTAGGAGAGCCATTACACAAAGCCCACGGCAGTGGCAGGAGATTTACTGGTAGGTACTCCAGTAGTATCTCAGAGTGTTATTGGGCTACACTCCGACACGACTTATACCGCTATTGGGGGTCTAACGTTACCATCCTCCTAGGCAGATATGCGATACTCATAGGCGAACGGACCGGACTTTATATACATTGTCACTGTTAGGCTCAGTAGGGTTTTCGGATGAGTTCGCTCATCGGCCTCCCTTGAGGTCAGTACATGGGCAGCCGTTAAACACAGCTAGTGCCGCTGACGGCTTGTGGTTAAACCCACTGCCAGGGTACTGACGAGTCATTAGAGTCCCCCACAGATAGTTTCCCAAGTTCGGGCGAAATGTTGTATAGGCCGTATGGTTTTATGGCAGGGTTTGGAGAATGCACATGCATTTACGCACGTGTCATATTTCGGGCAGATAATACTGGTGGGCTTTGGTTTAAGCCGGATCCGAGTATTATACTGTGTAGATATAATATGTTTGTCTCAGTTGCATTTGTATTTGGTCGTAATACAAACGCGGGTATATTTATACTGTTACGGGGTTATCCTGAAATTCGTTTCGGGATCGCTTTTGGAAGTTGCCAATTTCCAGTTTCCAGTTTCCAGTTTTCTATCAGCCGTATTTAACATTCGGTTAAATGCAGATTTATCTTTTCTTGGGTGAGTCATGGTTCTAGAAGTTTCTAGATGATGACTAGGATGATGAGGTGGCTTGTGACTCATCTTGGCATTAATTAGTTGATGACTAGTTTTGGTGATTCATTGTTTCATTAATGTGTTCATACTAGGTGTCATTAGTGTGTCATGTTTTCTTTAAATGTGTTATGATAAGCTTCATTGTTGTGGTCACCCCCCTCTCCTACACTCACCCTCTTCCTTCCCTATAAGTGGCCGGCCCCTCTTGGTGAAGGATTCATGGTTGTTGTTTTGAAAAGATTAAAGTTTTGGATGTATGGAAATATCATAGTTCATTTCTCATTCCATTTCATTTCGAGTGGCAACTTCATTAACCGTTCGTCCACGGCTTTGGACGAAGTGAGACAAACTATTCTACTCATTCTCTACATCAATCTTGGTCATCTCTTTTAGCAAACTTGATGACCGAGTTGCCTCGAGTCAGAAGCGGGAGCCCGTTTAAAGATCCGTTGACGTGGTGCCACCTGGACGAGCAGATCGGAGATTGACGAGATCGGAGCAGCCGCAACCAAGCGTGGGATGATGTTTAAAGAACGAAGGACTCGGATCGTTCGGTATAACCTTTCTACCATCTTTGTAGTTTGTTAGTTTAGCAATAATGGCAGATCCGGGTTATAGTATACGATAGCGCCAGTTAAAAAGTTTTTGTTCCGCATTTGGCTTCTGTAGACGGCCGGGGCGCTACCGTAGACTTACACGTGCAACAAGCCATTAATGTAGGGTTCCTAGGCACTCTTACAAGGGTCTATAAGGCATCAACCTTGCCCGATTTAAAATTTAGACGTGCCGAACAACCCAAAACCGGGATCTTTGCTAGATAATTAGGGTTTAACATGCAAGTAAACATCTTTACAACTAAAAGTGAGGGATTACAACCTTTGTAGTCCGCTCCTTCGCTTCATAAGCTCCGAGTAGAAGTTCCTTCGCCGCGATCCACGATCTCCCGGACTCAAGAGAGGCTCCACAACTCGAACGATCTATGCTAGCTTGTTGTCTTCCTTTTCTCCGATTATCTACCTCAAAGTTTCTATCTAATGAGGTGAACACCCTAATAAAATTGGCTAGATTAGATGAGGATGATGGAGTAGTATTTGTGCTCTCTTTTTAAATCAAATTCTCACTTTTAATCATCACAAAATGAAAACCTAGAAAGCTTTCTCAAAGTTCAAGGTTGAAGAAGAAGAAGAAATATGAATTAATTCCTTTTGTGATGAATAATGAAATAATATATGATTAATAATGTAACCATGGTCAACTATGACAAGGTTAACCCATGTAGAGAATTAACTAAGGCTAAGGGTTTGGGTTGGGTTAAGAATGAGTCACTAGAAAATATCAACCATAATATCTTAGCTCATGACAAAAGAAAACCTTCTAGAAGGTTCATGAAAGAACTAACCCAATTCAAACCCTAACCTTGTTTAATCTCCACTAAACATGCTGCATTAGTAATCATATCATGTTACAATAATATATATCACATATATATTTTATATTTGCAACAAAAGAAAATAATACAATTAACATATATAGCATATATATCAATGTATTATCCGGTGAGAAAATAAAATAATAAAGCGAGCCAATATTAGATAATGTAATGCAATATATCATATATATTATTATACATTAAATTATCGAAGCAACACTTGATCCGAAAATCCGGCTATATCGAATATAACCGACTAATATCTCATGTACCGATTCATCGAATCAACACTTGATCCGATGACCCGGCTCATATCAAAATATCGCGAGAATATAATACGGTATCTCATATCGCATTATCCTCGGTCGTGCACATATCACGTACGTGCCCCTACTCCATTTTGTCTGAGTCAAGAAACCTCTGTGTAGGACTCTAAAGAATCGTCAATACGCCGGTAGCAGGTGATGATCATATCAAACACCCACAAGCTGCAAGCGGTCAGCTAAACGTAACAGCCACCCAGGTATTGAGCGATCAGAAGATCAACAAGCAAGCCTGTACATTCTTCTGTGAATCCAATCAGTAACACTCCTGTACAGTCCGGTCTCTTCGTCTGATATGTCGCATATCTAGTCTAGGGGTGGTATACGTCAGACCCCAGTAACCGATAAGTCATGACGATGTGAGGCTCATAACGGGTCGAGAAACTACTGGTAACACTTACCAGTAAATCTCTATATCAGCCCTGGCTAGGGACTTCCAGTTATAGCCAATTGAACACAGCACAACATCAACTCCCTATACCGGGAGAGACGAATCCCCTCCTATCGCTCATTGCCTCCATGTGATTCAGGACTGCACCCAAAATCCACCGTTTTGCACGCCCACTTGGACGTGGTAAGGTGGAAATCAAAGCACAGTGGGAATCACACAAGACTCTATGACGATCTCGGGTCTACAGACTACCCTGTACCAGTGTCACCGGAGAACTGCCATCTGACGTGTGGTATATCACCATCTGGGAGTTCTCGGCTAGTCCGTCCAGTGTACCCAGTCTCCACTGAGCACCCGTACACCATCCTTGATGTCAAACACCGATGGATATGGGATCATCCATCGCCCATCATATGGGTCAAGATGCGTATACGCTAGTCTACTCTGGTGTATCGATGCCCTGTCTCGACACACCCTCGACTAGGAACAGTTATATGATGTACTCGTCGACTACCGTGGACCCACTAGTATGATCTCATCATAGTCCCAGTAGTCGAGTACATATCCTAAGGGCTTTATCAACATGTGAGAGTAAGACAGTAAACTAATATAAGTCAACATGTTAAGATAAAGTGAAACCAAATAGCATACTATTATGACGAGCAAGAAAGTCCTCTCTATATATATCCAAGCATCCATTATAATATACATCATATGTACAACAATGGCCTCTAGGGCATTTACATAACTAACAATCTCCCACTTGCACTAAGAACAGCTGCTGTAGTATCTCATACCTAGCATCCCGAATAATCTCTCAAACTGTATCTGGGGAATGGCCTTTGTGAGTGGATCCGCAGTGTTGTCCTTCGTATCAACTCTCCTGACCTCGATCTCCCGGCGATCAACTATCTCCCTGATCAGGTGATACTGCCTCAGAATATGTCTGGACTTCTGATGGGACCTGGGTTCCTTGACCAAAGCCACAGCTCCATTGTTATCACAATACAGAGGTATTGGATGCTCAATGGATAGAACTGTTAGTGTATATGCCCTAGAGGCCATTACTGTATCATACTAGTTTGTATATTACTTAATGGATGCTTGGGATATTCACCTTGTATATACAATCTTGCTCAAAATAGTAGTACGCTACTTGGTTTGTTTCTACTTCAATGTGTACATGTGTTTATTTTAGTATATCGCCTATACACATTAGTGGAGCCCTTAGGATCTTTGCTTGATTACCAGCGTTGTGATGGCAGTCACACTAGTGGGGCTGGGTAATCTATAAGCACATCCTTATGCAGGTCCCTGGTCGCAGGACTATCGAGACAGGGCATCGATACTCCGGAGTAGACTAGCGCATGCGCTTCTCATCCCAGTGTGGGAGACGGTCTGTCCCACAGCCGTCGGTACGTCGTTCTTGAGAGAGTATGCGGGTGCTCGTTGGGTTACGAGTACACTGGACAGGACTCGTCGGGAACTGACTAGTTGGTATTATGCCTATCGTCAGTTATCAGTTCCCAGGTGACATGAGTACAGCTTAGTCCGCTGACTTGACACTGTCACTTCGCCTCGAGTGTGTTCCCACTGTACTTTGATTACTACCCTACCATGACTCAAAGGAGTCGTGCAAACAGGTGGTAGTTGGGTGCAGTCCCGAAGCACTTAGAGGCAGTGATGGTTAGACAGGATTCGTCTCTCCCGGTATTGGGGGTTGACATCGCGCTGTGTCTAGGAGATCCATTACACGAGTAGTCCCTGGCCAGGGCAAACGAGATATACCGGTAGGCTTCCAGTGTTATCTCAGGGTGTTTTGGGCTTCACTCCGACACGACTTGTACCGCTATTGGGGGACTGACGTTTACCGCCCCCTAGGCCCGCCATGCGATGTATCAGACGAACAGACCGGACTGTACAGAGAATGTCACATTCAGGCTCAGTAGGAGTTCAGATGGGTTTCGCCTCGTCAGTCTTCTTGTCGGCATCTACCTGGGGACCGTTACGCACAGCTAGTGCCGCTTGCGGTCTGTGGTTAAACCCACTGCCAGCGTAGTGTCGAGTCTTTAGAGTCCCACACAGAAAGCTATTCGCCTTTAGGAAAAAGAGTAGAGGTCGCATGGTTTTGCGACAGGTCGCATGGTTTTGCGACAGGGTTCGATCACATCCGTGCACTTGTGCACGTACAGTGTCCGGACAGTTCATACTAGCGGGCTTTGGTTTAAGCCAGATCCTAGTGTACCTTTTGGGATTGGATTTATCCAATATGCATTCGTGTTCCTCGGAACGCGGATGTGGGTGTGTATGCACAGTTGACGGAGAGACAGAGGCAGAGGATTCTCATTAGGGTTGTTGACCGTTGACAGTTGACTATTGACTTTTTTGCTCAACCCTAATGAGAATATGATATGTGATTAACAATAATATTAATTAAGTATTGTGGTGACATGGTTGTTGAGAGGTTTACTTTGTTGACTTGTTGACTTTGTTGACCGGTTGACTAGGTTGGACTAGTTGACCATCATGATGACAATGGCTATCATTTCATGGCAAAGACTTTTTACTTGCTTGTTTCTTTTGTGAGAAATGAGTGCAAGAAATGATTTAGCCATTTTGACTTGAACCATTTTACACAATACTTGATTATTATTTTTGTGATGATGGTTTTGGATTATGAGAGCTAAATGAGAAAAGTCTTCTCTCATTCTTTCATGCTCATTCTCTCTCTTGTTCTTGAGCTCTCATCTTCCTCCTCTTGCTCTCCCTCTCTTGATTCTATGGTTCACTTGTCTCATGAGTTGAGAACCAAGAACCATAGATAAAATTCCATACAAACTCTTCTCTACTCACTCTAGTTCACAAGGTTTAGCAAACCGAGTGAACTAGTTTCTTCAAAGTTCGAAGAAGGAGCCAAAGGTTGAAGCTTTCAGGTGGATCTATCTTCGGCGCAAGGAGACGACGGGGAGAAGCCGGTTCGGACGACCATCGAAGCTTGAAGACGAAGGAGTTCGAGAAAAAGAAAGGTATAACCCCCTAACCGAGTAGTTAGCAACTCGTAGTTAGGTTGTTAGTTAGATGTTTAAGAAAGATCCGGTTTTGAGTCCATGTTACCACCTCTAAGAAAATTGTTTTTCACTAAATTCCGCATGCCCGAAAGTACCGGGAGAGGTAGCATGGACTTACAGTGGTATCAGAGCCTAGTTAAACTCTATCTAACATGTTAGCAAAGTAGCTAGAAGATCGATCAAAGGAAAAGTCGCAAAACGAACCCCGTTTTTAAAACTTTCTATCGATTTTAAAAGTGCTGGAAATTTTTTTTAAGATACACCAAAAATCGACTCAGGGTTTTCTGAAGAAACTGCAAAAATTTGACCCCCTAACTCGATCAAAGCACCGCGGTTCCGCGGCGGGAGCTTGCTCCCGCCGCGGAACCGCGGCCGAGTTGACTCGGTCATGGGGTTTCTTCTTTGCAGTTTGCTCATAGGAGTATTTTGGGATTTTTGGAATATATATTTTCTGCCCAGATTTTCCAGAACGAAAATTTTATTTTTGGGGTCCTGAAAATCCGTATTTTTGATCGAACTTCTAAAAGACTTAAGCTGACGGGTTTTTCTGTGATGTGATATTTGTATTGAACGTCTGCTAATCGCTATATGTCGATTAGTGGGGGTTATACAAATCTGTGATCTGTAATGTTATTGGAATGTGTATATGAATTCATTGGATTGTCGCGGGTGAATAGCCGGGGGTTGTGAGACGAGAGTTTTCTTTTCTTTCAATTCATGTAAATTTGTAAATTGATGTAATAATTATTTGTATGGCCGCACAACCGGGTCGGGGTTGTAGCCGTCATTGTATAATTTCTTTTTACTGTTTTTGCTCCTAGGATAGACCCATGGAGGGGGTGCACAAACTACCAGGTATGCCGAAGTGCCGAGTGGCCTACTCACGGAGTTGAGGGAGGTTGCTTCGCTTCGGGTACTGGGCGGGTAGTTTGCCGCACCCGTAGGGGTCTTGGGTGGGGTATTGGCTATTCACCGCGACCGTGTAATCTGCTTTTCGTTACAGGCTTGTACGAATTGCGGATTCCTAGTATATCCAATGTGTTCATCTGTGATCTGAAATGGCCATCATTGCAATATATCTATATATGATATTATTTAGGCGTTGCTTATGTTTTACAGCCGCGCTAGCCCAGCCCCCGCTCTATCGTTAGTTAAGTAACCTAACGGGTAATGACGGGGCCCCGTGGCGAATGCGAATGGCATAAGCGTACGTCATATTTTGGTTGTTTTCTGCAATGGTAGGGTTAAATGATGGGACGCATTAAAAGAACTAATGCAAGAATATCACGCATTAAAAGAACTAATGCAAGAAAATAAACCAAGTTAAAATCGTTGGAACACTTTCGAAAAACCACTCGGTTCTTTTCAAAACAAACTTTTAAAATGCGGAGTTTAAGCCACTCCTTTTAAAAGCTATCTCGTTCCATCGATTATATCAAGTTCTCTACGTTCATGGTTTCGCCAAAACCATTCGTAGCCCTCCGTCGTTTCACATGAATAGTCAATAGTATTCAAGCTGTGTTTGTTGGCCAAAGTCAAGGCATAGTGATTGGTAGCTATTGGGTATTCATATGCAGCATAGATAGATGCGTTGGTTTGGAACAGTCGTACTGCCTTGTTGGCCAAAGTCAAGGGTAGGTACGGGTGGATTCAAATTAACCTGGAGAACGACGGGTAGAACTTGACATGTGATTTATGATTTGTTGGCCAAAGTCAAGGTCATAAGAGCATGGGGCAAAAATCCACATCGGGAGTTTCAAAAGAACTGAAACTTGCTAGTGTTGCATACCATTTGGAGTGTGATGATTCTGGTAGGATTCCTTTAGTTTCGTCACGCGATGATATTTGGATCCCGATCCTACTGTGAGTATATGCTACTCCTCGGGAAATTTCTCACTTAACGATCAATGCTATAAACCAAGTAGGTGTCTAGAAAGGTGTTAGCGGGGCTACGCCCCCAGGGAAAAGAGGTTATTTAATTAAGGAACTTCGCGAAAGCGTTGGAAAACCTCCCTCGAAGTACCGACACTGGCCTGGCTGAACGGTTAAGCAAGTATTGTACGGTAAGATTGATTCTGACTAATTCTTCCTTTTTGGTTTGAGGAGGGATTCGAGAAACAGTGGGAGCCATCCAGTTTAGACAAACTAAAATCCATTCTAAACTTGCAAGAGCATCAAGCTGAGTGTTTCTTCTCTCTCTCCTAATTGCAGCGACCATTCATCATGACTGGACTTAAGTTACTTCTAAATAAAAACATACTGACAGGGCCAAACTACAAAGATTGGCTCAGGAATGTCAAGATGGCAATCACTTACGACAAGCTGGGGTATCTTCTTACCACCAAAGCTCCCCCTGCCCCTGGTCCCACTTCCAGCGTTGCGGATAAGGAAATCCGTAAGACTTGGGAGATTGATAGCGCGAAGGCCAAGTGCCTCGTACTTGCCTCTATGGACAATGAACATTAGAGGAGGCACGAGAATATAGACTTGGAATCCATATTTCTTCATACAAAAGAACTGTATGGAGAGCAATATCGTATCGCAAGATACGAAGCGTCGAAAAAGTTATTTTCGGCAAGGATGGCCGTCGGATCATCAGTAGCAGAACACATGCTTAAGATGATCGGCTACATTGAGGAGCTCGCGGACCTAGGGACCACATTGGAGAGTGAGCTCTATACGGACTTAGTTCTCCAGTCCCTTCCTTCCACTTACGCCCAGTTTATACTGAACTTCAACTTACAAGAAAAAGAAGTTGAACTTTCAGAGCTCCTCAACATGCTGAGGAGCGCAGAGGGCACCCTACAGAAAGGTAGGGAAACATCCACTTTGTTTGTAGGAGGATCATCTTCTTCTAGGTCCAAGGCGAAAGCTAAGGGAAAGAAGAAGAAAGCCCCCGCCAAACCAAGAGGCGGTGTTAGTAAAGTGGATACGAAGGGAAAAGCTAAAGCAACAAAGAAAGCGGGGAAGCTTGTGGATAAGGAAGAATGCATCTATTGTCATAAGAAAGGACACTGGAAGAATGATTGCAGGGCCTGGAAGGACAGAACACAGGAATTGAAGCAGGTTGCAGCTTCAGCTTCAAGTGTGTATGTTATTGAAAACTGTCTTTCAATAAACTCTACTTCCTGGGTATTGGATACCGGATCAGGATCTCATATCTGTAATTCTTTGCAGGCGTTGAGAAACCGTAGGGTTTTGAAAGCAGCTGACATGACCCTCAGAGTTGCAAACGGAGCTAGCATGGATGCTAAGGCCGTGGGGGACTATCACCTGGGAATGTCAGATGGACATGTTTTGGTTTTGCGTAATTGCTTTTTTGTACCCAACGCAACTTGTAATATCATTTCTGTATCTTTAGTTTCTAAAGAAGGTTATGAATTTGCGTTTGTAAGTAATGTTGTAAACATTCACCTTAATCAAGTTTTGATTGGGTCAGGTACATTAAGCAATGGTATATACGTATTAAACCAACCACAGATTTTCAATGTCTAGAATACACACAAAAGAAAGTCTCCAGAAATGAATCAGACTTTCTTGTGGCATTGTAGACTGGGTCACATCAATGAGAGAAGGTTGACGAAGTTACATACAGAAGGATATTTGAATGCGTTCGAATATCAATCGTATGCCACTTGTCAATCCTGTCTCAAAGGAAAGATGACAAAGACTCCGTTCACTGGACACGGAGTAAGAGCGAGCGAGCTCTTGGGACTCGTACACAGCGACGTGTGCGGTCCAATGTCTACACATGTGTGAAGCGGTTATTCTTACTTCATTACTTTTACGGATGACTTTTCAAGGTACGGTTATGTCTTCTTAATGAAACATAAGTCCGAAGCCTTTGGAAAGTTCCAGGAATATAAGAATGAAGTAGAAAAACAGACCGGAAAAAGTATCAAGATTCTAAGATCGGATCGAGGTGGTGAATACTTGAGTGCCGAGTTCCTGGACTATTTAAAAGAGAATGGAATTCTCTCTCAGCTTACTCCTCGATACACTCCGCAACATAACGGTGTATCGGAGAGACGGAACCGCACCCTATTGGATATGGTACGGTCCATGATGAGTAACGCTGAGTTACCGCGATCATTCTGGGGGTATGCGCTAGAACCAGCTGCATACCTTTTGAACCGAGTTCCAACTAAGATTGTGCCTACTACACCATATGAGATGTGGTGTGGGAAGAGGCCCCATCTTAATCACATTAAGACATGGGGATGTCCAGCTTTTGTTAAAAAGCAGCATGCGGACAAGCTTGAGGCACGCTCAGTACAGTGTAAGTTCGTGGGATATCCAAAGAATTCCAAGGGATATTTCTTCTACTGCGAAGAGGAACAAAAAGTTCTTGTTTCTCGTCATGCCTACTTCTTGGAAACTGAGTTTTTAGAAACCCAGATAAGTGGGAGCACAGTAGAACTGGAAGAAATTCCAGAACCTCGAGCTATTACTGAAAGCTTAGTGGAACCAGAGAGTTCAAAAGAACAGGACATTCCTACGCCGCTCCGCAGGAGTAGTAGGCAGTCTCATCCGCCCGAGTGATACTACGGTTTTCTCATAGACGGGGATAGAGAAGATTGCATCATAGATTATGATGAGCCTACTAGCTTCCAGCAGGCCGTTCAGAGCGTTGACTCAGTAAAATTGCTGGATGCAATATGGACCGAAATGAAGTCCATGTACACCAACAAAGTATGGACGTTGGACATTGCTCCAGACGGGGTAAAACCCGTAGGATGCAAGTGGATCTTCAAAAGGAAGATTGGTGTAGATGGACAGGTTGAGACCTATAAAGCTAGACTTGTTGCAAAGGGTTTCCATCAAAGACCTGGTTTGGACTATGACGAAACCTTTTCTCCAGTGGCTATGCTGAAATCCATTCGGATCCTTCTTGCCATTGCTGCCTTCCACGATTATGAGATCTGGCAAATGGACGTAAAGACCGCTTTTCTAAATGGAAATTTAGAGGAGTGTGTCTATATGGACCACCCAGAGGGTTTCATTCAGAGTGGGAGCAGCGGAAAGGTGTGCAAGTTGCTTAAGTCCATCTATGGACTAAACCAGGCATCGCAGAGTTCGAACATCTATTTTGATGAGACGGTCAAGGAATTTGGCTTTATCAAAAATCCAGATGAACCATGCATCTATTGTAGATTTGTAGCGAGAACTGTAGTATTCCTCGTTTTGTACGTGGATGACATTCTCTTAATAGGAAATGACATTCCTATGCTACAATCTGTCAAGGGGTTCTTGTCACACAGGTTCTCCATGAACGACCTGGGTGATGCCTCATACATCCTGGGGATCCGGATCCATCGTGATAGATCCAAGAGGATATTAGGACTTTCACAGTCCAGGTACATCGACACCATACTGAAGAGATTCAGTATGGAAGATTCCAAGCGCGGTAACCTACCAGCTTGTCACGGGATCACCCTCTCTAAAGAGATGTCTCCCAAGACTGATTTGGAGAGGGATCGCATGTCTATTATACCCTACGCTTCTGCGGTAGGCTCTATAATGTATGCGATGTTGTGTACCAGACCGGATGTAGCTTATGCACTGAGTGTGGTAAGACGGTATCAGTCAAACCCTGGGGAGAAACACTGGATAGCAGTAAAGAACATTCTCAAGTACCTGAGAAGGACTAAGGAGATGTTCTTGGTGTATGGCGGAAAAGACCTCCAGATCGAGGCCTTTGCTGACTCCAGCTTCCAGAGTGACAAGGATGATTCCAAGTCCATGTCGGGTTTTGTCTTTACCCTCAATGGAGGGGCGGTGTGTTGGAAGAGTTCCAAACAGGAAACCGTTGCAGACTCGACGATGGAAGTGGAATACATCGCTGCATCTGATGCCGCAAAAGAAGCTGTCTGGATGAGGAAGTTCTTGAAAGAGCTTCAGGTGGTTCCGTCCATTGTTGATCCAATACCTCTGTATTGTGACAACAATGGGGCTATAGCTTTAGCGAAGGAACCCAGGTCCCATCAGAGATCCAGACACATCTTAAGGCGGTATCACCTGATCAGGGAGATCGTGGATCGCCAGGAGATCGAGGTTCGGAGAGTCGCTTCAGAAGATAACACTGCAGATCCATTCACCAAGGCCTTGCCCCAGACTCAGTTCGAGCGGCTGATCGAGATGATAGGTCTTCGATACGCCAGCACATGGCCTTAGTTCAAGTGGGAGATTGTTAGTGTATATGCCCTAGAGGCCATTACTGTATCATACTAGTTTATATATTACTTAATGGATGCTTGGGATATTCACCTTGTATATACAATCTTGCTCAAAATAGTAGTATGCTACTTGGTTTGTTTCTACTTCAATGTGTACATGTGTTTATTTTAGTATATCGCCTATACACATTAGTGGAGCCCTTAGGATCTTTGCTTGATTACCAGCGTTGTGATGGCAGTCACACTAGTGGGGCTGGGTAATCTATAAGCACATCCTTATGCAGGTCCCTGGTCGCAGGACTATCGAGACAGGGCATCGATACTCCGGAGTAGACTAGCGCATGCGCTTCTCATCCCAGTGTGGGAGACGGTCTGTCCCACAGCCGTCGGTACGTCGTACTTGAGAGAGTATGCGGGTGCTCGTTGGGTTACGAGTACACTGGACAGGACTCGTCGGGAACTGACTAGTTGGTATTATGCCTATCGTCAGTTATCAGTTCCCAGGTGACATGAGTACATCTTAGTCCGCTGACTTGACACTGTCACTTCGCCTCGAGTGTGTTCCCACTGTACTTTGATTACTACCCTACCACGGCTCAAAGGAGTCGTGCAAACAGGTGGTAGTTGGGTGCAGTCCCGAAGCACTTGGAGGCAGTGACGGTTAGACAGGATTCGTCTCTCCCGGTATTAGGGGTTGACATCGCGCTGTGTCTAGGAGAGCCATTACACGAGTAGTCCCTGGCCAGGGCAAACGAGATATACTGGTAGGCTTCCAGTGTTATCTCAGGGTGTTTTGGGCTTCACTCCGACACGACTTGTACCGCTATTGGGGGACTGACGTTTACCGCCCCCTAGGCCCGCCATTCGATGTATCAGACGAACAGACCGGATTGTACGGAGAATGTCACATTCAGGCTCAGTAGGAGTTCAGATGGGTTTCGCCTCGTCAGTCTTCTTGTCGGCATCTACCTGGGGACCGTTACGCACAGCTAGTGCCGCTTGCGGTCTGTGGTTAAACCCACTGCCAGCGTAGTGTCGAGTCTTTAGAGTCCCACACAGAAAGCTATTCGCCTTTTGGCAAAAGAGTAGAGGTCGCATGGTTTTGCGACAGGTCGCATGGTTTTGCGACAGGGTTCGATCACATCCGTGCACTTGTGCACGTACAGTATCCGGACAGTTCACACTAGCGGGCTTTGGTTTAAGCCAGATCTTAGTGTACCTTTTGGGATTGGATTTATCCATTATGCATTCGTGTTCCTCGGAACGTGGATGCGGGTGTGTATGCACAGTTGACGGAGAGACAGAGGCAGAGGATTCTCATTAGGGTTGTTGACCGTTGACAGTTGACTATTGACTTTTTTGCTCAACCCTAATGAGAATATGATATGCGATTAACAATAATATTAATTAAGTATTGTGGTGACATGGTTGTTGAGGAGTTAACTTTGTTGACTGTTGACTTTGTTGACCGGTTGACTAGGTTGGAATAGTTGACCATCATGATGACAATGGCTATCATTTCATGGCAAAGACTTTTTACTTGCTTGTTTCTTTTGTGAGAAATGAGAGCATGAAATGATTTAGCCATTTTGACTTGAACCATTTTACACAATACTTGATTATTATTTTTGTGATGATGGTTTTGGATTATGAGAGCCAAATGAGAAAAGTCTTCTCTCATTCTTTCATGCTCACTCTCTCTCTTGTTCTTGAGCTCTCAACTTCCTCCTCTTGCTCTCCCTCTCTTGATTCTATGGTTTACTTGTCTCATGAGTTGAGAACCAAGACCATAGATAAAATCCCATACAAACTCTTCTCTACTCACTCTAGTTCACAAGGTTTAGCAAACCGAGTGAACTAGTTTCTTCAAAGTTCGAAGAAGGAGCCAAAGGTTGAAGCTTTCAGGTGGATCTATCTTCAGCGCAAGGAGACGACGGGGAGAAGCCGGTTCGGACGACCATCGAAGCTTGAAGACGAAGGAGTTCGAGAAAAAGAAAGGTATAACCCCCTAACCGAGTAGTTAGCAACTCGTAGTTAGGTTGTTAGTTAGATGTTTAACAAAGATCCGGTTTTGAGTCCATGTTACCACCTCTAAGAAAATTGTTTTTCACCAAATTCCGCATGCCCGAAAGTACCGGGAGAGGTAGCATAGACTTACAGGAACCACACCAAGTTCACTAATGAACTTCTTTATCCAGACAGCCTCTTTGGCAGCATCGTTGGCAGCGATGTATTCAGCCTCTATCGTCGAGTCTGCAACGGTATCCTGTTTGGAACTCTTCCAACACACCGCCCCTCCATTGAGGGTAAAGACAAATCCCGAGTGCGACTTAGGGTCGTCCTTATCACTTTGGAAGCTCGATCGGTAAAGGACTCCACCTAGAGTGCTCCGTTACCATACACCAAGAACATCTCTTTAGTCCTTCGTAAGTACTTGAGAATGTTCTTCACAGCTGTCCAGTGACTCTCTCCAGGATCTGCTTGATACCGACTCACTACACTTAGTGAGTATGCTACATCGGGTCTGGTACATAGCATCGTATACATGATAGAGCCTACTGCCGAAGCATAGGGTATCCCTTGTATGTGAGCTCTCTCCAAATCAGTCTTGGGAGACTTCTCTTTGGAGAGAGTGAGTCCAGAGATCGTGGGTAGGTTCCCACGCTTGGATTCTTCCATACTAACCCTCTTTAGTATGGTGTCAATGTACCTGGATTGAGACAATCCCAGTATCCGTTTAGATCTATCTCTATAGATCATGATTCCCAATATGCAGGAGGCATCACCTAGATCTTTCATTAAGAATCTTTGTGATAAGAAGAGCTTGACTGATTGCAGCATAGGAACATCATTTTCTATCAAGAGTATGTCATCCACGTACAATACGAGGAATACAACCTTACTCTCTGCAACCTTCTTATAAATACAAGGTTCATCAATGTTTCTGATGAAGTCAAACTCTTTGACTACAATATCAAAGCAGATGTTCCAACTCCGCGATACTTGCTTTAACCCATAAATGGATTTAAGCAGTTTGTACACCTTTCCGCTGCTCCCACTATCTACGAAGCCCTCTTGCTGAGTCATGTACACGCTCTCTTCTAAATCTCCATTTAGAAAGGCTGTCTTAACATCCATTTGCCAGATTTCGTAGTCATGGTATGCAGCAATGGCAAGTAAGATCCAGATGGACTTAAGCATAGCTACTGGAGAAAAGGTTTCGTCATAATCCACACCTGGTCGTTGACGAAAACCCTTTTCAACAAGTCTAGCTTTGAAAGTCTCAACTTTTCCTTCTACAGCAATTTTTTTTTAAAGATCCACTTGCTCCTAATGGGTTTTACCCCTTCAGGAGCAACTTCCAAAGTCTATACTTTATTGGTGTACATGGATTCCATCTCAGATCGCATTACATCCAGCCATTTTACAGAGTCACCACTCGTGATGACCTGCTCGAAACTAGTCGGGTCATCATCTTCCATGATGCAATCCTCGCTCCCACCATCGATGAGAAAACCGTAGTATCTCTCAGGTGGATGAGAAACCCTACTAGATCGGCTGAGAGGCTGGGGTTCGTCGGGTACTACTGGATCCTCTGGTTCTACCAAGTCTTCTGTTATAGTTTGTTTCGCTGGAACCTCTTCCAGTTCTACCTCAATGCCACTAATCTGTTTCATAAGAAAACCATTTTCTAAGAAAGTGGCATATCGAGAAACAAACACCTTTTGTTCCTCGGGGTGGTAGAAGATATACCCTTGTGAATTCTTGGGATATTCCACAAACTTACATAAGACAGAACTTGCCTCGAGTTTGTCTGGATTTTGTCTTTTGACATAGGCCGGACAACCCTATATCTTAACATACTTAAGAGATGGTCTCTTCCCTTTCCATATCTCATATGGAGTGGTAGACACTGATTTGGTAGGAACCATATTCAATAGGTGTATGGCTGTCTCAAGCGCATACCCTTAGAAGGAAATAGGCAACTCAGCAGTGCTCATCATAGAGCGCACCATATCTAATAGCGTGCGATTCCTCCGTTCCGATACACCGTCGTGCTGTGGTGTATAAGGAGGAGTAAGCTGAGAGAGAATCCCATTCTCTTTTAGATAAACTAGGAACTCATTGATTAAGTATTCACCTCCTCGATCAGATCGAAGGATCTTAATACTTTTGCCTGTTTGGTTCTCTACTTCGTGTTTATATTCTCTGAATTTCTCAAAAGCTTCAGACTTGTGTCTTATCAGGAACACATGTTCATATCTTGAGAGATCGTCAGTGAATGTAATGAAGTAGGAAGAACCATTCCTGGCATGTGTAGACATGGGTCCGCATACATCACTTTGTACCAGTCCTAAGAGTTCAGTAACTCTTTCTCCGTGTCCACTAAACGGAGTTTTGATCATTTTTCCTTTGAGACATGAATGGCAAGTATCATAAGATGATAATTCAAACGGATTCAAATATCCATCCTTATGTAACTTAGCTCGCCGTGTCGCATTGATATGACCAAGTCTACAATGCCATAAGAAGGATTCGTTCATTTCTGAACTCTTCCTCTTGTGTGTGTTTTGTATATTAAAAACTGTATTTTGATTGAGAACGTATATGCAATTATGTAACGAGCTTGATCCAATCAACTTTTGATTCAGGAATATGTTCATAACATTATCCTGTACTACAAAATTATATCCTTCTTTACTTAATAAAGAAACTGATATAATGTTGCACATCATGTTCGGTATATAATAGCATTCGTTCAGAATCAGTGTATTACTACTTGGTAATACAAGGTGATGTTCGCCAACTGCTTTGGCTGCAATACTTGCACCATTCCCTACTTGAACGGAATGATCACCTTTTCCCAGTTCTCTACCTTCACGTAGCCCATGTAACAATTTACATATGTGGGATCCCGATCCGGTATCTAATACCCAGGACGTAGGGTGAACTGAGAAATAGTTCTCAATAACTAACACACCCGAAGAAGATGCATCAGCATGCCTGTTCTTCATTTGGGCGGCGTGAGAATCCAGATTTTCTCCTGTTTCCTGCTCAGTCTTATAACTCTTATAAGAAAGAACGGGACCAACGATCCCCTGCTCAGTATAATAAGCAGGTTCAGTCAATACATCCATATTATTATCTTGATTAAGTCCTGACATGGTCGCTACCTGGAGAGAGAGAGAAGGAAACACTTTAGCGTATGCTCTTGCAAGATTAGATTGGTTATTATCTTATCTAATCAGGATGTCTCCCACTGTTTTTATTAAATCTTCCTTCAAACCCTAAAAGGTAAGATTAGCCGGGACTAATTACACCCTACAATTTCGTCAATCTTTCAGCCAGATCAGTGTCGGTACTTGAGGGTGGTTCCCCGTGCTTTCGCACGGACCTAATTAAAATAAACCTCGTCTTCCCAGAGGCATAACCCCATTAACACCTTTCTAGACACCTACTTGATCGGCTAATTGTCCTGTGTAAAATTCTCCCAGGAGTAACTCTTACTCGTAGTGGGTATCAGGATCCATCTATCTCATAGAAGGTATGCAATCTCATTGCAAATTTCAACACTTGAAATTTCCGATAATGCTTTTACCCCTAACCCCTATGACCTTGACAAAGGCCAACAAACCATAGGAAGCTAGTCAAGTTCAACCCGTCATTTCTTGATTGAAATAAACCCACCCGCACGACCCTTGACAAAGGCCAACAAGGTCGTACGAATATCCTAATCCAATCACATCACATACTTAAACAGATAAGTACCAGTCAGCTACCGCACACTACGCCTTGACAAAGGCCAACAAACGGAGCACGAATACTAAGTAGTCTTTATCTGAAATGACGGAGGGCTACGCAGGTTTTTCAGAAAACCATGAGCGTAATGAACTTGATATCGTTGTAGAAATAAGTGATTTTTGAAAAGGAGTGTTTTTGAGGCTTTTCTAGTTTCGCTAAAGAGGTCACTTCCGATGAAGGGATCTCGGCTCTTTCCCCATCAAATAAGGTGCAAGATATATCATATATACCGCTGTGCAAAGCAAGAACTATATAAGCTGTCAAAAACTAAACCGTGAGTTTGTAGCATCTGCCAGTTTCGCTAAAGAGGTCACTCCCGGTGAAGGGATCTCGGCTCTTTCACCATCGAAAAAGGTGCAGGGTATATCATATATACCGCGGTGCAAAGCAAGACTGTAGCTACCCTTTTTATAAAGTTTTGATTCTACAACATCTTTTAGGTTTCTTTTCTTTTATTAATCTCATTAATATATCCCATCAGCTTATGCTTCCTAAGCATCACAGAATAAACGAAAGCAGTAATATTTATATATCAGCATATATATATATATATATAGTATAAGCATTCGTCTCAGGCAGTAATATGATCTCATCACAGAACATTGCAGCAGAAAAACATATATGAAATATTGGATATACTAGGATGTCCGTGTTTTAATACGAGCCTATATAAAACACGGATTCCACGGTCGCGACGAATAGCCAAACCCACATCCCTAGACCCCCACGAGAGCGGCAAGCAACACTGCCAATTCTAGGGTTAGGAGACCCGGTCTCGACTCCTCGAGATGGCCTCCCACTGGACCCTAGAACCCGGTTACTTGTGCTCCCCTCCTTAGGTCTACCTAATACGGAAAAGTAAATAATATACACTGGTGACATCAACCTCATCCTGGAAGTGCCCCAATAAAAGAATATTACATACAAATGAATTTTACATGAATGAAAATAAAAACCCTCATCTCACATAAAACCCCCGGCTATTCAGAACACGACGATCCAATATAACATATCACAGCAACACTTAATATCTCATATCATCAACGTAAGTAAGTATGCATACACCGATTGTCGTTGATGTATAGCAACGAAAACCGGCAATACAACTACATACTACACTTACGGTCACAGAAAAAAAAGTGTAAAACTACAACATTTGGAATCCACAATCTCTTTAGATATCGTAAATCCGAAATATCACATACTTCGCATTTCATGCCTAACTATGTGAATTCCACATATTGTATCACATTCCAGATAAATAGACAATATTAAATTTTCCGATCGAATAATCAAATACCCAAGATTTCCTAAATAGCTCAACACTTGCGCAGAGTTCAAAAAATCCCAGAATATGTCACAGTACCAATGGTCCAGCCGTAGAAGGGTCAAGCCAACGCCTCACATGTGGCACGCCATACTGCCCCAAACCCTAAGGTTTAGAGGTAGTTCAGACGGTCACATAATCGAGTTAAGGTTTGTGTTCTTTTAGAGGGTCCACCACGTTACTTGCACGTTTTTCCGAAAGACTTAAACTCAAGAAAAATTCAACACTTGAAAGTTTTTCGTGCCGGGAAAAAATGAGTTAACGATATCCGTTCAAACATTTTAACAGTTTCTAAATTATCCGGAAAACAGAATGAAATTAAACTTTCCGATCGAATCAACGAATTCAAAATAAACCCCAGAACACTCAACACTTGAGTCAGATTAAAAATACCCAGAAATATGCAGGAACAGCTACGGATATTACTGTACCAACACGTGTCCCCAAGTCACTCTTTTGGCCTCGGAACCGCCGCGGCAAGCATGTTCTTACCGCGGTTCCGCGGCTCTTTGAGAGCCTTGGGGGCTCGTGTTTTAGGGTTATCATTAGAATTCCCTGTTGATTTTTTAAATTATTTTTAATGCAGAAAAAATCGCATTTTCACAAAATTTCCAGAGAGGGGGTATATTTCAAGGTATCGTGGTTCGATCGGACTTTTAACTTCGTATACACGTCGCCTAATACTCTAGCTAGGCTCTGATACCACTGTAGGGTTCCTAGGCACTCTTACAAAGGTCTATAAGGCATCAACCAAGCCCGATTTAAAATTTAGACGTGCCGAACAACCCAAAGCCGGGATCTTTGCTAGATAATTAGGGTTTAACATGCAAGTAAACATCTTTACAACTAAAAGTGAGGGATTACAACCTTTGTAGTCCACTCCTTCGCTTCATAAGCTCTGAGTAGAAGTCTCTTCGCCGTGATCCACAATCTCCCAGACTCAAGAGAGGCTCCACAACTCAAACGATCCATGCTAGCTTGTAGTCTTCCTTTTCTCCGATGATCTATCTCGAAATTTCTATAACTCAAGCTCTCTCTCTCTCTCTTTAATGAGGTGAACACCCTAATCTAATTGACTATATTAGATGAGGATGATGGAGTAGTATTTGTGCTCTCTTTTTAAATCAAATTCTCACTTTTAATCATCACAAAATGAAAACCTAGAAAGCTTTCTCAAAGCTCAAGTTTGAAGAAGAAGAAGAAATATGAATTAATTCCTTTTGTGATGAATAATGAAATGATATATGATTAATAATGTAACCATGGTCAACTATGATAAGGCTAACCCATGTAGAGAATTAACTAAGGTTAAGGGTTTGGGTTGGGTTAAGAATGAGTCACTAGAAAATATCAACCATAATATCTTAGCTCATGACAAAAGAAAACCTTCTAGAAGGTTCATGAAAGAACTAACCCAATTCAAACCCTAACCTTTTTAATCTCCACTAAACATGCTGCATTAGTAATCATATCATGTTACAATAATATATATCACATATATATTATATATTTGCAACAAAAGAAAATAATACAATTAACATATATCGCATATATATCAATGTATTATCCGGTGAGAAAATGAAATAATAAAGCGAGCCAATATTAGATAATGTAATGCAATATATCATATATATTATTATACATTAAATTATCGAATCAACACTTGATCCGACAATCCGGCTATATCGAATATAACCGACTAATATCTCATGTACCGATTCATCGAATCAACACTTGATCCGATGACCCGGTTCATATCAAAATATCGTGAGAATATAATACGGTATCTCATATCGCATTATCCTTGGTCGTTCACATATCACATATGTGCCCCTACTCCGTTTTGTCTGAGTCAAGAAACTTCTGTGTAGGACTCTAAAGAATCGTCAATATGCCGGTAGCAGGTGATGATCATATCAAACACCCACAAGCTGCATGCGGTCAGCTAAATGTAACAGCCACCCAGGTATTGAGCGATCAGAAGATCAACAAGCAAGCATGTACATTCTCCTGTGAATCCAATCAGTAACACTTCCGTACAGTCCGGTCTCTTCGTCTGATATGTCGCATATCTAGTCTAGGGGTGGTATACGTCAGACCCAGTAACCGATAAGTCGTGTCGATGTGAGGCTCATAACGGGTTGAGAAACTACTGGTAACACTTACCAGTAAATCTCTATATCAGCCCTGGCCAGGGACTTCCAGTTATAGCCAATCGAACACAGCACAACATCGACTCCCAATACCGGGAGAGACAAATCCCCTCCTATCGCTCATTGCCTCCATGTGATTCGGGACTACACCCAAAAGCCACTGTTTTGCATGCCCTCTTGGACGTGGTAAGGTGGAAATCAAAGCACAGTGGGAATCACTAAAGACTCTATGATGATCTCGGGTCTACAGACTACCCTGTACCAGTGTCACCGGAGAACTACCATCTGACGTGTGGTATATCACCATCTGGGAGTTCTCGGCGAGTCCGTCCAGTGTACCCAGTCTCCACTGAGCACCCGTACACCATCCTTGATGTCAAACACCGATGGATATGGAATCATCCATCGCCCATCATATGGGTCAAGATGCGTATACGCTAGTCTACTCTGGTGTATCGATGCCCTGTCTCGACACACCCTCGACTAGGAACAGTTATAAGATGTACTCATCGACTACCGTAGCCCCACCAGTATGATCTCATCATAGTCCCAGTAGTCGAGTACATATCCTAAGGGCTTTATCAACATGTGAGAGTAAGACACTAAACTAATATAAGTCAACATGTTAAGATAAAGTGAAACCAAATAACATACTATCATAACGAGCAAGAAAGTCCTCTCTATATATATCCAAGCATCCATTATAATATACATCATATGTACAACAATGGCCTCTAGGGCATATACATAACTAACAGTTAAACCTCTAGGTGTCCCTAGTAGGAGGAGTGCTGTCTCCTGAGGTTTTCAGCGGATACTACCCACAAAATCCAATCAATTAGGCCATTGACTCTAATTCTTCAATTCAGTATTCTAGTAAGAAATTCTATTATCGTTAACTTAGAAATCATCAACCCGTATTTTTCACACTCGCTCTTCATTTAACTTAAGATCGTATATGTTTTGCAAATAAAGTTTTCAGCATCTTTTGAATTTTCCTTCTATGGTGCAATCTTAACTCAGGAATTTTTATCATCTTTACTGAAGATATAAGACCTATTTTTCATTCCCATCTCTCATCCAAATCCCAATCATATACCCCTACCTGTGTGTAATTATCACCCCTACACTTGGAAATTCAATTCAAACTATCTTACTCTTGTCCATCGTCCAAAGTACTTTTTAATTGGTGATTAAATTGCTCACACATCCTTCATGCGATCGTTAATACTTCTTGAGGTACTAAACGACCGAATACAAAATATGCTTGCGCATTTAGGCGTAATTCCTCGTCTTGCAATACCTAAGGCTTAGCAGTGACTCCCAAACCAGTTGGTCTAAGGCACTAGGTGATAAAGCACCCTCGCTATATTTTTTATTTATGCTGCCTTAAGTAATTACAAAATCAGTGTTCATTTTTTTTATCTCTTTATTCACCACTTATACTTTTATTTTATTTTTCTTCATACTAAGGATTTTAGACAAGAGCATTTCAAGGTATTCTCTACTATCCCAAATTTCAAGGTGCGTGTATGTGCAAGTTGTAGGGTATATATTTTCAGAATTTAGACTTAAGATTCAGAATTATTTTTCAGTCTTACATTTCAAATAAAAATTTCAATACTCTTCCCTTATTTTGACTTAGCCCAAGAACTGAACTCAAAATTTGCCTATTTCTAAATAAACTGCAAGTACATATATTTTCTATAATTAAACTTTAAGAGAGGTTATTTTTTAGGGTTTTTAATTTACCAAGTTTAGGATCTAGTTTTTTTAACTAGTCAACCGTTATGTTGAACTTAAGTCAAATATGGCCAAAATTGAACTTTTCAATTTTTATAATTTTTAAAATTTTTCAATTTTTATTGATTTTATTTATATATATATATTTTATTTTTTATTTTTTAGTTTTTTTAATATTTTTTATAAAGATGCAATGCGGAATTAAATATGCAAAGAAAGAAAAAAAATAAATATGTACAAAAATAAAAATATGCAGATGCAATGCAAAGATAACTATTTACAATCCACCTCCACCCCCAAACTTATCGAAAGAAGTTTCCTCACTGCTCCCAGCGGTGTCTACCAGACATAGCCTCACTGCTCTTACCCTCCCTCCGTCCCCTCGATCGTGAACGGGAACGTTCCTCTCTTGCCAGCAGGGTGGTCATGCCCTGCTCCAAACTCGTCATTCGCTGACCAAGGTTGGTCATCATCCCTATCAACCTTTCTACCCCCCTATTGGTTCGTTGCATCAAGCGTGCTTGCGCAGCGGGGGTAAGCTCTTCATCGCTCACGGTTGAGCTCGAGCTGGGTGTCTTTGCGAGCACGTCTTCGGCCGGCTCGGTGCGCGACCATAAATCATGCAATCGTGTATAGGACGTGGAGACACCCTCAAGAAGGGGTCTAATTAGAATTCCACCATGCATATAAAATTTGAATTCCTCAACAGGGAGGAAATGGCGACACAGTTATGTTACCAACATAGGGCATGGATAATTGGCAGCCCTCTTGCCCGCGCCAATCGAGTGAAGTAAAACAGTGAACATATCATAACTAGGGTTTCGTGTCATCAAGGTGTGCACTATATGAAGGGATGGTGTGAAAAATGTAGTGTTGTTCGAACTACCAAAAATATTATTTTGTGCCCAACGGCACACAGTTAAGACGTTCGCAAAAAGGGTTCTAGCCTGGATGTCTTTTCGTGGCTCCCTTGAACAGTCGTTACCCATTAAGGGTAGGTAGTCCTCGAAGCGGAGGGGTTGATCTTGAATAAGTAGTCTAGGTGTTAAGGTGACTTCATGGATGAAGTCTCTATCAATTATTATTTCTCTATCCCCCCATATTAATCTAAGGTATCCGTGTTGGGCAAGACTACCCTCATCTATGCATTCATAAAATCGGGTGACAAGATCTGGAAGCGCGAAGGAATTTGGATGGTTAAATAGTAAAAAGTTCCATCCGCGCCTTCGGATCTCATCACCGAAGTAGCTACCATAAACAGTGCGTGCAAACATTTGGGAAAAATCCCGTTCAAACTGCAGAGTTTACAGAGAGTGCAGATATTTATAAAAATTTTAACAGAGAGGATCAGAGAATGCAAACCTCCTCTGAAGATTTTAGAGGGAGAGGAGTCCAATAGACGGCGGTTGCGCGGCAGAATAGGGTATTAGCGGCGGAAACGCGGCAGCGGGAGGCGATCTTCCTGCAGAAATTGAAGCGGCGGCTAGGATTTTGAGGAATTGAGAAATTAGGGTTTTGAAAATTCAGAGGAGGGATCGGTGTGGTTTTATAAGGGGTGTTTTGGTTATTTGCAAAAAGGACCTCTTAAAAAGAAGAATTTATTTGTAAATAATATATTTTATTTATTTATTATTTATTAAAACTGAAAATTCACAAAAATACCACCAAAAATTTGATTTATTTTATTTTATTATTTTTTTTATTTTTATATAATTACAAGTGTGACATACCCCCAAACTTATTTGAAACAGTGTTTCCACTGTTTATGGCTGGATAACCGAAATTTGGGGGCAGATGGAGGAAGATCAATCAATGTAAATCGGCTCCTGCAACAGCAGGAGCTCCTCCGAAGGATCCGTGGTGAAGAATGGCTTAAGCCTGTGTCCGTTCACTTTAAATAGTGAACCGTCATCCGGATTCTCTAAGTCGACAGCACCGTGCGGATATACGATACGTACAAAAAATGGCCCTTTCCATCGAGATCTAAGCTTGCCGGGATGGAAATGTAACCGGGTATCGTAAAGTAAAACCTGTTGACCAGGTTTGAATGTTTTTTGCATAAGGTGTTTATCGTGAAACACCTTCGTTCGGTTTTTGACGACAACCGCGTTCTCGTAAGCTTCATCCCGAAGCTCGTTTAATTCATTTAACTGCAGTTTTCTATGGCTGCCCGCATCTCCTAGAGATAGATTTAGATTTTTTATCGCCCAAAATGCACGATGCTCTATTTCTACTGGAAGGCGGCAAGCCTTTCCATAAACAAGCCGATAAGGAGACAAGACAAGGTCGGTCTTATAGGCAGTTCGAAATGCCCAAAGGGCATCGGTATGTTTAAAGACCAATCCTTGCGGTTTTTGGAAACCGTCTTCTCCAATATCTGCTTGGTTTGCCGATTTGAAATCTCGGCTTGCCCACATGTTTGGGGATGATAGGGCATTGATAGGTTATGATTAATGGAATATTTCCGCATTAAGGACTCGAAAGTCCTATTACAGAAATGAGTTCCATTGTCACTAATGATTGCTCGGGGGTGCCCAAACAGGGAGAAAATGTTTTCTTTGAGGAATCTAACGACAACCTTGTTGTCATTAGTCCGGCTGGGCACAGTCTCGACCCACTCAGAAAAATAATCAACAGCGAGGAGAATATACAAGTTCCCAAAAGAATTGGGAAATGGTCCCATAAAATCAATCCCCCAAACATCAAAAATTTCCACAACCAAGATTGGTTGGAGCGGCATTTCGTTTCTCCTAGATATCCGGCCCAAATGTTGGCACCGGGAGCACGTCTTGCAGTAATCATGTGCGTCTTTAAAGAGTTATGGCCAGTAGAAACCACACTGCAAGATCTTTTAGGCTATCTTTCTAAGGCCATGCCCACCACATGCTTGATCGTGGCAAAATGACAGCACGCTCTTAAATTCATTGTCGGGGACACACCGACGAATAATTTGGTCGGGACAGTATTTGAATAGATAAGGTTCATCCCAGTAAAAATGTTTTACCTGGGATAGGAATCGGAGTCTGTCCTGATTCGACCATTCATTTGGTATAAGTCCGTTGGCCAAATAATTCACAATATCTGTGAACCAAGGTTCGCATGATACAATCAAGAGCTGCTCATCCGGAAAAACGTCTTTTATAGGAAATTGAAGCGCCGGCGAAGAAGGGAGGCGTGAAAGATGGTCGGCCACTACGTTTTCGCATCCTATTTTGTCTTTGATGACAAGGTCAAACTCTTGTAGTAAGAGGATCCAACGTATCAGCAGAGATTTAGCGTCTTTCTTCGCAAAAAGATGGTGAAGAGCTGAATGGTCAGTGTATTCGATGACTGGAGAGCCGATTAAATAGGGCCTGAACTTTTCTAATGCAAACACAATAGCTAAGAATTCCTTCTCGGTTGTTGTGTAATTTAATTGGGCCCCGTTCAGGGTTCGGCTAGCCTAATAAATTACATGCGGCATCTTAACGATGTGCTGTTCAAGGACAGCAACAGTGGCAAAATCAGATGCATCGTACATAATCTCAAATGGATGCGTCCAGTCAGGAGACGAAAGAATGGAAGCAGAAGTAAGTGAGTTTTTCAATGACTCGAACGCTTTCATACAGCTCGAGTCGAAATCAAATGTGGTGTCCTTGGCCAACAAAAGAGTCAAGGGTCTAGCAATCATGCTAAAGTCCTTGATGAACCGTCTATAGAAACCGGCATGGCCAAGGAAAGCTCGAATGTCTCCGACGCATTTGGGAGGAGGGAGATTGGAAATGACTTCAATCTTCGCTTTATCTACCTCAATGCCATTTTGCGAGATGATATGTCCTAAGACAATACCTTTACGCACCATGAAGTGGCACTTTTCCCAATTTAAAGTAAGGTTCTTATCCTTACACTGGGTAAGGACTGCGTCTAGATGTAGCAAACACTCATCAAAGGAGTCGCCGAAAATAGAGAAATCATCCATGAAGATCTCCAAGAATTTTTCTACCATGTTTGAAAAAATACCCATCATACACCGCTGGAAGGTAGCGGGTGCATTGTATAACCCAAAGGGCATGCAACGGTAAGCAAACGTACCGAAAGAAAAGTGAATGTTGTCTTGTCTTGGTCTTTTTCGGCGATGGGAATTTGGTTATAGCCGGAGTAGCCATCCAAAAAGCAATAGTATTCATGCCCAGCCAATCGTTCTAGCATTTGGTCAATGAAAGGTAATGGAAAGTGGTCTTTCCGTGTCGCGGCGTTGAGTTTTCTATAATCGATGCATACTCGCCACACAGTTTGGGTGCGAGTAGGTATTAACTCATTCGCCTCATTAGTTATGACCGTTATGCCCGATTTTTTTGGGACAACGTGAATGGGGCTAACCCACTGGTTATCAGAGATATGGTAAATGATACCACTATCAAGACATTTTACGATCTCTTTTTTAACAGCCTCCTTCATGACTGGGTTGAGTCGTCTCTGTGGATCCCTTGCTGGCTTGGCATCATCCATCATATGAATATAATGTTCAACTATTAGGGGACTAATCCCCTCGATGTCCGCCATAGTCCAGCAAAAAGCTTGTCGATTGCTTTGCAAGACCGTCAAAAGGGCTTTCTCTTGCTCTGGGGCTAGAGAAGCCGAGATGATAACAGGAAGGGTCTTATTCTCACCTAAGTAAGCGTATTTAAGGTGAGACGGCAATAGCTTGAGTTTGAGTGTTGGAGGTGAAACAATTGAAGGTAAAATCGGTGAAATTGTCTCAAACTCAAAAGATTCCAACAGAGGTTCAAAACGAGTGTAAGCAACCGAGTCGGATGGTTCAGCTAACTTATCCGAAAATTCAAAGGATTCAAACTCGGGTGGTGATTGGTCGAGATCGTTTGCGAAAGTGAAACACTCGTAGTCATTATCGGGCGTGAAAGAAGTATCAGGTTCAAGGAGGAACGCACTAGTGGCGTTAAGATTGCTGTGATCGAACAAAAATTTCTCGAGCTCACAGTCTTCCTGGGTGATCTCTTGGATCGAGTAAACATCAAGTATATTAGCATCAAGTTCGGAGGGCTGATTCCCTAACTTAAAAATGTTGAGTTCAATTGTCATGTTTCCAAAATATAGGTTCATCGAACCATTTCGACAATTGATCACAGCATTCGAAGTCACAAGGAATGGTCAACCGAGTATCACCGGAATATGATTTCGGGGGTTAGCCATAGGCTGTGTATCTAAAACAATGAAATCAACGGGAAAATGAAGTCCCCTACTTTGATCAACACATCCTTTAGCTCACCCTTAGGATGGGTGATGGATCGGTCGGCCATTTAGAGAGTACAATGTGTAGGTTTCAGCTCTCCAACGCCTAGCTACTCATATACCGAATAGGGAAGCAGGTTAACACTGGCACCAAGATCCAAAAGTGCGCGGTTGATGTTCTTATCCCCAATAGTTATTGAAATCATAGGACAGCCAGGGTCCTTTCGTTTTTGAGGTAAAGGTTGGGTAAGAGTATCACTCACGGCACTAGCTAAGAAAACTTTCTTGGGTACCTGAGATTTCCTCTTCTTAGTGCACAAGTCCTTCAAGATTTTTTCGTAAGAAGGGACTTGTTGGATTGCATCCAAGAGGTGAATGTTCATGCTAACCTGTTTAAACAACTCCACAATCTTCTCCATTTGTGGATTTTGTTTATTGGATCTCAACCGGTTTGGAAATGGAACATTTTGAAAATTGGTTGAGTCCAATGCTTGTGGAGGAGACTGCAGAGTTGGAGCGGATCCCAGTGTTGGTGTTTTCGTGGAGTGAGATGTGGGTCCGTTCGGAGCAGCAGAAGAAGTGGAGCATTGTGAAGAATAGAGAACAGGCTCTGAAGACGAAGAAGAAGAAGAAGCGGCCTGGGTGTCATCATCAGTGCCAACATTGTTGTGCAACATCCTTCCAGATCTCAATGTAGTCACGGCACTCACATTATGGTTTTGTTGTTCAAGAGCAACATGTGCATTTTGTGGGTGACCAGGATTTAGGAGTGGTTGAGATGGAAGCTTCCCCTTCTCTCGCTCGCTTAAAGCTGCATTCAGTTGTGCAATCTGGGCTTCGATGGTTTTGATACTTTGCCCGTGTGAAGCAGTGTGTTGCACCAAAGACTGAATGGAAGATTGGATGTTGGCTGAGAATTGAGTTGATTGTTTTAAAAACGCCTCCAGACTTCGTTCTAACGAGGAAACCTTATCGTTATTTGCTGGAACAAAATTGTTTTGAGGAAATGAGTTGTTGGGTGCAAAAGTGTTCGTCTGATTTTGGTAAGGTTGGGGTTGAAAAGGTTGCTGATATTGAGTTTGTTGAGGAGCTTTTTATTGAGGAGGAGGCCTCTGGAAGTTGTTGTTGCCTTGGAATTGTTGTTGATTTTGATTCCAGGAAAAATTAGGGTGGTTCCTCCAACCAGGATTGTAAGTGGAAGAGTATGGATCATTTTTTTGTCTCTACTGAAAGGCAACATTGACTTGATCCTATCCTTGAGCAGGTGGGTTGTAAGGACACTCTTCGGTCAAATGGGATGGATCCTAACAACAAGCGCATATAGTGTGAGGGGGTAAAGCAGGGGCAGGAGAAGGCGATGGGAATTTTCTCTCAATTGCTTCTAGTTTTCGTGTAATTGCTGCCATTCGGCTTTCATTGCAATTGACATATCAAGTTGATGAACTCCTGCCCTAGATGGACCAGAAGAAGTAGATGAAGTGGACGAAGTGGTCGGTTTAGTGCTCTCTAACTGAAGTGTTTGTTCAGCAAGATCGTCGAGAAATTGCCAAGTTTCCTCGTCAGATTTGGATAGGAAGTGGCCTTGACAAATGGTTTCCAGCAACTGCTTAGTTGATGGGTTCAGTCCTTCGTATAAAGTTTGCAGAGTTGCCATCTCTCAATACCGTGATGAGGGCACTGAACAAAAAGGTCTTTGTATCATTCGAAACACTTCCAAAAAGGTTTGGAAGGAAGCTGGGAAAATTGGTTAATTTCATTTCGTATTCTCACGGTCTTGTGATTTGGGTAAAACTTTTTAAGAAACCCTTTAACAAACTCTTCCCAACTGTTTATGGAATGTGATGCCGTACTATACAGCCACTTTTCAGCTAGGTCACATAATGTGAAAGGAATGACTCGTAGCCTTATAGCATCATCGGAAGTTGGATTGTCTTCATCATTGCACAGACGTTCTGGAATTTGTTGATGAAGATATAGGCATCTTCAGATTCCAGTCCGTGAAATTTAGGCAACATGTTGATGAAGTGGGTCTTAATTTCGAAATTGTCCCTATTTGCCGGCGGTAGTGAAAGACAGGTAGGAAGTGCGGAGCGGGTAGGATAGAAATGATCCTGGAGTGCGATTCGCTGTAGCGCTTCAACAGGAGGTTGTTGCGGATTATTCGCACCCATTTGAGGTGGAATCAGTCCCGAGGTAGGTAAAGGGTTGTTAGGATTGAACCCTGACATCTCAGAAGAAGATGAAGATGAAGATGAAGATGAAGATGAACAGAATTCCGGTCAACGTTGAAGTTGGCCGGCAAAGGTAAGGACGAAAAAGGAGTGGAGGGAGTTTCGACTTCGGAGTCGATCGCGTAGTCGGTAACGACTAACGAAACACGGACTAAATAGGGACTAGTGTCCCGAGTCCAACCGGACATACACTGAACGAGTTTTAGTGTAGTCAAAACGTAGAATGTGAGGGTAAGAAAACGTCAATGGGGAAATGTGGATGAAAGGTGGGTGAAATGAGATTCTAGCGACAAAGGGCAAGTTTTTATAAAAAAATTTGTTTGATGGTTTTTTTATAAGGATTTTTGCAAAAATTTGTACGGAACTACAACACAATTTCAAACAACCACAATTTAAACATGCACAATCAAACCTAGAGCTAGGGTCTCCTAAGTCAACTAGACTGCTCCTAACTGTTCTAAAGCGACAAGTTGTGAGATATCCCTCAAATTGCCTCTTCTCCGCCAATTGCGGACATGTAAGCACAAATGAAGAAAGGAGGGTTCCGCTCACGAATCATGTGAGACGGGACTTTTAAAGTTACCTTTCTCACTTGTCTAGCCTAGGAACCAGAAAATCAGGTTTAGATAAACGACTGAATGCCCACAACCTTGCTTTGTCCTAATGAGCGCGACAGTCCTTAATTGGCTGAGTCTAGATATTTTTTAATTAACTCAAGGGTGATGCATATGCTTTTAGTGATTTCTGGGGTCTGAGGAAGGGTAATGAAATCCCCACCCAATCTTAATTAGTGTTAGAGCCCCTTAGATTCCGTTTAAAATATGCAAAGCAGTAACACACCAAAATCTAAAACACTTGCAAAAATTTTTCTTTTTATTTGCGGCGCAAAGAATCCTGCATAAAATGATTTATTGGATAGGAGAAAGATTCTGTGCAAAGAAACCTGCAAGAATTTTTTTCCAGTGGAGCTTAGGGGGTGGAAGAGAAGAAAAAAGATACTTACAGAGATTTTCAGTTGGTGACGTCAACTTTTGACCGCGGTTCCGCGATCAAATGCCTACTTCTGCCGCGGTTCCGTGGTGGATCAGTAGGTTCAGATCTTCAAAAAATTTCTCTGTGCTGATTTTGTTCTGCTCTGTCTGTTCAGATCCTCTGTTTCTGGATATGTTCACTGAGCTTGCTCCAGATCTGAATCAGTCAGTCTTCCTTTCTTGCATAATTCGCACAAAAACCAATAAAAAATAATAAGATGATTTTTTTATGTTTTATATTTTTTATTTTTTATATTTTTTTTATTTAATTAACCCGAAATTACAAAAAGAAATAAACTACTGTTTCCCCGGCAACGGCGCCATTTGATTGATGAGAGGTTTTCTGTATTCCTTAAATTTAAATTTACCGCAATTAAGACGGTGTCGCTTGATAGCTAACCGGTTGAGTACGAGTCGATCCACAGGGAAATGATGTCCTTTTCTTTAAGTTCTAACGAGTGAAGTCCTAACTTTGGTAGGTTTTGTTTCAGGATCTAAGAATGAGAATAAATTGATATAAAGGTTTGCTAGGGTTAGGATTAGGTTAGTTCGAAATAGGGATTCTTCTCACTTCATTCAATGCCCTAGTTAAGAATATAGGTGTTAGGGTAATAGTCAACAACGGGGATTAGCACGACTAGGAAGAAACTCAGTTTCTTCCTTTTGGTCCTTATCCGTCCGTTCTTGGCTCTTAGCCCTAACCTCCAGTTAATTCAATCACAACCGGTCTAACTAGGGAATCACCACTATCATGTAGAATAGGGTGCCGTAGTGAGCGGATTATGGTTGATTTAAAAAGAGTCCTTTAATTAAAATTATTTGCGCAAAAAAGGGAGGGAGAGAGATTTCCTTCTCTCAAACCTTCCCTCTCCTATCCCTAACAAGTGAGGAATTACCCACTCATTAGGAAGATAACAATAAAATTCATTTTTTTATTTTAATAGATGAACTAAATTGCAGATAATAAAAGAACAGATAAAAAGTTGCAGGAATTAAAATTCAGATAAAAAGACTGCGAGATAAAAAATAAAACTTACTTTACTGATGGCCTCTCAACAATGCATTACAATTGAAATTAAAATTTAGATCTAAGAATTAAAAAGAGGCATAAAATCTAAAGAGAGGCATGCCTAATTTGGCTTTGAACCCTCCTATTTATAGATAGGAAAAAAACCCCAGGTTACATTCTAATCCACACATGAATTTACAAAACTACCCTAAGAAAGCCGGGTCAAAGCACCGACACCCACCGACCCGTGCATAGTATGGCCGTGGAACCGCGGCAGAAAGGCCTGTTTTGCCACGGTTCCGCGGCCATTTGGTGGGATCTTGGGCCCATCTCTTCAGGGTTTCTCTGTGTTGCTTTTATCTTCTATTTTCTTTACTTGGTTTCTCAGAATTTCTTCTATTTCCTTCAAGATTTCCAACAGTGCAGAATGATGTGTACTTTTGCCTTGAGCTTCGTGTTGAAGTCTTGGATCTTGTGCTGCCCTTGTGCTTTGTACATTGAACTGTCTAATGATTTTCCATTTGTTCTTTGAACTGGTAAGCGGCATCATACAGATTCATCTGATGTTGGTCGTAGTCTCACATTTGTAGCGACTTTTCTTGAATTTCACTGTAACGAGTTGAGAACCTGTAAGCTGCAACTATTTAGCAGACATGGATCGAAAGTACCTACTTATATGCAATGTGATTAAGAATGGGCGGTATAAAAATGCAAAAATCTGATATGAACAGGTAGTAGTTCCCAGGTCATATGAGTACAGCTTAGTCCGTCGACTTGACACTGCTACTTAGCCTTGAGTATGTTCCCACTGTACTTTGATTACTACCCTACCACGGCTCAAAGGAGTCGTGCAAATAGATAGTAGTTGGGTGCAGTCCCAAGCACTTGGAGGCAGTGGCGGTTAGATAGGATTTGCCTCTCCTGGTATTGGGGGTTGATATCGCGCTATGTTCGGAAGGCCATTACACAAAGTCCTTGGCCAAGGCAAGCGAGATTTACTGGTAGGTACTCCAATAGTTTCTCAGGGTGTTTTGGGTTATACTCTGACACCACTTATTGCGCTATTAGGGGTCTGACGATTACCGCCCCCTAGGCCCGATATGCAATACTCTTAGACGAACAGACCGGACTGTACGGAGATTTCACATATAGGTTCAGTAGGAGTTCGGATGAGTTAGCTCATCGGCCTTCTTATCGACAAATACCTAGGTAGCCATTACGTGCAGCTAGTACCGCTTGCGGCTTGTGGTTAAACCCACTGCTAGCGTAGTGTCGAGTCTTTAGAGTCTCACATAGAGGGTTTCCATGCACCGGGCAAAAAGTGTATAGGCCGTATGTTTTTATGGCAGGGCTTTGATCACGTACGTGCACTTGTGCGCGTGTGATGATCGGGCGGATAATACTAGTAGGTTTTGGTTTAAGCTAGATTCTATTATTATATTGATGGATTGTTTCGTCTCTTTGTATTCGCGTTCTTCGAAATGCGGATGCGGGTATGTATATACGGATGAGGGGCATTCTCGTAATTATCCGAGAAAGCTTCTAGAAGAAGGTAACCTAATTAGGGTTTTGATTCTTTAATGGATTAAAACAATTAGGTGGAGGAAATGAGGTGTTTACTTGACAAAAGAATAGCACATGGCTCTTGGTAACTCATGGCATGACTCATGCTGTGATCATTACACTAGATATTTTGAATCAAGCATGCTTGATATTTATATTTGGATGCTTGATATTTTATGAAGTGTGGTTATTTTTCACAAGTTATGAGCAAAGTATTTTATTTAGTTAAGCTAGAACACTCTCTCTTCCTCAAGTGACCTTCTTCTTCCTCTAAACCCTAATCCTTTCATGTGTTGAGAATCCTAGGGTTCCAAGAGACAAATCACTCCATATTCTCACTCTACACAATCTAGGCCTTTTAGTTTAGCGAAATAGAAATCATAGTTATCTCAGATTCGAGATAGGAGCTCGGACTATAGACTCTCGGGTGGATCGTCTTTTACTCGAGGAGGCCATCGAGGATGCTGAGATCTATTCCGATCCTTGGAGCTGACGACGAGGTGGAGGACAACGATGAAGACATGAAGGACTTTGTCTCGTGAGGTATAACTTCTATCCGATTAGTTAAACCTCATAATAATTTTTTAGCTACGGTTTAGCATCGATCCTGGAGTTCAAGTCAGTGTTGTGAGATTTGAAAAATTGTTTTCTACAAATTCCGCCTCCCCGCGAACCTGCGGGGTACGCGATATCGACTTACAGTGGAATCAGAGCCTACTAAACTATAGCTAACAGCTTAGACGAAGTGTAAAACTATGAAACCGAAACAACTCCGAAACATCAAAATCTAAATCCACGTTTCTGTCAAATTTTTCCGAGCCTCTAAATTTTTTTAAACAATTGCAGAGTGCTATACTTCTTGTAAGATGAACACACACAAAAAACGAGGCTCTTTCACCTATTTTGGACCGGCCACATTAGCAAAAAAACGGGTGTCACCTTTTTATTTGTGTTGAAATGCTTTGAATTTTGGTCTGTGTTCTAGTTGCTTGGATCTAAGGTCTCAGGTGTTATTTGTTTTTGCCAATTTTGGATATACTGTTATCTTTTTACTGTGGCAATACGGAGTGTTTCGAAGTCGTAGTTTTAACGTCGTTTCAAGTTTTAAGTTGTGATATATGTGTTTGGAAACGTCGACTAATTGCTATACGTCGATTAGTAGGGGTTGCACATATCTGTGTTGCTGTTCTTGTTGGTTTGTGTATATGAACTTTATTGGATCGTCGTGGATGAATAGACGGAGGATGTGAGATGAGGGTTTTTCATTCTTTCATTCAATGTAAATATGTAAAGTGATATAATATTATTTTGTGGGGCACATCCGGGTTGAGGTTGTAGGCACCGTTGTATTATTTCTTTTACTGTTTTATGCTCCTAGGATAGACCCAAGATGGGGTGCAAAAACTACCGGGTACTTTGAAGTGCCGAGTGGCCTACTCACTTTGATGAGGGAGGTTGCTTCACTTTGGATATTTGACGGGTAGTTTGCTACACCCGTAGGGGTCTGAGGTGGGGTTTGGCTATTCATCACGACTGGGGAATTCGTCTTTCTTTACAGGCTTAAACGAAATGCGGAATTCATAGTATATCCAACATGTTCATCTGTGATCTGGAATGCCTATTATTGCGTCAGACGAATGTTTATTATATATAAGTTATATAGTAGACGTTACTTATGTTTTGCATCCGCGCTAGTCCAGCCCCCGCTCTGGCGTTAGTTAAGTAACTTAACGGTGTTAGACAGGGCCCAGTGGCGAATATGGATGGCATAAGTGGACGTGGTATTTTCATCTTTTTCTGTGATGATAAGTGTAAATGATGGGACTGCATTATTAATGCAAAGCAAATAAACTAAAGTTGAATCGTTGGAAAAAATTTCGAAACCACTCGGTTTTTTCAAAACAGGAGACTTTTAAATGCAGCGCTTAAACCACTCCTTTTAAAAGCTATCAGGTTTCGTCGATTATATCAAGTTCAGTACGTTTATGGTTTTGCCAAAACCATTCATAGCCCTTCGCCATTTCAGTTGAATATTCAGTAGTATTCAAGCCATATATTTTGACCTTCACCAAGGCATAGTGTTTGGTAGCTGCTGGATATTCATCTGTAGCATAGATAGATGCGTTAGTTTTAGACAGTCGTACTACTATTTTGGCTTTCGTCAAGAGTATGTACGGATGGGTTCAAATTAACCTGGACAATGACCGGTAGAAGTTGACATGTGACTTATAATATGTTGGCCCTCGTCAAGGTCATAAGAGCATGGGGCAAAAATCCACATCGGGAGTTTCTAAGGAAACTGAAACTTGCTAGTGCTGCATACCATTTGGAGTGTGATAATGTTGGTAGGATTCCTTCAGGATTATCACACAATGATATTTGGATCCCGATTCTACTGTGAGTATATGCTTCTTCTCGGGAGATTTTTCACATAATGATCAATACTATAAACCAAGTAGGTGTCTAATACAGTATTAGTGGGGCTACGCCTTCGGGGGAAAGAGGTTATTTAATTAAGGAATTTCGTGAAAGCGTCGTAAAACCTCCCTTGAAGTACCAATACTAGCCTTGCTGAAAGGTTAAGCAAGTATTGTACGGTAAGATTAATCCTGACTAATTCCTCTTTTATGGTTTGAGGAAAGATTCGAGAAACAGTGGGAGCCATCCTGTTTAGATAAATTAAAAACCAATCTAAACTTGCAAGAGCATCATGCTAAGTGTTTTCTTCTCTCTCTCCTAATTGTAGCAACCAAGTGACCAGATTAGGTTACAGTTAGATAATAAAATGACTGAGTTATATTATATTACCTGGCAAAGGTTTGTTGTTCAGTTGATAAAACTGCACATTTAATATGACATTTTTCCTACTATTTCTATATAATAAAAGGTGTTTATTATAATATATGATACATATAAGGGTTCATCTGTAAAAATAATATTTTCATGTGTTTATATATTATAATTAACATTTTGTAGGAAAAAGTAAGCATATAATATCCATGTGACATTTGGCCCATTTAAATATGCTTACCATATTATACCTTTGACCAATACTTAATGGTTAAGTTAATATCTCAATAAAACAAACGCTACTAAATATTTATTGTTGAGTTATTGTGCAGAATTTATAGGGCTGAAATCAAGAAAATCAAAGTTGGTAAAACAAACTTGCCTAATTAAGAAATTAAACTAAAGAAAAGGCTCGCAGTGACGAAGAGAAGATTTTCAGTTTCCAAAGATGTTAAAAGATCACTACGTGTCAGATAAACAAAGCCCTAGAGAAACAAAATCAAGATCACACCATAAGGCCGCGGATCTGCGGCCAAACCCACCTATTGGCCGCGGATCCGCCGGGTATTGGACTATTTGGGAGTTAGGATTTTTCTGTTTGGATCATAACTACTGGTTTCCAAATTAGGAAGCTAGGGTTCTGGTTCTGAGACTATAAATAAGGACCGAGAGCCTCTTGGAAAATCCATCAAGCTGAAGAGATCACGAAGTCCACGACAGGCTCACGCATCCAGGCTGATCATCAACTGTTCATCTATCTCCTTAGAAAAGATCGAGAAGCAAACTAGCATTTTGTAATCATTTTCTAAGGGAACAAAGTGTACTTGATTTTTTTGATTAATAAAGATAGTTTTATTCTATTGCATTTTATTTTCTTCATGATTTCTATCTCTTCTTCTCCCAACATGCGCGAGTAATTCTTCGCTTGTTAGGGTTCATGGGATTAGAGTAGGTTAATGGATGATGAAGATCCTTAAACTCTTTTTAAGTCCTATAAAATTTATAAACTTTATCAAAAGAAAAGTTAACATCCTAATCGGGCGCGCTATCAATTTTGTTAGTCTTGACAGCGATTAGAGATTAGATTAACAATTGTCTTAGTAAAGGCTAGATATGAACGGAGTTCCATGTTGAGATAGGGGTTAAGAGTGGGAACCCTTTTCCCTCCAGAAACCCTAATCTACATGCATCACTGTCGTTCTAGTTTTAAATCTATTAAAGGATAAAAAGAGTAATCTTTAATTAATCATCCATAACTACTAAATCCCAATGAACCCTACAAGCCCCTTTTAATATTAAACTTACCTCCGTAGTTAATCTAGATCTATATTTTGCATCCGTGTTTAACGTAGATCTAGATCCTACAACCATTCGTCACCATTCTTTATTCTTCCTCTCTTTTTCAACACGCCTAAAGTAAGAATGAAAGGTTCCACGTTTCCCTGAGGACGACCCGTACTCACCTCGGTCTAGCTACGCGCCACACCGTTCTGATTGCGGTTATTCTACAAACACAACACAAAAATAGATCAATCAAATGGCGCCGTTGCCGGGGATACGTGCGTAATTTTTTATTCTTACTATTTGTGTTGAATTCTTATTCGATCATTATCATAAACAAAACAAAACTACAAATTGTATATTTAACGATTATTGTATGAATTTTGCGAGGGGATCTGGAGTCTCAGACTTGAGGAAATAGAGAGCCAGATACATTCATCAAGATCCAGAGGAGCACAGGAGGCCACATAGCAAAAATCATCAAAAGATTCCCTCAAATCACGGCGGAAGCGCGACAGAAAGGCTATTTTAGTGGCGGATCCGTGGCTTAAGTGAGGAATTGGGGTTCCAAACTTCTCTGGTGAAATTTTCAACTCATTCTCTCTCCTCTGAAATCCAATAAAATATCTTTTCTGCAGGATTCTTTGCAAAATATCGCCGCTCAAAATTTTTTTGCAAAATTTTGTTATTGCTTTGTTATTTCATATTTTAATACAAATTTTAAGGGGCAAGACCAAAATTCAGATTAGTTGTGGATTTCATCACCCTTCCTAAGCCCCACAAATCACAAAACGAGCATCCGCATCAACCATACATTAATTTAAAAAATATCAAGACAAGACTCTAAAGATTGTCGCGCTCAATAAAGACAAAGGAAGGTCGTGGGTAATTTATCGCTTATCCGCATTACTTTTGTCGTGCCTAGGCAAGTGTGTCTAAGGCAAGTGGTTACTTAATTAGGCCCGCTATTTTCGGTAATTCGTATAGAAGATACCGCCCACTTACCTGGCACTTACCTGGCCACAAGAGTAGTAAAGAGGTGGTAGAGGATTGATCCTGCGACTTGTCCTTTGGAAGTCTAGGAGCGGTCTAGAGACTTGACCTAGGTAACCGTAGTTCTAGGGTTGTTTGTGCATTTTTGTGTGATTTGTCTTAAGTCCCACTTTTTCAAAACAAAGCAATTTTAAATCACACACACGCTGCCACTTGCGCTAAACACGCTTAGTGCATGCTTGGCTGGACACGGGATTCTAGTGCCCGTCTTGTCCGTGTTCCTGCTATCGACTTTGAAGTCGGTGCTTCTTCATCTTCTTTTCCCCCACCACCTACCACATCGACCGAGATGGACGGTACTCCATCAAATTATAATACCACGCTGCCACCACCCGTAGGTGAGCAGAATCCACCGCGCATCTCTCTCCAAGAGAGATGCTATCCTATCCTTGGTCCACTTCCCACTTGCTTATCTATTCCACCAGCCAACGGGGATAATTTTGAAATTAAACCCCACTACATTAATCTGTTGCCCAAATTTCATGGGCTTGAGTCTGAAGACGCGTACGTTTTTATCACTAAATTCGAAAACGTATGCGCAATGATGGGTACGTCACAACTGTCTGTGGATGCTATGCGCTTGCGTCTTCTCCCATTCACTTTGTGCGACTTGGCAGAAAAATGGCTTTATAATACTGCCGCACACTCTATTGCCAATTGGGATGAATTCGTGATAGCATTCCTTAAGAAATTTTACCCAAATCATAAGACCGCCCATGTTAGGAGCGAGATCAACCAGTTCACCCAGCTTCCCAATGAACCATTTTGGATGTGCTTTGAACGTTTCAAGGATCTGCTTGTCCAATGTCCTCATTATAGAATACAAAGATGGGATTTGTGCCGAATTATATAGGAGGGCATTAATCCAGCGACAAAACAGATGCTTAAAATAATGTGTCAATGCAATTTCATGTTTAAAGATGATGGTGAAGCTTGGAAATATCTGGAAGACCTCGCTGAAAATACTTTGCAGTGGGAAAGCGTAAGACCACCTTCATTTAGGGGAGGCATTCACCAGCTCGATGTTTCCATCGCAGTATAAGCCGAAATGGCAACGATACAGAAGAAACTCGACGCTATTGAGAACAAATTATCACCAGTCTCCCTAAATCGGGTAACGCTTCCCAAGACCGTGTGTAGTTGCTGTTCAGATCCTTCACACTTGACGGAAGAATGTCCTATGAATGCACCATTTCAAGTTCACGAGCAAACTAATGCTGCTTTTCAGCAGCGACCTAGAAACGATCCTTATTCTTCCACGTACAATCAAGGATGGAGGAATCATCCTAACTTTGCTTGGAACCAAAACCAACCCCAAAATCAAAACCAGTTCCAAAGCAATTATCAAAGACCTCCTCCACAGCAACCACAACCACAAAGTCAGCACCCCTTTCAGTCACAAAATTTTCAAAATCCGGCAAACACTTCCGCACTGCAACTGGCCGGTACTGATAACTCTTCACTCGCACAAACTTTGGATTTGTTTATGAAACATTCCATTCAAATGTCTGATATGAAGTCTTCTATTGATACCATAAAGAAAGATTCCGCCTCCCACGGTGAGAGTATTAAATCAATAGAAAACTAAATTGCACACTTGAACGCCGCTATGAGTGCGAGAGAGAAAGGGAAACTCCCATCTCAACCCCTACCGAATCCTGGCCACTCACAAAATCATAATGTGAATTCTGTTACTACGTTGAGATTGGGAAAAGTGCTGAATAACCGAGTGGGTGAGCAATTTGATGATGTTAGTGATACCTATGATACCCCGGCTTCTACTTCTTCCCCTAATTCGTCTAGTCTCCCACCTTCATCCGAGCCTATTCTCCATTTTCCCCAAGGCTCGAACACTTCGCCCAATCTATCTAAGACGATTCCCACTCCAATTTTAGGATCGAATCCGTCCCCACAATCTTCTCCACAAATGTTGGACCCAAAACTTATTGATCAAGCTCCATTTCCAAACAGAGTAAGGGTCAACAGACCTAACCCATAAATGGCGAAGATTGTGGAAATGTTTAAGCAAGTTAACATAAATATTCCTCTCCTAGATGCTATTCAACAAGTCCCATCTTATGCAAGAATCCTTAAAGACTTGTGCACTAGGAAGAGAAAAACTCAAGTGCCTAAAAAAGTTTTCATGACGAGTAATGTTAGCACAGCTTTTACCCAGCAAATACCAAAGAAACGTAAGGACCCTGGCTGTCCTACCATCTCTATTTCTATTGGGGGTAAAAATATTAATCGTGCTTTACTCGACCTTGGCGCTAGCATTAACTTGCTTCCTTATTCAGTATACGAGCAGTTAGGGATTAGAGAGTTGAAACCCGCACATTGTACTCTCCAGATGGCAGACCGATCAATCACCAAACCTAGGGGTAAACTAGAGGATGTGTTAATTGAATTCGGGGAATTCATATTTCCTGTGGACTTTATTATTTTAGATACACATCCTGTGGCAAACCCACGCAATCAAATCCCGGTGATACTCGGTCGACCCTTCCTAGCAACTTCTAAAGCTGTAATTAATTGTCGTAACAGTTCTATGAACTTGTCCTTTGGGAAGATGACAATTGAGCTTAATTTTTACAAGCTAGGAAGTCAACCATCTGAACCTTCTGCTCATTTGCTTGATGTTTGTTCCATCCACGAGATAGCTCCCAAAAGCTGCATGGATGAGGAACTTTGCTTTGATGATCTCGACAACACAAGTGAGACATCGTTTGATCTTGCATAACTTCATAGTGAGGATATGTTCGATGAGTCCACCCCTAAGTTTGAATCCGTTGACTCATCGCAAAAGTCAGTAGCACTTTCCGAGTCAATATCCTATGCAAGTTTTTAACCTCTTAGGGAGTCCGAATATCATTCCCTTACCCCACCTTCTATTGTCTCTCCGCCAATACTTGATCTCAAACCACTACCTTCTCATCTTAAATATGCATATTTAGGTGAGAATGAGACTCTGCCCATAATTATATCCGCTTCTCTAGCCATAGAGCAAGAGAACGCGCTTTTGGCAGTGTTGAGATCAAATCGGCAAGCATTTGGTTGGACTATGGCTGACATCAAAGGGATTAGTCCCTTAATTATTGAACATTATATACATCTGATGGATGAAGCCAAACCAAGCCGAGACCCACAAAGACGGTTAAATCCCGTTATGAAGGAGGCGGTAAAGAAAGAAATCGTCAAGTGCCTTGATAGTGGTATAATTTACCCTATATCTGATAGCCAATGGGTAAATCCTATTCATGTGGTCCCTAAAAAGTCTAGCATCATGGTCATAACTAATGAGGCTAATGAGTTAATCCAAACACGCACCCAAACTGGGTGGCGCGTATGTATTGATTACAGAAAACTCAATGCCGCGATGAGGAAAGATCACTTCGCTCTACCTTTCATTGACCAGATGTTAGAGCGATTACCTGGACACGAATACTATTGTTTCTTGGACGGATACTCTGGCTATAACCAGGTCCCCATCACCGAAAATGATCAAGATAAAACCACATTTACTTGTCCTTTCGGTACTTTTGCTTATAGACGCATGCCCTTTGGGTTATGCAATGCTCCCGCTACATTTCAGCGGTGTATGATGGGGATATTCTCAGATATGGTGGAGAATTTCTGGAACTTTTTATGGACAATTTCTCCATTTTTGGGGACTCCTTTGAGGAATGCCTTCGTAATCTTGACGCGGTTCTTACCCGCTGTAAGGATAAGAACATAACTTTGAATTAGGAAAAATGCCATTTTATGGTCCAAGAAGGTATTGTCCTTGGACATATAATTTCATGAAAAGGCATTGAGGTTGACTGAGCTAAAATTGATATCATCCATAACTTCTCTCGTCCCAAATGCGTCAAAGATATACGATCCTTCCTTGGTTATGCAGGATTTTATAGGAGATTTATTAAGGACTTTAGCAAAATTGCTAGACCCTTAACCCTTCAATTGGCCAAGGATACTACGTTTCACTTCGATTCGGATTGTGAGGCTGCTTTTGAATCACTTAAAGGATCGCTCACTACAGCCCCCGTTCTATCATCTCCGGATTGGAACCACCCGTTCGAGCTTATGTGTGATGCATCAGATTTTGCTATTTGTGCGGTCTTAGGACAGCACATTGATAAGATGCCACATGTAATTTACTATACAAGTAGAACCTTGAATGATGCACAAATAAATTACACAACTACCGAGAAAGAACTTTTGGCAGTTGTATTTGCATTGGAAAAATTCAGGCCCTACTTGATTGGCTCGCCAATAGTGGTTTTCACTGATCACTTCGCCCTACGACACCTTTTATCGAAGAATGATGCTAAGGCCAGGCTAATACGTTGGATCCTATTGTTACAAGAATTTGATCTTGTCATCCGAGACAAGAGTGGATGTGAAAACGTTGTAGCCGACCATCTTTCATACATCACTTCTTCACCAACTTTGACCGTGCCAATAAATGACTCATTTCCTGACGAACAGCTCTTAACTGTATCCTACGAACCTTGGTTCGTGGATATTGTGAACTATCTTGCGACGGGACTTATTCCTAGCAATTGGTCGAAACAAGACAAACTTCGATTTCTATCCCAAGTAAAATACTTTTACTGGGATGAACCTTATCTGTTTAAGTATTGTTCCGATCAAATCATTTGTAGGTGTGTCCCTGACGATGAATTCAAGTGTGTGTTATCATTTTGTCATGATCAGGCATGCGGCTGTCATTTTGGTCCTCGAAAAACGGCGAAGAAAGTTTTGCAATGCGGCTTTTATTGGCCGACATTATTTAAAGATGCATATGAACATTGGAAAACTTGTCCGCGGTGTCAGCACTTAGGTCGGATTTCATGAAGAAACAAGATGCCGCTCCAACCTATATTGGTTGTGGAAATATTCGATGTTTGGGGTATTGATTTCATGGGCCCTTTTCCTAATTCTTTTGGGAATTTATATATCTTGTTAGCGGTTAATTACGTCTCGAAATAGGTGGAAGCAATACCGTTTCGCACTAATGACAACAAAGTTGTCATTAAGTTCTTTAAAGAAAATATCTTTTCGCGATTCGGATACCCTCGCGCTATAATTAGCGACAACGGGACACATTTCTGTAATCGGTCTTTCGAGACCTTGATGCGGAAATATTCAATCATTCACAAACTTTCGACGCCCTATCATCCACAAACAAGCGGGCAAGCTGAGATCACAAATAGGCAGATCAAACAAATCTTGGAGAAGACGGTTTCTAAAAACCGTAAAGATTGGTCAACCAAATTGACGGATGCTCTTTGGGCATTTCGCACCGCTTATAAGACCGATCTTGGTATGTCTCCATACCGCCTTGTGTTTAGGAAGGCATGCCACCTTCCTGTCGAGATCGAACATAAAGCAATGTGGGCTATTAAAGATCTTAACTTCGATTTTGATCAAGCGAGCAGCTATCGGAAGCTACAATTGAATGAGCTAAGCGAACTCCGCGATGAAACTTACGATAATGTGGTAATAGTAAAGAACCGGACTAAACTATTCCACGATAAAAACCTTTTTAGAAAAACTTTCACATCGGGGCAACAAGTCCTTCTTTACAATTCCCGTCTCCATCTTCATCCGGGTAAGCTTAAATCTCGTTGGAAAGGACATTTTTTGGTGCAGTATGTACACCCGCACGGGGCAGTAGAAGTTGAAAATTTGAAAAACGGTTCAATTTTTAAAGTAAATGGGCATAGATTAAAACCGTATTTCTCTGCTGACCCAGCGGAGGAGCTCCTGTTTTTACAGGAGCCGCTTTATCAGAACTGAATTTCCTCCGCCTCACCTCCATGTTTTGGTAACATTTTCTCATATTAAAAATAGAGGTGAGTGAAAATGGACTTAACCGAATATCTGTGCGTGCCAAAGAAAAAGTTTGGGGGTAGTTTTCATTTAACTATTATTTACCCCTTTTTGTCTCTCCCCAAGTATACAGGTCCATGCTCTCAAAAGACAACATCAGTGAGGATACTGCTGAAAACAGGTTTGGGGGGGGGAGGGGAGATTTGTATTCACTGAATTATCTTTGACACTGGGCATTCAAAATTTTTTTTTTATAAAAAAAGAGTAGAAAGTGAAAAATTATATTTAAAAGATAGGAATAGTTTAAGAAAAATAAGAAAGTTAGATGTTTTCTTAAATGAAACTAGTAATAAGTAGTTATGAGCTGTTGTCCCAAGGGTTAGTAAGATGAAAGAAGTCACTAATCCGACGATAAAAATAAGTCTGAAAAATAGTTTCTATTCTGGAAACCAAACATTAGAATGTTGATACCCTACTATATGCACTTACACACGTCTTGAAGCTCGGGATAGTAGAGGATACCTTGAAATGCTCTTGTCTAAAAACCAAAGTATGAAAGAAATTATAAATGAATAAAATATAAAGCAGTGAAGAAAAATGAACACTGGTTTTGTTATCACCAAGGCAGCAATAAAAAAATATAGCGAGGGTGCTTTATCACCTAGTGCCTTAGACCAACTGGTTTGGGAGCCACTGCTAAGCCTTAGGTGTTGCAAGACGAGGAAAATCACCTAATTAGCAAGAACATGAGTAATCGGTCGGTTAGTACCTCAAGAAATATTAACGGTCTCATGAAAAATGTGTGAGCATATTCCATATAAATATCGATTAAAAAGCACTAAGGCTGATGGACAAGAGTATGATAGCTTGAATTGAATTCTCCGAGTGTAGGGATGTCTTTTACACACACGCAGGGGTATATGATCGATGTTTGGATGAAAGGTAGGAATGAAGAATAAAGACGATGTTTTATTGAGGGATGATGTGATTTCTAACATCTTTTCATGACTATTAAGATAGGGCTCATGACAACTGAAAAGCTAGTGTAGTTGGAAACTTTAAATTTTTAAAGTCTTTCTTTTATAGTTCTTATCTTTATATGTAACTTTCACTATCTCTCTTTTATTATAGGATTTTGTGGGTGTAATCCGCTGAAAACCCTCAGGAGATAACACTCCTCCTACTAGGGACACCTAGGGGTTTAACGGCTTATTGCACGTGCTCAGTGCAATCGTGTTGCCTACGAAAGTGTGCTTAGCTTTCTCCTTTCTTTTTCTCCTTCTCTTGAATAAACCAGTTTGCTCGGGACGATCAAATATAAGTTTGGGGGTATTTGTTCAGTTGATAAAACTGCACATTTAATATGACATTTTCCCTACTATTTCTATATAATAAAAGGTGTTTATTATAATTTATGATACATATGAGGGTTCATCTGTAAAAATACTATTTTCATGTGTTTATATATTATAATTAACATTTTGTAGGAAAAAATATCCATGTGACATTTAGCCCATTTAAATATGCTTACCATATTATACCTTTGACCAATACTTAATGGTTAAGTTAATATCTCAATAAAACAAACGCTACTAAATATTATTTGTTAAGTTATTGTGTAGAATTTCCAGGGCTGAAATCGAGGAAATCAAATTTGGTAAAACAAACCTACCTAATTAAGAAATTAAACTATAGAAATCAAGGCTGGCAGTGACGAAGAGAAGATTTTCAGTTTCCAAAGATGTTAAAAGATTACCACGTGTCAGATAAACAATGCCCCAGAGAAACAAAATCAAGATCACACCATAAGGCCGCGGATCCGCGGCCAAACCCACCTATTGGCCGCGGATCCACCGTGTATTGGACTATTTGGGAGTTGGGATTTTTCTGTTTGGATCTTAACTACTGGTTTCCAAATTATGAAGCTAGGGTTCTGGCTCTGGGACTATAAATATGGACCGAGAGCCTCTTGGAAATCCATCAAGCTGAAGAGATCACGAAGTCCATGACAGGCTCACGCATCAAGGTTGATCATCAACTGTTCATCTACCTCCTTAGAAGAGATCGAGAAGCAAACTAGCATTTTGTAATCATTTTCTAAGGGAACAAAGTGTACTTGATTTTGTTTATTAATAATGATAGTTTTATTTTATTGCATTTTATTTTCTTCATGATTTCTATCTCTTCTTCTCCCAACATGCGCGAGTAATTCTTCGCTTGTTAGGGTTCATGGGATTAAGGTAGGTTAATGGATGATGAAGATCCTTAAACTCTTTTTAAGTTCTATAAAGTTTATAAACTTTATCAAAAGAAAAGTTAACATCCTAATTGGACGCGCTATCAATTTTGTTAGTCTCGACCGCGATTAGAGATTAGATTAACAATTGTTTTAGTAAAGGCTAGATATGAACGGAGTTCCATGTCGAGATAGGGGTTAAGACTGGGAACCCTTTTCCCTCCAGAAACCCTAATCTACATGCATCACTGTCGTTCTAGTTTTAAATCTATTAAAGGATAAAAAGAGTAATCTTTAATTAATCATCTATAAATACTAAATCCCAATGGACCCTACAAGCCCCCTTTTAATATTAAACTTACCTCCGTAGTTAATCTAGATCTATATTTTGCATCTGTGTTTAACGTAGATCTAGATCCTACAACCATTTTTCACCATTCTTTATTCTTCCTCTCTTTTTCAACATGCCTAAAGTAAGAATGAAAGGTTCCACGTTTCCCTGAGGACGACCCGTACTCACCTCGGTCTAGCTACGCACGACACCGTTCTGATTGCTGTTATTCTACAAACACAACACAAAAATAGATCAATCATTTTTCCAGATGTTCATTACCTATGACAAACTGAACCACCACATTACTACTCAAGCCCCTGCCGTCCCAGGTCCATTTTCTACCGTCACGGATGTTGATATCCGTAAGACAAGGGAAAAATACTGTGCGAATGCCAAGTGCCTCGCATTGGCCTCAGTTGATGGTGTATACCAGAGGCAGCTCGAGAAGATGGACTTAGCTTCTATCTTCCTCTATAACAAAGTTTTATATGGAGAGCAATCTCGTATCGCGAGATATGAGATCTCGAAGGAATTGCTTCAAGCGGGGTTGGCTGTCGTGTCATTTGTAGGGGACCACATCCCTACAATGATCAGCTATATTAAAACAGCTCGCGGACCTAGAGACTACGATGGAGAACGAGTCATGTACTGACATAATTTTACAGTCCCTACCTTCCACTTGCGCCCAGAGGAAGAAAGTTATACTTCTAGTTGAGGGCACCCTGAAGGAAATCAGGGAGACACCCGCTCTACTTATTGGGGAATCTTCCTCTTCTGGATCCAAGGCGAAAGCCAATGGTAAGAAGAAGAAGACCACCACAAATCCGATAAGCCATGTCAGTAAGGTAGAAGGAAAGGGTAGGGCAAAAGTTTAGGGGTTAGCATTAGGGAAGGAGGGATGTTCCTATTGTCACGGAAAAGGTCATTGGAAGAAAGAATGTAGGGCTTGGAAAGCCAGAATCCAGGATCCGAAGCATGTTGTGGCTTCGACTTCGGGTGTGTTTGTGATTGAAAACAGTCTGTCAATTAACTCTACTTCCTAGGTAAAAGATACCGGATCAGGATCTCTTATCTGTAATTCTTTACAGGCTTTGAGAAACCGTAGAGTTATCAGGGCAGGTGATATGACTCTCAGGGTAACTAACGGAATGAGCGTGGATGCTGTATCCGTAGGGTATATCATCTAGGATTGACAAGTGGGAAGATAATTATTCTACGTAATTATTTGTGTGTACCTAGTCTAGTTTATAAGCTATGTGGTCTATATCCACCTAAATCAAAGTTTGATTGGGTCAGGTATACTAGAGGATAGAATATACATATTAAATTAAGCTCAGGTTTTCAACGTCCAGAACACACTTAAAAAAAAGTCTCTAGAATTAAATAAGGCATTCTAATGGCATTGTAGATAGGGTCACATCAATGAAACTCGGTTGTTGAAGTTACATAGAGAGAGATATTTGGATCCGTTCGAATATCAGTCTTATGCAACTTGTCAATCTTGTCTCATAGGAAAGATGACAAAGACTCCGTTCACTGGACATGGAGCAAGAGTGAGCATGCTCTTAGGACTCATACATAGCGATGTGTGTAGTCCAGTATCTACAGATGCATGAAATGGTTATTCCTATTTCATTATTTTTACGGATGATTTCTCTAGGTTAGGATATGTCTTCTTGATGAAGTATAAATCCAAGGCTTTTTGAGGTATTCCGAGAATATAAGAATGAAGTGGAAAAACAAACAGGCAAAAGTATCAAGACATTGAGATCTGATCGATGTGGTGAATACTTAATTGCCGAGTTCCTGGGTTACCCAAAAGAGAATGTAATTCTCTCTCAGCTTACTCCTCCATACACACCACAGCACAACAGTGTATCGGAAAGGTGGAACCGAACCCTATTAGATATGGTTTCTTCCATGATGAGTAATGCCGAGTTACTGTGATCCTTCTGAGGTTATGCACTAGAATCAGTTGCATATCTTTTGAATAAGGTTCCTACCAAGACTGTGCCTAACATACCATATCAGATGTGGAGTGGAAAGAAACCTTATCTTCAGTATCTGAAAATATATGGATGTCCAGATTTTGTCAAAAAGTAGTATGCGGATAAGTTCGAGACACGCTCAGTACTGTATAAGTTTGTGGGATACCCAAAGAACTCTAGAGGGTATCTTTTTTCTATTACGTAGAGGAACAAATGATTTTTTGTTTCTCGTCATGCCCACTTTTTAGAAAATCAATTTTTTGAAAAATGAACCAGTGGGAGCGCTATAGAACTGGAAGTAATTCCAGAACCACAAACTATTACTGAAAGTATGGCAGAATAAGAGGTTTCAAAAGAACATGACATCTCTGTGCCAATCCGTAGGACTAGTAGGCAGCATCATCCACCCGAGAGATACTATGGTTTTCTAATAGACGAGGATAGAGAGGATTGCATCATTTACAATGATGAGCCAACCAGCTTCCAGTAAGCCATTCAGAATGGTGACTCGGTAAAATGGCCGGATGCAATGCGGACCGAGATGGAGTCCATGTACACTAACCAAGTATGCACTTTAAACATTGCTCCAGAAGGTGTAAAACCCGTGGACTTCAAATGGATCTTCAGAAACAAGATTGGTGTAGATGGACAGGTTGAAACCTATAAGGCAAGACTTGTTGCAAAAGGTTTTCATCAAAAACCTTGTTTGTACTATGATGAAACCTTTTCTCTAGTGTCTATGCTCAAATCCATTCGGATCTTTCTTGCCACTGCTACCTTCTAAGATTTTGAGATTCGGCAGATGGACGTAGTAACCGCTTTTCTGAATGGACATTTGGAAGATACGTCTATATGGATCAGCCAGAGGGTTTCAATCAGAGTGGGAGCAGCGGGAAAGTGTGCAAGATGCTTAATTCCATTTATGGACTAAAGCAGGTATCGCGGAGTTGGAACATCTGTTTTGATGAGACGGTCAAAGAATTCGACTTTATAAAAAATCCAGATGAACCATGCATTTATAGTAAGATTGTAGCTAGAACTGTGGGATTCCTCGTATAGTACGTGGATGACATTCTCTTATTAGGAAATGACATTCTTATACTACATTCAGTCAAAAGGATTCTTGTCACTAAGGTTCTCCATGAATGACCTGGGTGATGCCAACTACATTCTGGTGATCCAGATCTATCGTGATAGATCAAAGAGGATGGTAGGACTTTCACAGTCAAGATACGTCAACACCATACTGAAAATATTTAGTATGGATGATTGTAAGCGCGGTAGTAAACCGGCTTGTCATGAAATCGCCCTCTCCAAAGGGATGTCTCTCAAGACTGATTTTGAAAGGGCTCGCATCAAATTTATACCCTACGCTTTTGCGGTAGGCTCTATAATTTATGCGATGTTGTGTACTAGACCAGATATTGCTTACGCACTTAGCGTGGTAAGCCGGTATCAGTCAAACCCAGGGGAGAAACACTGGATGCAGTAAAGAACATTCTGAAGTGCCTGAGAAGGACTAAGGAGATGTTCTTGGTGTATGGTGGAAAAGGACCTCCAAATCGAGGTCTTTGCTGACTCCAGCTTCCAGAGTGATAAGAATTACTTCAAGTCCATGTCGGGTTATGACTTTACCCTCAATGGAGGGGCGGTATGTTGGAAGAGCTCCAAGCAGGACACCATTGCACACTCGCCGATGGAAACGACGTTGTTCGCTGTATGAGACGCCGCAAAAGAGGCAGTCTGGATAAGGAAGTTCTTAACTGAACTTCAGGTGGTTCCTTCCATTGTTGGTCCAATACTTTAGTATTGTGACAAGAAACGGCGCTACAGCTTTAGGGAAGGAACCTAGGTCCCATCAGAGATCCAGATATATCTTAAGGCGGTACCACCTGATCAGGAAGATCATTGATCCCCAGGAGATCAAGGTGAAGAGAGTAGATACGGAGAACAACACTGCAGATCCACTCACATAAGCCATCCCTCAGACAGTCTTCGAGATCATCGGTCTGCGATATGCCAGTTTATGGCCTTAGTGCAAGTTGGAGATTGTTAGTGATATATGCCCTAGAGGCCATTATTGTATCATACTGGATTGCATATTACTTAATGGGAGCTTGGGGTATACACGAATATAGTATGAGTCTTGCTCGAAATGGTAGTATGCTACCTGGTTTGTTTCGACCTCAATATGTGCATGTGTTTCTTTTAGCATATACATATGGGTAGAGCCCTTAGGATCTTTGCTTGATTACCAGCGTTGTGATGGCAGTCATACTAATGGGGGCTGGGTAATCTATAAGCACATCCTATACAGGTCCCTAGTCATAGGATTATCGAGATGGGGCATCGATACTCCACTGTAGACTAGTGTATACGCTTCTCATCCCAGCATGGGAAATGGTCTGTCCTACAGCCATTAGTACGTCGTACTGGAGATAGTATGCAGGTGCTCATTAGGTTATGAGTACACAGGACATGATTCGTCGGGAATAGCTGGTGGGTATTATACCTATCGTCGGGTAGCAGTTCCCAGGTGACATGAGTACAGCTTAGTCCATCGACTTGACGCCTCTACTTCGCCTCGTGTGTGTTCCCACTGTACTTCGATTACTACCCTACCACGGCTCAAAGGAGTCATGCAAACAGGTAGTAGTTGGGTGCAACCTCGAAGCACTTGGAGGCAGTGGCGGTTAGATAGGATTTTTCTCTCCCGGTATTGGGGGTTGATATCGCGCTGTGTTTGGAAGGCCATTACACAAAGTCCTTTACCAAGGCAAGCGAGATTTACTGGTAGGTACTCCAGTAGTTTCTTAGGGTGTTTTGGGCTATACCCCGACATGACTTATTGCGCTATTAGGGGTCTGACGATTACCGCTTCCATAGACCCGATATGCGATACTCTTAGACGAAAAGACCATACTGTACGGAGATTGTCACATATAGGCTCAGTAGGATTTCGGATGAGTTAGCTCATCGACCTTCTTCTCGACACATACCTTGATAGCTATTACGTGCAGCAAGTACCGCTTGCAGCTTGTGGTTAAACCCACTGCCAGTGTAGTGTGGAGTCTTTAGAATCCCACATAGAGGGTTTCTCTGTACCAGGAAAAAAGTGTAGAGGCCGTCTGGTTTTATGGCAGGGCTTTGATCACATACGTGAACTTGAGCGCGTGTGATGACCGGGCGGATAATACTAGTAGGCTTTGGATTAAGCCGGATCCTATTATTATATTGATGGATTGTTTTGTCTCTTTGTATTCGTATTCTTCGGAATGCGGATGCGGGTATGTATATATGGCTGAGGGGCATTCTTGTAATTATCCGGGAAAGCTTCTAGAAGATGGTAACCTAATTACAGTTTTGATTCTTTAATGGATTAAAACAATTACGTGGAGGAATTGAGGTGTTTACTTGACAAAAGAATAGCACATGGCTCTTGGTGACTCATGGCATGACTCATGGTGTGATCATTGCACTAGATATTTTGAATAAAGCATGCTTGATATTTATATTTGGATGCTTGATATTTTATGAAGTGTGGTTATTATTCACAAGTTATGAGCCAAGTATTTTCTTTAGTTAAGCTAGAACACTCTCCCTTTCTCAAGTGACCTTCTTCTTCCTCTAAACCCTAATCCTTTCATGTGTTGAGAATCCTAGGGTTCCAAGAGACAAATCACTCCATCTTCTCACTCTACACAATCTAGACCTTCTAGTTTAGCGAACTAGAAGTCGTAGATATCTCAGATTCGAGATAGGAGCTTGGACTATAGACTCTCTGGTGGATCGTCTTTGACTCGAGGAGTCCGTCGAGGTTGCTGCGATCCGTTCCGATCCTTAGAGCTGACGACGAGGTGGAGGATAGCGATGAAGACCCGAAGGACTTGGTATCGTGAGGTATAACTTCTATCCGAGTAGTTACACCTCATAGTAGTTTGTTAGCTACGGTTTTGCATCGATCCTGGAGTTCAAGTCGGTGATGAGAGCTTTGAAAAATTGTTTTTTGCATATTCCGCCTCCCCGCGAACACGCGGGGTGCGCGACATCGACTTACAGTGTTATCAGAGCCTACTAAACTATAGCTAGCAGCTTAGACAAGTGTAAAACTACGAAACCGAAATAACTCCGAAACATCAAAATCTAAATCCAAGTTTCTGTCAAATTTTTCCGAGCCTCTAAATTTTTTTATACAGTTGCAGAGTGCTCTACTTCTTATGAGATGAACACACACAAAAAACGAGGCTCTTTCACCTGTTTTGGACCGGCCACATTAGCAAAAAAACGGGTGTCACCTTTTTTTGTGGTGAAATGCTTTGAATTTTGGTCTGTGTTCTAGTTGCTTGGATCTAAGGTCTCAGGTGTTGTTTGTTTTTGCCAATTTTGGATATACTGTTATCTTTTTACTGTGGCAATACAGAGTGTTTCGAAGTCATAGTTTTAACGTCGTTTAAAGTTTTAAGTTTTGATATATGTGTTTGGAAACGTCGACTAATTGCTATACGTCGATTAGTAGGGGTTGCACATATCTGTGTTGATGTTCTTGTTGGTTTGTGTATATAAACTTTATTGGATCGTCGTGGATAAATAGCCGGGGGATGTGAGATGAGGGTTTTTCATTCTTTCATTCAATGTAAATATGTAAAGTGATGCAATATAATTTTGTGGGGCACATCCGGGTTAAGGTTGTAGCCATCGTTGTATTATTATTTTTACTGTTTTCTGCTCTTAGGATAGACCCAAGGTGGGGTGCAAAAACTACCGGGTACTTTTGAGTGCCAAGTGGCCTACTCACTTTGATGAGAGAGGTTGCTTCACTTCGGGAATTTTGCGGGTAGTTTGCTGCATCCGTAGGGGTCTGGGGGTGAGGTTTGGCTATTCATCACGACCGTGGAATCCGTCTTTCGTTACAGGCATAAACGAAACGAGGAATTCCTAGTATATCCAATATGTTCATCTGTGATCTGGAATGCTTATTATTGCGTCAGACGAATGTTTATTATATATATGCTATACAGTAGACTTTGCTTATGTTTTGCATCCGCGCTAGTCCAGCCCCCGCTCTGGCGTTAGTTAAGTAACCTAACGGTGTTAGACGAGGCCCAATGGCGAATGCGGATGGCATAAGTAGACGTGATATTTTCGTCTTTTTCTATGATGATAGGTATAAATGATGGGACTGCATTATTAATGCAAAGCGAACAAACCAAAGTTGAATCGTTGGAACAAATTTCGAAACCACTCGGTTTTTTCAAAACAGGAGACTTTTAAATGCGGAGCTTAAACCACTCCTTTTGAAAGCTATCAGGTTCCTTCTATTATATCAAGTTCACTACGTTTACGGTTTTGCCAAAACCATTCGTAGCCCTCCGCCATTTCAGTTGAATGTTTAGTAGTATTCAATTTATGTATTTTGATCTTCACCAAGGCATAGTTTTTGGTAGCTGCTGGATTTTCATCTGTATCAAAGATAGATACGTTGGTTTGGGACAGTCGTACTACTATTTTGGCCTTCGTCAAGGGTATGTACGGATGGGTTCAAATTAACTTGGACAATAACGGGTAGAAGTTGACATGCGACTTATGATATGTTGGCCTTCGTCAAGGTCATAAGTGCATAGGACAAAAATCCACATCGAGAGTTTCTAAGAAAACTGAAACTTGCTAGTGCTGCATAATATTTAGAGTGTGATAATGTTGGTAGGATTCCTTCAGAATTATCACACAATGATATTTGGATCCCGATCTTACTATGAGTATATGATACTCTTCGGGAGATTTTTCACTTAACGATCAATTTTATAAACCAAGTAGGTATCTAGAACAGTGTTAGCGAGGCTAGGCCTCTAGGGAAAAGAGGTTATTTAATTAAGGAACTTCACGAAAGTGTCGTAAAACCTCCCTCGAAGTACCGACACTAGCCTGGCTGAAAGGTTAAGCAAGTATTGTACAGTGAGATTAATCCTGACTAATTATTCTTTTATGGTTTGAGGAAGGATTCGAGAAACAGTAGGAGCCATCATGTTTAGATAAATTAAAAACCAATCTAAACTTGCAAGAGTATTATGCTGAGTGTTTTCTTCTCTCTCTCTCCTAATTGCAGCGACTAGGTGACCAGATTAGGTTACAGTTAAATAATAAAATGACTGAGTTATACTATATTGACTGGTAAAGGTTTCTCCAGATGTACATTACCTATGACAAGCTGGACCACCTCATTACTACTCAATCCCCTACCGTCCCAAGTCCAGTTTCCACCGTCACGGATGTTGATATCCATAAGACAAGGGAAAAAGACTGTGCGAATGCCAAGTGCCTTGTATTGGCCTCAGTTGATGGTGTATACTAGAGGCAGCTCGAGAACATGGACTTATCTTCTATCTTCCTCCATAACAAAGTTTTATATGGAGAGCAATCTCGTATCGCGAGATATGAGACCTCGAAGGAATTTCTTCAAGCGAGGTTGGTTGTCGGGTCATCTGTAGGGGACCACGTCCCTACAATGATCAGCTGTATTAAAACAGCTCACGGACCTGGAGATTATGTTGGAGAACGAGTCATGTACTGGCTTAATTCTACAGTCCCTACCTTCCACTTGCACCCAGAGAACGAATGTTATACTTCCAGTTGAGGGCACCCTAAAGGAAATCAGGGAGACACCCGCTCTGCTTATTGGGGAATCTTCCTCTTTTGGATCCACGACGAAAGCTAAGGGTAAGAAGAAGAAGACATCTACAAAGCCGATAGGCGGTGTCAGTAAGGTAGAAGGAAAGGGTAGGGAAAAAGTTTCGGAGTTAACAGTAGGGAAGGAGGGATGTTCCTATTGTCACGGGAAAGGGCATTGGCAGAAGAGATGCAGGGCTTGAAAGCCAGAATCCAGGATCCGAAATATGTTATGGCTTCGACTTCGGGTGTGTTTGTGATTGAAAATAGTCTGTCAATTAACTCTACTTCCTCGGTACGAGATACCAGATCAGGATCTCTTATCTGTAATTCATTACAGGCTTTGAGAAACCGTAGAGTTATCAAGACAGGTGATCTGACTCTCAGGGTCACTAACAGAATGAGCGTGGATGCTGTATCCGTAGGGTATATCATCTAGGATTGACAATTGGGCAGATAATTATTCTACGTAACCATTTGTGTGTACCCGGTCTAGTTTGTAAGCGATGTAGTCCACATCTACCTAAATCAAAGTTTGATTGGGTCAAGTATACTATAAGATATTATATACATATTAAATTAAGCTCAGGTTTTCAACGTCCAGAACACACTTAAAAGAATGTCCCCAGTATTAAATAAGGCTTTCTCGTGGCATTGTAGACAGGGTCATATCAATGAAACACGCTTGTTGAAGTTACATAGAGAGGGATATTTGGATCCGTTCGAATATCAGTCTTATGCAACTTGTCAATCTTGTCTCATTGGAAAGATGACAAAGACTCCGTTCACTGGACATGGAGCAAGTGTGAGCGAGCTCTTAGGACTCATACACAGCGACCTGTGTAGTCCAATATCTTTAGATGCACGAAGTGGTTATTCCTATTTCATTACTTTTACAGATGATTTCTATAGGTCAGGACATGTCTCCTTGATGAAGCATAAATCTAAAGCCTTTTGAGGTATTCTGAGAATATAAGATTGAAGTGGAAAAATAAACAGGAAAAAGTATCAAGACACTGAGATCAGATGAATGTGGTGAATACTTAATTGCCGATTTCCTGGGTTACCTAAAAGATAATGGAATTCTCTCTCAGCTTACTCCTCCATACACACCAAAACATAACGGTGTATCGGAAAGGCGGAACCGAACCCTATTAGATATGGTTCGTTCCATGATGAGTAATACCGAGTTACCATGATCCTTCTAAGATTATGCACTAGAATCAGCTGCATATCTTTTGAATAAGGTTCCTACCAAGACTGTACCTACCACACCATATCAGATGTGGAGTGGGAAGAAACCCTATATTCAGTATCTGAAGATAGAGGGATGTCCAGCTTATGTCAAAAAGCATTATGCGGACAAGTTCGAGGCACGCTCAGTACTGTATATATTTATGGGATAGCCAAAGAACTATAGGGGGGTATCTTTTTTCTATTACGTATAGGAACAAATGATTTTTTGTTTCTTGTCAGGCCCACTTTTTAGAAAATCAAATTTTTGAAAAATGAACTAGTGGTAGCGCTATAGAACTGGAAGAAATTCCAGAACCACAAACTATTACTGAAAGTCTGGTAGAACCTGAGGTTACAAAAGAATAAGACATCCCTGTACCAATCCGCAGGGCTAGTAGGCAGTCTCATCCGCCCGAGAGATACTACGATTTTCTCATAGACGAGGATAGAGAGGATTGCACTATTTACAATGATGAGCCAACCAGCTTCCAGTAAGCCATTCAGAGCGTTGACTCGGTAAAATGGCTGGATGGAATGCTGACCGAGATGGAGTTCATGTACACCAACAAAGTATGCACTTTGAACATTGCTCCAGAAGGGGTAAAACCCGTAGACTGCAAATGGATCTTCAGAAAGAAGATTGGTGTAGATGGACAGGTTGAAACTTATAAGGCTAGACTTGTTGCAAAAGGTTTTCATCAAAAACCTGGTTTGTACTATGATGAAACCTTTTCTCTAGTATCTATACTCAAATCAATTCGGATCCTTCTTGCCACTGCTACCTTCTAAGATTTTAAGATCCGGCAGATGGACATAGTGACCGCTTTTCTGAATGGACATTTGGAAGAGTGTGTCTATATGGATTAGCCAGAGGGTTTCAATCAGAGTGGGAGCAGCGTGAAAGTGTGCAAGATGCTTAAATTCATTTATGGACTAAAGCAGACATCGCGGAGTTGGAACATCTGTTTTGATGAGACGGTCAAAGAATCCGACTTTATCAAAAATCCAGATGAACCATGAATTTATAATAAGATTGTAGCAAGAACTGTGGGATTCCTCGTCTAGTACATGGATGACATTCTTTTGTTCGGAAATGACATTCCTATACTACAGTCAAAAGGATTCTTGTCACTAAGGTTCTCCATGAAAGATCTGCTTGATCCCAACTACATTATGGGGATCCAGATCTATCGTGATAGATCAAAGAGGATGGTGGGACTTTCACAGTCAAGGTACATCAACACCATACTGACAATATTTAGTATGGATGATTCTAAGCGCGACAGTCAATCGGCTTGTCACGAAATCACCCTCTCCAAAGAGATGTCTCCCAAGACTGATTTGGAAAGGGCTCGCATCATATCTATACCCTACGCTTCTGCGGTTGGCTCTATAATGTATGCGATGTTGTGTACCAGACCAGATGTTGCTTACGCACTTAGCGTGGTAAGCCGGTATCGGCCAAACGCAGGGGAGAAACACTGGATGCAGTAAAGAATATTCTCAAGTGTCTGAGAAGGACTAAGGAGATGTTCTTGGTGTATGGTGGAAAAATACCTCCAGATCGAGGCCTTTGCTGACTCCAGCTTCCAGAGTGATAAGAATGACTCCAAGTCCATGTTGGGTTATGACTTTACCCTCAATGGAGGGGTGGTCTGTTGGAAGAGCTCCAAGCAGGACAACGTTGTACACTCGACGATGGAAACGGAGTAGTTCGCTGCATGAGATGCCGCAAAAGAGGCAGTCTGGATAAGGATGTTCTTAACTGAACTTCAGGTGGTTCCTTCCATTGTTGGTCCAATACTTTAGTATTGTGACAACAAACGGCGCTACAGCTTTAGGGAAGGAACCCATGTCCCATCAGAGATCCAGACATATCTTAAGGCGGTACCACCTGATCAGGAAGATCTTTGATCCTCAGGAGATCGAGGTGAGGAGATTAGATATGGAGAACAACACTGCAGATCCACTCACAAAAGCCATCTCTCAGACAGTTTTTGAGATGCTATTCGAGATCATCGGTCTGCGATATGCCAGTTTATGGCCTTAGTGCAAGTGGGAGATTGTTAGTGATATATGCCCTAGAGGCCATTATTGTATCATACTGGATTGTATATTACTTAATGGGAGCTTGGGATATACACGGATATAGTAACAGTCTTGCTCAAAATGGTAGTATGCTACCTGGTTTGTTTCTACCTCAATATGTGCATGTGTTTCTTTTAGCATATCGCTTATACATATTGGTAGAGCCCTTAGGATCTTTGCTTGATCACCAGTGTTGTGATGGCAGTCACACTAGTGGGGGCTGGGTAATCTATAAGCACATCCTATACAGGCCCCTAGTCGTAGGATTATCGAGACGGGGCATTGATTCTCCACTGTAGATTAGTGTATAAGCTTCTCATCCCAGCATGGGAAATGGTCTTTCCCACAGCCATTAGTACGTCGTACTGGAGATAGTATGCAAGTGCTCATTAGGTTATGAGTACACTGGATAGGACTTGTTGCGAACTGCTGGTGGGTATTATACCTATCGTCGGGTAGCAGTTCCCAGGTGACTTGAGTACAGCTTAGTCCATCGAATTGACACTGCTACTTCGCCTTGAGTGTGTTCCCACTGTACTTTGATTACTATCCTACCATGGCTCAAAGAAGTCGTGCAAACAGGTAGTAGTTGGGTGCAGTCTCGAAGCACTTGAAGGCAGTGGCGGTTAGATAGGATTTGTCTTTCCCGGTATTGGGGGTTGATATCGCGCTGTGTTCGGAAGTCCGTTACACAAAGTCCTTGGCCGAGACAAGAGAGATTTACTGGTAGGTACTCCAGTAGTTTCTCAGGGTGTTTTGGGCTATACTCCGACATGACTTATTGTGCTATTAGGGGTCTGACAATTACCGCCCCTAGGCCCGATATGCGATACTCTTAGACGAACAAATCGGACTGTACGGAGATTGTTACATACAAGCTCAGCAGGAGTTCAGATTGTTAGTTATATGTATGCCCTAGAGGCCATTGCTATACATAGGATGTATATTGTAGTGGATGCTTGGACATATATAGGGAGTACTTTCTTGCTCGACATGATAGTATGCTATCTGGTTGCTCTTTACCTTAACGCGTACACTGATTGTCTCTCTGTTATATGTTGGTAAAGCCCTTAGAATGTGTACTTGACTACCTGGACTATGATGCGGATCATACTAGTGGGGACAAGGTAGTTGTAACGTTTCCAAAATAATAAAATATTATTTTCGGGAATTTTTATAATTTAATATTATTTTAATGAATATTTTAATATTCGGGTATAATTAAATACAAATAAATGGGGAAAAATTTTGGAAAATTCTAAAATAGGGTATTTTATAGAATCATGCCATTTTAAAGTTTTTAAGATTAGTTATATGCTAATATCGTGCTAATCGCGATTAAAAAATCGCTAATCGGATTTTTAGCTTTTTTGTGCAAAAATGTGCACATATCATTTTCTACACTTGTGTTGCTTGTGCATTTCTACCATGGCTTTTCTTTTGGGTCTACTATTCAAGTGAGAAGAGTTTAGTGAAGAAAAGAAAAGAAAAGGTTTCATGATGAGAGAGAGAAAGGGGCCAAGTCAACCTTCACCTTTTTGAACCATACCCCATCATTTTTCCTTCTCGTTTTCTCTCCCCTCTCATGAAGAGCTGCTGTTGCTCCGGCTCCCTCTCATTTCCCTCCCCTTCACTTCATAGATCCCTCTCATTTCCCTCACCAAAACCCCATTCCCACTTCACAAAATTTGCTCTCGACCTCACTAGCTACACTTTGAACCTAGCAAGATTGGATTTGGAGAACTTTGAGCAACTCAAGAAAATTCTTGAGTTGCCAAATGAGGTAATTTCTAGATCATTAGATTAGATTTTGCATTACTTATACCCCTATGTTAAAATTGAATCGATATCGGGTGGTGTTGTGGACTTAAAGGAAACCTAGTTAGGGTTTGAGGAAATTGTGAGTTGTAGTGTGAAATTGAGCTTAGTGGAGGCTGCACAAACACCCTAGTGATGGAATTGAGACCCAAACCTGAGATTTGAAACCCGGAATACGGATTTAGAAAACCGATATCGGAGATATTGTGAAATCTGTAAAGGTTTTAGGAATCTGCTATCACCCCGAGACCTCTAAAATAAAATTGAGCTGACAGTGAGTTGTGCAGGCACCTAGGAAGCTACCACCAAGACCCGAGCCTCTAATTCAAACCCATGGCCGCAGATTTATTCATTCTGGCCGCAATTTGCGGCCAGAGTAGGGTAGAATTGTTCCAGTTTTGTTCCAGGGCTCCTTTTGCACTAAAATAGACCCCTCCTAAGTGCAGTTTTGGCTAATTGTCACCTGGGGAAAATCTGGACGCATTTTGGTGTGTTTTAGGCTATGTTTTCCATATTTTAAAATGCACTTTCTTGATATTTGGATTTATATTTGGTTGTCGGATGTTCGTACATCGACAACAGGGGTCGTTTGATTGATTTGCACGTTTAGGCCATAGGTTCCAACCTATGAGCACACTGTGCGATGTATCGGTTTTCTGCCTCGATGTTAATACGTATTGCGACTGTTTATTATTCTAGGTACCCTCGCAAGGATTCCGAAGCGAAGGAGCATGGCGTCATCAATTTCGGCAAGCGAAAACCAGGTGAGTAGATTTATATCTATGGGGAGAAGTCGGGTGGATGGCGTATAGCACCCCCGCAGTCCGTGGTGATGTATACGAATACGTATACACACATATATTTATTATGTGTTGTTAAGATAATTGAAGGTAATAATGGAATTATCAATGATAAGGATGTATTGGTGTGGTATAGTGCTAACCCTAGAGTAGTGGTTGCACTCACACATACACGCACACGTATACTTGCATACATTCTTTCATCTATCTGTGCGCATTTGGAGGTGTGTATATCTACACATGGGTATGGGACTATGTGTTCATATACGGGATTTGAGGCCGTGAGATTCGGCGATATGACAGAGTTCGTAATTGAGGTGCGACATGATAGTTTTAGCGGACCTTTGGGCATGTGTTTTACCCCGCATTCATATTTATATAGATGGTATCGATGGTACTAGACTTAGATTTGTACCAGAGATAATGTGATATGATGGTAATGATACCTGATATATGATGAGATGGATGTGATATTGACCCGTACCTAGCTATTGGGATGCCGTACGACGATTTACCGTACGAGCTTTATATTGATGTTAGATCCGCACTCATGACTCGAGGATGTTATATGATATACCGTATCATACGTGATATTATTGAGGCGAGATCACCGACTATTGTATATATATATGTATATCGACTCAGATGTAGGTGGTTTCATACCCCTCCTGTTTAGATTACTTAGTAGACATTAGATTGACCCGAGTCATACCTATTTCAAAACTAACGAATCAGCGATATTTTTAAAGATAGGCAAAAAGGGATTCTACGGGTATTTTCAAACGATGTATCTTTTCTTAAAACACCGTAACCCTTATTTTATTAAAAACCCCGATTCGTCTGATTTCAAATGTCAAGGCTGCATGATATATTTATTGAGGCAGGTTCTTTACTGTTGCGTGTTTATTCGATTCCGCATATTCATGCTGTTTGCATTGCATCGCTTATATTGTTGATATATTTCAGTCATGCTGCTAGGACACCAGCACAATTATTGATGATGCGTATGTTCCACGTACACTTGTTTGCCGGCTCACACACTTCATCATCGATAATTGCCATGTTACTACGCTGTAGTACTGTTGCATTCAGGATATGACCCTTGCATGACATATTGATATGCTTACCTTTCTGCTATATGTCGCATACATGCTGCTTTCTGATTATACGCATTGAGATATGCTGTTTCCATGATATTTCTGGTTTTGGGAACCGTGGGTGTTTCAAAGAGAATATGTAATTGTTTTAAAAACCCGGTTACCCTTGATATGATATTTCAGTGCGTCCACCATGTGTTTTCTCGGTTCTGAGAGCGACATGTGAAACCCGATTCGAGGAGGCGGATGAGGCCGATTGCGGGTACATGGTGGACCCGGTATGGTTCCCCGGGGCAAGAAATGTTTTTCGTAGAGTAGACGTTGAGCCTGGCAGGGTGGCGAGTACCTACCGGTGATTGGTTAGACCTGGCGGTTATCTGGAGGATACTGACCAGAGTTGATAGATGGATATGGGCGTACTGCCGGGGCCGAGGGCCGATACCGCAGACAGAGCCCGTGGGCCGATCCGGACTGACGGAGCCCGATATATGAGGATTTACGTGCCGATGCTGGGCACAGTTTTCATGATGTTTTTGAGTGCCGATGCTGGGCACTCCGGTTCCATGATTTTGACGTGTCGCGAGGGACACAGGTGGTTTATATCCTCATATTTCCATGCATATGCTGATGATATTTACATGCATGATGGTTATTGTCATTGGGTGACGAGTGGACGGGATCCACGTACGTGCAGATTGATTTCATTGATTGTACCTCACATTTATGTTATGCTATTACCTGAGGCACTGGCACGAGCACTTGGCACTACACTCATGTATAGAGATTACATTGCCAGTTAGCATGTTTCAGATTTATTCATATTGAGGTTTATATATATATCTGATCGTTTTGACCTAGGATGGGTCATACATTCGATCTCTGCTTGTTGATATTTTCTATTCACGAGTTGCCAACTCACCCCCGTTGTGTCACAGTCCTTGCAGGTTTTTGCCGTACAGATTCCATAGCGGCATTTCTGGTACACTGCTTCCATATGGGTGACTTGCGTTGGTAGGTGGGTTCTTTTGTATCAGAACCGCTATTGCTCCTGTATTATTCATTGTATCTAGTAATTCCATCAACCAAAACTTGCATATTGTTTCAGACTTAGAAAACAGTGTTGTATTATTTCGACCTTAGAGTCGCGCTTGTAGTATTACGGTTTTCTGGCTGTTTTGAGTTTCTTTTTGGGTTTTGATCCTCGCTCTTTGGCGTTGTATATTATATTGCTTGCGTGGTTGTAACCGTCGATTGACGAAGAGCTAGCTCCCGCTTGGGGATGCCTTTTATCATTTCATATTTATGTTATTCTTGTTGTACCCCGTTCGGGGCCAGTTTTTACAAAGGAAACTCTGCCAAAATTTTCAGGAAAGATTACACATTTTAAAATTGCATATTCGGCTTAGTTATTTAAAAGCTTTGATTTTCAAAACATGTTTTCTTTACCTCTTAAAACTATTTTTTCCTTTATTTACTCCTTAATGGTTTTAGATTTCTGGGCTTTTGGCTTACTTGGATCAGATGGAGTCCTATAGACTTCATAGGATTCAAGGGCCAGTCACGTGCTTTTTCGGGTCGTGACAAAGTTAGTATCAGAGCGCTAGGTTAACCTTGGTTCGAGTCTAAGTTTGACTATGTGGAGCCTAGGACGTTTATATATATATACGGAACTTAGGCTTGACCTTACGGAACTTAGACTTAGTCGAGGGGGTATTATACCCGAACTTTCGTCATGTAGGATGACCCTTGGTTGATGGAATAGATGACTTCAGTAGAGTGACGTACCGTGGGTATGTTCCGCGGCATACTTACGACGCGCCACTCCGCTTAAGAAACCTTAGGATGTACATTTCCTTGCACAGTATTATATTCATTCCTATGATCTATCCTCATCGATATTGGTTATGATTTTGCTGCCACGATTGCACGGACAGAGTGAGCTACGGCTCGAGTTGCGTCAGCATGAGCTCGTCGTGGACGAGGACTGACCAGGGCGTGATTCCAGAGATATACGATTGCATATCGAGGTGTTGTCTTATTGTGTTTTCGTGCCATGAGCGTTGGATTGATCGCTTTTACGAGATTTCCGGACGTGCAGATCGGCACCAGAGGATTGAGCCACTGATAGAGGCTAGCCAGGATGTGATGACTGTTGATATTATTGCTTATCCAGGGTGATTGAGGCACTGTTTAGCGTATAGACGAATGAGCCAGTCGTTGCTGCTAATGATGAGATATCGCCCATATGATTGGAGCTACTGCAGCATGAGCATATTCTTAGAGATATAACGGTGAGTCGCTAGTCACCGAGGATTAATGACTAGGACATGTGGTTCGTTCGCTTACCCCGATGCGAAGTCACCAGATAGATTGATTCCAGCTAGAGGCGACTTCATGCAGTTTCGTTGAGAGTCAATTGAGACGATCGAATGTCAGGAACCCATTTTCCAAGTTTAAAGTATTCGGAAAGACATGCAAGCGATTCTATGGACCCTTTAGAAGAATGAAACACTAACTCGACGTAATGACCGTGTGAAAGCCTTTGAACCTTAGGGTTTGCGGCAGTTCCGCGGCGCCATTAGTGAGGCTTGGGTTTGCCCTTCTACGGCTGGACCACCGATGCTGTGGTATGTACTCGATACTAATAAACTGTACCCGAGATGTTAAGCTCTTGGGGGATTGTGAGGTTCTGACGAGTCGATCGGATGGTTCGACATCTTTCGGATCTTGTGATGGGACACTGCTTGGGAGACTCCAGATACGAGCGTAGCCGTTGGAGCGCAGTCTGTGTAGCCACGATGAGATGAGTCCGAATCAGTCGATATTGAAGCACAGTGGAGTAAAGAGTTCACATGAGATTTCGACGAGATGACGTTCCACTCCGCCGACATCAGAGATGCGATATGCATGCTGAGGACGTGTTCGGCTAGATATCTTCTACTGAGTGATGAAGATACCGAGTTCGTGATTTCGGGTCCGTGTGAGGGACTTCGGATGGACCGTAGCCGAGGGCATTGCAGTGCGCGGTTAGAGACGCGATGTCGAAATGGTCGATGATAAAGACAAGCGGGACAAGAAGTTCGTGCGAGACGCAGACGAGCTGTTACTACACTCCGTTAAGATTAAAGGTCAGATATGCATACAGAGGCGCAAGGATGCGACCGGCTTCCGAGAAGATGTTGTACTAAGGACGCAGATGTCCAGAGAGCGAGAAAAGATTATGCCAGAGTACCAGCCTCCGTACAGTTTGGCTTAGGCAAGATCAGAAGAGACCTTGAGTAGGATTCCTTCCAGTACACTGCTGCAATAAGATTTACACCAGGAGCAGATGCGTGATGTGCATTCAGAGGACCCGAGGTCGGCGCCAGAGATGTGCTGCTTTACGAGCGGTCGTGAGGATTGACCGAGAGATGACCAGGAAAGTGCCAGAACGGAATCGTTCCTGTCAGCACACCTGACCGGGCCGATGAGCCGATGGATTGCGAGATTGGTAATCCACAGAGAAGATGAAGACCCAGAGACAGAGGACGCCAGACCGCGAGCAAGAGGCGAGTGGAGATCTTACGCTACTAGCATTGGATGTACCAGCACCTTCTCGACTTCGAATGACGATATACCGACAACAGTAATTATGATTTATAATTTGTGATTTGTGATTTTGTGATTTGACTATCACGTATCCGTCACTTTGGATTTCGGTATTTTGGGCGATCTATTTGCATGATTTAGTCTTGATGACTGAGTTCCATGATATTTGATTTTATCCACCATGGTTGCACCTACTGGGTATTTATAACTTGCGCATAGTTATTACTCTTGAGGTATTGATTGTGATTTCATGCCTATTTTATGCCAGTGATTTGATTTACGCTTCCAGCGTAGTTTTCATGTACTATTAGTGTTTTGATTTGATTTGTGCACGCTGATGCACACGGCTGTGAGCTTTTCCAACGCGGTACACTTGATTTTGATTAAGCCGCATTATATATCGTCGACTTGACCCTGATATTTATGATTTTTGCACTCCGTGCTTTCGACTGGACTTACGCATGTTCGACGTTTGCTATTAGATTTTGTGGTTCCGTGCATGTTGAGTGCGCATGGTCTAGATTTTCATTCGTGCACGATGGATGCACCGATTTGGATTTTCGCGCATGTTGGGCGCATGTTTTGAGATACGATTTTGGTGCACACCCGATGCACTAAATCGAGATTCTTCGTGCATCTCAGATGCACCGGATTTTGGGCTGTCAGGCACACACGTTGCCTATGACAGATGCTTCGTGCACACCCGTTGCACCTAGATGTTGTTTTGTGCACCTGTATGGCACATATATGGATGTTGATTTCCGTGCGCACCAGACGCACAGGGTGGTGTTATGTGCATTTTTGGGATTTATTCCTTTTGGAGCAGTACATTTTTATGATATTGGATTTTGTTTTCATACTGAGCAGGACTAGTCAGAGGACAGTACCTGGATATATTTTGCATGCATTGATAGTTCGAAGGGATTTCCAAGAACGAGCTATGGTCTCGATATATATATACCTACGTGTCTGATATGACACGAAACGTTTAAAAACAAGAAAACCCTTCTAAATTGTTTTCAAAACGGCGGAACGTACCTATTAAACAAAGGATATATATATATACGTATATAGTTATTTTCTTATAAAAAACGTCCGCCGCTGTGCAGTGTTACGCGCATCGCACAGCGACTTAAAAAGATTTGTCATGCAATTACATCAGCTATTCACATGTATAGATTGGATGTCTACATGTATAGTTCTGATCTTTATCATATTGGTTTTGTATTGGATTTGACATTTGTGTCTTTACCATGACTCCGATGATTGCGGGATGCTTGACGGAGTTTGGCTTTTGAGTTATCTGCTCAGTACTCATGCGCATGCTTTGCGCTATGATGTTTTATGTATTGCTGATTTCGGAGCCCCGACGACTTGGAATTTGTATCGAAATGTTTTAGTATTTGGGGGTTTTAAATTTAAATTCGGAGACCGAATTTCTTTAAGGGGGGTAGATTGTAACGTTTCCAAAATAATAAAATATTATTTTCGGGAATTTTTATAATTTAATGAATATTTTAATATTCGGGTATAATTAAATACAAATAAATGGGGAAAAATTTTGGAAAATTCTAAAATAGGGTATTTTATAGAGTCATGCCATTTTAAAGTTTTAAAGATTAGTTATATGCTAATATAGTGCTAATCACGATTAAAAAATCGCTAATCTGATTTTTAGCTTTTTTGTGCAAAAATGTGCACATATCATTTTCTACACTTGTGTTGGTTGTGCATTTCTACCATGGCTTTTCTTTTGGGTCTACTATTCAAGTGAGAAGAGTTTAGTGAAGAAAAGAAAAGAAAAGGTTTCATGATGAGAGAGAGAAAGGGGCTAAGTCAACCTTCACCTTTTTGAACCATACCCCATCATTTTTCCTTCTCCTTTTCTCTCCCCTCTCATGAAGAGCTGCTGCTGCTCCTGCTCCCTCTCATTTCCCTCCCCTTCACTTCATAGATCCCTTTCATTTCCCTCACCAAAACCCCATTCCCACTTCACAAAACTTGCTCCCGACCTCACTAGCTACACTTTGAACCTAGCAAGATTGGATTTGGAGAACTTTGAGCAACTCAAGAAAATTCTTGAGTTGCCAAATGAGGTAATTTCTGGATCATTAGATTAGATTTTGCATTACTTATACCCCTATGTTAAAATTGAATCGATATCGGGTGGTGTTGTGGACTTAAAGGAAACCTAGTTAGGGTTTGAGGAAATTGTGAGTTGTAGTGTGAAATTGAGCTTAGTGGAGGCTGCAGAAACACCCTAGTGATGGAATTGAGACCCAAACCCGAAATACGGATTTAGAAATCCGATATCGGAGATATTGTGAAATCTGTAAAGGTTTTAGGAATCTGCTATCACCCCGAGACCCCTAAAATAAAATTGAGCTGACAGTGAGTTGTGCAGGCACCTAGGAAGCTACCACCAAGACCCAAGCCCCTAATTCAAACCCATGGCCGCAGATTTAATCATTCTGGCCGCAATTTGCGGCCAGAGTAGGGTAGAATTGTTCCAGTTTTGTTCCAGGGCTCCTTTTGCACTAAAATAGACCACTCCTATGTGCAGTTTTGGCTAATTGTCACCTGGGGAAAATCTGGAAGCATTTTGGTATGTTTTAGGCTATGTTTTCCGTATTTTAAAATGCACTTTCTTGATATTTGGATTTATATTTGGTTGTCGGATGTTCGTACATCGACAACAGGGGTCGTTTGATTGATTTGCACGTTTAGGCCATAGGTTCCAACCTATGAGCACACTGTGCGATGTATCGGTTTTCTGCCTCGATGTTAATACGTAATGCGACTGTTTATTATTCTAGGTACCCTCGCAAGGATTCCGAGGCGAAGGAGCATGGCGTCATCAATTTCGGCAAGCGAAGACCAGGTGAGTAGATTTATATCTACGGGGAGAAGTCGGGTGGATGGCGTATAGCACCCCCGCAGTCCGTGGTGATGTATACGAATACGTATACACACATATATTTATTATGTGTTGTTAAGATTATTGATGGTAATAATGGAATTATCAATGATAAGGATGTATTGGTGTGGTATAGTGCGAACCCTAGAGTAGTGGTTGCACTCACACATACACGTACATGTATACTCGTATACATTCGTTCATCTATCTGTGCGCATTTGGAGGTGTGTATATCTACACATGGGTATGGGACTATGTGTTCATATACGGGATTTGAGGCCGTGAGATTCGGCGATATGATAGAGTTCGTAATTGAGGTGCGACATGATAGTTTTAGCGGGCCTTTGGGCATGTGTTTTACCCCGCATTCATATTTATATAGATGGTATCGATGGTACTAGACTTAGATTTGTACCAGAGATAATGTGATATGATGGTAATGATACCTAATACATGATGAGACGGATGTGATATTGACCCGTACCTAGTTATTGGGATGCCGTACGACGATTTACCGTACGAGCTTTATATTGATGTTAGATCCGCACTCATGACTCGAGGATGTTATATGATATACCGTATCATACGTGATACTATTGAGGCGAGATCACCGACTATTGTATATATATATGTATATCGACTCAGATGTAGGTGGTTTCATACCCCTCCTGTTTAGATTACTTAGTAGACATTAGACTGACCCGAGTCATACCTATTTCAAAACTAACGAATCGGGGATATATTTAAAGATAGGCAAAAAGGGATTCTACGGGTATTTTCAAACGATGTATCTTTTCTTAAAACACCGTAATCCTTATTTTATTAAAAACCCCGATTCGTCTGATTTCAAATGTCAAGGCTGCATGATATATTTATTGAGGCAGGTTCTTTACTGTTGCGTGTTTATTCGATTCCGCATATTCATGCTGTTTGCATTGCATCGCTTATATTGTTGATATATTTCAGTCATGCTGCTAGGACTCCAGCACAATTATCGATGATGCGTATGTTCCACGTACACTTGTTTGCCGGCTTACACACTTCATCATCGATAATTGCCATGTCACTACACTGTAGTACTGTTGCATTCAGGATATGACCCTTGCATGACATATTGATATGCTTACCTTTCTGCTATATGTCGCATACATGCTGCTTTCTGATTATACGCATTGAGATATACTGTGTCCATGATATTTCTTGTTTTGGGAACCGTGGGTGTTTCAAAGAGAATATGTAATTGTTTTAAAAACCCGGTTACCCTTGATATGATATTTCAGTGCATCCACCATGTGTTTTCTCGGTGCTGAGAGCGACTTGCGAAACCCGATTCGAAGAGGCGGATGAGGCCGATTGCGGGTACATGGTGGACCCGGTATGGTTCCCCGGGGCAAGACATGTTTTTCGTAGAGTAGACGATGAGCCTGGCAGGGTGGCGAGTACCTACCGGTGATTGGTTGGACCTGGCGGTTATCCGGAGGATACTGACCAGAGTCGATAGATGGATATGGGCGTACTGCCGGGGCCGAGGGCCGATACCGCAGACAGAGCCCGTGGGCCGATCCAGACTGACGGAGCCCGATATATGAGGATTTACGTGCCGATGCTGGGCACAGTTTTCATGATGTTTTCGAGTGCCGATGCTGGGCACTCCGGTTCCATGATTTTGACGTGTCGCGAGGGACACAGGTGGTTTATATCCTCATATTTCCATGCATATGCTGATGATATTTACATGCATGATGGTTATTGTCATTGGGTGACGAGTGGACGGGATCAACGTACATGCAGATTGATTTCATTGATTGTACCTCACATTTATGTTATGCTATTACCTGAGGCACTGGCACGAGCACTTGGCACTACACTCATGTATAGAGATTACATTGCCAGTTAGCTTGTTTCAGACTTATTCATATTGAGGTTTATATATATATCTGATCGTTTTGACCTAGGATGGGTCATACATTCGATCTCTACTTGTAGATATTTTCTATTCACGAGTTGGCAACTCACCCCCGTTGTGCCACAGTCCTTGCAGGTTTTTGCCGTACAGATTCCATAGCGGCATTTCTGGCACACTGCTTCCATATGGGTGACTTGCGTTGGTAGGTGGGTTCTTTTGTATCAGAACCGCCATTGCTCCAGTATTAGTCATTGTATCTAGTAATTCCATCAACCAAAACTTGTATATTGTTTCATACTTAGAAAACAGTGTTGTATTATTTCGACCTTAGAGTCGCACTTGTAGTATTATGGTTTTCTGGCTGTTTTGAGTTTCTTTTTGGGTTTTGATCCTCGCCCTTTGGCGTTGTATATTATATTGCTTGCGTGGTTGCGACCGTCGATTGACGAAGAGCTAGTTCCCGCTTGGGGATGCCTTTTATCATTTCATATTTATGTTATTCTTGTTGTACCCCGTTCGGGGCCAGTTTTTACAAAGGAAACTCTGCCGAAATTTTAAGGAAAGATTACACATTTTAAAAATGCATATTCGGCTTACTTATTTAAAAGCTTTGATTTTCAAAACATGTTTTCTTTACCTCTTAAAACTAGTTTTTCCTTTATTTACTCCTTAATGGTTTTAGATTTCTGGGCTTTTGGCTTACTTGGATCAGATGGAGTCCTATAGACTTCATAGGATTCAAGGGCCAGTCATGTGCTCTTTCGGGTCATGACAGTAGTCCATAAGTACATCCTTCATGGTCCCTAGTCGTGGGTGTATCGAGACGGGGAATCGATATACCAGAGTAGACTAGCGTATATCTTCTTGACCCATACAGATGGGCGATGGATGATCCCATATCCATTGGTGTTTGACATCAGAGATGATATACGGGTGCTCAGTGGAGACTGGGTACACTGGACGGACTCGCCGAGAACTCCCAGATGGTATTATACCTTACTTCAGATGGCAGTTCTATGGTGACACTGGTACAGGTTAGTCTGTAGACCCGAGATCGTCATAGAGTCTTGTGTGATTCCCACTGTGCTTTGATTTCCACCTTACCATGTCCAAGAGGGCGTGCAAAACGGTGGTTTTTGGGTACAGTCCCGAATCACATGGAGGCAATGAGCGATAGGAGGGGATTTGTCTCTCCCGGTATAGGGAATTGATGTTGCGCTGTGTTCGATTGGATATAACCGGAAATCCCTGGCCAGGGTTGCTGAGATATACTGGTAAGTGTTACCAGTAGTTTCTCGAACTGTTATAGACCTCATATCGACACGACTTATCGAGCTGCTGGGGTCTGACGTTTACCACCCCTAGGCGAGATATGCGACATATCAGATGATCAGACCGGACTGTACGGTATGTGTTACTGGTTGGATTCACAGGAGTGTGAGCGGGCTTGCTCGTTGATCTTCTGATCGCTCAATACCCGGGTGGCCGTTACGTTTAGCAGACCGCTTGCGGCTTGTGGGTGTTTTATATGATCATCACCTGCTTTCGGCATATTGACGAGTCTTTAGAGTCCTACACAGAGGTTTCCTGGCTCAAGCGAAACGAAATAGGAGCGCATATGAGATATGTGCGGGACCGAGAATAATAACAGTATGTGATACTGTATTCTATTCTCCCGATATGTGACATTGATCGGTTATATGCGATATTGCCGGGTTATCGGATCAAGTGTTGATTCGATAAGTTGTTACTATTGATATTAGTCGGTTATATGCAATATGACCGGATCATTAAGTCAAGTGTTGATTTAATGATTTAATGTATAATTATATATTTGACATATTACTTTACATTAACTAATATTGGTTCACTTAAGATGTTTTTCTCACTTGATTGTGCACATTGTATATGTGATATATTTTTGTGCACAAGATTGTATCATGTTTGATGATACATGCAAACTTGGGTGTATGTTTACTTTAAACCTTGTTTAAGTGAATGGTTAGGGTTTTGTTATCTTTTCTTAATTGTTTATTTTATTTATTTATTTTAGGGCAAGAAACAAAATGGTGGCTTCTTTTGTTTCTACCTTGAAGCTTCATGAAGCTTTGACCATTTTTGTTTCTTTCCTAAACCTAACCATTCACCTAACCCTAGTTTATTCTCTACACTTGTTAAACTAACCTAAGGTTGCATAATGATAACCATAACTTTATTTTCTATTATTCATAATTCTTATGAAATTCTTCTTCTTCTTCTTCTTCTTGATGAAGAAAAAGAAAACCTTTTCTTGAAAATGATCAAGTGATGATTTCAAGTGAGAAATCAAAATCCAAAATGAACCCACTTCCTATTTCATCATCCTCTACCACTTGCCATGTAGTATAGGGTGTTTTCTTCACAAGTTTCATGACTTGGTGAAGTTGGAGCTTGATCTTGATTTGCCTCGACGTAGATCTTCTTCAGCATCGAAGTCAACGACCTAACCCGATCTTTTCTCCGATGAAACCACCGCGAGAGTCTAGGATCCGATGATCGCAGCAAAGGGACATCATCACGGAGCTATGGAGGTGGAGGACCGGATCTACAAAGGTTGTAGTCACTCTCACTTTCTAGTTAAGTTGTTAACTTGCATGTTTCGCCTTACCTCTAGTTATCGATCTAGCATTAGGGTTTCTCGGCACAAGAAAAATTTGTTTTTGGCATGGTTGATGCCTTATGGAACCTCTTTAGTGTGCCTAGGAACCCTACAGTGGTATCAGAGCCTAGCTAGAGCATTAGGCGATGCGTTAACGAAGTTAAAACCCCGATCGAACCCAAATACGATAAAATACACCCCTCTCTGGTCATTTTTTAAAATCTGTGATTTTTCAGAATTAAAAATACCTGAAAAATTCAGCAGGGAAAAATAAGAATTATGGTGAAAAACGAGCCCCCAATTCGTTACGATGGCCGCGGAACCGCGGCAATAAGCCACCTTTGGCGGCGGTTCCGCGGCAATTTAAGCTTATTAGGGACGGTTTTTTGCAGAGTAATTCTTGTCTCTGTGGTTACTATTTTATGGGTATTTTTAATCTGACTCAAGTGTTGAGTATTCTGGGGTTTATTTTGTAATCCTCGATTCGATCGGGAATTTTAACTTCGTTATTGTTTTTCCGGGTAAATTTAGAACATGTTGAAAAGTTCGACCGGATATAAATACCCACTTTTTCCCCTGTCGGGAAATTTCCAAGTGTTGGATCTTTCCGTAGTTTAAGAACGTTCGAAGTAGTGCAAGTAACGCGATGGACCCTTTAGAAGACAACAAACCTTAATTCGATTATGTGACCGTCTTGTATTGCCCTTTGAACCTTAGGGTTTGGGGCAGTACGGCGAGCCACATGTAAGGCGTTGGCTTGACCCTTCTACGGCTGGACCGTTGGCACTGTGGCACGAAGTGAATGTTCTTAAACTTATTTCATGTGTTGAGCTGTTTCGGGAAAACTTGGGTGTTTGACTGTTCGATCGGAAAGTTTAACATTTTCTGTTTATCTGGAATGCGATACAATATTTGGAATCCACAAATAGTTATGAGATAACTGAATGAATGTTATAAACATAGCACTTTAGTCTCACTTGATCGGTTGCCATGGAATTTTGATACGATCAAAAGTCCGTCGCAATCACGTAGCGTACGCGGATACTCGCCGGGTAAACTTAATAGACATCCTTGCCCAATAGCCCCGACCAAGTGACTGTAGGAGAACCCCGTCGCAGAAAGCATCCGTTCGGGTGCTCGCGGCAGCGGTGTTCCGCCTTAGTGCACTTCATCGACGGTATCGGGGGTGCGGCCGTCTACTAAAGTTTGCGACAAGCATTCGATCAGAATGTCGGGAATCCTGTTGAATTGCCCGACTTGATATTGAAAAGTGTTTTCGATAATGAGACTGAAATGAGGGGTTTATAATTGTTAGGCATGCGATGTCTAAGGAATTCATTTGATTAGGCATGCGATGTCTAAAGAGGTTGCGGATTCCAACTGTTGTAGTTTTACACTTTCTTTTCTGCGACCGTAAGTGTAATATGTGATATCGCCGGTTTCGTTGTTTTATGTCAACGATAATTGGGATGCGCATATTTACTTACGTTGATAACATGTGATGTTATGTGTTGCTGGATATGTTATATTGGATCGTCGTGTTTGAATTGCCGGGTTTTTTTTTATGTGAGATGAGTGTTTTTCATTTTCATTCATGTAAAAACTTGTATGTAATATTCTTTTATTGGGGCACTTCCAGGTTGCGGATGATGTCACCATTTGTATATTATTTACTTTTCCGCACTAGGATAGACCCAAGGAGGGGAGCAGAAGTAACCGGGTTCTAGGGTCCAGTGGGAGACCAACTCAAGGAGTCGAGTCTGGGTCTCCTAACCCTAGCATTGGTAGGGTTGCTTGCCGCTCTCGTAGGGGTCTAGGGGTGTGGGTTTGGCTATTCATCACAACCGTGGAATCCGTGTTTTTTACTGGCTCGTATTGAAAACACGGACGTCCTAGTATATCCAATGTTTCATATGATATTTTCTGCTGCGTTATCTGTGATGTGATCATGTGATATGTTCAGATAGATATTATATATTGTATACATGATATATTATATAGACGTTGCTTATGTTTTACACCCGCGCTAGCCCTGCCTCGCTCTGGCGTTAGTTACCTAACCTAACGGTGCAGAAGGGACATCGAGGCGAATGCTACTGGCATAAGCGTACGTTATATTTATCTGTGATGTTTAGGTGCTTAAATGATGGGACTTCATTAATATGATTAATGAAAGTAAAAGAAACCTAAAGATGTTGTGGAATCGAATTTCAAAAATAAAACAGGTAGCTACAGTTCTTGCTTTGCACAACGGTATATATGATATATCCTGCACCTTATTCGATGAGGAAAGGGCCGACGATCCCTTCACCGGGAGTGACCCCTTTAGCAATAACTGGCAGATGCTACACACTCGGTTTATCTTTTGATAGCTTCTATAGTTTCTGCTTTGCACAGTGATATATATGATATATCCCGCACCTCATTCGACGAGGAAAGGGCCGACGATCCCTTCACCGGGAGTGACCCCTTTAGCAAAACTAGAAAAGCCTCAAAAACACTCCATTTCAAAATCATTTGATACTACAACGATATCAAGTTCATTACGCAATAGGTTTTCAGAAAAACCTGTCGTAGCTCTCCGTCATTTCAGATAAGTACTACTTAGTATTCGTGCTGTGGTAGTTTGGCATTCGTCAAGGCGTAGTGTACGGTAGCTAACTAGTATTTATCTGCTGATGCATATGATGCAGATTGGATTAGGGTATTCATACGGCGTTGTTTGGCATTCGTCAAGGGTCGTGTGGGTGGGTTTAATTCAATCAAGAAATGTACGGGTTGAACTTGACTAGTGGATTATGGGTTGTTTGGCATTCGTCAAGGTCATAGAACGCTAGGGGTAAAATATTATCGGGAATTTCAAGTGTTGAAATTTGCAATGAGATTGCATACCTTCTATGAGATAGTTGGATCTCGATACCCGCTGCGAGTAAGAGTTACTCCTGGGAGAGTTTTACACATTACAATTAGCCGATCAAGTAGGTGTCTAGAAAGGTGTTAACGAGGTTACGCCTCTGGGAAAACGAGGTTTACTTTAATTAAGTCCGTACGAAAGCACGGGGCACCTCCCTTAAAGTACCGACACTGGCCTGGCTGAAAGATTGGCGAACTTGTAGCGTGTAATTAATCCCGGCTAGTCTTTCCTTTTACGGTATGAAGGAAGATTTGATAAAAACAGTGGGAGCCATCCTGATTAGATAAAATAATAACCAATCTGATCTTGCAAGAGCGCACGCAGAGTGTTTTCTTCTCTCTCTCTCCTGGTAGCGACCATGTCACGCCTTAATCAAGATAATAATACGGATGTATTGACCGAACCCGCTTGCTATACTGAGCTGGGGAACGTTGGTCCCGCTCCAACTTATAATTGTTATAAGTCAGAGCAGGAAATTGGGGAATACCAGATTTCACGGGCCGCCCAAACGAAGAAAGTGCATGTTGATGCATCATCTTCGGGTGTGTTCGTTACATAGAACTGTTTCTCTGTATCTTCTACGTCCTGGGTATTTGATACCGGATCAGGATCCCAGATATGTAATCTGTTACATAGGACTACAGAAAGGTAGAGAACTGAGAACGGGTGATAAGTTTCATGAGACAGAAAACGGTGCAAGTGTTGCAGCCAAGTCTGTTGGTCACTGTCACCCTGTATGACCAGTACATTGATTCTGATCGAATGTTATTAGATACCGAACCTGATATACAAAATCATATCAGCCTCTTTATTAGTAAAGAAATGATAAAATTTTGTATTGCTGGATAGTGTTTTGAACATTTCCTATATCAAAAGTTGATCGGTTCAGGAACGTTATCTAAAAGCATTGATGTTCTAAATCAAACTACAGTTCTTAGTATACGGAACACACACAAGAGAAAGAGTTCAGAAATGAACGGATCCTTCTTGAGGTATTGTAGACTAGGTCATATCAATGCGACCCGACTAACTAAGTTGCACATCGATGCATATTTAAATCTGTTTGAATTTACATCTTATGAAACTTGCCAGTCATGTCACAAAGATTAGATGACCATAGCTCCGTTTATTGGAAACAGAGAAAGAGTTAGTGAACTCTTGGGATTGATACATACTGATGTATGAAGGTCCCCTGTCTATACATACCAAGACCGGTTCTTTGTACTTCATTACATTCTCTGATGATCTCTTTAGATTCAGACATATGTTCCTGTTGAAACACAAGTCCGAGCCTTTTGAGATATTCACAGAATATAAGTTAGAAGTATAGAACCAAAACGGGTATAAGTATTATGTCCTTTGATGTGATCAAGGAGGAGAATACTTGAGCACGGAATTCTTGGACTTTTCTAAAGGAGAATGAAATTCTCTCTTAGCATTACTTCTTCGTATACACCACAGCACGGCGGTGTATCAGGGCGGAGCAATCACACCCTATGTGATAAGGTGTGCTCTATGATGAGTACTACTGAGTTACCTATTTCCTTTTGGGAGTTATGCGCTTGAGAAGCTGCATACTATTGAATAGGGTTCCAATCAAATCAGTTGCCTACCACTTCTTATGTGATATGGAAAGGGAAGAGTCCATATCTTAAGTTTGTTAAGATTTAGGGTTGTCCGGCCTATGTCTAAAAGCAAAATCCGGACAAGCTCGAGGCAAAGTCTGTTATGTAGAACTGGAAAGGTTCCAGCTATACAAACTGCAGCTGATGATTTGATAGAACTAAAGGATTCAATAGTTACCAACGAACCTCAGCCTCACCGCCGATCTAGTAGGGTTCCTCACCCACCTGAGAGATACTTCTGTTTCTCTATGACAGTGGGAGCGAGGATTGCATTATGAGATGATGACCCAACTAGTTTCGAGCTGGCCATCAGGAGTGAGACTCTGTAAGAATGGCTGGATGCTTAGTGATCTGAGATGGAATTCATGTACACCAACAAAGTATGGACTTTGGTTGCTATATCTGAAGGGTTAAATCCCCATCAGGAGCAAGTATATCTTGAGAAGATTACTTGGTGTAGATGGAAAAGTTGAGACTTTCAAAGCTAGACTTGTTAAAGGTTTGCATCGTAGACCAGCTGTGGCTAATAATGAAACCTTTTCTGGGGCCTATGCGTAAGTCCATCCAGATCCTACTTGCCATGGCTACATACCATGACTACGATATCTGTTGGTTGGGTGTCATGACAGCTTTTCTAAATAATGTTTTAGAAGAGGGTGTCTATAAGTACACAGCCAGAGGGCTTCGTAGACAATGGGAGCAGCAGAAACGTGCACAAGTTGCTTTATAGGATAAAGCAGGCATCGTGGAGTTGGAACGTCTGTTTTGATGTAGTAGTCAAAGAGTTTGACATCATCAAAATGGTAGATGAACCTTGTATAAACAAAAGGATAGTAGGGAGTATGGTGGTGATCCTCGTAGAGTACGTAGATGGTATACTCTTGATAGGGAAGGAGTTTCCTATGCTACGCTCAGTCATTCTCCGCTTATCACAAGGATTATCCATATAGGATTAATGTGATACCTACTGAATCCTATGTTTTGGATCTATGAGATAGATCTAAATTGGATGTTAGAATACTCACTAGATGTAGTGAAATGGTATCAATTGATCCTGGGGAGAATCACTGGAAAGGTACCAGGGTGATAAGGACGACTGAATGTCAGTCACAGGCATTGTCCTTACCCTCAGTGGAGGGACGGTATGTTGGAAGAGTTCCAAGCTAAATACCGTGGCTTACTAGACGATAAAGGCAGGATACATCGCTACTCAAGATGCTACCAAAGAGGCTGTCTGGGTGTATATTAGTTTATGAGATGAACTTAGTTCCTCCCATTGTGTGACAATGGAGTTGTGGCTTATGCCAAGGAACGTCCGTCGCATCAGTGATCCAGACATATTCTGAGGCAGTGTCACCTGATCATGGAGATGGTTGATCTCCAAGGAATCGAGGTCAGGAGAGTAGACTCAGAGGATGACAAGGAGGATCCACTCACAAAGGCCTTTTCCTAGAGAGAGACTCTTATGGGATGGTTGAGTATGAGATACTACAACCACTGCTATCAGATGGCCCTAGTGCAAGTGGGAGATTGTTAGTTATATGTATGCCCTAGAGGCCATTGCTATACATACGATGTATATTGTAGTGGATGCTTGGACATATATAGGAAGGACTTTCTTGCTCGACATGATAGTATGCTATCTGGTTGCTCTTTACCTTAACGTGTACACTGATTGTCTCTCTGTTACATGTTGGTAAAGCCCTTAGGATGTGTACTTGACTACCTGGACTATGATGCGGATCATACTAGCAGGGACATGGTAGTCCATAAGTACATCCTTCAAGGTCCCTAGTCGTAGGTGTATCGAGACGGGGCATCGATATACCAGAGTAGACTAGCGTATACCTTCTCGACCCATACAGATGGGTGATGGATGATCCCATATCCATTGGTGTTTGACATCAGAGATGATATACGGGTGCTCAGTGGAGACTGGGTACACTGGACGGACTCGCCGAGAACTCCCAGATGGTATTATACCTTACGTCAGATGGCAGTTCTCTGGTGACACTGGTACAGGTTAGTCTGTAGACCCGAGATCGTCATAGAGTCTTGTGTGATTCCCACTGTGCTTTGATTTCCACCTTACCACGTCCAAGAGGGCGTGCAAAACGGTGGTTTTTGGGTATAGTCCCGAATCACATGGAGGCAATGAGCGATAGGAGGGGATTCATCTCTCCCGGTATAGGGAGTTGTTGTTGCGCTGTGTTCGATTGGCTATAACCGGAAATCCCTGGACAGGGTTGCTGAGATTTACTGGTAAGTGTTACCAGTAGTTTCTCGAACTGTTATAGACCTCATATCGACACGACTTATCGAGTTGCTGGGGTCTGACGTTTACCACCCCTAGGCGAGATATGCGACATATCAGACGATCAGACCGGACTGTACAGTAAGTGTTACTGGTTGGATTCACAGGAGTGTGAGCGGGCTTGCTCGTTGATCTTCTGATCGCTCAATACCCGGGTGGCCGTTACGTTTAGCAGACCGCTTGCGGCTTGTGGGTGTTTGATATGATCATCACCTGCTGCCGGCGTATTGACGAGTCTTTAGAGTCCTACACAGAGGTTTCCTGGCTCAAGCAAAACGAAATAGGAGCGCATATGAGATATGTGCGGGACCGAGAATAATACCAGTATGTGATACTGTATTCTATTCTCACGATATATGACATTGATCGGTTATATGCGATATAGCCGGGTTATCGGATCAAGCGTTGATTCGATAAGTTGTTACTATTGATATTAGTCGGTTATATGCAATATGATTGGATCATTAAGTCAAGTGTTGATTTAATGATTTAATGTATAATTATATATTTGACATATTACTTTACATTAACTAATATTGGTTCACTTAAGATATTTTTCTCACTTGATTGTGCACATTGTATATGTGATATATTTTTGTGCACAAGATTGTATCATGTTTGATGATACATGCAAACTTGGGTGTATGTTTACTTTAAACCTTGTTTAAGTGAATGGTTAGGGTTTTGTTATCTTTTCTTAATTTTTTATTTTATTTATTTATTTTAGGGCAAGAAACAAAATGGTGGCTTCTTTTGTTTCTACCTTGAAGCTTCATGAAGCTTTGACCATTTTTGTTTCTTTCCTAAACCTAACCATTCACCTAACTCTAGTTTATTCTCTACACTTGTTAAACTAACCCAAGGTTGCATAATGATAACCATCACTTTATTTTCTATTATTCATAATTCTTATGATATTCTTCTTCTTCTTCTTCTTCTTGATGAAGAAAAAGAAAACCTTTTCTTGAAAATGATCAAGTGATGATTTCAAGTGAGAAATCAAAATCCAAAGTGAAGCCACTTCCTATTTCTTCATCCTCTACCACTTGCCATGTAGTATAGGGTGTTTTCTTCATAAGTTTCATGACTTGGTGAAGTTGGAGCTTGATCTTGAGTTGCCTCGACGTAGATCATCTTCGGCATCGAAGTCAACGACCTAGCCCGATCTTTTCTCCGATGAAACCACCGTGAGAGTCTAGGATCCGATGATCGCAGCGAAGGGACATCGTCACGGAGCTATGGAGGTGGAGGACCGGATCTACAAAGGTTGTAGTCACTTTCACTATCTAGTTAAGTTGTTAACTTGCTTGTTTCGCCTTACCTCTAGTTATCGATCTAGTATTAGGGTTTCTCGGCACAAGAAAAATTTGTTTTTGGCATGGTTGATGCCTTGTGGAACCTCTTTAGTGTGCCTAGGAACCCTACACGGATGAGTTAGCTCATTGGCCTTCTTATCGACACATACCTGGGTAGCCGTTACGTGCAGCTAGTACCGCTTGCGGCTTGTGGTTAAACTCACTGCCAGCATAGTGTCGAGTCTTTAGAGTCCCACATAGAGGGTTTCCCTGTACCGGGCAAAAAGTGTAGAGGCCGTATGGTTTTATGGCAGGGCTTCGATCACGTACGTGCACTTGTGCACGTGTGATGATTGGGCGGATAATAATAGTGTGCTTTGGTTTTAGCCGGATCCTATTATTATATTGATAGATTGTTTCATCTCTTTGTATTCGTGTTCTTCGGAATGCGGATGCTGGTATGTATATACGGATGAGGGGCATTCTCGTAATTATCCGGAAAAGCTTCTAGAAGAAGGTAACCTAATTAAGGGTTTGATTCTTTAATGGATTAAAACAATTAGGTGGAGGAAATGAGGTGTTTACTTGATAAAAGAATAGCACATGGCTCTTGGTGACTCATGGCATGACTCATGCCATGACTAATGGTGTGATCATTACACTAGATATTTTGAATCAAGCATGCTTGATATTTATATTTGGATGATTGATATTTTATGAAGTGTTGTTATTATTCATAAGTTATGAGCCAAGTCTTTTCTTCAGTTAAGCTGGAACACTCTCTCTTCCTCAAGTGACCTTCTTCTTCCTCTAAACCCTAATCCTCTCATGTGTTGAGAATCCTAGGGTTCCAAGAGACAAATCACTCTATCTTCTCACTCTACACCATCTAGGCCTTCTAGTTTAGTGAACTAGAAGTCATAGTTATCTCAGATTCGAGATAGGAGCTCGGACTATATACTCTCGGGTGGATCGTCTTTGACTCGAGAAGGCCGTCGAGGTTTCTGCGATCTGTTCCAATCCTTGGAGTTGTTGACTTGGTAGAGGACAGCGATGAAGACCCGAAGGACTTGGTATCGTGAGGTATAACTTCTATCCGAGTAGTTAAACCTCATAGTAGTTTGTTAGCTACGGTTTAGCATCGATCCTGGAGTTCAAGTCGATGTTGCGAGCTTTGAAAAATTGTTTTTTGCATATTCCGCCTACCCGCGAACACGCGGGGTGCGTGACATCGACTTACAGATTTCTCCTTACCCGTAAGGTTATGTGTTCAAGTCAGGTATTGAGAATGTAAGTCTAATGCTAATACAGGATCAAGCAGGTACAGGTTTGTTTATGTAGATAACAGGTTACGTCCGTCAGGACAACAAGTCAGGACTGTCAACATTAGTAACAAGGTCAAGTATCAAGTCAAGTGGTGTATCAGGGCATGTCATGTGGTGTATATGTATCAAATGGACACCAAATGTGAAACGGTAAACGATATCGGGATCACTATAAATAGTGCTGATACCAGGATGCATATATGTCTATCTGTAATTACCTGTTATACGTCCATGACTACTTATGATGCAATCTAGATAACATGTCATGATAATATAATAGTGAAATGATATCAGGGTGTTCCGGCATGTAATTAGATATGCAATTCTCAGTACGGATACGAACGAGTATCGTAAAACGGTAAAACTATAACATAGAATGCTTAATTAAATTACATGTAATATTTTTATTCATATGGATATAAATATAGTAGCATAGCTTGTAGCAAGATAAACATGCCTGATCGGATCTCATGACGGGGTGCGTACATCACGTTTGACGTCCGGTAAACGTCGCGATGCGAACCACGTGCGTACAGAACTGAACCGGCTATTCAAGGACGTGACCATGCCGGATAAGCACGACGACTGGGTCGCCCGGATCGTCGGCGACGTGTGCGACTTTGGTGATGGTCGGAAAAACAAGAATGAAGAAAAAAAAGAGAAGAAGAAGAAGAATGGGGTGTTTGGGGTTATAGTGCTCTGGATTGGGGTTCTGGGACAGAGGGGAGGTGACGTCAATAATAGGACATCGGCGGCGAGATCCACGGCAATGGGCAGTGGGGATTCTTGGGTTAGTTGTTGGGGTTGGGTTCTTGTGAAGGGAATTTGTCAGGGTTTGCAGGGATGGAGAAGAAGAGAAGGGAGAAGATGGAGGTGGTGGTGACGAGTGTTGGAGATAGTGCCCTCAGAGTCAATTATTGGATCACAGGCACGTGATTGCAATGATTGAGGGAGGACCTATACCATTAGAACAGTCTTACTCAAGATGATAGTATGCTATCTGGTTTATCTTTATCATCGCGTACTGCTTTAGGTGACCTTACAGGTCACTATTGCGCGTTGATAGAGCCCTTAGGATTCTTGCTTGACGGCCAGCAGTATGATGGCGATCATATACGTGGGAGCCGGGGTCTATAAGCACATCCTTAAAAGGTCCCTAGTCGTGGGAGTTTTCGAGACAGGGCATCGATACTCCATAGTAGACTAGTCTATACAGTCGAGACCCCGACAAGTGGCGGTGGTCGGTCTCACAAGCCACTGGTGTCAGTTGGTTCACCTAAGATGTATACAGGTGCTTATTGGGTTATGAGTACACCGGACAGGACTCGCCGGGAACATGCTAGTTGGTCTTATACCAGACGTCAAATAGCAGTTCCCTGGTGACATGTTTACAGGTTAGTTCATCGACCTGAGATGTCATTTGTCTCGTGTGAGTTTCCACTGTACTTTGATTACTACCCTACCACGCTCAAAGGAGACGTGCAAACAGGTTTTAGTTGGGTACAGTCCTGAGCCACATGGAGGCAGTGAGCGGATCTGTAGGGGTTCGTCTCTCCCGGTACTGGGGGTGAGGTCGCGCTGTGTCTAGGAGAGCCCTTACACGAAGTCTTTGGCCAAGGCAAGAGATTTACTGGTAGGTATTCCAGTAGCATCTCAGGGTGTTCTGGGCTACACTCCGACACGACTTGTACCGCTTTTGGGGGTCTGACTTTTACCAATCCCCTAGGCCTGCCATGCGATACTTATAGACGAACGGACCGGACTGTACGGATATTGTCACTGACAGGCTCAGTAGGGTGTCAGGATGAGTTTGCCCATCGACGTCCCTTTTGGTCAATACATGGTAGCCCGTTATGTATGGTTAATAGCTTTGACGTGCTAGTGGTTAAATCCACAGCCAAAGTATTGATGAGTCTTTAGAGTCCCCCACAGACCGTTTCTCAAGTTTTGGGCGAAACTCTGTAGAGGCCGTATGGAGATATGACAGGGTTCGATCATGTACGTGCGGTATTGCACGGATCATGATCGGACGGTTAATACTAGCGGGCTTTGGTTTAAGTCGGATCCTAGTATTGTACAGTGTAGATTTTGTCTCATTGCATTTGTATTCAGTCGCAATACAAATGCAGGTATGTATATACAGTCGCGGGGTTTTCCTGTAATTTATTACGGGATCAGTTTTTTGAAGTTGCCAGTTTGCTTTCATTTTCGGCCATTTTCCTTTGTTTCTTTCCTTGGCTGAAAATTGGTAGAGGAGGGCTTATTTGCAAATGTGCAAATTGGCATTGTGGAGGATGGTCTTTGTAAATTGTTGCTTCATGATGATTCTACCATCCTTTGACCTTCATTTGTTCATCATTGTTTGACTTTCGAGTTGTGATGGTTGTTGAGTGTGCACTTTTGTTGTGATCATTTTATTCTCTCATGATCACTCATTATTCTTCTTGCATTCTTGGTCCATTCTCTCTCTCCCCTTTACACACATGCTTAGGCCGGCCACTTCTTGAGAAAGGGGGTCATTTTTGGTGTGGGAAAAAAAGTTGTTCATCTCATATTATCTTGCACACACCAAAATTCCCAAGTTGATCTCCATAGTTCATTTCCTCCATCAAATGGCAACTTCATACCCCAATGAGACAAAGCTTTCTACAATTCATCTACAGTATCCTTGGGCATGTCGACTCGCCAACTTCGTGCTCGAGTTGCCTCGGTCCAAAGGTGGGAGCCCGTAAAAGAACCCGGCGATGTGGTGCCCTTTCGACGAGGAGATGAAGACCGGAGATTCCGCGGGGAGATCGTGACGACGATGAGAAGACCGAAGGACACGGATCGCTCGGTATATCTCTCTACCCTTTCTCTTGTTTGCTAAGAGTAGGTTAATGGCCCGATCCGGGTTTAAAAGTCCGCGGTAGCGTCGGTTCTAGTTTTTAGAAAAGTTTTGTATTCCGCATTTTGGCCTCGTTCAGACGGCCGGGGCGCTGCCGTGCACTTACAACGAGGTGTGGTCGATGAGGTGATCGGCGGCGAGGTGAGCGACGTCGGGGGCTATAGGGTGTAGGGTGTTCTTAGGTGAAGTTACTGGCTTGGGAAGAAAGGGAGAAGGTGACGAGGTGGTGATGAGGATGAAGTTGGGATGGTCAAAGGGTGAAGGCGACTGCAAGTCGCCGGTGAAGTGAAGGTGGCTATTCAGTGGGTTTCTCAGGGGTTATGGGTGTTGTGTGATGGTGGTGTCAGGGTTGGAGAGAGGTGAGGAGAAGGAAGAGATCGAGGTGATGACGAGTCGAAGGTAGGGATGAGGTTGTGATCGGTGGTGAGGGGCTAGGGCTCGGTCATGGTTTTCTCGCGGGAGGTAAAGACAAGGAAGGAGAGAGAGAGGGGTGTAAACTTTTGGTTTTATTAAAATTACATATAGAGGAGAGAGGGGGAGATATGGAAGAGAGAGTGGGGGGAAGATACGGAAGAGAGAGAGAGAGAGAGAGAGAGAGAGAGAGAGAGAGGCCGGGGGGAAAGAGTTGGATTTGTGAGGATTTTAGAAAATATATATTAGTTAAAAGTATATATATATTATATATATATATATATTAACTGTTTAATATATAAAATATTATAATATATAATCTAGGGTTTTATAGCTAATACAAAAATACTCTGAAAAATACCCGGGTCCTGTCTAAAAATCTAGTTTTACAATAAGAATAAAATACGTATCAACTAAAACCATAATGAGATGTCCGGTTAGAGAAAATTCATACCCCAAGAATGGATACACATAAATGCACGTAGCGATCCAAACGAGTCCATTTCATTAAACGGGACAAGAACACGATATCAGGATGTAACCATAGGGTAAGGGATATGATGCAGGCCATACTAGGTATTTAAAATATTATATTTGGTTATATCTGTAATATTTAAAATAAATGCATATGCCAAATATATGATACATATATATAGAGCATATATGTGTGTACGGATCCACTGTACCAGCAAGGATATGCCGTAATCTAGAACCAAGACGGGTTTCAAGCATGCGGGTCGGGTCGGATATAAACACAGATACCAAATGCACCATTCACACCCAAAAAAAATAATAATCAAGAAATAGCCACAAGATTAGAAAATACTCAAATAGAATATGTTATAAATGAACTAGGGTGTTACATTATACCCAACTACAAAAGAATTTCATCCTCGAAATTCCCGGAACAAGAAAAGACAAGAAAACATGAATCTAAGAGAATAAGTGTAGAAACTTCTGTTGAATCTCGTTTTCTCGTTCCCAAGTTGATTCTCCGTGCGAACGATTCCCCCATGAAACAAGTACTAGAGGGATAACCTTGTTCTTGAGGACCTTTTCTCTTCGATCTACAATCGCCATCAATCGTTCTTCATATGTTAAGTCCTCCCTTATTGTCAGTTCCGAATGATCTACTACGCGCGTCTCATCTAGAATATACTTATGGAGTTGAGATACATAAAACACGTCGTGAACACTCGCCAAGGATGGTGGTAACGCCAATCGATATGCTACTTCTCCAACATGCTCGATAATACCGAAACCCCCATAAATCGAGGACTAAGCTTGCCTCGACTCCCAAATCGAATCACTCCTCTGGTCGGTGATATCTTCAAGAATACAATATCACCAACAGCGAACTCCAGAGGTCTTCGTACTATATCGGCCTAACTTTTCTGCCAATCTTGCGCTGCCTTCATATGATTTCAGATCGTATTAACTTTCTCCACGGTTTGCACGATAAGATCCGGTCCTAATAATCTTCATTCTCTAACACCGTCCCAACAAATGGGCGAGCGACACTTACAACCATATAATACTTCGAATGGAGCCATCTGAATAGTCACCTGAAAGCTGTTATTATAAGAAAACTCCACCAAGTGTAGATGATCCTCCCATGAACCTTTGAACTCAAACATGCATGCTCTCAACATATCTTCAAGAGTATAGATCGTTCTTTCTGATTGGCCATCTTTCTGCGGATGATAGGCTATGATGAACTTCAATCAAGTCCCTAAACTTTCTTGTAGACTCCTCCAAAAATGCGATAAAAATCAGGTATCACGATCGGGAACGATGATCACAGGTACTCCATGCAATCTCACAATCTCCTGCAAGTACTGCTCTGCTAACGCTTCTATCGACTGACCAATTCTAAACAGTATGAAATGAGCTGCCTTGGTCAATCGATCAACAATCATCCAAACTGCATTATTATCCTTTGGACTCCGCTGTAATGTTGTCACGAAATCCATAGTTATATGTTCCCACTTCCACTGAAGAATCGGAAGTGGTTGCAATAAACCAGCTACCCTTTGATGTTCAGCCTTGACTTGCTGACATACCAAGCACTTTGAAACAAAGCGAGCAATCTCTCTTTTCATGCCTTCCCACCAGAAATGCTGTCGTAGATCTCGGTACATTTTTGTGCCTCTTGGTTGTACGGAATAAGCGGAACTATGCACCTCCTTCATAACTTCTTCACGAATATCTCCTTTCGGCACACATAAAAGGCTCCCATATCGTAATGAACCATCTTCATGAATCAACAAGTCCGTTCGAAGTCCCCCTTATACCTGTTCTCGAAACTTCTGCAACCTTGGATCCTGCGACTGCGCTGCTTTAATATTATCGATCAAGGATGACTGTATTTGCAGCTGCATCAACTGTTCCGAAAAATGCGGTAATACGATCTCCAACTCGAATCTCTGGAAATCATTTATAAGTTCCTTTCATGCAGTCAACATCCGTATTGTTGGCAACCGACTTAGCATAACCGACACGACATTAAGTTTCCCCGGATGGTACTTTAGATCGAGATCATAGTCATCCATCAGGTCAACCATCTACGCTGCCTCATGTTGAGCTCTTTCTGCATGAACACATACTTTAGGCTTTTTTGATCGGTGAATACTTCTACCCTTTCGTCGAATAAGTAGTGTCTCCAAATCTTCAAAGAGAAAATCACCGCTGCAGACTCCAAATCAAGAGTTGGGTAGTTCTTCTCATGAGTCTTCAATTGTCTAGATGCGTAGGTTATAATCTTCCCATGTTGCATTAGAACACATCCCAAGCCTTTCTCAGATGCGTCGCTGTGAATAACCAACCCTCAGGAACTGTGTGGCACTCTCAAAATAGGAGCGGTGGTCAATCTTTGCTTCAACGCCTGAAAAGCCGACGCACATCTATCTATCCATACGAACGGTACCTCCTTTCGCGTAGGCTTGGTCAATGGTTCAGCCATTTGAGTGAAATTCTCCACAAACCTTCTATAATATCCGGCGAGCCCAAGAAAAATTCTGATCTCCGCTATGTTCTTCGAAATCGGCCAATCATGAACTGCTGCAATTTTTTCAGGATCAACCGCAATTCTATCTCCGGATATGACATGCCGCAAAAAATTTACTTCTTCGAGCCAAAACTTGCACTTGCTCATCTTAGCATATAACCTTTCTTGCCTCAACGTTTGCAGTGCGATCTTTAAGTGTTCTACATACTCTTATTGGCTTCTTGAATAGACCAGAATATCATCAATAAACATTACAATAAACTGGTCCAAGTACGGTAAAAAGATTCGGTTCATCAAGTCCATGAATAACGCCGGTACGATCGTGACTCTGAATGTCATCACTAAGTACTCGTAATGCCCATATCGGATTCGGAACGCTGTCTTGCAAATATCTTCTGATTTTACTCAAACTTGATGATATCCAGATCACAAATCCAGCTTCAAGAATACCCTCGCACCACTGAGTTGATTGAATAATTCACCGATGCGAGAAATTGGGTATTTGTTCTTAATAGTCACCCGATTTAATTCTCGATAATCGATGCAAATCCTCCGTGTGCCATCTTTCTTCTTGACTAGAAGAACTGGAGCTCCCCAGGGTGAATTTCTGCTGCGAATCCAACCCTTCTCTAATAATTCGGCAATCTGTTTCTTGACTTCTTCTAACTCCACCAGTGCCATCGGATAATACGCCTTTGAAATCGGCGCTGCTCTAGGAACAAGATCAATCGTAAACTCCACATCTCGTTTTGGCGGTAAACTCAAGATGTATTCAAACACGTCCATAAACTCTCGGACTATTGTTGGCGCTTCTTCCTTATCTGCTTCCATCAACGAAAGAATGGTGCTTGTCAGCCTAGCCCTAAATTCGACTGGCCCGACAGGTCTGCTACCTCCTGCAAATATAAACTCCGAATGTCCAGGAATCTGGAAAATCACTTTCTTTGCCCTACAATCGATGTGAGCATGGAAAGTGACGAGAAAATCCATTCCTAAGATGACATCATAGCTACCAGTATCAATCACCAAAAAATCCGTGAATAACTCTCTTCCGCAAATAACCACCGAACAATCCTTGCACTCGCTACTAGATATAATCTTTCCATTCCCAGTGTGTATGTCCCAATAACTAGACAGAGCTGTGCATGGAATCGAGTGTGCAGTAATAAACTCGGTCGACATAAAACAATGGTATGCACCTGAATCAAATAATGCTAATGCGGGAAAATCATGAACAAGTAAGATACCTGAAATGACTTCATCTGAAGCCTTAGCCTCCTCTGCTATCAAAGTAAAGGCCCGTGCTTGATTAGACCCCTGAGTAATCTGCTTCTGTGGTGGCTTCTGAGTATCGTCCCTCAATCGTAGCTTTGACGGGCAAGCATTGACGGTATGGTTAGCCGGTCCGCAAACAAGACAGGGTCGAAGCCTCTTTCGACAGTTCTTCTGCAGGTGTCCGGGTAGATGGCAAAAGTCACAAATCACTCTCCATTTCTGATCAGATACGACGGGCTTCTTCATAGGTATAATGCCTCGTCTGTTCACCGGGATGCTTCTGCGTATAGGAGATCGGTTTGGCGTTACCACCGGCTTCCGTACTACGACGGCTTGTTGTTGCGTACTCTTCGATTTCACCGATAGGCTCTGCTGCTCCCTGGCTGCCCTGAGAAATTGTGAGAAAGTGGTCAATCCCAGAGATATAATGTGTCTATGAATTTCCATGTCCAAGCTGCGCATAAACCTTTGTTCCCTATCTGCATCGTTGGTAACCAAAGGTCTCGCGAATCGATAGAGCCGCGTTCATTCAGATGCATACGCATCCACGGATCCGCCGTTCTGCTTCAAGCCAATAAACTTTTCTTCCATATCTTCACGAGCAGTTTGCGGAAAGAAATTCTCCGAGAAACTATTCGAAAACGTTGCCCAACTGATCGTCTTGGGCAGACGAGTCTCCTCCACGAGCCACCACTTGCGGGCATAATCCACCAGTTGGATGCGTACAACATTCACTCTCTTATCATCTGGAATCTACACGACGACGAGCAGATTCTCCGTGTCAACTAGCCACTGCTCCACTGGCAATGTCTTGTCCAATCCAGTAAATATGGACGGACCAAGTCTTCTGAAGTATGCCACGGTGCCTACACGCTGTGCTGGCATGGCCGCTATTGCGCCTATGGACTGCTAGACTGTCCGCAAACCCTCCTGAAAAACCTCGGCCTGCCACTGATTTAGATCGGTTTGCCGCTTCTGGTTCTCCAGCATCCCATGTATAACTCCAAGCAATATGACGTTATCAACACGTCTCTGGTATGATCGCAAATCTCTATCCGCCATTCTGTAACCAAGACACTGAAGAGAATTAGCACGATAAACAGGATTCAATAACAAGATAGTTATAGATTCAAGAATGGCTAGATAGTAATATGGCTGGACATGTTCCTAATTATGGGTTTTCTAATTATTGTATTGGGTTTAATACCCAACTACAAAAGAACTAAACGCAATTAATCCTAAATCCTATGGCTCTGATACCAAACAAACCCTGTCACGCTCCGCTTCCTAGAGTGCGCTAACTACGGCACATAACAAAGCCAACCATGCTACCCGTGGCAAGGAAACATCCCTCCACAATCACATTACGGCTGTCTATAGGATATCAAGAACAATAAAAAATAAAATCTATCTAAAACATATTCATTTTCCAAGATAAAAGAGTCAAGAAAATATATAAGCGGAAATGATAAATCCAATAAATAACATCTGGAAATATCTCCCAATATGGGCTCACATCAAGAAATGAAAGCTATGGAAAATAACTAAACTAAACACAATCCTCACTACTCGGCTTGTCGGCTGAAATACTCCTATTCAGCCTGCGATAGAGATAGAGGAACTGGGCTATGCAAAGCCCAGAATTCAGTGCGTCATAATATCAAACAATAGTAATAACCAGGATGTAACAAGATATACAAGCATGAATATAAATCAACAACATGAATATAAGCAGTGAGGTATGTATATGTCTGTGAAGTGCGATGAGTAATCTAAACCGTGCTACTGGGTTATCTACTCTAAAGTATTTGAAATCAATTTAATGGAATCGTCGATATAACTCAATAATATCTCGTGCATGCCCGGGACCACGGTCAAGATTCTCGGGCTGAATCCGCCATATGCCGCTAGACAGTAAACAGGTAAATGTACAGATGAACGATGTCAGCAGCATCATCCCGGGGCTGGCCTAACCCGTAAAGACTGATCAGTATAAGTATCGAACTGTCAAGTTACAAGTCAGGTTTCATTATTGATTTTCCCTTACCCCCAAGGTTATGTGTTCAAGTTAGTTATTGAGAATGTAAGTCTAATACCAACATAAGAACAAGCAGGTACAGGTTTGTCTATGTAGACAACATGTTACGTCCGTCAGGACAACAAGTCAGGATTGCCGGCATTAGTAACAAGATCAAATATCAAGTCAAGTAGTGTACCAGGGCATGTCATGTGGTGCATATGTATAAAATGGACACCAAATGTGAAATGGTAAACGATATCGGAATCACGGTATATAGTGCTAATATCAGGATGCATATGTGTTTATCTGTAATAACCTATTATACATCCGTGACTACTTATGATGCAGTCTAGATAACATGTCATGATAATATAATAGTGAAATAATATTAGGGTGTTCCGGTATGTAATTAGATATGCAATTCTCAGTACGGATACATACGGGTATCGTAAAACGCTAAAACTATAACATGGGATGCATAATTAAACTACATGTAATATTTTTATTCATATGGATATAAATATAGTAGCACGTAGCAAGATAAACTTTACTGATCGGATCTCATGACGGGGTGCGTACGTCACGTTCGACGTCGGGTAAACGTTGCGATGCGAACTACGTGCGTATAGAACTGAATTAGGCTACTCAAGGACATGACTACGCTGGATGAGGATGATGGCTGGGTCGCCCGCATCGTCGGCGACATGCGCGACTCCGACGATGGCCGGAAAAACAAGAATCCAGAAAAGAAAAGAGAAGAAGAAGAAGAATGGGGTGTTTGGGGTTATGGTGCTCTGGCTTGGGGTTCTGGGACAGAGGGGAGGTGACGTCGATGATGGGCCTTCGACGGCGAGATCAACGGCAATGGGCAGTGTGGATTCTTGGGTTGGTTGTTGTGGTCGGGTTCTTGTGCAGAGAATTAGTCGGGGTTTGCAAGGATAGAGAAGAAGAGAGCGGAGAAGATGGAGGTGGTTGTGACGAGGTGAGATTGATGAGGTGACCAGCGGCGAAGTGAGCGGTGTCGGGGGCTATAGGGTGTAGAGTGTTCTCGGGTGAAGCTGCTTGCTTGGGAAGAAGGGGAGAAGGTGACGAGGTGGTGATGAGGATGAGGTTGGGATGGTCGAAGGGTGAAGGCGCCGGCGAGTCGTCGGTGAAGTGAGGGTGGCAGTTCCGTGGGTTTCTCGGGGTTTATGGGTGTTAGGTGATGGTGGTGTCGGGGTTGGAGAGAGGTGAGGAGAAGGAGGAGGTCGAGGTGATGAAGAGTCGAAGGTGGGGATGAGGTTGTGATTGGCGGTGAGGGGTTAGGGCTCGGGCTTGGTTTTCTCGCGGGAGGTAAAGACGAGGATGGAGAGAAAGGGGTGTATACTTTTGGTTTTATTAAAATTATATATAGATGAGAGAGGGAGGGAGATACGGAAGAGAGAGAGAGAGAGAGAGGGATGGCCGGTGAGAGAGAGAGGGGGGGATTGGTGAGGAATTTAGAAAATATATATTAGTTAAAAGTATATTATATATATATTTATATTAACTGTTTAATATATAAAATATTATAATATATAATTTAGGGTTTTATAGCTAATACAAAAATACACTGAAAAATACCCTGGTCCTGTCTAAAAATCTAGTTTTAAAATATGAATAATATACGTATCAACCAAAATCATAATGCGATGTTCGGTTAGAGAAAATGCATACCCCCAAGAATGGATACACGTAAATGCACATAGCGATCCAAACGAGCCCGTTTCATTAAACGGGACAAGAACACGATGTCAGTATGTAGCCATAGGGTATGGGGTATGATGAAGGTCAGGCTAGGTATTTAAAATATTATATTCGGTTATATTTGTATTATTTAAAATATATGCAGATGCTAAATATATGATACAGGTATATAGAGCATATATGTGTGCACAGATCCTCTGTACTAGTAAGGAAATGTCGTAATCTAGAACCAAGACGGGTTTCAAGCATGCGGGGCGGGTCGGATACAAACACGGATACCAAATGCACTATCCGCACCCAAAACAAATAATAATCTAGAAATAGCTACAAGATTAGAAAATACTCAAATAGAATATGGTATAAATGAACTAGGGTGTTACAGAATACATGCCACTTAGCATACATATACACTTAAACTAAATCGTCAATTTAAACTAAATTTAACAAATTCGTCAACTTAACACTTACACTAAAACTATATATATATCTAAAGTAAATCATCAATCGAAACTAAATTACGCGCATTAGGACCCGTCTATCGATTAACATACATTCGTTCTCGTCGTGACATAGAACTACATGAAGGCTGTCAATATTGAATGGTATCATTCAGTACTAACAACCGTCATGTAGTCTATATGACGAGAAGATTTATAGTATGAAAACCGATGAATTTTTCCAATTTGGACAAGTTAGGAATGTATACAGCAAACATGTCCATTCACTTGTATTTTCATTCATTCGAGATATTTCGTCAGTACTTTTTCACTGGTTTTCCGAGTACAAAGATAGATTTGTTAGTTATATGTATGCCCTATAGGCCATTACTGTACATGTGATGTATATTGTAGTGGATGCTTGGAAATATATTGGGAGGACTTTCTTGCTCGGCATGATAGTATGTTATCTGGTTGCACTTTATCTTAACTTGTACACTTATTGTCTCTCTATTACATGTTGATAAAGACATTAGGATGAGTACTTGACTACCAGGATTATGATGCAGATTATACTAGTGGGGCAGAGGTAGTCGGCAAGTACATCCTTCAAATGTTCCTAGTCGTGGGAGTATTGAAACAGGGCATCGATATTCTAGAGTAGGCTAGCGTATACGCTTTTTGACCCATATGATGGGCGATGGATGATCCTATATCTATTGGTTTTTGACATCAAAGAAGGTATATGGGTGCTCAGTGGAGATTGGGTACACTGGACGGACTCGCCGAGAACTCCTAGATGGTATTATACCTATCGTCAGATAGCAGTTCTCTGGTGACACTGGTACAGGTTAGTCTATCGACCCGAGATCGTCATAGAGCCTTGTGTGATTCCCACTGTGCTTTGATTTCCACCATACCACGTTCAAGAGATCGTGAAAAAGGTGGTTTTTTGGTACTGTCCCGAGTCACATGGAGGCAATGAGTGATAGGAGGGGATTCATCTCTCCTGGTATTTGGGGTTAATGTTGCGTTATGCTCGATTGGCCATAATAAGAAATCCCTGTCCAGGGTTGCTGAGATTTACTGGTAAGTGTTATCAATAGTTTCTTGAACCATTATGGACCTTGCATCGGCATGACTTTTCTGGCTATTAGGGTCTGACGTTATACCACCCCTAGGCTGCGATATGCGACATATCTGACGAAGAGACCGGACTGTACGGTAGTGTTACTGATTGGATTCGCAGGAGTATGAGCAGGCTTGCTTGTTGATCTTCTGATCGCTCAATAACCGGGTGACCTTTATGTTTAGCAGACCGCTTGCGGCTTGTGGGTGTTTGATATGATCATCACCTACTGCCGGCGTATTGACGAGTCTTTAGAGTCCTACACAGAGGTTTTCTGGTTCATGCGAAACAAAGTAGGAGGACATATGTGATATGTTCGGGATTGAGATTAATGCGCGTATGTGATACCGCATTCTATTCTCGCAATATGTGATATCGGACGGTTAAATGAGATATAGCCGGGTTATCGGATCAAGTGTTGATTCGATAAGTTGATTCATATGATATTAGTCGGTTGTATGTGATATAGCCGGATTATTAAATCAAGTGTTGATTTGATAATTTAATGTATAATTATATATGTGATATATTAATTTACATTAATTAATATTATCTCTCTTAAGTATTTTTCCTCACTAGTGTACACTTGGTATATATGTGATATATATTAATGTACATTATTTTGTGTCATGCTTGATGCCACATGCTACATGAGTGTATGAGACTCACACCATGCTTATAATAATGTGATGTTTTATTTATTTAAAGTAATTCAATATTAGTTGGAAATTGTCATGCTTGGAAGCTTGGAGAAGCTTGAAGCATCTTTGATTTAGTCCACTAATTTTGTTTTACTTGTAGATATTTATTAACCTAGACATTTTTGTTAGCCATGGTTTAATCTCTACATGAGTTATTGTATGACACTAACTCATCCATGGTTGCTATTCTCACCTCATGAGTTCATTCTCATCTCTACTTCATCTTCTTCTTCCTCATGAAAAAGCTTTCTAGCTTTCAAAACGGTGAAGAAAAATAGTGAGAAAATTAAATCTAAAGTGAGCCCATTTCCTACTTCATCATCCTCTACTATATTAGCCATTTAGTTTAGGCTGTTTGCTTCACTAATCTACCATTAGTAAAGAGGTAGCAAGAGCTTGAGTCTCCTCGACGTAGATCATCTTCGGCCTCGAAGACTTCGAGCAAGCTTGTTCATTTCTTCATGTGAACCCTTACTAGAGTTCGGGTGTTCACTACTTAGAGCGAAGAGACTACTACACGAAGCTTTAGAAGTGAAGGACCGGTCTACAATGTTTGTATTGCTCATTCACTTAGATGTAAAGTTGTTTACATTGCTCGTTCGTCTAAATTTCTAGTTAAGATTATAGGGTTAGGATTCTTTAGTATGTCAAATTTTTAAAAATGTCATGGACGATGCCTCCCGAAACCTTGCTGCCGCCCTAAGGAACCCTGCAGTGGTATCAGAGCCAAGCAAGAGAATTAGACGATATTTTTACGATTACGAAATCGAAACAACTCCGAAACACCTGATACAAATTCCTAGTTTCTGTCGAATTTTAAATGGCCTCTAAAAATTTTTTCAGCAACATCAGAATGTTGTATGTGATATAACATGAACACCATAGAAATTTGAAGCATTTTTGTTGAAAAGTGGTCGGCCCTATAGGCTTAAAAACCGATCTCACCGGTTCAATGGTGGGACCCTGACTTCAAATTTTTAGTGTGTTCCACTCTCTGGGTTTTGGTGTTTCAGGTGTTGCTTGTTTTTACTAAATTTGCATGCGATGTTAACTTTAAGCAAAGGAAATTCAGAGTGTTTCATAGTCGTAATTCTAACATCTATTCAGGTTATTTAGACGACGTTAAAAAGTTCGAACTGATATCAATAACCCATATTTTCCCTCGCTGGAAATTTTCCAAGAGTTGGATTTTTCCGAGTTTAAAATCTTCAGAAAATCATGCAAGCGATTCTGTGGACCCTTTAGAAGAACGATACCCGACTTTTTGGATTGTGGAACCGCGGTCATACCTTAAGGTTTGCGGCAGTTCCGCGGCGACATGAGTGAGGCATGGGTCGGCCTTTCTACGGATGGTTCATAGGTGCTGTGGCATGTTCTGGGTACTTTTTAAACACCGCTTAAGTGTTGAGCTCATTGGGAAATTTTGGGTGTTTGTTTATTCTATCAAAAAGTTTAATATCGTCTAGCTATCTGTGATCGTGATACAATATTTGGAATCCACAATAAATAGTTATATGATAACTTGTTTGAATTTTATAAATCTAGCAAATTAGTCTCATTTGATCGGTTGCCACGGAATTTTGATGTGGATCAAAAGTCCGTCGCAATTACGTAGCGTACGCGGATACTCGCCGGGTAACCTTACTAGATAGACACGCCCATAGCCCCGACCAAGTGACTGTAGGAGAACCCCATCGCCAAAAGCATCCGTTCGGGTGCTCGCGGCCGCGGTATTCTGCCTTAGTGCACTTCGTCGACGGCATCGGGGGTGCGGCCGTCTACTAAAGTTTCCGACAAGTATTCTATCAGGTTATCAGGAATCTTTTTGAATTACCTGACAGGTTATTGGAAAGTGTTTTCAATATCGAGACTAAAATGCAGGTTTTTATAATTGTTAGGCATATGATGTTTAAGGAATTCATTTGGTTGGGCTTGAAATCCAAAGTATGTGATACATTGGGTTTATGATGTCTAAGGTGGTTGCGGATTCTAATTGTTGTAGTTTTTCACTTTATTTTCTACGACCGTAAGTGTAATATATGGTGTATCGCCGGTTTCGTTGTTATACGTCAATGACAATTGGGATACGCATATTTACTTACGTTGATGGCATGTGATGTTATTTGTTGCTGTGATATATTATATTGGATCACCGTGTTTTGAATAGCCGGGTTTTTTTATGTGAGGTGAGAGTTTTTCATTTTCATTCATTTAAAAGCTTGTATGTAATAATCTTTTATTATGGCACTTCCGGGTTGAGGATGATGTCACCATTGATGTATATTATTTACTTTTCCGTATTAGGATAGACCCAAGAGGAGAGCACAAGTAACCGGGTTCTAGGGTCCAGTGGGAGACCATCTCGAGAAGTCAAGACCGGGTCTCCTAACTCTAGAATTGGTAGGGTTGCTTGCCGCTCTCGTACGGGTCTAGGGATATGGCTTTGGCTATTTATCGCGACCGTGGAATCCACGTTTTTTATTGGCTTAAATAAAACACGGAATTCCTAGTATATTTGTAACATTTCAAAAAAAATAAAATATTATTTTTAGGAATTTTCATAATTTAATATTAATTTTTAATGAATATTTTAATAGTCGGTATAATTAAATACCGATAAATGAGGAAAATTTTGGGAAAAACTTATGGAAATTCTAAAATATGTTATTTTGTGGAAATATGCCATTTTACCGTTTTTCTGATGAATTATATGCTATGTTGGTGTTAATCGCGATTAAAAATCGCTAATTGGTTTTTTTGGTTTTTTGTGCAAAAATGTTGCACATAACATTTTCTACACTTGTTTCATGTTTTGGACTCATGTTAAGCCTAGGGTTGAACCATGTTAGATGACCATGGTGGGTTGAACCATTTGGTTAGGTTAATTAGTTTTAACCTAAGGGATTTGGCCTTGTCTAAGGGTGATTAAGGTTAGTTGACCTTGTGTAGGGAGAGAGTGAGCCATGATGGCTTGTAGGTGCTAACATGTTTCGAGAGAGAGAGAGAGAGAGAGAGAGAGAGAGATGGCTAGGGTGTGCCATGATCCATCTCTTTCTTCATTATCCTTTGTGCTCTTTCATACTACCTCTCACTCTCACACATCACACCACTTCAAAACAACTTCAGCCAACATCAGCAGCTGAAACCTTGCTTCAGCCAACCCTACACAGCCACAAAACAGCCCCCTACATCTGCAGCTACATCAGCCACCCAATTGACATCAGCACACACCAGCCCCTAACACCTTAGCCCAATACCTACCCACTCACATCAGCAGCTACATCAGCCCCCAATATCAAAACTTCAGCCCCCTATCAAACAGCAGCCACAGAACAGCCCCCCTACAACAGCCCAACACTTCAGCCACAAGAAAATAGATTGCAAGCAGCAGATGCAGCATCAGCATTGCTGTGAAAACAGCCACAGCAGCAACAACTCCAATCAAAAACCACACCACACCCCCATCATACTTCAACCACACCACAAACCAACACAATAACAACACCATACCACAACTTCAGCAACACCAACACCCCAATAAAAACAACAGCAGCAGTAGCTGCTGCAAAAGAGAAGAAGAAAACAGATTACAAGCAGCAACTGCAGCTAAAGCAATAGCAACAGCAGCCCACTTCAGCAGCAACAGCCCTTCCTCCTTCTTCCTTCTTCCTTCTTCCCTTCTCCCTCATCCTAGAACTCTCTTGAGGTATAATCTCACAACCCAATTCCTATCTTGCAAGTTATAGTTGTCTAGCTGAAATTTAGTATTATATTGAAGATTAGTGCTAGTTTAGGAGAATTTGAGTGAGACTTGACATAGTGTTGGTTTTGATTGTTAGTATAGCCTTACTAGGTGTTGTTAAGACCAGTTTAACCAAGATTTGTTCCAAATTTCACCAAAATACCAGATTTGTTATACTTGGCATAATTTAGCGATTTTGTTAACTTTTGGACCTTTCTGGAAACTGCTATCACCCGGGACCTCCTAAAATAAAATTGACTTGGTAGTAGGCTGTGCAGGCATCCTGGAACCATCCCACAAAACCCTAGCCCCCACCTCAAATTCCTGGCCGCAGTTTTATTCCCTCTGGCCGCAATTTGCGGCCAGAGCAGTAGGGAACCCCCTCGTTTTTCATGCACAACCCTATTTCATGTAAACTTGACCCTGGGTACGTCTAGTTTTGTCTGGTTCCAATCGGGGTAAAATCTGGGTTGATTTTCATGAGTTGGCGTATGATTTACGACTTGTTTAACATGGTTTTTTGGTATTCGATGATTCGTTTCTATCGGGTGGCGTTTGGACGTCAACGGCAGTGGATATTAGCTGCGTTTGCACACGAGGCCACAGGTTTTTACCTATGGGCGTAGCATGCACCATTTTGGCTTCCGACATGGTTTTCATGTGTTTTAGCGTGTGATATTCTTGTAGGTACCCCATGTGGCGTCGAAGCGTTGGAGATGCAAATGGCGACATCGGCACTGGCACACACAAAGAAAGGTGAGTAGATTTATATCTACGGGGAGAAGTCGGGTGGATGGCGTATAGCACCCCCGCAGTCCGTGGTGATGTATACTGATGCGTATACACACCTATAATTATTACATGTTATTTGGGATTAATGGTGATGTTTAGGATGGACATTAGTGTGTTGGATGATTTAGTGTTGCGAACCCTAGGTAGTGGGTGCACTACACACACACACACACATACATACTTGCATACATCCTTATCCATATGTGCTTATGGGATTCTATATAAATATGTGTTCACATAGGTATGGGACTACGTGTTCACACACAGACTTGAGGATGAGACATGGGATTAAGATGAGTCGATGATATTTGATCCAAGATTATGATATCGGTGATATGGTAAAATTCGTATTTGGGATACGTCTTGATGCTTTAGCGGATTTTGGGATGATGATGCCATAGGAATAGTGATATATATATGTAAATGATCGACATGTGATTATGATACGAGATGGGTATGATATGATATGATATGGCAAGATATTTATGATAGGCCGTCTTGGGCGTTGTTTACTCCTTGTGAGGATATATGATGATGATATCGATTTATACTAGACTGTTGTTCAGTAGTCAGATCTTGATTTTAGTGATGATGTTAGCATTGCACTAGACATAGGTTAGTACCCAGATTATGATATTTGATAAAGAGAATACCAGATGAATGATTTGACGAATGTGATATTGACCCGTACCCAGATTGGGGATGCCGTACGACGGATTTACGTACGAGCTATAAGTTGATGTTTGATCCGCACTCTTGATTTGGGAATAACTGATTATAGAGATATGGTATCGGATGTGATATTATCGAGGCGGGATCACCGACTATATATATATATTTATGTATCGACTCAGAGGTTAGGTGGTTTACCTTACCTGCAGTTAGCCTATTAGCTCAGCCTTTAGTTGGCGTAGTTGTATGACTCTTATGACATTAGATGCAGTTTAGCTATCTTTGTGTTTAGTATTCAGATCCCGCACATTATTATTGTGTAGGGTTCCTAGGCACGCTAATGAGGTATCACAAGGCATCAACCATGCCAATTTCAAATTTTACGGGTGCCGAGAAACCCTAATACGGATCGTTAACTAGAATTTTAGGCGAAAAAGCAACTAGTAAACTACTTTACTAAGAGAATACGGAAATACAACCTTTGTAGATACGGTCCTCCACCTCCACGGCTCCGTGATGAAGTCCTCTCCGCTGTCCAAATCAAATCCCGGGCTCTAGCGTCGGCTTCATCGGAGAAAGAGCGGGCTAGGTCATCGACGACGTGCTGAAGATGATCTACGTCGAGGCATCGCTAGATCAAGCTCCAACTTCACCAAGTCTAGAACACTTGTGAAGGAAACACACTCTACTACTTGGCAAGAGGTAGAGGATGAAGAAATAGGAAGTGGGTTCACTTTAGAATTGGATTTCTCACTCTTTTTCATCAATCACCATTGATGAAGTGAAGCTTTCTTCATTGAAGAAGATGAAGAAGAAGAAGGAAGAATAATATGATAAGTTATTTTCTAAAAAGAAAATAATAAGAATACTTATCATGTCTCAACCATGGTCAAGTGTAGAGAATAAATCATGGTTAGTGGGAATGGTTAGGGTTAAGCATGAGACAAAATGGTGACTTAGTCAAAGCTTCATGAAGCTTCAATATGCTTCCAAAGAAAGCCACCATTTTTCTTTATGCTTAATATTTTTCCAAAAAGAATAAATAGATAAATAAATGAATAAGAAAACAAAAGGAAAACCCTAACCATTCCACAACCATGGTTTAATCTTTACACAAACCCTAGTGAGCATGTATCATCAAACATGATACAAACTTGTGTACAAAAGTATATCACATATACAATGTGCACAATCCAAGTGAGAAAATCCATTTAAAGTGAACCAATACTAGTTAATGCAAATTAATATATCAAATATATAATTATGCATTAAATCATTAAATCAACACTCGATTTAACGATTCGGTCATATCGCATATAACCGACTAATATCCAATGTATCGATTTATCGAATCAATCCTTGATTAGATAACTAGGTTATATCGCATACAACCATTCGACACATTCATCGCGAGAATAGAATACGGTATCACATACACGTATTATTCTCGGTCCCGCACATATCTCATATGCGCTCCTATTTCGTTTCGCTTGAGCCAGGAAACCTCTGTGTAGGACTCTAAAGACTCGTCAATACGCCGGCAGCAGATGATGATCATATCAAACACCCACAAGCGGCAAGCGGTCTGCTAAACGTAACGGCCACCCGGGTATTGAGCGATCAGAAGATCGACGAGCAAGCCCGCTCACACTCCTGTGAATCCAACCAGTAACACTTACCGTACAGTCCGGTCTGATCGTCTGATATGTCGCATATCTCGCCTAGGAGTGGTAAACGTCAGACCCCAATAGCTTGATAAGTCGTGTCGATATGAGGTCTATTACAATTCAAGAAACTACTGGTAATACTTACCAGTAAATCTCAGCAACCCTGGCCAGGGATTTCCGGTTATAGCCAATCGGACACAGCGCAACATCAACTCCCTATACCGGGAGAGACGAATCCCCTCCTATCGCTCATTGCCTCCATGTAATTCTGGACTGTACCCAAAAGCCACCGTTTTGCACGCCCTCTTGGACGTGGTAAGGTGGAAATCAAAGCACAGTGGGAACCACACAAGACTCTATGACGATCTCGGGTCAACAGACAACTTTGTACCAGTGTCACCAGAGAACTGCCATCTGACGTAAGGTATAATACCATCTGGGAGTTCTCGGCGAGTCCGTCCAGTGTACCCAGTCTCCACTGAGCACCCGTATATCATCTCTGATGTCAAACACCAATGGATATGGGATCATCCATCGCCCATCTGTATGGGTCGAGAAGGTATACGCTAGTCTACTCTGGTATATCGATGCCCCGTCTCGATATACCCACGACTAGGGACTTTGAAGGATGTACTTATGGACTACCATGTCCCCACTAGTATGATCCGCATCATAGTCCAGGTAGTCAAGCACACATCCTAAGGGCTTTACCAACATGTAACAGAGAGACAAACAGTATACACGTTAAGGTAAAGAGTAACCAGATAGCATACTATCATGTCGAGCAAGAAAGTCCTCCCTATATATGTCCCAGCATCCACTACAATATACATCCTATGTATAGCAATGGCCTCTAGGGCATACATATAACTAACATATTGTTGTTACTTTGCATCGCATACTTATCGTGATTCATATCCCATTATTGATATCATGCTGTTAGGACACCAGCACCATTACCGATGATGCATATGTTTCACATACACTCACTTGCCAGCTCACATACATCTTCATCGGTAATTGCCATGTCACTACACAGTAGTATTATTGCATCAGGATATGACCCTTGTATGCGCATACTACTATTCCATGTTGCATGATATACTGTTATACTTCCATTTCATTTATATGTCACATACACCATGCTTCTTGATTATACACATTGAGATATACTGTTTCTATGATATTTCTGGATTTGGGAGCCGTGGATATTTCAAAGAGATTATGTAAATGTTTTAAAAACCCGTTTACCCTTGTTATGATATTTCAGTGCGTCCACCATGTGTTTTCTCGGTGCTGAGAGCGATATGTGAAACCCGATTCGAGGAGGCGGACGAGACCGAATGCGGGTACATGGTGGACCCGGTGCGGTACCCCGGGACAAGAAGATCGCAGGAGATGGCGTTGTGCCTGGTAGGGGAGCACTACCGACCGGTGATTTTACCCGACACGTCGGATATCCGGAGGATACCGTCGTAGTCATGAGATGGATGGTAGGGGCCGATCTGGACTGACGGCGCCCTGGATATTATGATTGAGACATTGAGATTTCGAGATATTGAGGTACAGAGATTGTGATACAGAGATATCGAGATATTGGGATTTATGTTTTGTTCCGATGCTAGGCACTGTTTATGTTGATTTCATTTATGATACCTCATTTTATAAATACAGAAATCTCACTAATTTATAAAAACAGTTTTCTTCAGTACATGTATTCTGTTTCATGCATTCATACATCATTCATACGATACATTGCCACCTGATGCACTGCCACGGGCACTTGGGATTACACTTGGGTTAGATATTTACACTAGCCATAGTTATAGATTGCTGGTTATATTTGAGGATTATATATTTTGATCGTATGACCTAGGATTGCGTCATACATGCGATTTCTGTTTGTAGATCTTTTTCTACTCACGAGTTGGCAACTCACCCCCGTTGTGCCCCAGTTTCTTACAGGTGTTGCCGTACGGGTTTCATTACGGCTTTGCGGGCACAGTTTCCTTCAGGTGACTTGCTAGTAGGTGGGTTATTTGTATCATACCCATCATTATACATTGTATATTATATTCAGTTGTATCTAGAAGTTCCATCAACCAAACATGTACTTATTTGAGATAGAGACCAGTGATGTTTATTCTTTCGACCTTAGAGTCGCTCGTTATATTTCTCTGGGTTTCTTGCTGTTGAGTTTCCTTTTCTGTTGTGATCCTCGCATTTAGGCGTGGTATATTATGTTGCATACTGGTGGATTTGTTATGGTTCTTCCTATACTCTACTACTTTCTTGGTTTGGATTTCTGGGCTTGGCTTACTTAGAGCACGTACGCCTTGAGACGTTCGCAGCCTAAGTGCCGGTCATGTTCCGTACTTTCGGGACGTGACAAAGTTGGTATCAGAGCGTTAGGTTTTACCTTCGGAGCATAGGATGACCCTTGGTTGATGGAATAGGTGACTAAAGTCGAGTGACGTACCGTGGGTATGTCCGCGGCATATTTACGATACGCCACTCCACTTAAGAAGCCTTAGGATGTACATTTCTTTGTTCAGTATTATATTCCTTCCTGATCTAGCCTCATCGGTACCAGTTATGGTTTTGCTGCCACGATTTCGGGCAGGGAGAGCTACGGCTAGAGTTGCGGTTAGCACGAACTCGTTACGAACGAGGACTGACCAGGGCGTGATTCTGGCGATACATGATTGTAGAGATGTGTCTTTTTACTGTGTTTTCGCGCTACGAGCGTTGGACGGATCGCTGAATGAGATTACTCGGGCGTGCCGATCAGCACCAGAGGATTGAGCCACTGATAGAGGCTAGCCATATTTTGATGACCATTGATGTACGGCTTATTCATGATAACCGAGGCACTGTTCAGCGTGCAGACGAGCGAGCCAGATTTTGCTACGAATGATGAGATATCGCCCCAGAGGTTGGAGCTATTACAGTACGAGGTTGTACTAAGAGATGATGAAAGGTCGTTAGTCACCAAGGATGAATGACTAGGACATGTGGTTTGTTCACTACCCTGATGCGAGGTCATCAGATAGATTGATTCCAGCTAGAGATGACTTCACGCGGAGACGTTGAGAGTCGACAGAGACGATCGAATGTCAGAAACCTATTATTCCAAGTTTAAAGTATTCGGAAAGACATGCAGGCAATTCTATGGTCCCTCTAGAAGAATGAAACCCTAACTCGACTTAATGACCGTATGAAAGCCTTTGAACCTTAGGGTTTGCGGCAGTTCTGCGGCGCCATTAGTGAGGCTTGGGTTTGCCCTTCTACGGCTGGACCACCGATGCTGTGGTATGTACTTGATACTATTATACTGTACCCAAGATGTTGAGCTCTTGGGGGATTATGAGGTTTTGACAAATCGATCGGATGGCTCGACTTAATTCGGATGCTAGGTGGTGAGATGCACTTCTTGGGAGACTCAAGATACGAGGATAGCCGTTGGAGCTCGGTCCATGCAGCCACGACGAGACAAGTCCGAAGCAGTTGACATTAGAGAAAAGTGGAGTAAGAGATTCGTATGAGGTCTTGATGAGACGTCGTTCCACTCCGCCGACACCAGATATGCGATGCGCATGCCGAGGCAGAGTACTGGATATACCTTCCAGAAGGACTCGCGATGAGTATGCAGCCGTTTCGAATCAAGAAGCAGATATGGTAAAGGACGATGACTTCCGGACAGTTGGCAGAGATGAAACTTGGAAGAGACCTTGAGCAGGATTCCTTCCAGGACACTGCTGCTATGATAATTGTACCCAGGATCGGATGTGTCACGTGCACCCAGAGAGCCATAGGCCGATGCCAGTGACATGCTACTTTACGAGTGGTCGCGATGATTGACCGAGAGATGACCAGAGAAGTGCCAAAACGGAATCGTCCCCGTTAGCACGTCTGACAGGGCCGATGAGCCGATGGATCGTGAGATTGGTAATCCACAGAGAAGACTTGGACCCAAGAGTGGTCATGTTACGCACACCAGTAGGCTAGAGTTCAGGATCGTCGACGAGATATGCTATGAGTAATCACGACAGTTGGCCAGAGATTCGTCGAGGATGCGCTTGGGCGGAACTATTCCGCCATACCTGTTTTCGGTATTTTGGGCGATTTATTCGCATGATTTGATTTTGATGATTGGGTTTCATGACATTTGTTTTCATGCACCATGGTTGCATTTACTGAGTATTTACGATTTTCGCCCAGTCGTTGCACTTGATATCGTTTTCGTGCCTTGGTTTCAGATGTTTGTGATTTTATGGGGTTTAGACATTGAGTTGATTTTGTGCGTATGTACGCACACGATTGGTTTTTGAACTCGGTATAGTTCACATATGCTTGCAGTGCAGTGACATGTATTTTATGCACTTGGATGCACTGGATTTCGATTCGATGGTGATGCTTGATATTTGTTTTGTGCGCTTTATGCACCTGACTGGATTTGGCGCGTGTTCAACGCTTGATATTGGATTTCATGGTTTCGTGCATAATGGATGTACCGGATTTGGATTTGTAGCGCATGTTGGGCGCCTGTTATGAGATGCGATTTGGTGCACACCAGATGCACTAAATCGAGATTTTTCGTGCATGTCAGATGCACCTGATTTTGCTGTCAGGCACGCATGTTGCCTACGACCGATGTTGTGTGCACACCCATTGCACCTTGATATCGTTTTTGTGCACCTGCTCGGCACATGTATGGATTTTGATTTCCGTGCGCACCAGACGCACAGGGTTTTCATATGTATTTTTGGGACTGATTTCTTATGGAGCGGTAAATTTTTTTGTGTTGATGTGATTTGTTTTCGTACTGTGCAGGACTAGTCAGAGGACAGTGCCTGGATATATTTTGCATGCACTGAAATATTTCAAAAGGGATTTCCAAAAGCGAGCTATAGTCTCATTATTTACCTACGTGTCCGGTACGACACGAAACGTTTAAAACGAGGGAACCCTTCTAAATTATTTTCAAAACGGCCGATTGTACATACTAAACAAAAGATATATACGTATATGGATATTTTCTTATAGAGACGTCCGCCACTGTGCAGTATTATGCGCATTGCACCTCGATTTAAGGGATTTGGCATGCATTCCCTTCAAGATATTTACATGTACAGATTTGGTATTTACCTGTATAGTTCCGATTTCTAGCCTATCGGTTTTGCCTTGGATTTGGCGTTCGTGTTTTCACCTTGACTCCGATGATTGCGAGATGCTTGATAGAGTTTTGTTTTCAAGTTATCTGCTCGTTACTCATGCGCATGTATTGCGCTATGATGCCTTTTGATGATTTCGGAGCCCCGTTGGTTGGACATTTTATTGAAATGTTTTAAAATTTCGGGGTTTAAATTTAAAATCGGGGACCAAATTTCTTTAAGGGGGGAAGACTGTAACATTCAAAAAAAATAAAATATTATTTTTGGGAATTTTCATAATTTAACATTAATTTTTAATTAATATTTTAATAGTCGGTATAATTAAATACCGATAAATGAGGAAAAATTTTGGGAAAAACTTATGGAAATTCTAAAATAGGTTATTTTGTAGAAATATGCCATTTTACCGTTTTTATGATGAATTATATGCTATGTTGGTGTTAATCGCGATTAAAAATCGCTAATTGTTTTTTTTTTGGCTTTTTGTGCAAAAATGTTGCACATAACATTTTCTACACTTGTTTCATGTTTTGGACTCATGTTAAGCCTAGGGTTGAACCATGTTAGATGACCATGGTGGGTTGAACCATTTGGTTAGGTTAATTAGTTTTAACCAAAGGGATTTGGCCTTGTCTAAGGGTGATTAGGGTTAGTTGACCTTGTGTAGGGAGAGAGTGAGCCATGATGGCTTGTAGGTGCTAACATGTTTCAAGAGAGAGAGAGAGAGATGGCTAGGGTGTGCCATGATCCATCTCCTTCTTCATTATCCTTTGTGCTCTTTCATACTACCTCTCACTCTCACACATCACACCACTTCAAAACAACTTCAGCCAACATCAGCAGCTGAAACCTTGCTTCAGCCAACCCTACACAGCCACAAAACAGCACCCTACATCTGCAGCTACATCAGCCACCCAATTGACATCAGCACACACCAGCCCATAACACCTTAGCCCAATACCTACCCACTCACATCAGCAGCTACATCAGCCCCCAATATCAACACTTCAGCCCCCTATCAAGCAGCAGCCACAGAACAACCCCCTACAACATCCCAACACTTCAGCCATAAGAAAATAGATTGCAAACAGCAGATGCAGCATCAGCATTGCTGTGATAACAGCCACAGCAACAACAACTCCATTCAAAAACCATACCACACCCCCATCATACTTCAACCTCACCACAAACCAACACACCAACAACACCATACCACAACTTCAGCAACACCAACACCCCAATAAAAACAACAGCAGCAGTAGCTGCTGCAAAAGAGAAGAGGAAAACAGATTACAAGCAACAGCTGCAGCCAAAGCAATAGCAACAGCAGCCCACTTCAGCAGCAACAGCCCTTCCTCCTTCTTCCTTCTTCCCTTCTCCCTCATCCTAGAACTCTTTTGAGGTATAATCTCACAACCCAATTCCTATCTTGCAAGTTATAGTTGTCTAGCTGAAATTTAGTATTATATTGAAGATTAGTGCTAGTTTAGGAGAATTTGAGTGAGACTTGACCAAGTGTTGGTTTTGATTGTTAGTATAGCCTTACTAGGTGTTGTTAAGACCAGTTTAACCAAGATTTGTTCCAAATTTCACCAAAATACCAGATTTGTTATACTTGGCATAATTTAGCGATTTTGTCAACTTTTGGACCTTTCTGGAAACTGTTATCACCCGGGACCTTCTAAAATAAAATTGACTTGGTAGTAGGCTGTGCAGGCACCCTGGAACCATCCCACAAAACCCTAGCCCCCACCTCAAATTCCTGGCCGTAGTTTTATTCCCGCCGCAATTTGCGGCCAGAGCACTAGGGAACCCCCTCGTTTTGCGTGCACAACCCTATTTCATGTAAACTTGACCCTGGGTACGTCTAGTTTTGTCTGGTTCCAATCGGGGTAAAATCTGGGTTGATTTTCATGAGTTGGCGTATGATTTACGACTTGTTTAACATGGGTTTTTGGTATTCGATGATTCGTTTCTATCGGCTGGCGTTTGGACGTCAACGGCAGTGGATATTGGCTGTGTTTGTACACGAGGCCACAGGTTTTTACCTATGGGCGTAGCTTGCACCATTTTGGCTTCCGACATGGTTTTCATGTGTTTTAGCGTGTGATATTCTTGTAGGTACCCAATGTGGCGTCGAAACGTTGGAGATGCAAATGGCGATATCGGCACCGGGACACAGAAAGAAAGGTGAGTAGATTTATATCTGCGGGGAGAAGTAGGGTGGATGGCGTATAGCACCCCCGCAGTCCGTGGTGATGTATACGGATGCGTATACACACCTATAATTATTACATGTTATTTGGGATTAATGGTGATGTTTAGGATGGACATTAGTGTGTTGGATGATTTAGTGTTGCGAACCCTAGGTAGTGGGTGCACTACACATACATATACACACATACATACTTGCATACATCCTTGCCCATATGTGCTTATGGGATTCTATATAAATATGTGTTCACATAGGTATGGGACTACGTGTTCACACACAGACTTGAGGATGATACATGGGATTAAGATGAGTCGATGATATTTGATCCAAGATTATGATATCGGTGATATGGTAAAATTCGTATTTGGGATACGACCTGATGCTTTAGCGGATTTTGGGATGATGATGCCATAGGAATAGTGACATATATATGTAAATGATCGACATGTGATTATGATACGAGATGGGTATGATATGATATGATATGGCAAGATATTTATGATAGGCCGCCTTGGGCGTTGTTTACTCCTTGTAAGGATATGTGATGATGATATCGATTTATACTAGACTGTCGTTCAGTAGTCAGATCTTGATTTTAGTGATGATGTTAGCATTGTACTAGACATAGGTTAGTACCCAGATTATGATATTTGATAAAGAGAATACCAGATGAATGATTTGACGAATGTGATATTGACCCATAACCAGATTGGGGATGCCGTACGACGGATTTACATACGAGCTATAAGTTGATGTTTGATCCGCACTCTTGATTTCGGAATAACTGATTATAGAGATATGGTATCGGATGTAATATTATCGAGGCGGGATCACCGACTATATATGTATATTTATGTATCGACTCAGAGGTTAGGCTGTTTACCTTACCTGCAGTTAGGCTATTAGCTCAGCCTTTAGTTAGAGAAGCTGTATGACTCTTATGACATTAGATGCAGTTTAGCTATCTTTGTGTTTAGCATTCAGATCCCGCACATTATTATTGTTGTTACTCTGCATCGCATACTTATCGTGCTTCATATCCCATTATTGATATCATGCTGTTAGGACACCAGCACCATTACCGATGATGCATATGTTTCACATACACTCACTTTCCTGCTTACACACATCTTCATCGGTAATTTCCATGTCACTACACAGTAGTATTATTGCATCAGGATATGACCCTTGTATGCGCATACTACTATTCCATATTGCATGATATACTGTTATACTTACATTTCATTTATATGTCACATACACCATGCTTCTTGATTATACGCATTGAGATATACTGTTTCTATGATATTTCTGGATTTGGGAGCCGTGGATATTTCAAAGAGATTATGTAAATGTTTTAAAAACCCGGTTACCCTTGATATGATATTTCAGTGCGTCCACCATGTGTTTTCTCGGTGCTGAGAGCGATATGTGAAACCCGATTCGAGGAGGCGGACGAGACCGAATGCGGGTACATGGTGGACCCGGTGCGGTACCCCGGGGCAAGAATATTGCAGGAGATGACGTTGATCCTGGAAGGGGAGCACTACCGACCGGTGATTTTACCCGACACGTCAGATATCCGGAGGATACCGTCGTAGTCATAAGATGGATGGTAGGGGCCGATCTGGACTGACGGCGCCCTGGATATTATGATTGAGACATTGAGATTTCGAGATATTGAGGTACAGAGATTGTGATACAGAGATATCCAGATATTGGGATTTATGTTTTGTGCCGATGCTAGGCACTGTTTATGTTGATTTCATTTATGATACCTCATTTTATAAATACAGAAATCTCACTAATTTATAAAAGCAGTTTTCTTCAGTACATGTATTCTGTTTCATGCATTCATACATCATTCATATGATACATTACCACCTGATGCACTGACACGGGCACTTGGGATTACACTTGGGTTAGATATTTACACTAGCCATGGTTATAGATTGCTGGTTATATTTGAGGACTATATATTTTGATCGTATGACCTAGGATTGCGTCATACATGCGATTTCTGTTTGTAGATCTTTTTCTACTCACGAGTTGGCAACTCACCCCCGTTGTGCCCCAGTTTCTTGCAGGTGTTGCCGTGCGGGTTTCATTACGGCTTTGCGGGCACAACTTCCTTCAGGTGACTTGCTAGTAGGTGGGTTATTTGTATCATACCCATCATTATACATTGTATATTATATTCAGTTGTATCTAGAAGTTCCATCAACCAAACATGTACTTATTTGAGATAGAGACCAGTGATGTTTATTCTTTCGACCTTAGAGTCGCTCGTTATATTTCTCTGGGTTTCTTGCTGTTGAGTTTCCTTTTCTGTTGTGATCCTCGCCTTTAGGCGTGGTATATTATGTTGCATACTGGTGGATTTGTTATGGTTCTTCCTATACTCTACTACTTTCTTGGTTTGGATTTCTGGGCTCGGCTTACTTAGAGCATGTACGCCTTGAGACGTTCGTAGCCTAAGTGCCGGTCATGTTCCGTACTTTCGGGACGTGACAATATCTAATATTTCATATGTGTTTTTCTGCTGCTGATATTCTGTGATGTGATCACTTTATATGATGAGACGAATGCTTATATTATATATATAATATATAATTAATATTGTTGCTTTCGTTTCTTCTATGATGCTTGGGAAGCATAATTGATGGGACTTCATTAATAAGATTAATGAAATAAAAGAAACCTAAAGATGTTGCAGAATCTTGTTTTAAAAACTGCTAGCTCTAGTTCTTTCTTTGCATAGCGGTATTCCTTGTAGAATATCCATCACCTTATTTGATAAGGAAAGAGCCGATATCCCTTCACCGGGAGTGACCTCTTTAGCGAAACTAGCAGATACTACAACCTACTCAGTTTTTCTTTTGATTGCTTCTATAGTTTTTGCTTTGCATAGTGGTATCTGTGAAATATCCTGCACCTCATTCGGTGGAGAAAGAGCTAAGATCCCTTCACCGGGAGTGACCTCTTTAGCAAAACTAGTAAAAGCCTAAAAAACCCTCCTTTTCAAAATCACTCGATTCTACAACGATATCAAGTTCATTACGTAAAGGGTTTTCTTAAAAACCCGTCGTAGCCCTCCATCATTTCAGATAAGGACTATTTAGTATTCGTGTTGTGTTTGTTGACCTCTGTCAAGGCATAGTGTGCGGTAGCTGATTAGTGCTTATCTGTAAAGTATATGTAGCGATTGGATTAAGGTAGTCGTACGTCCTTGTTGACCTCTGTCAAGGGTCGTGCGGGTGGGTTTAATTCAATCAAGAAATGACGGGTTGAACTTGATTAGCGCACTATGGTTTGTTGACCTCGGTCAAGGTCATATGACATTAGGGGTAAAATATTATCGGGAATTTCAAGTGTTGAAATTTTCAATGAGATTGCATACCTTCTATGAGATAGTTGGTGAAGGACTACCTTAGCACCATGATGAGGTTATAGAAGCATCTATCAAGCCAAATTTAAAATTTTTTTTGGTGCTAAGCTAGACAAACAAGATCTTTAACTAGATTATTAGGGTTTTCTTTAGATGATATATTAACTAGATAAGTGTAGGAAGATTATACCTTGGTAGAATCAAGTCCTTCACTTCACTTGCTCCTTGTAGTGGTCCCGCGACTCCACTAAGCATCTCTTGAGTATTTGAACGGGCTTCCTTTGTTGCCTTCGCGCCAAAGATGATCCACCATGAAGCTCCTACTAGTTCAAGTTACCACTACACTAAACTCTTTAGTGTATGAAACACATCACACTAGTTTGCTAGAATGGTGTGAGTTGATGAAGTAGGGGATGTTAAGAGCTTACTAATTTGTGCTCAAGCTTCATGATTCACATCTCATGTGAGGGTTGAAGCTTGAGAAAAGCAAGAGGAGGAAGAAGAAGCAAGAGCAAGCATGAGCAAGAAAAATGGCTAAGTCTTTTAGAATGAACAAGAATCAATGATAATTCTTGACCCATCACTCATTCAAGCATGGAATTATGCAATATTAAATCGCAACCATGCTTGAATAGTGAGTTAAGAATGAATAAACAAGTATTTAACCCATGCTTGCAACCATGCTTCATTTTACACCTTATTTCTATTTTCACAAAATAGAAAAGAAAATGCCATGCTTCATTTTTATATATATATATATATATATCATATATGTTAATATATATTTAATGAAGATTAATTAGTGAGCTAATGATATTAGTTAATATATAATTATATCACATATAATTTATATTATATTATTAAATCAACACTTGATCTAATAATACGGTTATATTATATACGACCGACTAATATCATTTATCTGTATATCACATTATCGAATCAATGCTTGATTTGAAAATTTGGTTATATCACATATAACTGAACTGATAACAGATGACTGTCAGATTACAATACGGTATCACATACTCGTATTTAATCAGGCCCACACACATATGACATATGTGTCCTACTTCGTTTCGCTTGAACCAGGGAACTTCTGTGTGGGACTCTAAAGACTCGTCAATACGCCGGCAGTAGGTGATGATCATATCAGCCACCTATAAGCCGGCAGCAGTACTAGCTGGATGTAACGGCTACCCGGGTATTGAGCGATATGAAGATCAACAAGAAAGCCTGTCCACAGTCTCCATGAAGCCAATCAGTAACACTACCGTACAGTCCGGTCTCTTCGTCTGATATGTCGCATATCATGTCTAGGGGTGGAAATCGTCAGACCCCAGTAACGTGATAAGTCATGCCGATGTGAGGCTCATAACAGGTCGAGAAACTATTGATAACACTTATCAGTAGATCTCTATATCAGCCCTGGCCAGGGACTTCCAGTTATTGCCAATCGAGCATAGCGCAACATCAACCCCCCAATACCGGGAGAGACGAAACCCCTCCTATCGCTTATTGCCTCCATATGACTCGGGACTGTACCCAAAATCCACCTGTTTGCACGACTCCTCTTGAGCGTGGTAGGGAGGAAATCAAAGCACAGTGGGAGTCGCATAAGACTCTATGACGATCTCGGGTCTACAGACTAACCTGTACCAGTGTCACCAGAGGACTGCTATCTGACGATAGGTATACTACCACATAGGATTCCTCTGTGAGTCCTATTCAGTGTACCCAGTCTCCACTGAGCACCCGTATAACATCTCTGATGTCAAACACCAATGGAAGTAGGATCATCCATCGCCCATCATATGGGTCAATAGGCATATACGCTAGTCCACTCTGGAATATCGATGCCCTGTCTTGATATTCCCTCGACTAGGAATGATTGAAGGATGTACTTGTGAACTACCCTGGCCCCACTAGTATGATCTGCATCATATTCCTAGTAGTTAAGTACATATCCTAAGGGCTTTATCAATACGTGAGATAAAGGTAACCAGATAGCATACTATCATGTCGAGCAATAAAGTCTTCTCCGTATATAAATATCCAAGTATCCACTATAATATACATCATATGTACAATAATAGCCTCTACGGCATACACATAATTAACAATCTCCCACTTGCACTAAGGCCATGTGTTGTAGTATCTCATACCCAACAACCCAAAAAGTCTCTCAAATTGCGTCTGAGGGAGGGCCTTCGTGAATGGATCCGCTACGCTGTCCTTCGTGTCAACTCTCCCGACCTCGATCTCCCGGCGATCTACTATCTCCCGAATCAGGTGATACCGCCTCAGAATATGTCTGGATCTCTGATGAGACCGGGGTTCCTTGGCTAAAGCCACCGCTCCATTGTTATCACAATACACAAGTATTGTATGCTCAATGGATGGAACCACACCAAGCTCAGTAATGAACTTCTTCATCCAGACAGCTTCTTTGGCAGCATCGTTGGCAGCGATGTATTCAGCCTCCATCGTCGAGTTTACAATGGTGTCTTGCTTGGAACTCTTCCAGCACACCACCCCTCCGTTGAGGGTAAAGACAGAACCCGAGACCGACTTACTGTCGTCCTTATCACTTTGGAAGCTCAAGTCGGTAAAGGACTCCACTTGGAGTTCACCGTTACCGTACAATAAGAACATCTCCTTAGTCCTTCTCAAGTACTTGAGAATGTTCTTAACAGCTGTCCAGTGATTCTCTCCTGGATCTGCCTGATACCTACTCACTACACTTAGTGAGTATGCTGCATCGGGTCTGGTACATAACATCGCATACATGATAGAGCCTACTGCCGAAGCATAGGGTATCCCTTACATGCGAGTTCTCTCCAAATCAGTCTTGGGAGACATCTCTTTGGAGAGAGAGAGAGTCCAGAGATCGTGGGTACATTCCCATGCTTGGACTCTTCCATACTAAACCTCTTTAGTACGGTGTCTATGTACCTGGATTGGGACAATCCCAATATCCATTTAGATCTATCTCTATAGATCTTAGTCCCTAAGATGTAGGAGGCATCACCTAAATCTTTTATTGAGAATCTATGTGATAAGAAGAGCTTGACCAAGTGTAACATAGGAACATCATTTCCTATCAAGAGTATGTCATCCACGTACAATACGAGGAAGACGACCTTACTCTCTGCAACATTCTTGTATATATAAGGTTCATCTATATTTTTGATGAAGTCAAACTCTTTGAATACCTCATCAAAACAGATGTTCCAACTCCGCGATGCCTGCTTTAACCCGTAGATGGATTTAAGCAGCTTGCACACCTTTCCGCTGCTTCCACTGTCTATGAAGCCCTCCGGTTGAGTCATGTATACGCTCTCTTCTAAATCACCATTTAGAAAGGCGGTCTTAACATCCATTTACCAGATTTCGTAGTAATGGTATGCAGCGATGGCAACTAGAATCCAGATGGACTTAAGCATAGCTACTGGAGAAAAGGTTTCATCATAATCCGTACCTGGTTGTTGACGAAAACCTTTTGCAACAAGTCTAGCTTTGAAAGTCTCAACTTTTCCATCTACACCAAGTTTCTTCTTAAAGATCCATTTGCTCCCAATGGGTTTTACCCCTTCAAGAGCAACTTCTAAAGTCCATACTTTGTTGGTGTACATGGATTCCATCTCAGATCTCATCGCATCCAGCCATTTCACAGAGTCCCCACTCGTGATGGCCTGCTCGAAGCTAGTTGGGTCATCATCTTCCATGATGCAATCCTCGCTCCCACCATTAACGAGAAAACCATAGTATCTCTCAGGTGGATGAGGAACCCTACTAGAACGGCGGAGAGGCCGGGGTTCGTCGGGAACTACTGAATCCTCTGGCTCTACCAAATCTTCTATTGCAGTTTGTGCAGCTGGAACTTCTTCCAGTTCTACCTCCTTGCCACTAATTTCTTTCGCAAGAAATTCCTTTTCTAAAAAGGTGGCATGCCGAGAAACAAACACCTTTTGTTCTTCGGTGTGGTAGAAGATATACCCTTGTGAATTTTTGGGATATCCTACAAACTTTCATAGAACAGACCTTCCCTCGAGCTTGTCCGGATTGTGCCTTTTGACATAGGCCGGACAACCCCATATCTTCACATAGTTAAGATGTGGTCTCTTCCTCTTCCATATCTCATATGGAGTGGTAGGCACTGATTTGGTAGGAACCATATTCAATAGATGTATGGCTGTCTCAAGCGCATACCCCCAAAAGGAAACAGGTAACTCAGCGGTGCTCATCATAGAGCGCACCATATCTAATAGGGTGCGATTCCTCCGCTCCGATACACCGTTGTGCTGTGGTGTATATGGAGGAGTAAGCTGAGAGAGAATCCCATTCTCTTTTAGATATTCAAGGAATTCTGTGCTCAAGTATTCTCCTCCCCGATCTGATCGAAGGATTTTAATACTTCAACCCGTTTGGTTCTCGATTTCGAATTTATATTCCTTGAATTTCTCAAAAGCTTCAGATTTGTGTTTCAACAGGAACACATGTCGGTATCTTGAGAGATCGTCAGTGAACGAAATGAAGTACGAAGAACCATTCCTGGCATGTGTAGACATGGGACCACATACATCACTATGTATCAGTCCCAAGAGTTCCGTAACTCTTTCTCCGTGTCCACTAAACGGAGTTTTGGTCAGTTTTCCTTTGAGACATGACTGGCAAGTGTCATAAGATGAAAACTTGAACGGATTCAAATATTCATCTTTATGCAACTTTGCTAGTCGTGTCACATTGATATGACCTAGACTACAATGCCACAAGAAGGATTCGTTCATTTCTGAACTCTTCCTCTTGTGTGTGTTTTGTACGTTAAGAACTATGTTTTGATTTAGAACGTACAATCCGTTACATAACGCACCAAACCCAATCAAAACTTGATTTAGGTAAATGTTCATAACATTATTCTCTACTACAAAGTTATATACTTCTTTGTCTAATAAAGAGATTGATATTAAATTGCATATCATAGAGGGTTCGTAGTAACAGCCGTTCAGGATCAATGTATTCCCTGTTGGTAATATAAGATGATGTTCACCAATTGCTTTGGCTGCAACATTTGCACCATTTCCTACTTTTAAGGAATGATCATCTTTTCCTAGTTCTCTGCCTTTTCTTAGCCCATGCAACATATTGCATATGTGGGATCCCGATCCGGTATCTAATACCCAGGACGTAGAGTGTACTGAGAAGCAGTTCTCTGTAACTAACACACTCAAATAAGATGCATCAACATGCTTGTTCTTTGTTTGGGTGGCGTGGGAATCCGGATATGTTCCTATCCCCTGCTCGGACTTATAACACTTATAAGTTGGAGCGGGACCAACGTTCCTCTGCTCAGTATAACAAGTGGGTTCGGTCAATACATCCATATTATTATCTTTATTAAGGCGTGACATTGGTTGCTGCCTGGAGAAATATGGAAGGAAACGCGTTAGTGTGCGCTCTTTGCAAGATTAGGTTGGTTATTATCTTATCTAATCAGGAAGTCTCCCACTTTTTTTATCAAATCTTCCTTCAAACCGTAAAAGGTAAGATTAGCCGGGATTAATTACACCTTACAAGTTTGCCAATTTTTCAGCCAGGACAGTGTTGGTATTTTGAGGGAGGTTCCCCGTGCTTTCGCATGGACCTATTAGAGTAAACCTCGATTTCCCAGGGGCGTAACCCCGTTAACACCTTTCTAGACACCTACTTCATAGGCTAATTGTTATGTGTAAAATTCTCTCAGGAGTAACTCTTACTCCCAGTGGGTATCGGGATCTAACTATCTCATAGAAGGTATGCAATCTCATTGCAAATTTCAACACTTGAAATTCCCAATAATACTTTTACCCCCAGCATCGTATGACCTTGACGAAAGCCAACAAACCAAAGGACGCTAGTCAAGCTCAACCCGTACATTTCTTGATTGAATTAAACCCACCCATATGACCCTTGACGAAAGCCAACAAAGTCGTATGACTACCCTAATCCAATCGCATCTCATGCTTTAGCAGATAAGCACAAATTAGCTACCGCACACTACACCTTGACGAAAGCCAACAAACGTAGCACGAATACTAAATAGTACCTACCTGAAATGACGGAGGGCTGTTGGAGATAGTGCCCTCAGAGTCAATTATTGGATCACAGGCACGTGATTGCAATGATTGAGGGAAAACCTATACCGGTAGGACAGTCTTACTCAAGATGATAGTATGCTATCTGCTTTATCTTTATCAACGTGTACTGCTTTGGTGACCTTACAGGTCACTATTGCACGTTGATAGAGCCCCTAGGATCCTTGCTTGACTACCAGCAGTATGAAGGCGATCATATACGTGGGAGCTGGGGTCTATAAGCACATCCTTAAAAGGTCCCTAGTCGAAGGAGTTTCGAGACAGGGCATCGATACTTCAGAGTAGACTAGTGTATACAGTCGAGACCCCGACGAGGGACGGTGGCCAGTCTCACAAGCCACTGGTGTCAGTTGGTTCACCTAAGATGTATACAGGTGCTCATTGGGTTATGAGTACAACGGACAGGACTCGCCGGGAACCTGCTAGTTGGTATTATACCTGACGTCAGATAGCAGTTCCCTGGTGACATGTGTACAGGTTAGTTTATCGAGCTGAGATCGTCATTTGTCTCGTGTGAGTTCCCACTGTGCTTTGATTACTACCCTACCACGTCTCAAAGGAGTCGTGCAAACATGTTTTAATTGGGTACAGTCCCGAGCCACATGAAGGCAGTGAGTGGATCTGCAGGGGTTCGTCTCTCCCGGTATTGGGGGTGAGGTCGCTCTGGGGTCTATAAGCACATCCTTAAAAGGTCCCTAGTCGAAGGAGTTCCCACTGTGCTTTTGGTGGTCTGACTTTTACCAACCCCCTAAGCCCGCCATGCGATGCTCATAGACGAACAGACCGGACTGTACGGATATTGTCACTGACAGGCTCAGTAGGGTGTCAGGATGAGTTCGCTCATCGACGTCCCTTTTAGTCAATACCTAGTAGCCCGTTACGTATAGGCTAATACCACTGACGTGCTAGTGGTTAAATCCACAACCAAAGTATTGACGAGTCTTTAGAGTCCCCCACAGACCAGTTTCTCAAGTTTCGGGCGAAACGCTGTAGAGGCCGTATGGAAATATGGCAAGGTTCGATCAGATACGTGCGGTATTGTACGGATCGTGATCGGACGGGTTTTACAAGCGGGCTTTGGTTTAACCCGGATCCTAGTATTGTACAGTGTAGATTTTATCTCTTTGCATTTGTATTCAGTGGGAATACAAATGCGGGCATGTATATGCAGTCGCGGGGTTTTCCTGTAATTTATTACGGGATCAGTTTTCTGAAGTTGCCAATTTGCATTCCGTTCCGGCCAGTTTTCCTTTGTTCCTTCACGGCCGGATTTTTCTGATGGAGGGGCTAATTTGCAGTTGTACAAATTAGCAATTGTGGAGGGGTTTCTTGTAATTGGATGATTATGATGTTTTAGCATCTTTGCTTTTTTCCTTCATCATGTTTTGCATTAATGATGATGGGAGTGAGATGAGTGTTGATTTGGATTTTGATGTGAGGCTTGCTTTTGGGGTGTGTTCACCATTTTTCCTCTCCTACACTCACCTCCCTTGCTTGTTTTTTCCCACTCCCCATTCTTAAGGGCCGGCCACTTTGAGAGGAAGAAAAAATGAGGTTTTCATTTTTGTGAGGGAAAATCATTCATCTCATTTGCATGCTTGCAAAATTCCTAACACTTCTCCAAAGTTCATTTTTCCTTCTCCATCATCAAAGGCAACTTCAACCCCATTGAGACAATGGTCTCTACACTTCAACTACAGCACTCCTTGGGCACGTCGGCTCGCCAACTTCATGCCCGAGTTGCCTCGGTCCAGAGGTGGGAGCCTGTAGGCGATGTGGTGCTCGTTCCGACGAGGAGATGAAGACCGGAGATTCCGCGAGGAGATCGGAGTGGAGGCCGAAGACCGAAGGATATGGATCGCTCGGTATAGCATTCTACCCTTTCTCTAGTTTGCTAGAGTTAGGTTAATGGCCCGATCCAGGATTTAAGTGCGCGGTGGTGCCGGTTTCTGGGTTTTTAGAAAAGTTTCGTTTTCTCATTCCGCCATCGGGTTGACGGCCGGGGCACCGCCGTGCACTTACAATGGTATCAAAGCCACGCCATTAACCTAGTCTAGCTTGGTCTAACGTGTTTACATTTTCGATCGGACAAAAATACCAAAACCGCGATTTTAAAGCATCAGTTTTATGTTGAATTATTTTTGGCTCTAAAATTTTTTCGGTACATTGCAGAAAGACATGAAGGAAATTCTAAGACATCTGTGAAAAAATGGTAGTGTGACACTGTGGCTTGACCGTGGAACCGCGGCCAAACCCACGTTACAGCCGCGGTTCCGCCGCCGCACAGTTCTTTCACTGCACCATTTTTGCACAGTGATCTTTGTACAGGGAAATTGGGGTTTTGGAATGTTCTGTTTGGGCCCAGTTTTTCTTTGAGTGCTACAGTAGTGCTTGGGGCCCACTTCGGTAAATTTGATCGATCGAAAATTTTAAACATGTTTGTTCACAGTATTTACATTATATTTGCGACCATGAAAGTCACTCGATCGGTATATCCTGTCTAACTGCTATAGCCCTTTTAGACGGATTTGCGAACGTGACATTCGCGTTGATGTTCTGTGTTGTGCTGTGATGTTGCGGATTGGTCGTGGGGGATAACCTTGATGCAATGGCAGTACAGGTTTTTTTATATGTACATTTGATTTTGCGGGGCGAGCGTTCGACATGTGGACTGCCGTTACTACTTGTTTGTATATTATTCTTTTGGGGCACGACCGGGTTGAGGACAATGTACCCGTTGTATATATTTTACTTTCTGTACTAGGATTACCCCGCGGAGGGGTGCACGGGTAGCCAGGTTCTAGAGGGCAACGGGCCCGCATCTCATGGCGTTGAGACGGAGGGGGTTTCACTCTAGAATTGGCGGGCTATTCGCCGCACTCGTAGGGGGCACAGGTTGACCCAGGAGGGGTGCCCAAGTTACCGGATTCCGTTAAGTGTTGGGTGGTCCATTCACGTTGCTGAAGGGGGCTGCCTCGCTTCAGGTTTTGGCGGGTAACTTGCCGCGCCCGTAGGGGTCTAAGATTTCATTGCACAGGCTATCCACAGGACCAGGGGAACGTCGGGTTTCAGTAGCGGCTCTATGAAACCCGGAGATCCCAGATATCTATATTGTTCTGTGATGCTTATTACATTTCCGTGATGTTGCATTTTATCATTCCTTGAGCGAATATTATATATTGATATATATACTAGTAGATGTTGTATATGTTTTGCATCCGCGCTAGTCCAGTCCCCGCTCTGTCGTTAGTTAAGTAACCTAACGGGTGATGACGGGATCCAGTGGCGAATGCAGATGGCATATGCGTACATCATTATTTTCGTTCTTTATTGGTGTGATCAATTGATGGGACTGCGTTGATTCGGATCAATGCAAGCTAAACAAACCTATTCTGATGCTGTTGGAACAATTTTTCAAAAAGCTGTTATTGCAAGGGTGTTCTCTTTTGTTTTGCACAGTGGTATTCGGTTATGAATATCCAGCACCTCAGTCGACGAGGCAAGGGCCGAGATCCCTTCACCGGGAGTGACCTCTTGGACAGAAGTTTGCGTCAGGGCAATAACTTCACTATAGTCGTTTACTTTTTGTTTGCATCGTGGTATTCAGTTGGAATATCCTGCACCTCATTCTACGGGGAAAGAGCCAAGATCCCTTCACCGGGAGTGACCTCTTTAGCAAAGGTTTTCGCCACTATATTTTTATAAAGCTATCCGGTTCCTTCAACGATATCAAGTTCATTACGTTAAAGGTTTTCGCCAGAAACCATTCGTAGCCCTCCGTCGTTTCATATGAATAGTCAATAAGTATTCAAGCTGTGGTTGTTGGCCAAAGTCAAGGCACGGTGATTGGTAGCTATTGGGTATTCATATGCAGCATAGATAGATGCGTTGGTTTGGGACAGTGGTATAGCCTTGTTGGCCAAAGTCAAGGGCTTGAATGGGTGGGTTCAAATCAACCTGGACAATGACGGGTAGAACTTGACATGTGACTTATGATTTGTTGGCCGAAGTCAAGGTCATAAGTGCATGGGGTAAAAATCACATCGGGAGTTTCTAAAGAAACTGAAACTTGCCAGATATGCGCATACCTTCTGGAGTGTGATAACGTGAGCGGATTCCGTCACGTTATCATGCGATGATAGTTGGATCCCGATTCCCACTGATTAGTTGGTTTACTCTTCGGGTGATCCCGACTAATTCTTCTTTCAGGTTTGGGGAAGAATTTGACGTTACAGTGGGAGGTTTCCTGATTAGATAAAGTGACAACCATTCTGATCTAGGTTAGAGTGCACACTGAGTGTTTCTTTTCTCTCTCTCTTTGGCAGCGACTATAACCCGACCCTTGACTATGACTCAGTGACCAAAATTAACCGAACCTTCTTAAACACTGGCTTTTGGATTGTCAGAGTTGCAAACCTCATTGCCACTCCTACTTTTACCCTTTTCTCCAGAACACCCTGTATTACTACGAACGTCCACTTCCATTGGACAAAACCATCGTATGGTTATATACGAACTCGAAGGATTTTATTCGAGGATGGTTTCCGGTTCTGGAGAAAACGAATAGGACTATTCAGTTGTCTTTTCTTTTTACCTTCTCTCAGGTTGCGAGTACTCCTTGGTTTAGGAGATAGTACACCTATTACGCAAATTGGATAGTCTTCTTCCAAACCTTAGGCTGGTGCCGACCGGTAGGGAATGAAGAAAACCAATTAGCCTAACGATGGTGTACAGAAGGTATTATGTAAAGACATATCAAGGGATTAGTAAGAGGGCAAAGTAAACTGCAACTGCTATTCACGACCAAACCAAGTATTTCATTACCACTCCCACTTCGCCTTTGTATTTCTCCAGAACACTCCGTATCACTACGAAGATCCACAGTTTATTTGGATACTCCATCGTATGGTTATATACGAACTCGAAAGAAACTTGTTCCAGTTCGGGGATGGATTCTGGTTCAGGAGAAATAGGAATAAGGTTTATTCGGTTGTCTTTTATCTTCACCTTCACTCGCATTGCGAGTGCTCCTAGGATTAGGACAGTACACCCATTATGCTTATTAGATAGTCTTCTTCCAAACCATAGGCTGGTGCCGAACGGTAGGGAAGGAAGAAAACCATTTAGCCTAAGAGGGTGTACAGAAGGTAATGACTAAAGACATATAAAGGGATTTGGAGAGATGGCAAAGAATTATACGGTTACAGTTGTGAATCTGGATAATGGAAGAGGCATTACTAGGAATACCGGGGTACCCCATCGAATCATTTCAATGTTTCAGTTTCACCGTGTACTGTTAAAAGAAAACTGATTTCCCAATTAGACACTTGCTCCAGGGTATGTATTTACCAGGTTTGATTCTCACATCTGTATGGTTTTACAGATGATGAGTGAGAGTAAGTTATTGGGAATTAGGTGATCATCCTCATCATATCGGAATTCGTTGTAATTGGTGATATTTGAGGAAATCGCCTGGGTTGTTTGCCGGACGGCAAATATTTGGTTTTGAATATCCGTTGTTATGCACCAATTTCAAATTGATATATCTGTACGTCTACTTTTATAGAGTGTGATATACCTTTTTGAAATTATGTCTATGACATTTACCTATAACAGTGGATGGTTAGGTAAGGAGCATTGAACAGCGGTGTAATTCTTCATAACCATAGTACAGTTTTTAACCTACGACACACAGTGAATGAGTCACTAGACTCAGGGGACTTATACAGAGTATTGTATATTGTTCAGTGTCCATTAGGACAGAGGGGTTGGTCCTCGTACTATATTCGGTTTACTTATGACTTCTCTAGTTTTTAGACAAGTGTTTCGTAGAAACACAGGGTCCAAGTTTTGAGAAGTTATAGGTATAAGAGTAAAGTGGAGAACCAGGTATTGCAAGTATCGGGATTCTTCAAGGTGATCGAAAATAGATACTTATGTGTGGTATTCAGTTGATAGTAATGTTTAAGAGAACTTGTTTCTCTTTCAGGTTACTCATAAGTGGAAGCATTCCTAAGTTGAGTAACGCTGATCGGCCTCCTTTCATTTAGTTAACATGCACTGGTAACAGCTGCATGATTTGAATCTGGTTCAATTAAATCAGTGACTCTGTTTCTGTATTGGATATAGAACAGTTCATATCTTAATATTGTTAAGGTATGGGGAGTTGTTCGGCTTATGCTTAAAACCAGACTCTGGATAACTCAAGGCATGTTTCTGTAATGGCTGTTTGTGGGTTGTGTAAGTCGATGTTCAACACCCCAATACTTGTGGGGAGGCGGAAATATGAAAAACGATCTTGTTCTTTGATTAAACATCGAATAACCGTATAAATCATTTGCTAAACAACACTTAACAAAAGCTATAGAGTTCTAAATTACTATGTTAAGAGATTATACCAAACGGTTCAAGTCCTTCGTCTTTATGTTATCTACGGCCTCTTTGGATCTCCACGTCCTCCTCGGCTTCCTTCCGTGAGAGACGATCCACCCGAGTACCCTAATCCAAGCTATAACCACTAAACTTGAGGTTACTTAGTTTCTCTAGTTGCTAAATATAGTAGCTAAGGTGATGTAGAGATAGGTTATGGAGTAATTAGTCTTTCCTAATCCTTGTTCTCAACTCATGAGGGGTAGGATTAGGGATTGGTGAAGGAGAGAGAGCTTGAAGAGAGAGAGTAAGAAGATGATAATGATAATAATAATAATAATGAAATAGCTTCTCACTAGATATATGAAACATAATGAATTAAAAGAAATGAATCATATGAGATTATTCATCATGTTTCATAAATGCAAGTGGGTGATTCATTATGTGAGTCATTAAGCATTTAATAATGCATTAATGACATGATGAATCACTCACAATGAGTCACTAAATCATTAAATGAAAATGCCACCTCTCCCTCCAAGTCATCACCTTCTAGAAGCTTCTCGTAAAATTACGAGAACGCTCCTCCAATCCGTGAAAACACGAAAAAACTTTAGACTGTACAAATCCAATAACCTGATACTAGAATCTGGCTTAAACCAAAGCCGGCTAGTAAAAACTGTCCGAATGTCGTACGTGCGTTTAAACACGTATGCGTCCGAACCTTTGTCGTAAAACCATACGACCTCTATATCTTTTCGCCTGGGTTTGGGAAATCTCTGTGTGGGACTCTAGAGACTCGACTACTACGCTGGCAGTGGGTTTAACCACAGACTGCAAGCGGCACTAGCTATACGTAACGGTCCCCAGGTAGTTGTTGATAAGAAAGCCGATGAGGTAACCCATCTGAAATCCTACTGAGCCTGTCCGTGACAATATCCGCGCAGTCCGGTCTGTTCGTCTAAGAGTATCGCATGTATGGACTAGGGAGGTGGTGGACGTCAGACCCCTAATAACCGTACAAGTCGTGTCGGTATAGCTCTATCACCATCCGAGAATCTACTTATCAATCTATCAGTAATTCTCAATCAGCCCTGGCCAGGGACTTATGGTAATGACCAACCGATCACAGTGCGATATCAACTCCCTATACCAGGAGAGACGAATCCCTAACGGTCACTCACTGCCTCCACGTGGCTCGGGACTGTGCCCAACTAAAACCTGTTTGCACGACTCCTTTGAATCGTGGTAGGGTAATAATCAAAGCACAGTGGGAACTGACACGAGACAAATAATGACCTTAAGTCAACGGACTATCTGCACACATGTCACCTGAGAACTGCTATCTGACGTTAGGTATAATACCATCCAGTCAGCTCTCGTCGAGTCCTGTCTGGTGTACTCACACCCAGTAAGCATCTTTATACAATCTTAGGTGCACTCCACCAATGGCTGCGGGACCAGTCCATCACCCCTCTTCAGGGTCTAGATATGTATACACTAGTCTACTCCGGAGTATTGATGCCCAGTCTCGATACTCCTTCGACCAGGGACATCTAAGGATGTGCCTATTGACTATCCAGCTCCCACAAGTATGACTGCCATCACAACGCCGGTAGTCAGGCAAACACCCTATGGGCTTTATCAACATACATATATAAATAACAAGTAAAATATATCATACGTTCAGACAAAGACAAACCAAATAGCGTACTATCATATCAAGCAAGACTGTCATGTACATACATATCCTAAGCACCCTATACAATGTAGGCCTCTGGGGCAGATATATCCAACAATCTCCCACTTGCACTGAGGCCTATAATTGGCGCAATGTGTACCCACTGTCTCTACCAGATCCAGTTGCTGGCGTACCGTATGCCCAACATCTCAAACAGCCTCTCGAACTGCACTTGAGGGATGGCCTTGGTGAATGGATCTGCCGTGTTGTCTTTTGTGTCTACTCTCTGTATCTCGATCTCCCGACGATCCACGATCTCCCTGATCAGGTGAAACCGCCTTAAGATATGCCTGGATTTCTGATGGGACCTTGGTTCCTTCGCTAAAGCTACAACGCCATTGTTATCACAATACAAAGGTATTGGATTGGCAATGGACGGAACCACCTGAAGTTCAGAAATGAACTTCCTCATCCAGACAGCCTCTTTTGCGGCTTCACTAGCAGCTATATACTCAGCCTCCATTGTTGAGTCTGCGACGGTATCTTGTTTGGAACTCTTCCAACATACCGCCCCTCCATTGAGGGTAAACACAAAACCCGAAATGGATTTAGAATCATCTTTGTCACTTTGGAAGCCGGAGTCGGTAAAAGCCTCTACCTGGAGGTCCCCATTACCGTAAATCAAGAACATCTCCTTAGTCCTTCTCAGGTACTTGAGAATGTTCTTTACCTCTATCCAATGTTTCTCACCTGGGTCAGACTGATACCTGCTTACCACACTAAGTGCGTAAGCTACATCCGGTCTGGTACATAACATCGCATACATTATTGATCGTACCGCCGAAGCGTAGGGTATAATGCTCATGCGAGCCCTCTCTTCATCAGTCTTTGGAGACATCTCTTTGGAGAGGGTGATTCCGTGACAAGCGGGCATATTGCCACGCTTGGAATCTTCCATACTAAATCTCTTTAGTATGGTGTCAATATACCTGGACTGTGAAAGTCCCAACATTCTATTAGATCTATCACGATGGATCTTAATGCCCAGAATGTATGATGCATCTCCCAAGTCTTTCATAGAGAATTTCTGTGACAAGAAGAGCTTTACTGATTGTAGCATAGGGATATCATTCCCTATTAGTAGTATATCGTCGACGTACAAAACGAGGAAGACTACTGCTCTTTCTACAATCTTCCTATAAATACATGGTTCATCTACATTTTTGATAAAGTCAAACTCTTTGACTGTCTCATCAAAGCAGATGTTCCAACTCCGCGATGCTTGCTTTAATCCATAAATGGATTTAAGCAACTTGCAAACTCTTCCGCTGCTCCCACTGTCTAAGAAACCTTCTAGTTGATCCATGTAAACACTCTCTTCTAAATGTCCATTTAGAAAAGCTGTTTTTACGTCCATCTGCCAGATTTCATAGCCATGGAAGGCAGCAATCGCAAGCAGGATCCGAATGGATTTAAGCATAGCTACAGGTGAAAAGGTTTCATCATAGTCCAATCCTGGTCTTTGACGAAAACCTTTTGCTACGAGTCTAGCTTTATAGGTTTCCACTTGTCCAAATGCACCAATCTTCTTTTTGAAGATCCATTTGCATCCAACTGGTTTTACTCCAGGAGGAGCAACTTCTAAAGTCCATACTTTATTGGTGTACATGGATTCCATTTCGGATCTCATAGCATCCAGCCATTTCATCGAGTCACTACTCGTAATAGCCTGCTGAAAACTAGTAGGCTCATCATCCTCGATGATGCAATCCTCTCGATCCCCATCTAGAAGAAAACCATAGTATCTTTCAGGAGGATGAGAAAGCCTACTAGATCTGCGAAGTGGCGTTGGTTCATCATATTCTATTGAAATCTGAGGTTCTACTAAGTTCTCGGTAGCAGTTTGAGGTTCTGGAATTTCTTCCAGTTCTACCGCGCTCCCACTAATTTCTTTTGCAAGAAATTCGCTTTCTAAGAAGACAATGTGACGAGCGACAAACACCTTTTGTTCTTCAGTGTGGTAGACCATATACCCCCTTGAATGCTTGGGGTATCCTACGAACTTGCATAAAACTGATCGTGCCTCGAGCTTGTCCGGATTATGCTTTTTAACATATACCGGGCACCCCCATATCTTGATATACTTGAGATATGGTCTCTTCCCGCTCCACATTTCATATGGAGTGGTAGGCACAGACTTAGTTGGAACTCTATTCAATAAGTATGCTGCTGATTCTAGAGCAAATCCCCAGAAGGAAAGTGGCAACTCAGCATTACTCATCATTGAACGCACCATATCTAATAGCGTGCGATTCCTCCTTTCTGATACACCATTATGCTGAGGTGTATAAGGCGGAGTAAGCTGAGAGAGAATTCCATTCTCTTTTAAGTATTCAAGGAAACTGGTACTTAAGTATTCTCCACCTCGATCAGATCGAAGTGTCTTGATGCTTTTACCAGTTTGTTTCTCTACTTCATTTTTATACTCTTTAAACTTCTCAAAAGCCTCGGATTTATGCTTCATTAAGAACACATGTCCATACCTAGAGAAGTCATCAGTAAAAGTGATGAAGTAGGAGTGACCACTTCGTGCATGCGTAGACATCGGATCACATACATCACTGTGTACAAGTCCCAAGAGTTCAGTGGCTCTTTCTCCGTGTCCGGTGAACGGAGATTTGGTCATTTTTCCTTTGATACATGATTGACAAGTTGCATATGATGAATATTCAAACGGATCTAAATATCCATCTTTATGTAACTTAGTCAACATTGTTTCATTAATATGACCAAGTCTACAATGCCACAGGAAGGCTTGATTCGAATCTGGAGCCTTTCTTTTACGCGTGTTTTTGAATATAGAAAATTTGAGGTTGATTAAGTATGTATATGCCGTTTTCCAGTGTGCCATACCCAATCATTTCTTGATTTAGGTGAATGTTCATAACATCTCTTTCAAGCGCAAAACTATATCCTTCATTCGATAACAAAGATACTGATATAATATTACACAACATACTGAGAATACAAAAACAGCTGTACAACACCAAAATGTGTCCACTAGTCAACCCTAGGTGATATTCCCCTATTGCAATTGCATCTACATGCATTCCATTGCCCATCCAGAGAGTCATATCACCTGTCCCCAGCACTCTACTATTTCTCAGATCCTGCAATGAATTACAGATATGAGAACCAGAACCGGTATCAAGTACCCATGATGTAGAGTTAACTGAAAGAAAATTTTCGATTACAAACACACCTGAAGTTGAAGCAACTACTTGCTTCATGTCCTTGGCTTTGAAGGCCTGACAATCCTTCTTCCAGTGCCCTTGCTTGTGACAATAGAAGCACTCGTTCTTTTCTGTCTTCACCCTTCCTGCCTTGTTCGCTCCCTGCATCTTCTTGACCCCACCTTTCGGTTTGGTGGCTTTCATCTTCTTCTTCCCTTTAGCTTTCGCATTAGATTTAGAAGAAGATGATTGGCCAACATACAAAACGGGGGTCTTCTCCTTTTTCAAGGAGGTCTCTGCTACCCTCAACATAGTGAGGAGCTTTGGAAGATCCGCTTCCATCTCGTGCATGTTGAAGTTCAGCACGAACTGAGAGAAGGTGTGGGGAAGGGACTGCAAAATCAAGTCGATATACAAATCGTTCTCTAGCACTCATCCCAGGTTTGCGAGTTCCTCAATGAGGATGATCATTTTGAGGACGTGCTCTCCTACAGGCGATCCTGGAGCTAACCTCATCTGGAAAAGTTTCCTTGAGGTTTCGTACCTCGCGATACGGGAGTGCTCCCCATACAATTCTTTGACATGGAGAAAGATGGATACAATATCCATACTTTCGTGCTGTTTCTGGAGTTCATTGTTCTTGGACGCCAGCACGATACACTTAGCTCGCTCACAATCTAGATCCCAGGTTTTGCGGACTTCCCTGTCCAAAACTGAGGAATCTGGTCCAGGGATAAGGGGAGGAACAGCGGTGGTAACATATGCTACTTTGTCATAAGTCAGTGCAATATTGATGTTCCTTAGCCAATCTGTATAGTTCTGCCCGGTCAGTATATTTTTTTCGAGTAATAGTTTTAATCCAGTCATGGTAGCTGCCAGAGAGAGAGAAAAGAAAACACTTAGCATATGCTCTTGCAACTTTAGATTGGTTTATTAATTTATCTAAACAGGATGGCTCGCACTGTTTCCTCAAATCCTTCTTCAAAACCTTAAAAGAAGCACTAGTCAGGATTTAATCACACGTCACAATACTTGCTTAACCTTTCAGCCAGGCTGGTGTTGGTACTTCGAGGGAGGTTTTCCAACGCTTTCGCGAAGTTCCTTAATTAAAGAACCTCTTTTCCCTGGAGGCGTAGCCCCTCTAACACCTTTCTAGGCACCTACTTGGTTTATAGCATTGATTGTTAAGTGAGAGAAATTCCCGAGAGTAATCCTACTCATCAGTGGGATCGGGATCCAACTATCATTGCATGATGCCCTAGATGGAAGCCACTCTAGTCACCACACTCCAGAAGGTAAGCTAAATCTGCAAGTTTCCTTTATGTTTGAAACTCCCGATGTGATTTTTACCCCAAGCTCTTATAGACCTTGACGTAGGCCAACAAGTCATAAGACGCAAGTCAAGTTCTACCCGTCGTTGTCCTGATCAATTTAAGTACATCGTACAAGCCCTTGACGTAGGCCAACAAGGTGTACGTCTGTATTAAACTAATGCATCTATCTATGCAACAAATAGGCACACACACTGCTACCATACACTATGCCTTGACGTAGGCCAACAAGCATAGCATGAATATGATGTGCTGTCTATCTGAAACGACGGAGGGTTACGGCTGGTTTTTGGCAAAAACCGTTAACGTAATGAACTTGATATTATCGAAGGAACAGGGATAGCTTTTATTTAAAAGGAGTGGTTTAAGCTCCGCATTTAAAATTTGCTTTTTCAAGAAAACCGAGTTGTTTTAGAAATTGTTCCAACGATTTAGTTTAGGTTTTATTTTCTTTGCATTAATAATAATGTGTCCCATCATTAACCTATCATTACAGATAACAACGAAAATACAACGTCCTCTTATGCCATTCGCATTCGCCACGGGATCCCGTCATCACCCGTTAGGTTACTTAACTAACGGCAGAGCGGGGGCTGGGATAGCACGGGTGTAAAACATAAGTGACGTCTAAATAGCTATCATATATAGATATTGTACATTCGTCAGACGCAATAATAGGCATTCCAGATAACAGATAAACAATATTGGATTTGCAAGCAATCCATATTTCTTTTGAGCCTGCAATGAAAGACGGATTACTCAGTTGTGATGAATAGCCATTTACCCCACCCCAGACCCCTACGGGTACGGAAAACTACCCGCCAAGTACCAGAAGTGAAGCGGTCTACCTTAACACTTCAAAATACCTGGTAGTTTGTGTACCCCACCTTGGGTCTATCCTAGGAGAAAAAACAGTAAAAAGAATAATACAACGGTGGCTACAACCGCAACCTGGATGTTCCCCGCAAAATAATATTACAACTTATTACATTTACATCGAATGAATTAATACAATAACCCATCACAAACCCGGCTAATCACCACAAAAGTCCAATACAGTTTATATACACAAACAGATATATATCACATCACAGATATGTGCAACCCCCTGCCAACCGACATACTAGCAGTTAAGGGAGGTTTACGAACACATAATACATTTCACAGATATAATTAAACAAGCAAATACCGTATAATTTCGATCGATTAAACGAATTTAATTTTGCTCCAATACTTTTCTGTAAATCTGAAACCTGAGCAAAAATAAAAATTACCAGAAAATACCAAATATCACAGAGAATCAACACAAGAAACTTGGGATGATGAATCGTCCAAAGCGCGGCGGAATCGCGGCGGATCGGTGGTATCCGCCGCGGTTCCGCGGCGTTATGACCGATTCATGAGCCCAGTTTTCTTGGGTATTCTAATATATTCATTTAGGTCATTCTGAAGGTCCCTGAAAAATTTTTTGACCTCATTTAAAATTCGACAGAAACTGCAAGATATCGGGGTTTTTCCGGTTTGTTTTTCCGTTCGAAATTCATAAAATTTTGTAAGTGTGTTAATTATTATTTAGTGAGGCTCTGATACCACTGTACATCGATGTTCAACACCCCAATACTTGTGTGGAGGCGGAAATATGAAAAACGATCTTGTTCTTTGGTTAAACATCGAATAACCGTATGAATCGTTTGCTAAACAATACTTAACAAAAGCTATAGAGTTCTAAACTACTATGTTAAGAGATTATACCAAACGGTTCTAGTCATTCGTCTTTATGTTATCTACGGCCTCTTTGGATCTCCACGTCCTCCTCGGCTTCCTTCCGTGATAGACGATCCACCTGAGAACCCTAATCCAAGCTATAACCTCTAAACTTGAGGTTACTTAGTTTCTCTAGTTGCTAAATAGAGTAGCTAAGGTGATGTAGAGATAGGTTATGGAGTAATTAGTCTTTCCTAATCCTTGTTCTCAACTCATGAGGTGTAGGATTAGGGATTGGTGAAGGAGAGAGAGCTTGAAGAGAGAGAGTGAGAAGATGACAATGATAATAATAATAATAATGAAATAGCTTCTCACTAGATATATGAAACATAATGAATTAAAAGAAATGAATAATATGAGATTATTCATCATGTTTCATAAATGCAAGTGGGTGATTCATTATGTGAGTCATTAAGCTTAATAATGCATTAATGACATGATGAATCACTCACAATGAGTCACTAAATCATTAAATGAAAATGACACCTCTCCCTCCAAGTCATCACCTTCTAGAAGCTTCTCGGAAAATTACGAGAACGCCCCTCCAATCCGTGAAAACACGGAAAAACTTTAGACTGTACAAATTCAATAACCTGATACTAGAATCTGGCTTAAACCAAAGCCGGCTAGTAAAAACTGTCCGAATGTCGTACGTGCGTTTAAACACGTATGCGTCCGAACCTTTGTCGTAAAACCATACGACCTCTATATCTTTTCGCCTGGGTTTGGGAAATCTCTGTGTGGGACTCTAAAGACTCGACTACTACGCTGGCAGTGGGTTTAACCACAGACCGCAAGCGGCACTAGCTGTACGTAACGGTCCCCAGGTAGTTGTCGATAAGAAAGCCGATGAGGTAACCCATCTGAAATCCTACTGAGCCTGTCCGTGACAATATCCGCGCAGTCCGATCTGTTCATCTAAGAGTATCGCATGTATGGTCTAGGGAGGTGGTGGACGTCAGACCCCTAATAACCGTACAAGTCGTGTCGGTATGGCTCTATCACCATCCGAGAATCTACTGATCAATCTATCAGTAATTCTCAATCAGCCCTGGCCAGGGACTTATGGTAATGACCAACCGATCACCGTGCGATATCAACTCCCTATACCGGGAGAGACGAATCCCTAACAGTCACTCACTGCCTCCACGTGGCTCGGGACTGTGCCCAACTAAAACCTATTTGCACGACTCCTTTGAATCGTGGTAGGGTAATAATCAAAGCACAGTGGGAACTCACACGAGACAAATGATGACCTTAAGTCAACGGACTATCTGCACACATGTCACCTGAGAACTGTTATCTGACGTTAGGTATAATACCATCCAGTCAGTTCTCGTCGAGTCCTGTTCGGTGTACTCACACCCAGTGAGCATCTGTATACAATCTTAGGTGTACTCCCAATGGCTGCGGGACCAGTCCATCGCCCCTCCTCAGGGTCTAGATATGTATACACTAGTCTACTCCGGCGTATCGATGCCAGTCTCGATACTCCTTCGACCAGGGACATTTAAGGATGTGCCTATTGACTATCCAGCTCCCACAAGTATGACTGCCATCACAACGCCGGTAGTCAGGCAAACACCCTATGGGCTTTATCAACATACATATATAAATACCAAGTAAAATATATCATACGTTAAGACAAAGACAAACCAAATAGCGTACTATCATATCAAGAAAGACTGTCATGTATATACATATCCCAAGCATCCTATACAATGTAGGCCTCTAGGGCATATATATCCAACAGGTTGACCCAAGCTATGACGAGGGTTGACTTTCTACCATCTGGACGATCAATAGTGATATTGTTCTAGACTCGCCACAATTTTAATAAAAATGGATTTTTTCAGAAAACAGTAGTGGGAGTATGGTAGAACTGAAGGTGATTCCAGAACCGCAAACGATTACTGAAAATTTGATAAGAACCTAAAGATTCAATCTGGTTTGACATTCCATTGGCCACTCCGCAGATACGGTGGGTAACCTCAGGCACCCGAGAGGTACTCCGGTAGCCTCAAGGACGGTGACAGGGAGGTTCTTGTTTACCCAGACTTGCCATTGCTGTTGTTCCAAACTGTGAGATCCGGCAGGAGGATGAGTATAGCGTTGTCATAAACTAGCTTTAGAAGTGTACGTGTATATGACTCTGCCAGAGGGTTGTTGTAGTCAGTGGGAGCAGCGGAAGCATAGTGGACAGGTGGCTTATTTCTATTTATGGACTAAAGCAGATATAGCGGAGATAGATCATCTATTTCTGATGTGACAGTCATAGGTTTGACTTCATCAGAATAGGGGATGGATCTGTTAAGAAGGTAGTAGGGTGTGATGTCCTGGTATTTGGATGACATACACAGAGTAGGAAGTGATATTCCTATACTACGATCGGTTATACTTTGGTTGTCACACAGAGGTTTCTCCACTTAGGATATTAATCCTATCCTGGAGAAACGATCGGAAGCAGTTTTAGAACATAAGTGGATGTTCTAGGGATATGATAACGACAGCCTCATTCGGGAGACAGTTATCATTCCAGGCTTCCAAGGTGACCTGGATGACAGAGAGGTTGTCAGAGTTATAGTTTTCCCTCTGACGAGGGGCAGTATTTTAGACAGGTGCTCCAGGCGGATATTGAAGGAGGCATGGTGCAGGATACTGATTAAGTTCGGTTGACGATACAGTCTAAGAAGTTTGGATTTGGAGTTCATTTATGAGCTAGGTCCCATCAGATATCCAGACATATTCTAAGACAGGTATTGCTCATTTCGGGAGATGGCTTTCTCCGTGAACTTGAGATAAAGAGAGACATCGAAGGAAACATCATAGCAGATCCACTCGCTGAGGCTATTCCCCGAACGCAATAGTTTCGCAAACAGGCTTTGTGAGACTGACTAGTAGAGGAGTTGGGTGTTCGGTATCACACGGGCTGTGATTATGCGACATCGCAATAATTAGCCTTGAGTGAAAGTTGGAGATTGTTGGAGATAGTGCCCTCAGAGTCCATTATTGGATCATAGGCATGTGATTGCAATGATTGAGGGAGGACCTATACCGGCAAGACAGTCTTACTAAAGATGATAGTATGCTATCTGGTTTATCTTTATCATCGTGTACTGCTTTAGGTGACCTTATAGGTCACTATTGCACGTTGATAGAGCCCCTAGGATCCTTGCTTGACTACCAGCAGTATGGGGGCGATCATATACGTGGGAGCTGGGGTCTATAAGCACATCCTTAAAAGGTCCCTAGTCGAGGGAGTTTCGAGACAGGGCATCGATACTCCAGAGTAGACTAGTGTATACAGTCGAGACCCCGACGAGGGGTGGTGGCCGGTCTCACAAGCCACTGGTGTCAGTTGGTTCACCTAAGATGTATACAGGTGCTCATTGGGTTATGAGTACACCGGACAGGACTCGCCGGGAACCTGCTAGTTGGTATTATACCTGACGTCAGATAGCAGTTCCCTGGTGACATGTGTACAGGTTAGTTCATCGACCTGAGATCATCATTTGTCTCGTGTGAGTTCCCACTGTGCTTTGATTACTACCCTACCACGGCTCAAAGGAGTCATGCAAACAGGTTTTAGTTGGGTACAGTCCCGAGCCATATGGAGGCAGTGAGCGGATCTGCAGGGGTTTGTCTCTCCCGGTATTGGGGGTGAGGTCGCGCTGTGTCTAGGAGTGCCAGTACATGAAAGTCCTTGGCCAAGGCAGGAGATTTACTGGTAGGTATTCCAGTAGTATCTCAGGGTATTCTGGGCTACACTCCGACACGACTTGTACCGCTTTTGGGCGTCTGACTTTTACCAACCCCCTAGGCCCGCCATGCGATGCTCATAGACGAACGGACCGTACTGTACAGATATTGTCACTGACAGGCTCAGTAGGGTGTCAGGATGAGTTCGCTCATCGACGTCCCTTTTGGTCAATACCTGGTAGCCCGTTACCTATAGGCTAATACCTTTGACGTGCTAGTGGTTAAATCCACAACCAAAGTATTGACGAGTCTTTAGAGTCCCCCACAGACCAGTTTCTCAAGTTTTGGGCAAAACGCTGTAGAGGCCATATGGAAATATGGCAGGGTTCGATCAGACACGTGCGGTATTGCACGGATCGTGATCGGACGGGTTTTACTAGCGGGCTTTGGTTTAAGCCGGATCCTAGTATTGTACAGTGTAGATTTTGTCTCTTTGTATTTGTATTCAGTGGAAATAAAAATGCGGGCATGTATATGTTAGTGTATATGCCCTAGAGGCCATTACTGTATCATACTAGTATGTATATTACTTAATGGAAGCTTGGGATATTCACCTTGTATTGACAATCTTGCTCAAAATAGTAGTATGCTACTTGGTTTGTTTCTGCTTCAATGTGTACATGTGTTTATTTTAGTATATCACCTATACACATTAGTGGAGCCCTTAGGATCTTTGCTTGATTACCAGCGATGTGATGGCCGTCACACTAGTGGGGCTGGGTAATCTATAAGCACATCCTTATGCAGGTCCCTGGTCGCAGGACTATCGAGACAGGGCATCAATACTCCGGAGTAGACCAGCGCATGCGCTTCTCATCCCAGTGTGGGAGACGGTCTGTCCCACAGCCGTCAGTACGTCGTACTTGAGATAGTATGCGGGTGCTCGTTAGGTTACGGGTACACTGGACAAGACTCGTCGGGAACTGACTAGTTGGTATTATACCTATCGTCAGTTATCAGTTCCCAGGTGACATGAGTACAGCTTAGTCCGCTGACTTGACACTGTCACTTCGCCTCGGGTGTGTTCCCACTGTACTTTGATCACTACCCTACCACGGCTCAAAGGAGTCGTGCAAACAGGTGGTGGTTGGGTGCAGTCCCGAAGCACTTGGAGGCAGTGACGGTTAGACAGGATTCGTCTCTCCCGGTATTGGGGGTTGACATCGCGCTGTGTCTAGGAGAGCCATTACACGAGTAGTCCCTGGCCAGGGCAAACGAGATATACTGGTAGGTTTCCAGTGTTATCTCAGGGTGTTTTGGGCTTCGCTCCGGCACGACTTGTACCGCTATTGGGGGACTGACGTTTACCGCCCCCTAGGCCCGCCATGCGATGTATCAGACGAACAGACCGGACTGTACGGAGAATGTCACACTCAGGCTCAGTAGGAGTTCAGATGGGTTTCACCTCGTCGGTCTTCTTGTCGGCATTACCTGGGGACCGTTACGCACAGCTAGTGCCGCTTGCGGTCTGTGGTTAAACCCACTGCCAGCGTAGTGTCGAGTCTTTAGAGTCCCACACAGAAAGCTTTTCGCCTTTAGGCAAAAGAGTAGAGGTCGCATGGTATTGCGACAGGTCGCATGGTTTTGCGACAGGGTTCGGTCACATCCGTGCACTTGTGCACGTACAGTGTCCGGACAGTTTACACTAGCGGGCTTTGGTTTAAGCCAGATCCTAGTGTATCTTATGGGATTGGATTTATCCAGTTTGCATTCGTGTTCCTCGGAACGCGGATGCGGGTGTGTATGCACAGTTGACAGGGAGGCACAGACAGCGGATTCTCATTAGGGTTGTTGACAATTGGCCGTTGACTTTTTGACTTTTTGCTCAACCCTAATGAGAATATGATATGCGATTAACTATTATATTAATTAAGTATTATGGTGACTTGGTTGTTGACTTTTGTTGACTTTGTTGACTTATTGACTTTTGTTGACTTGTTGACTTTGTTGACCGGTTGACTAGGCTTGACTAGTTGACCATCATGATAACCATGGTTATCATTTCATGCCAAAGACTTTTACTTGCTTGTTCATTTGAGTAAAATGAGTGCATGACATGATAAGGTTATGGTTGCTTCAACCATCACATAAGACTTTTATTGATATGATGAGTTATGATTACATTGGATTATGAGAGGGTGAGAGACAAAAGAGAGCCTCATTCTTTCTTGCTCATTCTCTCTCTTGTTCTTGAGCTCTCCTCTTGCTCTCACCCTCAACCTCTTGCTCCCTCTCTTGATCTATGGTTCTCTTGTCTCATGAGTTGAGAATCAAGAACCATAGATAAAATCCCATTCTATTTCTTCTTTACTCATTCTAGTTCACTAGGTTTAGCAAACTAAGTGAACTAGTTTCTTCAAAGAACGAAGAAGGAGCTAAAGGTTGGAGCTTTCAAGTGGATCTATCTTCGGCGTACGGAGACGACGAGAAGGAGCCATCGGACCACCATCGGAGCTTGAAGAGAAGGAGTTCAAGACAAGTTAAGGTATAACCATCTCCATCCGAGTAGCTAACTCTCTTTAGCAAAGTTTGCTAGTTTTAGTTTAGTTAAAGATCCCGACTTTGCTTAGTCCATGTTGCCCCTTCCGCTAAAAATTTGATTTTTATACCGTTTCCGCCTCCCCGTAAGAACCGGGGGTCGCAACGTGGACTTACAGTGGTATCAGAGCCTAACTAAACTTAAACTAGCTTGGTAGTGAAGTGTAACGAAGTTCGGAACCGGAAAAATAAAAAAAAAACCAAACTTTTACAAAACCTGAGTTTCTGTTGAAATTTTTTCTGGTCAAAATGAAAAACTTTATACTCCTAAATTCGGCTCAGGGTTTTGTGTGAACACCCATGAAACACGGTCCACTGTTTCGTTCAAACAGCCGCGCTTCCGTCGCACGAGGTAGGCATGTGCCGCGGAAGCGCCGCGGTTTGTCGTCTTCTCTGCATCGTTTTTCGTGCAGTGTGTGTCTGTGTTGGTTTTGGGATTTTTGAAATATATTATATGTGCCCAGATTTTCCAGAAAAGAAATTTCCTTTTGGGGTCCTATAATTCCGTATTTTTTTCCGAACTTCACTGCACTTTGACTATGATGGTTATATCTGTGATGCTTGCATGTATTGAACGTCGGCTAATCGCTATAAGTCGATTGGTCGGGGTTATACATGATCTGTGTTTGATATTGGAATGTGTATATAAATATGTTGGATTGTCGCGGGTGAATAGCCGGGGGTTGTGAGACGAGAGTTTTCTTTTCTTGCAATTCATGTAAATTTGTAAATTGATGTAATAATTATTTGTATGGCCGCACAACCGGGTCGGGGTTGTAACCGTCATTGTATAATTTCTTTTTACTGTTTTTGCTCCTAGGATAGACCCATGGATGGGTGCACAAACTACCGGGTATGCCGAAGTGTCGAGTAGCCTACTCATGGAGATGAGGGAGGTTGCTACGCTTCGGGTACTTGGCGGGTAGTTTGCCGCATCCGTAGGGGTCTTGGGTGGGGTATTGGCTATTCACCGCGACCGTGTAATCTGTTTTTGTTACAGGCTCGTACAAATTACAGATTCCTAGTATATCCAATGTATTTATCTGTGATCTGAAATGTTTTATCATTGCAGTATATCTATATATGATATTATTTAGGCGTTGCTTATGTTTTACAGACGCGCTAGCCCAGCCCCCGCTCTGTCGTTAGTTAAGTAACCTAACGGGTAATGACGGGGCCCCGTGGCGAATGCGAATGGCATAAGCGTACGTCATATTTTGGTTGTTTTCTGCAATGGTAGGATTAATTGATGGGACGCATTAAAAGAACTAATGCAAGACTATCACGCATTAAAAGAACTAATGCAAGCAAAACATGCATTAAAAGAACTAATGCAAGAAAATAAACCAAGTATAAGTCGTTGGAACACTTTCGAAAACCCACTCTGTTCTTTTCAAAAACAAACTTTTAAAATGCGGAGTTTGAGCCACTCCATTTAAAAGCTATCTCGTTCCATCGACTAAATCAAGTTCACTACGTTCACGGTTTCGCCAAAACCATTCGTAGCCCTCCGTCGTTTCATATGAATATTCAACGGTATTCAAGCTGTGTTTGTTGGCCTTAGTCAAGGCACAGTGATTGGTAGCTGGTGGACATTCATATGTTGCATAGATAGATGCGTTGGTTTGGGACAGTCGTATTACTTTGTTGGCCTTAGTCAAGGGTATATACGGATGGATTCAAATTAACCTGGACAACGACGGGTAGAACTTGACATGTGACTTATGATTTGTTGGCCTTAGTCAAGGTCATAAGAGCATGGGGCAAAAATCCACATCGGGAGTTTCAAAAGTACTGAAACTTGCTAGATTTGCATACCATTTGGAGTGTGATGATTCTGGTAGGATTCCTTCAGTTTCGTCACGCGATGATATTTGGATCCCGATCCTACTGTGAGTATATGCTACTCCTCGGGAAATTTCTCACTTAACGATCAATGCTATAAACCTAGTAGGTGCCTAGAAAGGTGTTAGCGGGGCTACGCCCCCAGGGAAAAGAGGTTCTTTAATTAAGGAACTTCGCGAAAGCGTTGGAAAACCTCCCTCGAAGTACCGACACCGGCCTGGCTGAACGGTTAAGCAAGTATTGTACGGTGGGATTGATCCTGACTAATTCTTCCTTTATGGTTTGAGGAGGGATTCGAGAAACAGTGGGAGCCATCCTGTTTAGACAAACTAAAAACCACTCTAAACTTGCAAGAGCATCATGCTGAGTGTTTCTTCTTCTCTCTCTTAATTGCAGCGACCCTGTGACCACGCCTAGGTTACATCTAGATAAAAATATGACTGAACCTGACTGTTATGACTGGCAAAGGTCTGTCCAGATGTCCATTGCCCACAACAAGCTGGGACACCTCTTAACTAATCAAAACCCTGCTGTCTCAGGTCCAGTTTCCCATGTCACGGATGTTTACATCCACAGGACATCGGAAAGGGATTGTGCGAAAGCCAAGTGCCTCGTGTTAGCCTCAGTTGATGGTACAAACCAGAGGCAGCACGAGAAGATGGACTCAGTTTCCATCTTCCTCCATAATAAAGTTTTATATGGAGAGCAATCTCGTATCGCAAGATATGAGACCTCGAACGAATTGCTTCAAGCGAGGTTGGCAGTCGGGTCATCTGTAAGGGGCAACGTCCTTACAGAGACCAGCTATATTGAGCTCACGGACCTGGAGACCACGTTGGAGAATGGGTCAAGTACTGACCTAATTCTACAGTCCCTGCCCTCTGCTTATACCCTGAAAGAAACCAGGGAAGAAAAAGGAAAAGCAAGGGCAAAAGTTTCAGGACTGGATATAGTAAAAGAGGAACGTTCCTATTGTAACGGGAATGAACTATGGCAGAGAGATTGCAGGGCTTGTAAAGCCAGTAGCCAGAATTCGAAGCATGTTGTGGCTTCGGCTTCGAGTGTGTTTGTAATTGAGAACTGTTTGTCAGTTAACCCTACTTCCTGGGTATTGGATACCGGATCAGGATCTCACATCTGTAATTCGTTACAGGGTCTGAGAAACCGTAGGGTTATCAGGAAAGGTGATATGACTCTCAGGGTTGCTAACGGAATGAGCATGGTTGCTGTATCCGTAGGGGAATATCACCTAGGACTGACAACTGGGCAGATATTGATTCTGCGTGACTGTTTGTATGTACCAGGTGCGACTTGCAATATCATATCTGTATCCTTACTTTCTAAGGAAGGATATGATTTTGCTTTTGTAAGCGATGTAGTAAACATCCACCTAAATCAAGCACTGATTGGGTCAGGTACATTAAATAACGGTATATACGTATTGAATCAAGCTCAGATATTCAGTGTCCAGAACACACTTAAAAGAAAGTCTCCAGAATTAAATCAGGCTTTCTTATGGCATTGTAGACTGGGTCACATCAATGAGACACGGTTGACTAAGTTACATAAAGAAGGATACTTGGATCCGTTCGAGTACCAGTCTTATGCCACTTGTGAATCTTGTCTCATGGGAAAGATGACAAAGACTCCGTTCACTGGACACGGAGTAAGAGCGAGCGAGCTCTTAGGACTTATACACAATGACGTGTGTGGTCCAATGTCTACACATGCGCGAAGCGGTTATTCATACTTCATTACTTTCACAGATGATTTCTCTAGGTTTGGACATGTCTTCTTAATGAAGCACAAATCCGAAGCCTTTGAGAAATTTCGAGAATATAAGAATGAAGTAGAAAAACAAACAGGCAAAAGTATCAAGATCCTAAGATCGGATCGAGGTGGTGAATACTTGAGTGCCGAGTTTCTGGACTACTTAAAAGAGAATGGAATTCTCTCTTAGCGTACTCCTCCATACACACCACAACACAACGGTGTATCGGAAAGAAGGAATCGAACCCTATTAGATATGGTTCGTTCCATGATGAGTAAGGCTGAGTTACCGCGATCTTTCTGGGGATATGCACTGGAAACAGCTGCACATCTCTTGAACCAAGTTCCTACTAAGACAGTGCCTACCACACCATATCAGATGTGGAGTGGGAAGAAACCCTGTCTTAAATCCTTTAAGACATGGGGATGTCCGGCTTTTGTAAAAAAGCAGCATGCGGACAAGCTCGAGGCACGCTCGGTACAGTGCAAGTTTGTGGGATACCCAAAGAACTCCAAGGGGTATCTTTTCTATTACGCAGAGGAGCAAAAAGTCCTTGTTTCTCGTCATGCCCGCTTCATGGAAACTGAGTTTTTAGAAAATCAGATAAGTGGGAGCGCAATAGAACTGGAAGAAATTCCAGAACCACAAGCTATTACTGAAACCTTAGTAGAACCAGAAGGTTCAGGGGAACCGGACATTCCTACGCCGCTCCGCAGGAGTAGTAGGCAGTCTCATCCGCCCGAGAGATACTACGGTTTTCTCATAGACGGGGATAGAGAGGATTGCATCATAGATTATGATGAGCCTACTAGCTTCCAGCAAGCCATTCAGAGCGGTGACTCGGTAAAATGGCTGGATGCAATGCGGACCGAGATGGAGTCCATGTACACCAACAAAGTTTGGACTTTGGACTTTGCTCCAGAAGGGGTAAAACCCGTAGGCTGCAAATGGATCTTCAGAAAGAAGATTGGTGTAGATGGGCAGGTTGAAACCTATAAAGCTAGGCTCGTTGCAAAGGGTTTTCGTCAAAGACCTGGTTTGGACTATGACGAGACTTTTTCTCCGGTAGCCATGCTTAAATCCATTCGGATCCTTCTTGCCATTGCTGCCTTCCACGATTATGAGATCTGGCAGATGGACGTTAAGACGGCTTTCCTAAATGGAAATTTAGAAGAGTGCGTCTATATGGATCAGCCAGAGGGATTCAATCAGAGTGGGAGCAGCGGTAAAGTGTGCAAGTTGCTCAAGTCCATCTATGGACTTAAGCAGGCATCGCGGAGTTGGAACATCTGCTTTGATGATACTGTCAAAGAATTCGACTTTGTCAAAAACCCAGATGAACCATGCATTTACAGTAAGATTGTAGGGAGAAATGTGGTATTCCTCGTCTTGTACGTCGATGACATTCTCCTAATAGGAAATGATATTCCTATGCTACAGTCAGTCAAAGGATTCTTGTCACAGAGGTTCTCCATGAAGGACCTGGGCGAAGCCAACTACATTCTGGGGATCCAGATCTATCGTGATAGATCTAAAAGGATGTTGGGACTTTCACAGTCAAGGTACATCGACACCATACTGAAACGATTCAGTATGGAGGATTCCAAGCGCGGTAATCTACCGGCTTGTCACGGAATCACCCTCTCCAAAGAGATGTCTCCCAAGACTGATTTGGAAAGGGCTCGCATGTCATCAATACCCTACGCATCTGCGGTAGGCTCTATTATGTATGCGATGTTATGTACCAGACCAGATGTAGCATACGCATTGAGCGTTGTAAGCCGGTATCAGTCGGACCCAGGGGAGAAACACTGGATAGCAGTAAAGAACATTCTCAAGTACCTGAGAAGGACTAAGGAGATGTTCTTGGTGTATGGCGGAAAAGACCTCCAGATTGAGGCCTTTGCTGACTCCAGCTTCCAGAGTGACAAGGATGACTCCAAGTCCATGTCGGGTTATGTCTTTACCCTCAATGGAGGGGCGGTTTGCTGGAAGAGTTCCAAGCAGGAAACCGTTGCTGACTTAACCATGGAAGCGGAGTACATAGCTGCTTGCGATGCCGCAAAGGAAGCTGTCTGGATGAAGAAGTTCCTCACGGAACTTCAGATGGTTCCTACCAGTGTTGATCCAATACCGCTGTATTGTGACAACAACGGCGCTATAGCTTTAGCGAAGGAACCAAGGTCCCATCAGAAGTCCAGGCACATTTTGAGGCGGTTCCACCTGATCAGGGAGATCATTGATCGCCAGGAGATCGAGGTAAAGAGAGTAAAATCAGAAGATAACACTGCAGATCCATTCACCAAGGCCTTGCCCCAGACTCAGTTCGAGCGGCTGATCGAGATGATAGGTCTTCGATACGCCAGTACATGGCCTTAGTGCAAGTGGGAGATTGTTAGTGTATATGCCCTAGAGGCCATTACTGTATCATACTAGTATGTATATTACTTAATGGAAGCTTGGGATATTCACCTTGTATTGACAATCTTGCTCAAAATAGTAGTATGCTACTTGGTTTGTTTCTGCTTCAATGTGTACATGTGTTTATTTTAGTATATCACCTATACACATTAGTGGAGCCCTTAGGATCTTTGCTTGATTACCAGCGATGTGATGGCCGTCACACTAGTGGGGCTGGGTAATCTATAAGCACATCCTTATGCAGGTCCCTGGTCGCAGGACTATCGAGACAGGGCATCGATACTCCGGAGTAGACCAGCGCATGCGCTTCTCATCCCAGTGTGGGAGACGGTCTGTCCCACAGCCGTCAGTACGTCGTACTTGAGATAGTATGCGGGTGCTCGTTAGGTTACGGGTACACTGGACAGGACTCGTCGGGAACTGACTAGTTGGTATTATACCTATCGTCAGTTATCAGTTCCCAGGTGACATGAGTACAGCTTAGTCCGCTGACTTGACACTGTCACTTCGCCTCAGGTGTGTTCCCACTGTACTTTGATCACTACCCTACCACGGCTCAAAGGAGTCGTGCAAACAGGTGGTGGTTGGGTGCAGTCCCGAAGCACTTGGAGGCAGTGACGGTTAGACAGGATTCGTCTCTCCCGGTATTGGGGGTTGACATCGCGCTGTGTCTAGGAGAGCCATTACACGAGTAGTCCCTGGCCAGGGCAAACGAGATATACTGGTAGGTTTCCAGTGTTATCTCAGGGTGTTTTGGGCTTCGCTCCGGCACGACTTGTACCGCTATTGGGGGACTGACGTTTACCGCCCCCTAGGCCCGCCATGCGATGTATCAGACGAACAGACCGGACTGTACGGAGAATGTCACACTCAGGCTCAGTAGGAGTTCAGATGGGTTTCGCCTCGTCGGTCTTCTTGTCGGCATTACCTGGGGACCGTTACGCACAGCTAGTGCCGCTTGCGGTCTGTGGTTAAACCCACTGCCAGCGTAGTGTCGAGTCTTTAGAGTCCCACACAGAAAGCTTTTCGCCTTTAGGCAAAAGAGTAGAGGTCGCATGGTATTGCGACAGGTCGCATGGTTTTGCGACAGTGTTCGGTCACATCCGTGCACTTGTGCACGTACAGTGTCCGGACAGTTTACACTAGCGGGCTTTGGTTTAAGCCAGATCCTAGTGTATCTTATGGGATTGGATTTATCCAGTTTGCATTCGTGTTCCTCGGAACGCGGATGCGGGTGTGTATGCACAGTTGACAGGGAGGCACAGACAGCGGATTCTCATTAGGGTTGTTGACAATTGACCGTTGACTTTTTGACTTTTTGCTCAACCCTAATGAGAATATGATATGCGATTAACTATTATATTAATTAAGTATTATGGTGACTTGGTTGTTGACTTTTGTTGACTTTGTTGACTTGTTGACTTTTGTTGACTTGTTGACTTTGTTGACCGGTTGACTAGGCTCGACTAGTTGACCATCATGATAACCATGGTTATCATTTCATGCCAAAGACTTTTACTTGCTTGTTCATTTGAGTAAAATGAGTGCATGACATGATAAGGTTATGGTTGCTTCAACCATCACATAAGACTTTTATTGATATGATGAGTTATGATTACATTGGATTATGAGAGGGTGAGAGACAAAAGAGAGCCTCATTCTTTCTTGCTCATTCTCTCTCTTGTTCTTGAGCTCTCCTCTTGCTCTCACCCTCAACCTCTTGCTCCCTCTCTTGATCTATGGTTCTCTTGTCTCATGAGTTGAGAATCAAGAACCATAGATAAAATCCCATTCTATTTCTTCTCTACTCATTCTAGTTCACTAGGTTTAGCAAACCAAGTGAACTAGTTTGTTCAAAGAACGAAGAAGGAGCTAAAGGTTGGAGCTTTCAAGTGGATCTATCTTCGGCGTACGGAGACGACGAGAAGGAGCCATCGGACCACCATCGGAGCTTGAAGAGAAGGAGTTCAAGACAAGTTAAGGTATAACCATCTCCATCCGAGTAGCTAACTCTCTTTAGCAAAGTTTGCTAGTTTTAGTTTAGTTAAAGATCCCGACTTTGCTTAGTCCATGTTGCCCCTTCCGCTAAAAATTTGATTTTTATACCGTTTCCGCCTCCCCGTAAGAACCGGGGGTCGCAACGTGGACTTACAGTATATGCAGTCGCGGGGTTTTCCTGTAATTTATTACGGGATCAGTTTTCTGAAGTTGCCAATTTGCATTCCATTCCGGCCAGTTTTCCTTTGTTCCTTCACGGCCGGATTTTTCTGATGGAGGGGCTAATTTGCAGTTGTGCAAATTAGCAATTGTGGAGGGGTTTCTTGTAATTGGATGATTATGATGTTTTAGCATCTTTGCTTTTTCCTTCATCATGTTTTGCATTAATGATGATGGGAGTGAGATGAGACTTGATTTGGATTTTGATGTGAGGCTTGCTTTTGGGGTGTGGCCACCATTTTTCCTCTCCTACACTCACCTCGCTTGCCTGTTTTTTTCCACTCCCCATTCTTAAGGGCCGGCCACTTTGAGAGGAAGAAAAAATGAGGTTTTCATTTTTGTGAGGGAAAATCATTCATCTCATTTTCATGCTTGCAAAATTCCTAACACTTCTCCAAAGTTCATTTTTCCTTCTCCATCATCAAAGACAACTTCAACCCCATTGAGACAATGGTTTCTACATTTCATCTACAGCACTCCTTAGGCACGTCAGCTAGCTAACTTCGTGCCCGAGTTGCCTCGGTCCAGAGGTGGGAGCCCATAAAAGAACCCGGCGATGTGGTGCCCGTTCCGACGAGGAGATGAAGACCGGAGATTCCGCGAGGAGATCGGAGTGGAGGCCGACGACCGAAGGACACGGATCGCTCGGTATAACATTCTACCCTTTCTCTAGTTTGCTAGAGTTAGGTTAATGGCCCGATCCGGGATTTAAGTGCGCGGTGGTGCCGGTTTCTTGTTTTTTAGAAAAGTTTTGTTTCCGCATTCCACCGTCGGATTGACGGCCGGGGCGCCGCCGTGCACTTACAAGGGCTACGCAGGTTTTTCAGAAAAACCATGAGCGTAATGAACTTGATATCGTTGTAGAAACTAGTGATTTTGAAAAGAAGTGTTTTTGAGGCTTTTCTAGTTTCGCTAAAGAGGTCACTCCCGGTGAAGGCATCTCGGCTCTTTCCTTATCGAATAAGGTGTTGGATATTCTACAAGGAATACCGCTATGAAAAGCAAGAACTATAGAAGCAATCAAAACTAAACCGAGTGATTTGTAGCATTTGCTAGTTTTACTAAAGATGTCACTCCCGGTGAAGGGATCTCGGCTCTTTCCTTATCGAATAAGGTGCTGGATATTCTACAAGGAATACCGCTATGCAAAGCAAAAACCAGAGCTACCTTTTTTTTGAAAATTTGATTCTACAATATCTTTAGGTTTCTTTTCTTTCATTAATCTTATTAATGAAGTCCCATCAATAAATGTTTCCCTAAACATCACAGAAGAAATGAAACGAAAATAGAACGTATGCTTATGCCATCCGCATTCGCCACGGGGCCCCATCATGCACCGTTAGGTTACTTAACTACCGGCAGAGCGGGGGCTGGACTAGCGCGGGTGCAAAACATAAGCAACGTTTAATAAATCTTATATATAATATTACATTCGTCTCATACAGTTATATGATCAACAACACAGAACACAGCAGCAGAAGATAAACATATGAAATATTGGATATACTAGGATGTCCGTGTTTTAAATTTAGCCAGTAATATAAAACACGGATTCCACGGTCGTGAAGATTAGCCAAACCCACATCCCATAGACCCCTACGAGAGCGTCAAGTAACCCCGTCAATTCTAGAGTTAGGAGACCCGGTCTCAACTCCTCGAGATGGTTTCCCACTGGACTTTAGAACCCGGTTAATTGTGCTCCCACCTTAGTTCTATCCTAATGCGGAAAAGTAAATAATATACAACAATGGTGATATCATCCTCAACCCGGAAGTGTCCCAATAAAAGAATATTACATACAATGAATTTTAAATGAATGAAAAAGAAAACCCTCATCTCACATAGAACCCCCGGCTATTCTTTAACGACGATCCAATAAGATATATCAGCAGTGTTGCGCCATGGCAGCGCCCTGCACATGTTACTGCAATGTACTGAAAAATTTTTGGAGCCAAAAAAATTTCGACAAAAAACTGTGCAAATGAAAATGGGTTTTCGGAAAATCCGTTCGATCGAACTTGTAAACACGTTAGAGCAAGCTAGACTAGGTTAATGGCGTGGCTCTGATACCATGTTGCGCCACGGCAGCGTCCTGGCCTCCTACTCGAGGCCAAAATGCGGAATCAAAAACATTCTTAACTTTTAAACTGGCGCTACCGCGGACAATAAAACCCGGATCGTAACCATTAACCTAATCCTAGCTATCAAGAGAATGGGGTAGAAGCTATACCGAGCGATCCGTGTCCTCCGGTCTTCGTCTCCACTCCGATCTCCCGCGGAATCTCCGTCCGTCACCTCCTCGTCGGAAAGGGCACCACGTAGCCGGATTCTTTTACGGGCTCCCACCTCTGGACCGAGGCAACTCGGGCGCGAAGTTGGCTAGCCGACACGTCCAAGGGTACTGTAGGTTGTAGTGTAGAATGCTTGTCTCATTTTTGGGGTTGAAGTTGCCTTTGGATGGAGGTAAAGAAAAGAGATGAACTTTGGAGAGAAATTGAGAATTTAGCAAGCATGAATGAGATAAATCAATTTCCCTCACCAAAAATGAAAACCTCTTTTTTTCCCTCAAAAGTGGCCGGCCCCCTCATATCTCAAAATGGTGGAGGGAATAAAACAAACACAAGAAGGAAGGTGAGTGTAAGGAAAAAGAATGGGTGACCATAAGCAAATGTGATGATAACAAAGTCATCTCAATTTCAAATCCTTTCTCATCTCAAAAAGCAAAGGAAAAAACTAATAAAGAATCTCATCATGTTGAAGCTACAAATTCAAGAAACCCCCTCCACAAATGTTATTTGCAAACTTGCAAATAACCCCCTCCATCGGAAAAGTCCGACAGGGAAGGAACAAATGAAAACCGGCCGGAACAGAATGCAAACTGGCAACTTCAGAAAACTGATCCCGTAATAAATTACAGGAAAACCCCGCGACTTCATATACATGCCCGCATTTGTATTCCCACTGAACACAAATACAAAGAGACAAAATCTACACTATCTAATACTAGGATCCGGCTTAAGCCAAAGCCGGCTAGTAAAATCCGTCCGATCACGATCCGTGCAATACCGCACGTATCTGATCGAACCCTGCCATATCTCCATACGGCCTCTACAGCGTTTCGCCCGAAACTTGAGTAACTGAGTGTGTGGTGGACTCTAAAGACTCGTCAATACTATGGCTGTGGATTTAACCACTAGCACGTCAGAGGTATTAGCCATACGTGACGGGCTACCAGCTATTGACCAAAAGGGACGTCGGTGAGCGAACTCATCCTGATACCCTACTGAGCCTGTCAGTGACAATATCCGTACAGTCCGGTCCGTTCGTCTATGAGTATCGCATGGCGGGCCTAGGGGGTTGGTAAAAGTCAGACCCCCAAAAGTGGTACAAGTCGTGTCGGAGTGTAGCCCAGAACACCCTGAGATACTACTGGAATACTACCAGTAAATCTCCTGCCTCGGCCGAGGGCTTTGTGTAATGGCTCTCCTAGACACAGCGCGACCTCACCCCCAATACCGGGAGAGACGAACCCCTGCAGATCCGCTCACTGTCTCCATGTGGCTCGGGACTGTACCCAACTAAAACCTATTTGCACGACTCCTTTGAGCCGTGGTAGGGTAGTAATCAAAGCACAGTGGGAACTCACACGAGACAAATGACGATCTCAGGTTGATGAACTAACCTGTACACATGTCACCTGGGAACTGCTATCTGACGTCTGGTATAATCCCAACTAGCAGGTTCCCGACGAGTCCTGTCCGGTGTACTCATAACCCAATGAGCACCTGTATACATCTTAGGTGAACCAACTGACACCAGTGGCTTGTGAGACAGGCCACCGCCCCTCGTCGGGGTCTCGACTGTATACACTAGTCTACTAATGGAGTATCGATGCCCAGTCTTGAAACTCCCACGACTAGGGACCTTTTAAGGATGTTCTTATAGACTCCAGCTCTCACGTATATGATCGCCCTCATACTGCTGGTAGTCAAGCAAGAATCCTAGGGGCTCTATCAACGTGTAATAGCGACTCGTAAGGTCACCTAAAGCAGTACACGATGATAAAGATAAACCAGATAGTATACTATCATCTTGAGTAAGACTGTCCTACCGGGACATGTCCTCCCTCAATCATTGCAATCACGTGCCTGTGATCTAATAATTGACTCTGAGGGCACTATCTCCGACAATCTCCCACTTGCACTCAAGGCTAATTATTGCGATGTCGCATACTCACAGCCCGTGTGATACCGAACACCCAACTCCTCTACTAGTCAGTCTCACAAAGCTCGTTTGCGAAACTATTGCGTTCGAGGAATAGCCATAGTGAGTGGATCCGCTGTGATGTTTCTTTCTATGTCTCTCTATATCTCAAGTTCACGGAGAAAACCATCTCCCGAAATGAGCAATACCTGTCTTAGAATGTGTCTGGATGTCTGATAGGACCTAGCTCATAAATGAACTCCAAATCCAAACTTCTTAGACTGTATCGTCAACTGAACTTAATCAGTATCCTGCGCCATGCCTCCCACAGTATCCCCTTGGACCACCTGTCCAAAATACTGCCCCTCGTCAGAGGGAAAATCATGACTCTGACGACCACCCTGTCGTCCATGTCACCTTGGAAGCCTGGAATGATAACCGTGTCCTAAAGGAGGCTGCCGTTATCAAATCCTTAGAACATCTACTTATGTTCTAAAACTGCTTCCGAATGTTTCTCCAGGATTGGATCAATATCAACTTATTGCATCTACTGCAAGAACAATATCTGGAGTGGTACTTGACATCTCATGATTGACTCAATTGCCTAAGCAAGTGATCTGCCAATCATGCACATCCCTCTCTACTTTAGTCTATAAGACACCTTTAGAGAGGGTGACTCCATTACCTGCAGGTATATTACCGTGACAGGAGTCGTCCATTCTAAATACTCATAGAATACTGTCTAAGTATCCAGATTGGGAAACCACCCAAATCTAGATCTAAAACCATAGATCTAGTAACCAGAATGTCTGATATAATATCCAAGTCCTATGTGGAGAAACCACTGTGTGACAACCAAAGAATAACCGACCGTAGTATAGGAATATCACTTCCTACTCTGTGTATGTTATCCAAATACCAGGACTTCACACCCTACTACCTTCTTAACAGATCCATCCCCTATTCTGATGAAGTCAAACCTATAACTATCACATCAGAAATAGATGATCTATCTCCGCTAAATCTGCTTAAGTCTATAAATAGACATAAGCCTCTTGCCCACTGTGCTTCCGTTGCTCCCACTGACTACGATAACCCTCTGGCAGAGTCATATAGACGTACACTTCTAAAGCCAGTTTAGAATGACGCTATACTCATCCTCCTGCCGGGTCTCACAGTCTGGAACAACAGCAATGGCAAGTCTGGCTAAACAAGAACCTCCCTGCTACCGTCCTTGAGCATATCGAAGTACCTCTCGGGTGCCTGAGGTTACCCACTTTATCTGCGGAGTGGCTAATAGAATGTCAAATCAGATTGAATCTTTAGGTTCTTATCAAATCTTCAGTAATCGTTTGCGGTTCTAGAATCACTTCCAGTTCTACCATACTCCCACTACTGTTTTCTGAAAAAATCCATTTCTTTTAAAAATGTGGCGAGTCAAGAACAATATCACTATTGATCTTCCAGATGGTAGAAAATCAACCCTTGTCATAGCTTGGGTCAACCCACAAACAGCCATTACAGAAACGTGCCTTGAGTTATCCGGAGTCTGGTTTTAAGCATAAGACGGACAACTCCCCGTACCTTAACAATGTCAAGATATGAACTGTTCTATATCCAATACAGAAACAGAGGCACTAATTTAATTGAACCAGATTCAAATCATGCAGCTGTCACCAGTGCATGTCAACTGAATGGAAGGAGGCCGATCAGCGTTACTCAACTTAGGAATGCTTCCAATTATGAGTAACCTGAAAAAGAAGCAAGTTCTCATTACTATCAACTGATACCATACACAAGTATCTACATCTTCGATCACCTTGAAGAATCCCGATACTTGCAATACCTGGTTCTCTACTCTATTCTTATACCAATAACTCCTCAAAACTCAGACCCTGTGTTTCTACGAAACACATGACTAAGAACTAGAGAAGTTAAAAGTAAACAGAATATATTACGAGGACCAACCCCTCTATCCTAATGGACTCTGGACAATATACAATACTCTGTATAAGTCCCTGAGTCTAACAACTCATTCACTGTGTGTCGTAGGTTGAAAACCGTACTATGGTTATGAAGAATTACACCGCTGTTCAATGCTCCTTACCTAACCATCCACTGATATAGGTAAATGTGATAGACATAGTTTCAAAAGGTATATCTCACTCTATAAAAATAGACGTACAGATATATCAATTTGAAATTGGTGCATAAAAATGGATATTCAAAACCAAATATTTGCCGTCCGGCAAACAACCCAGGTGACATCCTTAAATATCACCAATTACAACGAATCCCGATATAATGAGGATGATCACCTAATTCCCAATAACTTACTCCCACTTAGCATCTGTAAAACCATACAGATGTGAGAATCAAACCTGGTAAATACATACCCTGGAGCAAGTGTCTAATTGGGAAATCAGTTTTCTTTTAACAGTACACAGTGAAACTGAAACATTGAAATGTTTCGATGGGGTATCCGGGTATTCCTAGTAATGCCTCTTCCATTATCCAGATTCACAACTGTAACCGTATAATTCTTTGCCACCTCACCAAATACCTTTATATGTCTTTAGTCATTACTTTCTGTACACCCCTTTACGCCAAATGGTTTTCTTCCTTCCCTACCGTTCGGCACCAGCCTATGGTTTGGAAGAAGACTATCCAATAAGCATAATGGGTGTACTTTCCTAATCCTAGGAACACTCGCAATGCGAGAGAAGGTGAAGATAAAAGACAACCGAATGAACCTTATTCCTATTTCTCCTGAACCAGGATCCATCCCCGAACTGGAACAAGTTCCTTTCGAGTTCGTATATAACCATACGATGGAGTATCCAATAAACTTGGGATCTTCGTAGTGATACGGAGTGTCCTGGAGAAATACAAAGGTGATCTAGGATTGGCGAAGAAATACTTGGTTTGGTCGTGAATAGCAGTCGCAGTTTACTTTGCCCTCCTTCTAATCCATTTCTTTGTCTTAACTTAATACCTTCTGTACACCGTTTAGGCTAATTGGTTTTCTCCATTCCCTACCGTTCGGCACCTACCTATGGTTTGGAAGAAGACTATCCAATTTGCGTAATAGGTGTACTATCTCCTAAACCAAGGAGTACTCGCAACCTGAGAGAAGGTAAAAGGAAAAGACAACTGAATAGTCCTATTCGTTTTCTCCAGAACCGGAAACCATCCTCGAATAAAATCCTTTGAGTTCGTATATAACCATACGATAGTTTTGTCCAATGGAAGTGGACGTTCGTAGTAATACGGGGTGTCCTGGAGAAAAGGGTAAAAGTAGGAGTGGCAAAGAGGTCTGCAACTCTGACAATCCAAAAGCCGATGTTAAGAAGGTTCGGTCAACTTGGTCACTGAGTCATTGTCTAGGGTCGGGTCAATGGTCGCTGCCAAAGAGAGAGAGAGAAAAGAAACACTCAGCGTGCACTCTAACTAAGATCAGAATGGTTATCACTTTATCTAATCTGGAAACCTCTCACTGTAACGTCGAATTCTTCCCCAAACCTGAAAGAAGAATTAGCCGGGATCACCCGAGGAGAATATCAACTCATCAGTGGGAATCGGGATCCAACTATCATCGCATGATAACGTGACGGAATCCACTCACGTCACCACACTCCAGAACGTATGCGCATGCCTGGCAAGTTTCAGTTTCTTTAGAAACTCCCGATGTAAGTTTTTACCCCTAGGACCCAAGTGACCTTGACTGAGCCAACATATCAAAGGATCCTAGTCAAGTTCAACCCGTCATTATCTTGATTGCATTAGACCGACCCGCACGAGTCCTTGACTGAGCCAAAATGACCGTACGACTGTCCTAACCAATCACATATCCATCAGACAGAAAAGCATTACAGAGCTACCGCACACTACGCCTCGGCTGAGCACGACATACGTAGTACGAATACTAAGCAATACCAATCTGAAATGACGGAGGGCTACGGCTGTTTTTTGGCGAAAAACCTTTAACGTAATGAACTTGATATCGCTGAAGGAACCGGATAACTTTTTATAAAAATATAGTGACGAAAACCTTTGCTAAAGAGGTCACTCCCGGTGTAGGGATCTCGGCTCTTTCCCCATAGAATGAGGTGCAGGATATTACAACTGAATACCACGATGCAAAGCAAAAGGCAATCAGCTATAGTGAAGTTATTTCCTTGACGCAAACTTCTATCCAAGGGGTCACTCCCGGTGAAGGGATCTCGGCCCTTGCCTCGTCGACTGAGGAGCAGGAATTCCAACTGAATACCACGATGCAAAACAAAAGTGAACGTCGTTGCAATAACAGCTTTTTGAAAAATGTTCCAACAACATCAGAAAAGGTTTTTTTAGCTTGCATTGATCCGAATCAAAGCAGTCCCATCAATTGATCACACCACAAAAGAATGAAAATAATGATGTACGTACATCCGATCCGCATTCGCCACTTGGTCCCGTCATCACCCGTTAGGTTACTTAACTAACGACAGAGCGGGGACTGGACTAGCGCGGATGCAAAACATATACAACATCTACTAGTATATATATAATATATAATTTTCGCTCAAGGCGTGATAAAATGCAACATCACAGAAATGTAACAAGCATCACAGAATAATACAGATATCTGGGATCCCCGGGTTTCATAGAGCCGCTACTGAAACCCGACGTTCCCCTGGTCGTGTGGATAGCCTGTGCAAAGAGATCCTAGAACCCTACGGGCGCGGCAAGTTACCCGCCAAAACCTGAAGCGAGGCAGCCCCCTTCAGCAACGTGAATGGACCACCCAGCACTTCACGGAATCCGGTAACTTGGGCACCCCTCCTGGGTTAACCTGTACCCCATACGAGTGCGGCGAATAGACCGCCAATTCTAGAGTGAAGCCCCCTCCGTCTTAATGCCATGAGATGCGGGCTCGTTGCCCTCTAGAACCCGGCTACCCGTGCACCCCTCCGTGGGGTAATCCTAGTACAGAAAGTAAAATATACATACAACGGGTACATCGACCGCAACCTGGTCGTGCCCCAAAAGAATAATACAAACAGGCAGTGACGGCAGTCCACATGTCGGACGCTCGCCCCGCAATATCAAATGTACATATAAAACAAAACTGTACTACCACTGCAACCAGGCTATCCCCACGACCGATCCGCAACAACACAGCACAATTACAGAACATCAACGTGAATGTCACGTTCGCAAATCCGTCTAACCGGGCTATAGCAGTTATACAGGATTTACCGATCAAGTGACATTCACGGTCGCAGATATAATGTAAATACTGTGAACTAATGTGTTTAAACTTTTCGATCGATCAAATTTATCGAAGTGGGCCCCAAGCATTACTGTAGCACTTAAAGAGAGTCTAGGCCCAAAAAGAATATTCCAAAAACCCCATTTTCAACCCAGGAGCTCACTGCAAAAATTTGGTCCAATGAATAGTAAAAATGGCCGCGGAACCGCGGCAAATGCGTGGGTTTGGCCGCGGTTCCGCGGTGGAATAGTGAGATCACGCGACCAAATTTTCACAGAATGCTTAGAATTCCCTGCACATGTTACTGCAATGTACTGAAAAATTTTTGGAGCCAAAAAAATTTCGACAAAAAACTGTGCAAATGAAAATGGGTTTTCGGAAAATCCGTTCGATCGAACTTGTAAACACGTTAGAGCAAGCTAGACTAGGTTAATGGCGTGGCTCTGATACCATGTTGCGCCACGGCAGCGTCCTGGCCTCCTACTCGAGGCCAAAATGCGGAATCAAAAACATTCTTAACTTTTAAACTGGCGCTACCGCGGACAATAAAACCCGGATCGTAACCATTAACCTAATCCTAGCTATCAAGAGAATGGGGTAGAAGCTATACCGAGCGATCCGTGTCCTCCGGTCTTCGTCTCCACTCCGATCTCCCGCGGAATCTCCGTCCGTCACCTCCTCGTCGGAAAGGGCACCACGTAGCCGGATTCTTTTACGGGCTCCCACCTCTGGACCGAGGCAACTCAGGCGTGAAGTTGGCTAGCCGACACGTCCAAGGGTACTGTAGGTTGTAGTGTAGAATGCATGTCTCATTTTTGGGGTTGAAGTTTCCTTTGGATGGAGGTAAAGAAAAGAGATGAACTTTGGAGAGAGGTTGAGAATTTAGCAAGCATGAATGAGATAAATCAATTTCCCTCACCAAAAATGAAAACCTCTTTTTTTTCCCTCAAAAGTGGCCGGCCCCCTCATATCTCAAAATGGTGGAGGGAATAAAACAAACACAAGAAGGAAGGTGAGTGTAGGGAAAAAGAATGGGTGACCATAAGCAAATGTGATGATAACAAAGTCATCTCAATTTCAAATCCTTTCACATCTCAAAAAGCAAAGGAAAAGACTAATAAAGAATCTCATCATGATGAAGCTATAAATGCAAGAAACCCCCTCCACAAATGTTATTTGCAAACTTGCAAATAACCCCCTCCATCGGAAAAGTCCGGCCGGGAAGGAACAAATGAAAACCGGCCGGAACAGAATGCAAACTGGCAACTTCAGAAAACTGATCCCGTAATAAATTACAGGAAAACCCCGCGACTGCATATACATGCCCGCATTTGTATTCCCACTGAACACAAATGCAAAGAGATAAAATCTACACTATCTAATACTAGGATCCGGCTTAAGCCAAAGCCGGCTAGTAAAATCCGTCCGATCACGATCCGTGCAATACCGCACGTATCTGATCGAACCCTGCCATATCTCCATACGGCCTCTACAGCGTTTCGCCCGAAACTTGAGTAACTGAGTGTGTGGTGGACTCTGAAGACTCGTCAATATTATGGCTGTGGATTTAACCATTAGCACGTCAGAGGTATTAGCCATACGTGACGGGCTACCAGCTATTGACCAAAAGGGACGTCGATGAGCGAACACATCCTGACACCCTACTGAGCCTGTCAGTGACAATATCCGTACAGTCCGGTCTGTTCGTCTATGAGTATCACATGGCGGGCCTAGGGGGTTGGTAAAAGTCAGACCCCCAAAAGCGGTACAAGTCGTGTCGGAGTGTAGCCCAGAACACCGTGAGATACTACCAGTAAATCTCCTGCCTCGGCCGAGGGCTTTGTGTAATGGCTCTCCTAGACACAGCGCGACCTCACCCCCAATACCGGGAGAGACGAACCCCTGCAGATCCGCTCACTGCCTCCATGTGGCTCGGGACTGTACCCAACTAAAACCTATTTGCACGACTCCTTTGAGCCATGGTAGGGTAGTAATCAAAGCACAGTGGGAACTCACACGAGACAAATGACGATCTCAGGTTGATGAACTAACCTGTACACATGTCACCTGGGAACTGCTATCTGACGTCTGGTATAATCCCAACTAGCAGGTTCCCGGCGAGTCCTGTCCGGTGTACTCATAACCCAATGAGCACCTGTATACATCTTAGGTGAACCAACTGACACCAGTGGCTTGTGAGACCGGCCACCGCCCCTCGTCGGGGTCTCGACTGTATACACTAGTCTACTAATGGAGTATCGATGCCCAGTCTCGAAACTCCCACTACTAGGGACCTTTTAAGGATGTGCTTATAGACTCCAGCTCTCACGTATATGATCACCATCATACTGCTGGTAGTCAAGCAAGAATCCTAGGGGCTCTATCAACGTGTAATAGCGACTCGTAAGGTCACCTAAAGCAGTACACGATGATAAAGATAAACCAGATAGCATACTATCATCTTGAGTAAGACTGTCCTACCGGGACAGGTCCTCCCTCAATCATTGCAATCACGTGCCTGTGATCCAATAATTGACTCTGAGGGCATTATCTCCAACAAGCAGCACATGACATCACAAACCCGAATTCATAACAATTGTATCACATATCATCAAGATCTAAACGACGCCAAATATATCGATCAGTTTAACAAAATCCAGAGAACTCAACAACTTGAGAATCACAGTTAAAAATACCCAGACAGTGCACAAATCTCCTACGGACCTTCGCAAGAAAATATGCTCCCTGACTCACCTACTACACCGCGGAACCGCCGCCAGAACCAAGTTTAGGCCGCGGTTCCGCGGTCGTACGGTCGAGTCAGGATGTCATTTTTCTTGTTGGTCCATAGAAAACCCTGCACGATTTTTTGGATATTTTTAATTCCAAAAATTCCAACGTTTGGAAAAATCGACAGAAACATGCAAAAATACAGGTTTTGAAAACCGATCGAACTCTATAACTTCGTAATGACCTTCCCCGATGATCTAGTTCGGCTCTGATACCATGAAGGACTACCTTAGGACCATGATGAGGTTATAGAAGCATCTACCATGCCAAATTTAAATTTTTCTTGGTGCTAAGCTAGACAAACAAGATCTTTAACTAGATTATTAGGGTTTTCTTTAGATGATATGTTAACTAGATAAGTGTAAGAAGATTATACCTTGGTAGAATCAAGTCCTTCACTTCACTTGCTTCTTGTAGTAGTCCCGCGACTCCACTAGGCATCTCCTGAGGATTTGAACGGGCTTCCTTCGTTGCCTTCACGCCAAAGATGATCCACCACGAAGCTCCTACTAGTTCAAGCTACCACTACACTAAACTCTTTAGTGTGTGAAACACATCACACTAGTTTGCTAGAATGGTGTGAGATGATGAAGTAGGGGATGTTAAGAGCTTACTAATTTGTGCTCAAGCTTCATGACTCACATCTTATGTGAGGGTTGAAGCTTGAGAAAAAGCAAGAGGAGGAAGAAGAAGCAAGAGCAAGTATGAGCAAGAAAAATGGCTAAGTCTTTTGGAATGAACAAAAATCAATGATAATTCTTGACCCCTCACTCATTCAAGCATGGAATTATGCAATATTAAATTGCAACCATGCTTGAATAGTGAGTTAAGAATGAATAAACAAGTATTTAACCCATGCTTGCAACCATGCTTCATTTTACACCTTATTTCTATTTTCACAAAATGGAAAAGAAAATGCCATGCTTCATTTTAATATATATATCATATATATTAATATATATTTAATGAAGTTTAATTTGTGAGCTAATGATATTAGTTAATATATAATTATATCACATATAATTTATATTACATTATTAAATCAACACTTAATCTAATAATACGATTATATTACATACGACCGACTAATATTATTTATCTGTATATCACATTATCGAATCAACGCTTGATTCGACAATTTGGTTATATCACATATAACTGAACTGATAACAGATGACTGCCAGATTACAATGCGGTATCACATACTCGTATTTAATCATGCCCACACACATATCACATATGTGTCCTACTTCGTTTCGCTTGAACCAGGGAACTTCTGTGTGGGACTCTAAAGACTCGTCAATACGCCGGCAATAGGTGATGATCATATTAGTCACCTACAAGCCGTCAGCGGTACTAGCTGGACGTAACGGCTACCCGGGTATTGAGCGATATAAAGATCAACAAGCAAGCATGTCCACAGTCTCCATGAAGCCTATCAGTAACACTACCATATAGTCCGGTCTCTTCGTCTGATATGTTGCATATCATGTCTAGGGGTGGAAATCGTCAGACCCTAGTAACGTTATAAGTCATGCCGATGTGAGGCTCATAACAGGTCGAGAAACTACTGATAACACTTATCAGTAGATCTCCATATCAGCCCTGGCCAGGGACTTCCAGTTATTGCCAATCGAGCATAGCACAACATCAACCCCCCAATACCGGGAGAGACGAAACCCCTCCTATCGCTCATTGCCTCCATACGACTCGGGATTGTACCCAAAATCCACCTGTTTGCACGACTCCTCTTGAGCGTGGTAGGGAGGAAATCAAAGCACAGTGGGAGTCGCATAAGACTCTATGACGATCTCGGGTCTACAGACTAACCTGTACCAGTGTCACCAGAGGACTGCTATCTGACGATAGGTATACTACCACATAAGAGTCCTCGGTGAGTCCTGTTCAGTATACCCAGTCTCCACTGAGCACCCGTATACCATCTCTAATGTCAAACACCAATGGATATGGGATCATCCATCGCCCATCATATGGGTCAAGAGGCGTATACGCTAGTCTACTCTGGAATATCGATGCCCTGTCTCGATATTCCCTCAACTAGGAACGATTGAAGAATGTACTTGTGAACAACCCTGGCCCCACTAGTATGATCTGCATCATATTCCTGGTAGTTAAGTACATATCCTAAGGGCTTTATCAATACGTGAGATAAAGGTAACCAGATAGCATACTATCATATCGAGCAAGAAAGCCTTCTTTGTATATAAATATCCAAGTATCCACTATAATATACATCATATGTACAATAATGGCCTCTAGGGCATACACATAACTAACAGTTAGATCCCGATACCCACTGTGAGTAAGAGTTACTCCTGGGAGAGTTTTACACATTACAATTAGCCGACCAAATAGGTGTCTAGAATGGTGTTAACGGGGTTACGCCCCTGGAAAAACGAGGTTTATTTTAATTAGGTCCGTGCGAAAGCACGGGGAACCTCCCTCAAAGTATCGACACTGGCCTGACCGAAAGATTGACGAACTTGTATGGTGTAATTAATCCCGGCTAGTCTTACCTTTTAGGGTTTGAAGGAAGATTTGATAAAAATAGTGGGAGCCATCCTGATTAGATAAAATAATAACCAATCTGATCTTGTAAGAGCGCATGCAGAGTGTTTTCTTCTCTCTCTCTTCTGGTAGCGACCATGTCACGCCTTAATTAAGATAATAATATAGATGCATTGACCGAACCTGATTTTTATACCGTGCTAGGGAACGTTGGTTCCGCTCTATCTTATAAATGTTATAAATCTGAGCAGGAAATAGGGGAATATCCGGATTCCCATGCCACCCATTTGAGGAATAAGCATGTTGATACTTCTTCTTCGGGTGTGTTCATTACCGAGAACTGTTTCTCACTATCCTCTACGTCCTAGGTATGTGATACCGGATCTGGATCCCGCTTATGTAATATTTTACATGGGCTACAGAAAGGTAGAGAGCTGAGATTGGGTGATATGTCTCTAAGTGTAGAGAATGGTGCAATTTTTGCAGCCAAGTCAGTTAGCAAATATCACCTTGTATTAATACATTGATTCTGAACGAATGTTATTAGATACCGAACCTGATATACAACATTACATCAGTTTCTTTATTAAGTTAAAGAAGGATATAATTCTGTATTGGAGAATAATGTTGTGAACATTTTCCTGAATCAAGAGTTGATTGGATCAGGCACGTTATATAATGGCATGTAAGTTCTAAATCAAACCACAGTTCAAAGTATCTAGAACACACACAAGAGGAATAGTTCAGAAATGAACGAATCCTTCTTGTGGCATTGTAGACTAGGTCATATCAATGCGACACGACCAGCTAAGTTACATAAGGATGAATATCAGAATCTGTTCGAATTTTCATCTTATGATATTTGCCCGTCTTGTTTCAAAGCTAAAATGACCAATACTCCGTTTACTGGAAACAGAGAAAGAGTTACTGAACTCTTAGGACAGATACATGATGATGTATACGATCTTATGTGTACAAATGCCAAGGTTGGTTCTTCATACTTTATTATATTCACTGATCTTCTCTCAGGATTTGGACATATGTTCCTGTTGAAACACAAGTCTGAAACTTTTGAGAAATTTAAGGAATATAAGCTTGAAGTTAAGAACCAGAAGGGTAGAAGTATTAAATCCTTCGATGTGATCGAAGAGGAGAATACTTGGGCATGGAGTTCCTGGAGTTTCTAAAAGGAGAATGTGATTCTCTCTCAGCTTACTCCTTCCAGTACACCACAGCACAACGTTGTATCGGGGCAGAAGTATCACACCCTGTGAGATATGGTGCACTCTATGATAAGTACTGCTGAGTTATCTGTTTCCTTTAGGTGTTATGCACTTGAGAAGCTGCATACCTACCGAATGAGGTTCCAACCAAATCAGTGCTTACCACTCCATATGAGATAAGGTATAGGAATAGACCATGTCTTAAACCAGTTAAGATATGGGGTTGTCCGGCCTATGTTGTAAGGCAGAATCCGGACAAGCTCAAGGTAAGGTCGGTTCTGTATAAGTTTGTTAGGATATCCCAAATATTTATGAGGGAATATCTTCTACCACTCTGAGGAGAAAAAGGTTTTTTGTTTCTCAGCATGCCACCTTTTTAGAAAAGGAATTTCTTATGAAGAAATTAGTGGGAGGTAGAACTGGTAGGAGTTCTAGCTAGACAAACTAACAACTGATGATCTGGTGAAACCAAAGGATTCAATAGTCTCCAACGAACCTCAGCCTCTCCGCGAATCTGGTAAGGTTCCTCATCCACTTGAGAGATACTACGGTCTTCTCTATGACAGTGGGAGCGAGGATTGCATCATGGTAGACGATGGCCCAACTAGGTTCAGGCAGGCCATCACGAGTGGAGACTCTGTGAAAAGGCTGGATGCTATGCGATCAAAAATGGAATACATGTACACCAACAAAGTATGACTTTGCATATTGCACTGAAGGGATAAAACTCATTGGGAGCAAATGGATCTTGAGAAGATTCCTGGTGTAAATGGAAAAGTTAAGATTTTCAAAGCTATGCTTAAGTCCATCAGGATCAATGCGCGCATCACGGAGTTAGAACATCTGTTTTAATGTGGCAGTCAAAGAGTTTTACTTCTTCAAAAAGATAAATGAACCTTGTAGATACAAGAAGGTTGTAGAGAGTGAGGTTGTCTTACACATATTGTACGTAGATGACATACTCTTGATAGGAAATGGTTTCCTATGCTACACTCGGTCAAGCTCCTCTTATCACGAGGATTCTCCATGGAAGATCTGGATGATACCTACTACATCTTGTGGATTATGATCTATGGTGACAGATCTAAGTGGATGTTAGGAGTGTCCCAAATCCAGGTACATTAACACCATACTAAAGGAGTTTAGTATGGAGGATTCTAAGCGTGGTGGTTCGCCCACTACCTCAGAAATCTCTCTCTCCAAAAAAGATGTCTTCCAAGACTGATTTGGAGAGAGCTCGCGTGCAAGGGATACCTTATGCTTCGGTAGTAGGCTCTATCATGTATGCGATGTTATGTACCAGACCAGATGTAGATCACTCACTAGGTGCAGTGATCAGGAATCAATCAGACCTTGGGAGAATCACTGGATAGCTGTAGAGGACATTCTTAAGTACTTGAGAAGCACTAAATGAATATTCTTGGTTAAAGCTTCCAGAGTAATAAGGTCGAATGAGAGTCAGTCACATGCATTGTCTTTACCCTCAATGGAGGGACGGTATGTTGGAAGAGTTCCAATCTAGATACCGTGACTTACTAGACGATAAAGGCTGAATACATTGCTACCAACGATACTACCAAAGTGACTGTCTGGACATTTCTTCTTCAATAGATGAACATGGTTCTTACCATTGAGCGTCCAACAACTGTTATTGTGACAACAATGGAGTTGTGGCTTTGGCCTAGGAATGCCGGTCCCATCAGCGATCCAGACATTTTCTGAGGCAAGTATCACCTGATCAGGGAGATGGTTTGATCTCCTAGGGATCGAGGTTAGGAGAGTTGACGTGAAGGATAACACGGCAGATCCACTCACAAAGGCTTTTCCCTAGAGAGACTTCTATAGGACGCTGAGTATGAGATGCTGCAACAAATTGCCTTAGTGCAAGTGGGAGATTGTTAGTTATATGTATGCCCTAGAGGCCATTACTGTACATGTGATGTATATTATAGTGGATGCTTCGACATTTATAGGGAGGACTTTCTTGCTCGACATGATAGTATGCTATCTGGTTGCACTTTATCTTAACATGTACACTTATTGTCTCTCTATTACATGTTGATAAAGCCCTTAGGATGAGTACTTGACTACCAAGATTATGATGCGGATCATACTAGTGGGGCAGAGGTAGTCGCCAAGTACATACTTCAAATGTTCCTAGTCGTGGGGGTATTAAGACAGTGCATCGATACTCCAGAGTAAACTAGCGTAGACGCTTCTTGACCCATATGATGGGCAATGGATGATCCCACATCGATTGGTATTTGACATAAGAGAAGGTACACGGGTGCTCAGTAGAGACTGGGTACACTGGACGAACTCGCCGAGAACTCCTAGATGGTATTATACCTATCGTCAGATAGCAGTTCTCTGGTGACACCGGTACAGGTTAGTTTGTCGACCCGAGATCGTCATAAAGTCCTGTGTGATTCCCACTGTTCTTTGATTTCCACCATAACACATTCAAGAGATCGTGCAAAAAGGTGGTTTTTGGATACAGTCCCGAGTTACATGGAAGTAATGAGCGATAGGAGGGGATTCGTCTCTCCCGGTATTGGGGGTTGATGTTGCGCTATGCTCGATTGGCCATAATAGGAAATCCCTGACCATGGTTGCTGAAATTTACTGTTAAGTGTTATCAGTAGTTTCTCGAACCGTTATGGACCTTGCATCGGCATGACTTATCAGGCTATTGGGGCCTGACGTTATACCACCCCCAGGCTGCGATATGCGACATATCTGACGAAGAGACCGGACTGTACGGTAGTGTTACTGATTGGATTCGCAGGAGTATGAGCAGGCTTTCTTGTTGATCTTCTGATCACTCAATACCCGGGTGGCCGTTATGTTTAGCAGACCGCTTGCGGCTTGTGGGTGTTTGATATGATCATCACTTACTGCCGGTGTATTGACGAGTCTTTAGAGTCCTACATAGAGGTTTCTTGGTTCATGCGAAACGAAGTAGGAGCACATATGTGATATGTGCGGGACCGAGATTAATGCGCGTATATGATACCACATTCTATTCTCATGATATGTGATATCGGGCGGTTATATGAGATATAGTCGGGTTATCGGATCAAGTGTTGATTCGATAAGTTGATTCATATTATATTAGTCGGTTGTATGTGATATAGTCGGATTATTAAATCAAGTGTTGATTTGATAATTTAATGTATAATTATATATGTGATATATTAATTTACATTAACTAATATTAGCTCACTTAAGTTTTTTTTTCCTCGCTAGTGTACACTTGGTATATATGTGATATATATTAATGTAAATTATTTTGTGTCAAGCTTGATGCCACATGCTACATGGGTGTATGAGACCCGCACTATGCTTATAATAATGTGAGGTTTTATTTATTTAAAGTAATTCAATATTAGTTGGAAATTGTCATTCTTGGAAGCTTGTAGCATCTTTGACTTAGTCCACTAGTTTTGTTTTACTTGTAGATATTTATTATCCTAACCATTATTGTTAGCCATGGTTTAATCTCTACATAAGTTAGTGTATGACACTAACTCACCCATGGTTTCTATTCTCACTTCATGAGTTCATTCTCATCTCTTCTTCATCTTCTTCTTCCTCATGAAAAAGCTTTCTAGCTTTTGAAATGGTGAAGAAAAATAGTGAGAAAATTAAATCTAAAGTGAGCCCATTTCCTACTTCATCATCCTCTACGATATTAGCCAATTAGTTTAGGGTGTTTGCTTCACTAATATACCATTAGTGAAGGGGTAGCATGAGCTTGAGTCTCCTCGACGTAGATCATCTTCGGCCTCGAAGACTTCGAGCAAGCTTGTTCATTTCTTAATGTGAACCTTTGCTAGAGTTCGGGTGTTCATTACATGGAGCGAAGGGACTACTACACGGAGCTTTAAAAGTGAAGGACCGGCCTACAAACGTTTTATTTCTCATTCTCTTAGATGTAAAGTTGTTTGCATTGCTTGTTCGTCTAAATTTCTAGTTAAGATTCTAGGGTTAGGGTTCTTTAGTACGGCAAATTTTTGAAAATGGCATGGACGATGCCTCCCGAAACCTTACTGCCGCCCTAGGGAACCCTGCAAGATTAGATGTTCGTTTCAATGTGGTTTGACGGTATTGAAATGATCAACTTTTCTATTACAATGTACACGGAGAACGGCAAGGATATATTGCCGAAATTTTCTCGAAATGGATGAAAACACAAGTGAATGGGTGTATGCTCTATACATTCTTAATGAGATAGAAACCTTACCGCTCCACAGCCGTTATCCTTAATATCCAATATAGAACCGTTAACAACATTATCATTTTTCTTGGAAGAAGAATCTAATTCCCGAGTTATGAGCATATGCTCTCAGTCCCTGATAATCTTCATAGCTGTCGAGAACGGTCCCGACAATTCTTCCTTATGATCCTCGTTCTGCAGTAAATCCTCTTCTTGCTCTGCATCCTTAGACCTATTTTCTTCTGCTTCAAAGTGAGCATATTCGGGGACCAAGTTTATAGCTAAATCTTCAATTGAAACTAAACTTAACCAAGTCATCAATTAAACCTAACATTAATGCTTCTTAGTATCCATCTATCGCGTATTTGTCAAGAAATCTTAATTCCATGACTATTTTCTATAGGAAACTTTCTTCATCCAACCTGTTCCAATATGGCACTTCCGTACCTCCACAACAAGAGTTGGATGTATGCCGATACTCCCTCGAGAGTCCATGATTTTTTCCTTAACGGTGTTTACTTTTTCACCGATTTTACCTACACACATTTGGGTTATCGAAAGAGTACAAAATCAATTATCCTTACTCTAAGTGTATGAACAAGCGAATGCTCAAGAAGATGGAATTTGAGTTACACATCATAAGAGATGGTTTCTTTAGAGATTACACTATGTGGAACTTCACGGAGAAAAAGAAGTCGTTCTAACGAAATATGAGGCATGTGTGCAGGAGACGGAAAACGAATTCATTGAAATGGTAACCGAAGAGTAGCTAGGGATAGTAGAAGAAGAGGAGGAAGATGAATGGCGGTTTGAAGAAGATGATGCAATCGACGAAGATAATTCTGTATTCACACCGATCGATCACATGGATGGGCTTATAAATATCGCGGGACTTCCTGATGAGACAGAAAGCACTAGACCCTCGTTATTGGAGAAGTATAAGGCTTACTCAAGAATCCCTCTATATCTAAATTGCAAAGGGTTTTCAAAGCTGTTCTTTTTGATATATCTCTTTCAGATCAAGTGTAAGAACATATAGAGTAACCATTCTTTCACCGATCTTTTAGTATTGTTGAAGGAAACTTTTCCCGACAGAAATGAAGTGCCATCGAACTGGTACGAGATGCAAAAGATAATCACAAATATTGGCCTAAAGTGTGAGAAGATCCATGCATGCAAGAATGATCATGCTTTGTTCTAGAATGAACATGCCACACTTAGAAACTGCCTTGTGTACGGGACCAATCGATTCAAGCCTAAGAAAGACTCCTATTCGAGTGATGTGCTCGTGAATATTCTTTGAAATTTTTCACTAATACCGAGACTGCAACGGTTATTTATATGTGAGGAGAGAGCGTTCGAAATGCAGTGGCACCATAAAGCGTCTCATGAAGAGGAAAAAATGAGTCATCCTAGAAATTCGATATCATGGAAAGTTTTAGATGAAAAACTTCCTACGTTAAGTGCAGACCCCCGTAATGTGAGGCTGGGAATTGCGTGCGATGGTTTCAGTCCTTTTAGGATGGTTAACGGCGGGCATACTCATAGTACTTGGCTCGTTATGGTGACTATATACAACATGTCGCCATAGAGGGCTATGACGAAATCTTATTTTACTGTGGCACTTTTAATCGACGGTCCGTCATCTCCTGAGAAAAATATCAACGTGCACTTTCAACAGTTGATCGATGAGTTAAAGTCACTGTGGGAACCCAGCGTGAGAACCTATAATGGACATGGTAACAATTTTTTTTAGATGCTTTCTACTTTGTTGTGGACAATTAATGATTTTTCTGCATACGGCATGCTGTCTAAGTGGACAATTCATGGTAATTTTGCATGCTCTTGTTGTCATATTCATATGAGCCACGTACGCTTAAAGTTTAGCGGAAAAGAGTCGTATATGGGTCACCGATGTTTTGCTTGTCTTGGATTGCTCACTTGAAATAATATTTGAGGCTAAGCATGGATGATTTTCAAAAATCTAGTTAGCAAAACTACCACTAATAAGGTAATATGAACTAAAGATCGAAACTTGAAGGTAGAAACTAAACTAGAAGAGATTTAGCTACTCGGTTCAGGTTATACTTACATCCTTAAGCTAATCTTGAAGGAAGTAGAGATTGAACTTGAACTCCTTGAGCTCTTAGAGGTTGTAGTTGAGGTCCTAGATGATCCACCTTGAGCTCCTCCAAACATTGGTTCACCAATCTCTATGTAGAGATCAAACTAGAAACTCCAAGTTGCTAATTTAGAGGTTCTAGATGATTTAGTCTTCTCTTCTACTCTCTTTATGTTTTTCTAATGGATTTAAGTGAGAGTTTTCATGTTAAAAGAGAGAGGAAAAGAGAAAGAAGAAGAAGGCTTAAGGTTTTTAGTAAAGATGAAGGCTAGGTTTTTTAAAGAAACCTATGAAGGAAAAAGAAAGAGTTGTATGCTTAAATAAATCAAGCATACACAAAGAATGCATCCTAGCCCTTCATCTTCACCTAACTAGCCAAGTGTCCATCCAACTCTCTTCCCTCCAAGTGTCAAGCTCCTACAAAACCAAAATGATAACATAAACCATGGAGCAAGATAAGCAAAGCAAAACCCTCACTAAAAACCAAACTTAATTAGCAAATAGATTAATACTATGTTTTATACATAAATATCTATACATATACATATTAATGTAAATACACTAATATATGTAAACACACACACACACACACACACTATCAATCTACTTATTAAAAACATTAAACAGAACAAAAGAGATGAATATGACATAATGCTAGAAAATACATATATTAAAAATACATGTATTATATATTAAAGCCATCCTGATTTAATATCCGTCTTATAAAGACCGGTTAGCATTATGAAATGTCTGAGTGCCATTTGTGTATGAAAATACATGCATTGCGAACGTACCCCTGCACGCATCCAGTACGACCATTACATCGTTTTTCCAAAGGGGGACAAGCTCTGTGTGGGACTTTAATGACTCGACAATACGCTAGTAGTGAGTTAACCATTGAAACCTTATCAATAAATCACACTTGTCCTGGCCAGGGACTTATGGTATCGGCCAACCACACACAGCGCGATATCGACTCCCTATACCGAGAGAGACGGATCTCTTCTATCACCTACTGCCTCCAAGTGATTCGGGACTGTTGGGATTTGGACTTTATCTTAACGTTTGCGGAACAAAATTCTTATAAACTGGCGCTAGAACAACCCTGTAACTGTTGATATATGTATGCCCTAGAGGACATTATTTGTATAGTGGAACCTTGGACATGTATATATACAGAGAACTTTCTTGCTCTACATGATTGTATGCTATCCGATTACTCTTTATTTTAACATGTTCACTTGATTGTATATACTATTCATTTGATACATGTTGATAAAGTCTTTAGGATATCAGCTTGGCTTCCATGATTTTGATGCAGATCGTACTAGTGGGGCATGCGTAGTCTATAAGCATATCCTTAAATGTTCCTAGTCATGGGTGTATCGAGACGTGGCATCGATATTCCAGAGTAGATTAGTGTTCATAACAGAATATTGCATTTAATACCGCCTATTCTTCTACTCATTTGTTTATAAGAAGGTGCTTTTGATCCGTATTTGCTACATATTTACATGTTACAAGTTCCTAGTCCAAAATAACGCAAATCATACAAAATCTCCACAGTTACGCCAAAATCCAGAACATCCGCCGCAGACAGATAATAGCGAAGTTGCGGTCATCCACATCCGTTCAGTGCCGCTTACCAGTTCAAGAGACAAGAAGAAAAATAGTGGTCATTCGTGTCTCGGACAAGCACAGAGCACGAGAGGGGCAGCACAAGATTCAATGGGTGCGCTGAGCTCGAGGGAGATAAAGGTCAAATGAATTAAAAGTGAAGCCAATTTGGACTGTTGAAAATCTGAAAAAATATTGGAACAATTTTGCTATTTTGGAACTGTAGAACTGAAAAAGAATGCAACATGAGATAACCTTAGAAAAATGACATGCCAATTCCTTCATAATACCGCGGAACCGCGGCCAATTGGCCATCTTTGCGGCGGTTCCACGGCCGAGTTGACTTGGAGTCAGAAGAAAGTTTGAGGTTATTTTGGACATTGTATCAGGGCTCAAAATATGGGTATAGGGTTTCAGCTCTTTGCTTATAAATACTCCAATTTTGAGCCATTGTAATATGCTTCTTTTTAGTTAGAATTAGTGTAGTTTAGTTTGTATCTTCTTCTTCTTCTTCTTCATCTATTCTCCATGAAAGTGTAGTGAAAGCTCTTGAGTGGAAGTTAATGAAGATGAGGGTTATTTTTGTTATCTTGTATGTTTAATTTTCTTGTATTGTAATTTCATTTCTTGTCGTGTAATTTTAATTCTTAGTATAACTTTATTTTTTGTTGTTAAGTAGTTGTTATTTCTTGCTCTTTTTCATTTCTTCTTAACCTTATTTTCAAGCCGTGATACTCAATAGAGTTCCTTGCTTAGGTGAGTACCCAAGTAGTTAGCTTGCATCTTTGTAAAACCGTATTTTTCCCCGTTCTTTCTTTTCTTCCCGTTCTTTCTTTTCTTCCTTCTTGCTTTGTTTTTATTTTCATTTAAATTTGTGAATAATTTCCACACTTGTTAGGGGCTAAGAAAGGTTAGTATGAGGGACGGAAAAATCCCTTGTGCTTCTTTTCGCCAAACATCTTGAAACGAGCCTAGATCAAGCAGACGCAACCCCCTCACTTAGGCGCGCTATACGTGACATATAGCCACGACCTAAGTCAAGAAGTCCTTTGGGCGCACTACAAAGTGACATGTAGTTATGACCTAATTGGATACATGGTTGCGGGTGTTTGGCCCAGGGTTGGAAATAAGCGCACATACTGGAAGGACAAGGGACAGTAGGAATGGATTTAGCATTGGAAAGCTTGATTAAACTCGCAAATCACATTCTTATGTCCTCCTAATCTTTGCTACGTTCGATTATCCCAACATCGTTTTAAGAATGGCAAAAGACAAGCACAAAACTAATCCTAACTCTACTAACCAACCTTAACCCTAACAAGCTTACTTGAACATAAATACAAACAGTTATGATAGAATTAAACATAACACATATGCATTCTTAATTGACTCATCTAAGACAAGAACGGACATACTACCATCTCCCTGCGGACGACCCGTGCTCAACCAGCTAGCTGCAAAGCGACACCGTCTTGATTGCGGTAAGTAGAACAAATAGGACAAAGTAGAACGCATAATTCTGCCGATCAATCAAATGGCGTCGTTGCCGGGGAGACGGTAACGTAGTTCTTTCTTGTTATTCAGGTTAATATTTTTTTTGTATATATATAAAATAATAAATATAATAAAAAAACCATTTTGTTATTTTTGACATTTTTTGTGTGCAACTGTGCAGGCTATCTGGAGCAAGTATAGTAATCAAATAATGAAACAGAGTGTTTAATAAAGAAGAACATCACAGTGGGAGTGCAGGGACCAATTTTGAAGCCCCAACTCAATATTTTGACCGCGGAACCGCGGTCAAAGCTTGCTTATCACGGCGGTTCCGCGGTCATAATTTGGCTTCTCTGTCCAAATTTTTTTCCACCCCTTTATCTGCTCCAAAACTCTCTGTAAACTCCACTGAACCGTATTTTTCTGTAGGTTTCTCTGCACAAATTTACGCCGCCGCCAAATTAATTTTTGTTATTTTAGATTTTGTTTGTTTATACGCTTTGCATATAATAATACGGACATTAAGGGGCTATAACGCCAATTCAGATTGGGTGGGGATTTCATCACCCTTCCTGAGACCCTACAAATCACAAATAGCATATGCACCCATGAGCTTATTTAAAAAATATCTACAACAAACCTATAATGACTTGTCGCGCTCAATTAGGACAAGTGAAGATTGCGGGGAATCGGTCGTTTATCTAAACTTGACTTTGTGGTGACTGTTAGTGTATATGCCCTAAAGGCCATTACTGTATCATACTAGTTTGTATATTACTTAATGGAAGCTTGGGATATTCACCTTGTATAGACAATCTTGCTCAAAATGGTAGTATGCTACTTGGTTTGTCTCTATTTCAATGTGTGTACATGTGTTTCTTTTAGCATATCGCCTATGCACATTAGTAGAGCCCTTATGATCTTTGCTTGATTACCAGCGTTGTGATGGCAGTCACACTCGTGGGAGCTGGGTAATCTACAAGCACATCCTTTTACAGGTCCCTAGTCGTAGGATTATCGAGACAGGGCATCGATACTCCGGAGTAGACTAGCGTATGCGTTTCTCATCCCAGCAGGGGAGACGGTTTGTCCCACAGCCGTCAGTACGTCGTACTTGAGATAGTATGCGGGTGCTCGTTAGGTTACGAGTACACTGGACAGACTCGTCGGGAACTGATTGGTTGGTACTATACCTATCGTCAGTTGTCAGTTCCCAGGTGATATGAGTACAGCTTAGTTCGCTGACTTGACACTGTCACTTCACCTCGAGTGTGTTCCCACTGTACTTAGATTACTATCCTACCACGGCTCAAAGGAGTCGTGCAAACAGGTAGTAGTTGGGTGCATTCCCAAAGCACTTGGAGGCAGTGACGGTTAGACAGGATTCTTCTCTCCCGGTATTGGGGGTTGACATCGCGCTGCGTCTAGAAGAGCCATTACACGAGTAGTTCCTGGACAGGGCAAGCGAGATATACTGGTAGGTTTCCAGTGTTATCTCAGGGTGTTCTGGGCTACACTCCGACATGACTTGTACCGCTATTAGGGGACTGACGTTCACCACCCCCTAGGCCCGCCATACGATGTATCAGACGAACAAACCGGACTGTACGGAGACTGTCACATTTAGGCTCAGTAGGAATTCAGATGGGTTTCACCTCGTCCGTCTTCTTATCGGCATCTACCTGGGGGCCATTACGTAGAGCTAGTGCCGCTTGCGGTCTGTGGTTAAACCCACTGCCAGCGTAGTGTCGAGTCTTTAGAGTCCCACACAGAGAGCTATTCGCCTTTAGGCAAAAGAGTAGAGGTCGCATGGTTTTGCGACAGGGTTCGGTCGTATCCGCGCACTTGTGCACGTTTAGTGACTGGGCAGTTATTAATAGAGGGCTTTGGTTTAAGTCAGATCCTAGTATACGTTTTGGGATTGGTTTTATCTCGTTTGTATTCGTGTTCCCCGGAACGCGGATACGGGTGTGTATGCACAGTTGACAGAGACAGAGGCAGATGACTCTCATTAGGGTTGTTGACTGTTGGCTTTTGCTAAACCCTAATGATAATTAGAATTATGATTAACAATAATATTAATTAAGTATTATAGTGACATGGTTAGGGTTGAAAAGTTGACCTTGTTGACTTTTGTTGACCGGTTGACTAGGTTGGACTTGTAGACCACAATCATGACAATGGCTATCATTTGTTTGCATTGACTTGTGCTTGCTTGATGGTTCACAAATTGCATTTAATGCAAGAAATGATATTGTCAATTGTCATGATAATAACCATCACATTATACTCAATTATTATTACTTGTTATCATAATTTTTTTTGGATTATGAGAGCTTGGATGGCAAAAGACATGCTCATGCTTTCAATTGTTTTCTCTCTCTTGCTCAAGCTCTCTCCCTCTTCTTCTTGCTCTCTCTCTAGCTCAAGGCAACTCCCTCTCATGAGTTGAGAAACATTGCCTTAGAGATAAAAGAAAACCCATATCACTTCTCTACTCATCCTTGTTCATAAGGTTTAGCAAACCAAGTGTTCTAGTTTCTTCAAGTTCGAAGTAGAAGCCAAAAGGTAGAAGCTTTCGGGTGGATCCATCTTCGGCACGAGGAGACGACGAGGTGAGGCCGATCCGTACACCGCCAAGAGTTGAAGACGAAGGAGTTCAAGAAAGGTATAACCCCCTAACTGAGTAGGTAAAACTCGCAGTTAGGTTGTTAGGTAGTTGTTTAACAAACATCCGTATTTTGAGTCTATGTTACCACCCTAGCAAAAAATCGTTTTTGACCATTTCCGCAACACTAAAGAACCGGGGAAGGGTAGCATGGACTTACCGTGGTATCAGAGCCTAGTTAAACACTATCTAACATGTTAGCAAAGTAAGTAGAAGTTCGATCGGAGAAAAAGTCACGAAACACGCCCGGGTTGCATACTTTCTGTCGAATTTTTCCTCTGTTCCAAAAATAATAAATCTTGCCTTAAAATTCGACTCAGGATTTTTATAGCACACTGTAGGAAAATGGTCCAGAGAGCCCATCAACGCGCCGCGGAACCGCGGCCGAGTTAACTCGGCCGTGGACGATTCTCCATGCAGTGTGGTCATAGGGGTGTTTTGGGATTTTTACAATATGTTTTTCCTGCCCAGATTTTCCAGAAATCAAAATTTGTTTTTGGGGCTTAGAAATCCGTATTATGATCGATTCTAAAGACTAAAGCTAACGGGTTCATATCTGTGATGTGTTATATGTATTGAACGTCTGCTAATCGCTATACGTCGATTAGTGGGGGTTATACATATCTGTGATCTGTAATGTTGATGGTATGTGTATATGAATTCATTGGATTGTCGCGGGTGAATAGCCGGGGGGTTGTGAGACGAGAGTTTTCTTTTCTTTCAATTCATGTAATTTGTAATTGATGTAATATTATTTATTTGGCCGCACAACCGGGGTGAGCTTGTAGCCGTCATTGTATAATTTCTTTTACTGTTTTTGCTTGTAGGATAGACCCATGGAGGGGGTGCACAAACTACCGGGTACCTCGAAGTGCCGAGTGGCCTACTCATGAGTTGAGGGAGGTTGCTTCGCTTTGAGTATTTGGCGGGTAGTTTGCCGCACCCGTAGGGGTCTTGGGTGGGGTTTTGGCTATTCATCGCGACCGTGTAATTTGCTTTTCGTTACAGGCTCGTACGAATTGCGGATTCCTAGTATATCCAATGTGTTCATCTGTGATCTGAAATGGCTATCATTGCAATATATCTATATATGATATTTATTTAGGCGTTGCTTATGTTTTGCATCCGTGCTAGTCCAGCCCCCGCTCTGTCGTTAGTTAAGTAACCTAACGGGTAATGACGGGGCCCCGTGGCGAATGCGGATGGCATAAGCGTACGTCATATTTTGGTTGTTTTCTGCAATGGTAGGATTAAATGATGGGACGCCTTAAAATTAATGCAAGAAAATAAACCAAAGTTAAAGTCGTTGGAACAATTTCAAAACCCACTCGGTTTCTTTTCAAAAACAACTTTTAAACGCGGAGCTTAAGCCACTCCTTTTAAAAGCTATCAAAGTTCCTTCGATTATATCAAGTTCACTACGTTCAAGGTTTTTCCAAAACCATTCGTAGCCCTCCGTCGTTTCGTATGAATATTTAATAGTATTCAAGCTATGTTTGTTGACCTTCGTCAAGGCATAGTGATTGGTAGCTGTTGGGTGTTCATATGTAGCATAGATAGATGCGTTGGTTTAGGACAGTCATATTACCTTGTTGACCTTCGTCAAGGGTATATACGGATGGGTTCAAATTAACCTGGACAATGACGGGTAGAACTTGACATGTGACTTATGATTTGTTGACCTTCGTCAAGGTCATAAGAGCATGGGGCAAAAATCCACATCGGGAGTTTCTAAAGAAACTGAAACTTGCTAGCGCTGCATACCACTTGGTGTGTGATGATTCTGGTAGGATCCCTTCAGTTTTGTCACGCGATAATATTTGGATCCCGATCCTACTATGAGTATATGCTACTCCTCGGGAACTTTCTCACTTAACGATCAATGCTATAAACCAAGTAGGTGTTTAGAAAGGTGTTAGCGGGGCTACGCCCCCAGGGAAAAGAGGTTATTTAATTAAGGAACTTCGCGAAAGCGTTGGAAAACCTCCCTCGAAGTACCGACACTAGCCTGGCTGAACGGTTAAGCAAGTATTGTACGGTGAGATTGATCCCGACTAATTCTTCCTTTATGGTTTGAGGAAGGATTCGAGAGACAGTGGGAGCCATCCTGTTTAGATAAATTAAAAACCAATCTAAACTTGCAAGAGCATCATACTGAGTATTTTCTTCTCTCTCTCTTAATTGCAGCGATCCAGTGACCACACGTAGGTTACATCTAGATAATAAAATGACTGAACCTGACTGTTATGACTGGCAAAGGTCTGTCCAGATGTCCATTGCCCCTGACAAGCTGGAACACCTCTTAACTAATCGAACCCCTGCCGTCTCAGGACCAGTTTCCCCTGTCGTGGATATTGACATCCGTAAGACATCAGAAAAAGACTGTGCGAAAGCCAAGTGCCTCGTGTTAGCCTCAGTTGATGGTGCAAACCAGAGGCAGCACGAGAAGATGGACTTAGTTTCTATCTTCCTCCATAACAAAGATTTATATGGAGAGCAATCTCATATCGCAAGATATGAGACCTCGAACGAATTGCTTCAAGCGAGGTTGGCTGTCGGGTCATCTGTAGGGGGCAACGTCCTTACAGAGACCAGCTATTTTGAGCTCACGGACCTGAAGACCACGTTGGAGGACGAGTCAAATACTGACTTGATTCTACAGTCCCTGCCCTCTGCTTATACACTGAAGGAAACCAGGGAAGAAGAAGGAAAAGGAAGGGCAAAAGTTTCGGGACTGGATATAGTAAAAGAGGGACGTTCCTATTGTAACGGGAATGAACATTGGCAGAAGGATTGCAGGGCTAGCAAAGCCAGTAGCCAGAATTCGAAGCATGTTGTGGCTTCGGCTTCGGGTGTGTTTGTAATAGAGAACTGTATGTCAGTTAACCCTACTTCCTGGGTATTGGATACCGGATCAGGATCTCACATCTGTAATTCATTACAGGCTTTAAGAAACCGTAGGGTTATCAGGAAAGGTGATATGACTCTCAGGGTTGCTAACGGAATGAGCATGGATGCTGAATCCGTAGGGGAATATCATTTTGGACTGACAACTGGGCAGATATTGATTTTGCGTAACTGTTTGTATGTACCAGGTGCGACTTATAATATCACATCTGTATCCTTATTTTCTAAGGAAGGATATGAATTTACTTTTATAAGCGATGTAGTACACATCCACCTAAATCAAGTTCTGATTGGGTCAGGTACATTAAACAACGGGATATACGTATTGAATTAAGCTCAGATTTTCAGTGTCCAGAACACACTTAAAAGAAAAGTCTCCGGGATTAAATCAGGCTTTCTTATTGCATTGTAGACTGGGTCACATTAATGAGACACGGTTAACAATGTTACATAAAGAGGGATACTTGAATCCGTTCGAGTATCAATCTTATGCAACTTATGAATCTTGTCTCATGGGAAAGATGATAAAGACTCTGTTCACTAGACACGGAGAAAGAGCAAGCGAGCTCTTGGGACTTATACACAGTGACGTGTGTGGTCCAATGTCTACACATGCGCAAAGTGGTTATTCATACTTCATTACTTTCACAGATGATTTCTCTAGTTATGGACATGCCTTCTTAATGAAGCACAAATCCGAGACTTTTGAGAAATTTCGGGAATATAAGAATGAAGTTGTAAAACAAACAGGCAAAAGTATAGACACTGAGATCTGATCGAGATGGTGAATACTTGAGTGCCGAGTTTCTGGACTACTTAAAAGAAAATGGAATTCTCTCTCAGCGTACTCCTCTATACACACCACAACACAACGGTGTATCTGAAAGGCGGAATCGAACCCTATTCGATATGGTTCGTTCCATTATGAGTAAGGCTGAGTTACAGCAATCTTTCTGGGGTTATGCACTAGAAACAGCTGTATATCTCTTGAACAAGGATCCAACCAAGACTGTGCCTACCACCCCATATCAGATGTGGAGTGGGAAGAAACCCTGTCTTAAGTATCTTAAGACATGGGGATGTCCAGCTTTTGTAAAGAAGCAGCATGCGGACAAGCTCGAGGCACGCTCAGTACTGTGTAAGTTTGTGGGATACCCAAAGAACTCCAGGGGGTATTTTTTCTATTCCGCAGAGGACCAAAAAGTTTTTGTTTCTCAGCATGCCCACTTCTTGGAAACTGAATTTTTGGAAAATCAGATAAGTGAGAGCGCAATAGAACTGAAGAAATTCCAGAACCACAAGCTATTACTAAAAGCTTGGAAGAACCAGAAGTTTCAGGAGAACCAGACATTCCTGCGCCACTCCGCAGGAGTAGTAGGCAGTCTCATCCGCCCGAGAGATACTACGGTTTTCTCATAGACGGGGATAGAGAGGATTGCGTCATTGATTATGATGAGCCTACTATCTTCCAGCAAGCCATTCAGAGCGGTGACTCAGTAAAATGGCTGGATGCAATGCGGGCCGAGATGGAGTCCATGTACACCAACAAAGTTTGGACTTTGGACTTTGCACCAGAAGGGGTAAAACCCGTAGGCTGCAAATGGATCTTCAGAAAGAAGATTGGTGTAGATGGGCAGGTTGAAACCTATAAAGCTAGGCTTGTTGCAAAGGGTTTTCGTCAAAGACCTGGTTTGGACTACGACGAGACCTTTTCTCCGGTAACTATGCTCAAATCCATTCGGATCCTTCTTGCCATTGCTGCCTTCCACGATTATGAGATCTGGCAGATAGACGTAAAGACGGCTTTCCTAAATGGAAATTTGGAAGAGTGCATCTATATGGATCAGCCAGAGGGATTCATTCAGAGTGGGAGCAGCGGTAAAGTGTGCAAGTTGCTCAAGTCCATCTATGGGCTGGAGCAGGCATCGCGGAGTTGGAACATCTGCTTTGATGATACTGTCAAAGAATTCGAATTTGTCAAAAACCCAGATGAACCATGCATTTACAGTAAGATTGTAGGGAGAAATGTGGTATTCCTCGTCTTGTACGTCGATGACATTCTCCTAATAGGAAATGATATTCCTATGCTATAGTCAGTCAAAGGATTCTTGTCACGGAGGTTCTCCATGAAGGACCTGGGCGATGCCAACTACATTCTGGGGATCCAGATCTATCGTGATAGATCTAAAAGGATGTTGGGACTTTCACAGTCAAGGTACATCGACACCATGCTGAAACGATTCAGTATGGAAGATTCCAAGCGCGGTAATCTACCGGCTTGTCAAGGAATCACCCTCTCCAAAGAGATGTCTCCCAAGACTGATTTGAAAAGGGCTCGCATGTCATCAATACCCTACGCATCTGTGGTAGGCTCTATTATGTATGCGATGTTGTGTACCAGACCAGATGTAGCATACGCATTGAGCGTTGTAAGCCGATATCAGTCGGACCTAGGGGAGAAACACTGGATAGCGGTAAAGAACATTCTCAAGTTACCTGAGAAGGACTAAGGAGACGTTCTTGGTGTATGGCGGAAAAGACCTCCAGATCGAGGCCTTTGCTGACTCCAGCTTCCAGAGTGACAAGGATGACTCCAAGTCCATGTCGGGTTATGTCTTTACCCTCAATGGAGGAGCGGTTTACTGGAAGAGCTCCAAGCAAGAAACCGTTGCTGACTCAACTATGGAAGCAGAGTACATAGCTGCTTGCGATGCCGCAAAGGAAGCTGTCTGGATGAAGAAGTTCCTCACGGAGCTTCAGGTGGTTCCTACCAGTGTTGATCCAATACCGCTGTATTATGACAACAACGGTTCTATAGCTTTAGCGAAGGAACCCAGGTCCCATCAGAAGTCCAGGCATATTTTGAGGCGGTACCACCTGATCAGGGAGATCATAGATCGTCGGGAGATCGAGGTGAAGATTGTAAATTCAGAAGATAACACTGCAGATCCACTCACAAAGGCCTTACCCCAGACTCAGTTCGAGCGGCTGGTCGAGATGATAGGTCTTCGATACGCCAGTACATGGCCTTAGTGCAAGTGGGAGATTGTTAGTGTATATGCCCTAGAGGCCATTACTGTATCATACTAATTTGTATATTACTTAATGGAAGCTTGGGATATTCACCTTGTATAGACAATCTTGCTCAAAATGGTAGTATGCTACTTGGTTTGTCTCTACTTCAATGTGTGTACATGTGTTTCTTTTAGCATATCGCCTATGCACATTAGTAGAGCCCTTAGGATCTTTGCTTGATTACCAGCGTTGTGATGGCAGTCACACTCGTGGGGGCTGGGTAATCTATAAGCATATCTTTTTACAGGTCCCTAGTCGTAAGATTATCGAGACAGGGCATCGATACTCCGGAGTAGACTAGCGTATGCACTTCTTATCCCAGCAGGGGAGACGGTCTGTCCCACAGCCGTCAGTACGTCGTACTTAAGATAGTATGCGGGTGCTCGTTAGGTTACGAGTACACTGGACAGGACTCGTCGGGAACTGATTGGTTGGTACTATACCTATCGTCAGTTGTCAGTTCCTAGGTGACATGAGTACAGCTTAGTCCGCTGACTTGATACTGTCACTTTTTTTCGAGTGTGTTCCCACTGTACATAGATTACCACCCTACCACGGCTCAAAGGAGTCGTGCAAACAGGTAGTAGTTGGGTGCAGTCCCGAAGCACTTGGGGGCAGTGACGGTTAGACAGGATTCGTCTCTCCCGGTATTGGGGGTTGACATCGCGCTGTGTCTAGGAGAGCCATTACACGAGTAGTCCCTGGCCAGGGCAAGCGAGATATACTGGTAGGTTTCCAGTGTTATCTCAGGGTGTTCTGGGCTACACTCCGACACGACTTGTACCGCTATTAGGGGACTGACGTTCACCACCCCCTAGGCCCGCCATGCGATGTATCAGACGAACAGACCGGACTGTACGGAGACTGTCACATTCAGGCTCAGTAGGAGTTCAGATGGGTTTCACCTCGTCCGTCTTCTTATCGGCATCTACCTGGGGGCCGTTACGCACAGCTAGTGCCGCTTGCAGTCTGTGGTTAAACCCACTGCCAGCGTAGTGTCGAGTCTTTAGAGTCCCACACAGAGAGCTATTCGCCTTTAGGCAAAAGAGTAGAGGTCGCATGGTTTTGCGACAGGTCGCATGGTTTTACGACAGGGTTCGGTCGCATCCGCGCACTTGTGAACGTTTAGTGACTGGGCAGTTATTAGTAGCGGGCTTTGGTTTAAGCCAGATCCTAGTTTACGTTTTGGGATTGGTTTTATCTCGTTTGTATTCGTGTTCCCAGGAATGCGGATACGGGTGTGTATGCACAGTTGACAGAGACAGAGGCAGAGGACTCTCATTAGGGTTGTTGACTGTTGACTTTTGCTAAACCCTAATGAGAATTAGAATTATGATTAACAATAATATTAATTAAGTATTATAGTGACATGGTTAGGGTTGAAAGGTTGACCTTGTTGACTTGTTGACTTTTGTTGACCGGTTGACTAGGTTGGACTTGTTGACCACAATCATGACAATGGCTATCATTTGTTTGCATTGAAATGTGCTTGCTTGATGGTTCACAAATTGCATTTAATGCAAGAAATGATATTGTCAATTGTCATGATAATAACCATCACATTATATTCAATTATTATTACTTGTTATCATAATTTTTTTTGGATTATGAGAGGTTGGATGGCAAAAGACTTGCTCATTCTTTCATTTGTTTTCTCTCCCTTGCTCAAGCTCTCTCCCTCTTCCTCTTGCTCTCTCTCTCTAGCTCAAAGCAACTCCCTTTCATGAGTTGAGAAACATTGCCTTAGAGATAAAAGAAAACCCATATCACTTCTCTACTCATCCTAGTTCATAAGGTTTAGCAAACCAAGTGTTCTAGTTCTTCAAGTTCAAAGTAGAAGCCAAAAGGTAGAAGCTTTCGGGTTGATCCATCTTCGGCGCGAGGAGACGACGAGGTGAGGCCGATCCGTACACCGCAAAGAGTTGAAGACGAAGGAGTTAAAGAAAGGTATAACCCCCTAACCGAGTAGGTAAAACTCGTAATTAGGTTGTTAGGTAGTTGTTTAACAAAGATCCGTATTTTGAGTCCATGTTACCACCCTAGCAAAAAATCGTTTTTGACAATTTCCGCAACCCCAAAGAATCGGGGAAGGGTAGCATGGACTTACAGTGACTAGGTTAGACAAGTGAGGAGCTAATTTTAAAAGTCCCGTCTCACGGTGATTCGTGTGCGGAACCCTCCTTACCTCACTTGTGTTTAGCAGGCCACAATTGGCAGTGAAGAGGCGATTCAAGAGTTATTTTGCAACTTGTCGCTTGGAAGTCTAGGAGCTGTCTGGTTGGACTTTGAAAACCCTAGCCCCAGGTGTTGTTTATGCATATTGTGATTGTGATTGCGCTTATGTAAAGGTTAGTCCCATAATTCCGCATTCTTTCAAAAACCAACAAACAATTTCGAAAACTGCAAAAAACAAAAAAAAATAAAACATAAAAAACAAAAATTTATAAAAATTCACCCACTTTCCACCATCCACTCTTTTCATAACATGAGTACCTCAAAACAACCAACTCTTACCGAACTTTGGTACCCACAACCAGACATTTCTTCATACGGTTCTTGTTTTGGCCGAACTTGTAAGTCGACGTTACACACCCCACACGGACTTGTGGGGAGGCGGAACGAGTAAGAACAATCATTTTCAAACATGGTAACATCGACTAAGCATAAGGATCTTTGCTAAACCATATCTAACACAACTAACTAGAGATATTATCTACTCGGTAAGAAGATTATACCTAAAGATCTAAGTCATTCTTGTTCTCTTGCTGTCCTCCTTCACCACGCGGGCTCTTTGGAGTGGAAAAGGATGGAACCTCCTTGTCAGCTCCTCGAAGTAATAGAAAATCCACCCGAGAGTGCCTACTACAAGCTTTAACCTCTAACTTGAGGTAACTAAGTGACTTAGAGTGCTAATCTAAGTGACCTAGAGGATATAGAGATAGATTAAGGATTAATTAGTCTTCTTAACCCTAGGGTTCTCAACTCATGAGAGAATTAGGGTTAAGATGAAGAAGAGAGAGAGCTTGAGGAGAGAGAAAGCGTTTGTGATAATGAAATGAATCTCGACTCAATTTGAATATTATGAAGCATAAAAATATCTCACTAAAATATCTAGAATAAATATCAACCATACTTCATTTAACTCACAACATGAATCATCTTATGAGTCATAGTTTAATTAATGATAATTACACCTCATCTCCTCCACCTCATTAAAGATTAAATCAAAAGATAAAACCGAAAATGAGCCATCTCCTTCTAGAAGCTTCCCGACAAATTACAAGAATGCCCCTCCCTTCTGTATTTACGAAAAACACGGATATACTGAGACTAAATAAAATCCAATAATCTAATACTAGGATCTGGCTTAAACCAAAGCCCAATAGTATAATCTTTCCGAATATCATACGTGCACAAGTACACGTATATGTTCGAACCATGTCGTAAAACCATACGACCTCTATATCTTTTTGCTTGAATCAGGGAAACCCTCTGTGTGGGACTCTAAAGACTCGATACTATGCTGGCAGTGGGTTTAACCACAGGCCACAAGTGGTACTAGCTGTACGTAACGGTCCCCAGGTAGATGTCGATAAGAAGGTCGATGAGGAAACCCATCAGAACTCCTATCGAGCATGATGTGACAATCTTCGTACAGTCCGGTCTGTTTGTCTAAGAACATCGCATATCGGGCCTAAGGGGCGGCAAGCGTTATCCCCTAAAAGAGGTATAAGTCGTGTCGGAGTGTAGCCCATTACACCTGAGAAACTACTGGAGTACCGACCAGTAAATCTCGCTTGCCCTAGCCAGGGACTTTGCGTAATGGCTCTCCATACACAGCGCGATATCATCCCCTAATACCGGTAGAGACGAATCCTGTCTAACCGCCACTGCCTCCAAGTGTTTCGGGACTGCACCCAACTACTACCTGTTTGCATGACTCAATAGAGCCGTGGTAGGGTAGCAATCTAAGAACTGTGGGAACACACTCGAGGTGAAGTAGTAGTGTCAAGTCAACGGATTATGCTGTACTCATATCACCTGGGAACTGCTAACTGACGACGGATATAATACCAACCAACAGTTCCCGACGAGTCCTATCCGGTGTACTCGTAACCTAACGAGCACCTGAATATTATCGACAGTATGACATACTGATGGCTGCGGGACAGACCATCTCCCCTGCTGGGACGAGAAGTGTATACATTAGTTTACTCCGGAGTATCGATGCCCTGTCTCAATAATCGTACGACTAGGGACCTGAAAAAGGATGTGCTTGTAGACTATCCTGTTAGTTATGTATATGCAATAGAGGCCATTGTTGTACATATGATGTATATTATAATAGATGCTTGGATATATATAGAGAGGACTTTCTTGCTCTTAATGATAGTATGCTATTTGGTTTCACTTTATCTTAACATGTTGAATTATATTAGTTTACTGTCTTACTCTGACATGTTGATAAAGCCCTTAGGATATGTACTCGACTACTGGGACTATGATGAGATCATACTAATGGGGCCACGGTAGTCGATGAGTACATCCTATAACTGTTCGTGGTCGAGGGTGTGTCGAGACAGGGCATCGATACACCAGAGTAGACTAGCGTATACGCATCTTGACCCATATGATGGGCGATGGATGATCCCATATACATCGGTGTTTGACATCAAGGATGGTGTACGGGTGCTCAGTGGAGACTGGGTACACTGGACGGACTCGCCGAGAACTCCCAGATTGTATTATACCTCACGTCAGATGGCAGTTCTCTGGTGACACTGGTACAGGATAGTCTGTAGACCCGAGATCGTCATAGAGTCTTGTGTGATTCCCATTGTGCTTTGATTTCCACCTTACCACGTTCAAAAGGGCGTGAAAAACGGTGGCTTTTGGGTACAGTCCTGAATCACATGGAGGCAATGAGCGATTGGAAGGGATTCGTCTTTCCCGGTATAGGAGTTGACGTTGTGCTGTGTTCGATTGGCTATAACCGGAAGTCCCTGGCCAGGGCTGATATAGAGATTTACTGGTAAGTGTTACCAGTAGTTTCTCGACCAGTTATGATCCTCACATCGACACGACTTATCAGTTACTTGGGTCTGACGTATACCGCCCCTAGACTAGATATGCAACATATCAGACGAAGAGACCGGAATGTACGGGAGTGTTACTGTTTGGATTCACAGAAGAATGTACAGGCTTGCTTGTTGATCTTCTGATCGCTCAATACCTGGGTGGCTGTTATGTTTAGCTTACCGCTTGCAGCTTGTAGGTGTTTGATATGATCATCACCTACTGCAGGAGTATTGACGACTCTTTAAAGTCCTACACAGAGGTTTCTTGACTCAGGCAAAACAGAGTAGGAGCACATATGTGATATGTGCGGGATCGAGAATAATACGATATGAGATACCATATTCTATTCTCGTGATATATGATATCGGCCGGCGATATTTGATATCAGCTGGGTCATCGGATCAAGTGTTGATTCGATGAATCGGTACATGATATATTAGTCGGTTATATTCGATATAGCCGGATTGTCGGATCAAGTGTTGATTCGATAATTTAATGTTTAATTATATATGTGATATATTACATTATATTATCTAATATTGGCTCGCTTTATTATTTCATTTTCTCACCGGATAATACATTGATATATATGCGATATATGTTAATTGTATTATTTTCTTTTGCTACAAAATATATTATATATGTGATATATAATATTGTAACATATTATAATTACTAATGCAACATGATTAGTGGAGATTAAACATGGTTAGGATTTGATTTGGGTTAGTTCATTTATGAACCTTCTAGAAGGTTTTCTTTTGTTTCTTGCAAAGATATTATGGTTGATATTTTTGTGAGATATTTGTAAACCCAAACCACATGCTTAACCCTAGTTAACTCTCTACAATGGTTTGCCTTGTCATCTTTGACCATGGTTGCATTTGTAATCATATAATCTTTATCATAATTCATCACAAAAGAATTATTCATTCATCTTCTTCTTCTTCCTCCTTGCAAAACTTTCTAGCTTTGATATTTGTGATGAATTAGGGTGAGAATTTGATAATAAAAGAGAGCATAAATCCTACTTCATCATCCTCATCTAATCTAGCCAATTAGATTAGGGTGTTCACCTCATTAGAGAGAAAGAGCTTGAGTTAAAGGAACTTCGAGGTAGATCATCGGAGAAAAGGGAGACTACAAGCAAGTATGGATCGTTCGGGTTGTGGAGCCTCTCTTGAGTCCGGGAGATCGTGGATCGCGGCGATGGGACTTCTACTCGGAGCTTATGAAGCGAAGGAGCGGACTATAAAGGTTGTAATCCCTCACTCTTAGTTGTAAAGATGTTTACTTGCATGTTAAACCCTAATAATCTAGCAAAGATCCCGTCTTTAGGTTGTTCGACACGTCTAAATTTTGAATCGGGCATGGTTGATGCCTTATAGACCCTTGTAAGAGTGCCTAGGAACCCCACAGTGGTATCAGAGCCAAGCTAGAGCATTACGCGACGTGTATACAAAGTTAAAACTCCGATCGAACCCCGAAATATCGAAAATCACCCCCTCTCTGGAAATTTTGTAAAAATGTGATTTTTTTCTGTATTAAAAATTACTCAAAAAAATCAGCAGGGAATTCTAAGAGTTACTGTGCAAAACGACACCAAAATACCACTAAAGTGCCGCGGAACCGCGGCCGTACCATGCCTTCTGCGGCGGTTCACGGTAGCACAGTAGTATTAGGGTTAGGATTTTGGCACAGTGCATCCGTCGGTATTTGTAGCTGCTTCTGGGTATTTTTAATCTGACTCAAGTGTTGAGTTTTCTGGGGATCTTTTGGTACTCGTTGATTCGATCGGAAAATTTAATTTCGTTTTGTTTTCCGGATATTTTAGAAACTGTTAAAATGTTCGAACGGATATCATTAACTCACTTTTTCCCGGCACGAAAAACTTTCAAGTGTTGAACTTTTCTTGAGTTTAAATCTTTCGGAAAAATGTGCAAGTAACGTGGTGGACCCTCTAGAAGAACACAAACCTTAACTCGATTATGTGACCGTCTGAATGGCCTCTAAACCTTAGGGTTTGGGGCAGTACGGCGTTGCAACATGTGAGGCGTTGGCTTGACCTTTCTATTGCTGGACCATTGGTACTGTGACGTATTCTGGGACTTTTTGAACTCCGCTCAAGTGTTGAGCTATTTAGGAAATCTTGGGTACTTGATTATTCGATCGGAAAGTTTAATACTGTCTATTTATCTGGAATATGATACAATATATGGAATTCATATAGTTAGGCATGAAATACGAAGTATGTGATATTTCGGATTTACGATGTCTAAAGAGATTGTGGATTCCAAATGTTGTAGTTTTACACTTTCTTTTCTGTGACCGTAAGTGTAGTATGTAGTTGTATTGCAGTTTTCGTTGCTATACATCAACGACGATCGGTGTATGCATACTTACTTACATTGATGATATGAGATATTATGTGTTGCTGTGATATGTTATATTGGATCGTCGTCTTCTGAATAGCCGGGGGTTTTATGTAAGATGAGGGTTTTTATTTTCATTCATGTAAAATTCATTTGTATGTAATATTCTTTTATTGGGGCACTTCCAGGATGAGGATGATGTCACCATTGTATATTGTTTACTTTTCCGCATTAGGTAGACCCAGGGAGGGGAGCATAAGTAACCGGGTTCTAGGGTCCAGTGGGAGGCCATCTCGAGGAGTCGAGACCGGATCTCCTAACCCTAGAATTGGCAGTGTTGCTTGCCGCTCTCGTAGGGGTCTAGGGATGTGGGGTTGGCTATTCATCGCGACCGTGGAATCCGTGTTTTATACAGGCTCGAAATAAAACACAGACTTCCTAGAATATCCAATATTTCATATGTTATCTTCTGCTGCAATGTTCTGTGATGAGATCATATTACTGCCTGAGACGAATTCTTATACTATATATATGCTGATATATAAATATTACTGCTTTCGTTTCTTCTGTTATGCTTAGGAAGCATAAGCTGATGGGATATATTAATGAGATTAATAAAAAGAAAAAAAAACTAAAAGATGTTGTAGAATCAAAACTTTGTAAAAAAGGTAGCTACAGTCTTGCTTTGCACCGCGGTATATATGATATACCCTGCACCTTATTCGATGGGGAAAGAGCCGAGATCTCTTCACCGGGAGTGACCACTTTAGCAAAACTGGCAGATGCTATAAACTCGCGGTTTAGTTTTTTGACAGCTTATATAGTTCTTGCTTTGCACAGTGGTATATATGATATGCCCTGCACCTTATTCGATGGGGAAAGAGCCGAGATCCCTTCACCGGAAGTGACCTCTTTAGCGAAACTAGAAAAACCTCAAAAGCACCCCTTTTCAAAAATCACTTGTTTCTACAACGATATCAAGTTCATTACGCTCATGGTTTTTCTGAAAAAACCTGCGTAGCCCTCCGACATTTCAGATAGGTAATACTTAGTATTCGTGCTGCGTTTGTTAGCTTTCGTCAAGGCATAGTGTGCGGTAGCTAACTATTTCTTATCTGTAACATATGATGAGATTGGGTTAGGGTAGTTATGCGGCTTTGTTGGCTTTCGTCAAGGGACGTACGGCTGGGTTTAATTCAATCAAGAAATGTACGGGTTGAACTTGACTAGCGGACTATGGTTTGTTGGCATTCGTCAAGGTCATAGCACGTTAGGGGCAAAATATTATCGGGAATTTCAAGTGTTGAAATTTGCAATGAGATTGCATAGCTCCTATGAGATAGTTGGATCCCGATACCCACTGCGAGTAAGAGTTACTCCTGGGAGAATCTTACACAGGATAATTAGTCAATCATGTAGGTGTCTAGAAAGGTGTTAACGGGGTTATGCCTATGGAAAAATGCGGTTTATTTTAATTAGGTCTGTGCGAAAGCACGGGGAAGCTCCCTCAAGTACCGACACTGATTTGGCTGAAAGATTGACGAAATTGTAGGGTGTAATTAATCCCGGTTAATCATACCTTTTAGGGTTTGAAGGAAGATTTGATAAAAACAGTGGGAGACATCCTGATTAGATAAGATAATAACCAATCTAATCTTGCAAGAGCATACGCTAAAGTGTTTCCTTCTCTCTTTCTCCAGGTAGCGACCATGTCAAGACTTAATCAAGATAAAAATATGGATGTATTGACTGAAGCCGCTTATTATACTGAGCAAGGGAACGTTGGCCCCGTTCATTCTTATAAGTGTTATAAGACTGAGCAGGGAATAAGACAATATCTGGATTCTCACACCGCCCAAACGAAGAACAAGCAGGTTGATGCATCGTCTTCGGGTGTGTTAGTTATTGAGGACTGTTTCTCAGTTCACCCTACGTCCTGGGTATTGGATACCGGATCGGGATCCCACATATGTAACTTGTTACGTGGGCTACGTAAAGGTAGAGAACTGGGAAAAGATGATCATTCTGTACAAGTAGGGAATGGTACAAATATTGCAGCCAAAGCAGTTGGCGAATATCACCTTCTATTACCAAGTAGTAATACATTGATTCTGAATGAGTGCTATTATATACCGAACATGATGTGCAACATTATATCAGTTTCTTTATTACGTAAAGAAGGGTATAATTTTGTAATACAGGATAATGTTATGAACATCTTCCTAAATCAAAAGTTGATTGGATCAGGCTCGTAACAAAATGGCATATTCATTCTCAATCAAAATACAGTCCTTAATATACAAAACACACACAAGAGGAAAAGTTCAGAAATAAACGAATTCTTCTTGTGGCATTGTAGACTTGGTCATATCAATGCGATACGGCTAGCTAAGTTATATAAGGATGGGTATTTGAATCCGTTCGAATTATCATCTTATGATACTTACCATTCATGTCTCAAAGGTAAGATGACCAAAACTCCGTTTAGTGGACACGGAGGAAGAGTTGAGGAACTCTTAGGACTGGTACATAGTGATGTATGCGGTCCCATGTCTACACATGCCAGGAACGGTTCTTCCTACTTTATTACATTCACTGACGATCTCCCTAAATACGGACATGTGTTCCTAATGAAACACAAGTGTGAAGCTTTTGAGAAATTCAGAGAATATAAGAACGAAATAGAGAACCAAACGGGTAATAGTATTAAAATCCTTCGATCTGATCGAGGAGGAGAATACTTGAGCAATGAGTTCCTGGACTATCTAAAAGATAATGGGATTCTCTCTTAGCTTACTCCTTCTTATACACCACAGCACAACGGTGTATCGGAGCGGAGAAATCGCACCCTATTAGATATGGTGCGCTTTATGATGAGCGAAGCTGAGTTGCCTATTTCCTTCTGGGGGTATGCGCTTGAGACAGCCATACACCTATTGAATATGGTTCCTACCAAATCAGTGCCTACCACTCCATATGAGATATGGAAAGGGAAGAGACCATCTCTTAAGTATGTTAAGATATGGGGTTGTCCGGCCTATTTCAAAAGGCTAAATCAGGACAAACTCGAGGTAAGGTCTGTCCTGTGTAAGTTTGTAGGATATCCCAAGAATTCACAAGGGTATATCTTCTACCACACTGAGGAACAAAAGGTGTTTGTTTCTCGACATGCCACCTTTTTAGAAAAGGAAATTCTTGCAAAAGAAATTTTTGGTAAGGAGGTAGAACTGGAAGAAGTTCCAGCAACACAAACTACAACAGATGATTTGATGGAACCAGAGGATTCAGTAGTTCCCGACGAACCCCAGCCTCTCCGCCGGTCTAGTAGGGTTTCTCATCCACCTGAGAGATACTACGGTTTTCTCATTGATGGTGGGAGTGAGGATTGCATCATGGAAGATGATGACCCGACTAGTTTTGAGCAGGCCATCACGAGTGGTGACTCTGCGAAATGGCTCGATGCAATACGATCTGAGATGGAATACATGTACACCAACAAAGTATGGACTTTGGAAAATGCTCCTGAAGGGGTAAAACCCATTGGGAGTAAGTGGATCTTTAAAAAGAAAATTGGTGTAGATGGAAAAGTTGAGACTTTCAAAGCTAGACTTATTGCAAAAGGTTTTCGTCAATGACCAGGTGTGGATTATGACGAAACCTTTTCTCCAGTAGCTATGCTTAAGTCCATCCGGATCTTACTTGCCATTGCTGCATACCATGATTACGAAATCTGGAAAATGGATGTTAAGACCGCCTTTCTAAATAGTGATTTAGAAGAGTGCGTGTACATGACTCAGCCAGAGGGCTTCGTAGATAGTGGGAGCAGCGGAAATGTGTGCAAACTGCTTAAATCCATTTATAGGTTAAAGCAAGCATCGTGGAGTTGGAACATCTTCTTTGATGATGTAGTCAAAGAGTTTGACTTCATCAAAAACGTAGATGAACCTTGTATTTATAAGAAGGTTGCAGAGAGTAAGGTTGTCTTCCTCGTATTGTACGTCGATGAAATACTCTTGATAGGAAATGATGTTCCTATGCTACAATCAGTCAAGCTCTTCTTGTCATAAAGATTCTCAATGAAAGATCTAGGTGATGCCTCATGCATATTGGGAATTTTGATCTATAGAGATAGATCTAAACGGATACTGGGATTGTCCCAATCCAGGTACATTGACACCATACTAAAGAGATTTAGTATGGAAGAATCCAAGCGTGAGAACCTACCCACGATCTCTGGACTCACTCTCTCCAAAGAGATGTCTCTCAAGACTGATTTGGAGAGAGCTCGCATGCAAGGGATACCCTATGCTTCGGCAGTAGGCTCTATCATGTATGCGATGCTATGTGTAGGGTTCCTAGGCACTCTAATGGAGTCTCACAAGGCAAAAAATATGGCCAATTAAAATTTTACAAGTGCCTGATTAATCCAAAAATTTGTAGTTTACCGTAATCAGAAACGGCGTCGCTTTGCAGCTAGCCGGTGAATACGGGTCGATCCGCAGGGATGTGTTAGTTTCTGTTTTTGTGTTATAACGAGTTGATTCAAATTGTTGTTTGGTTTTTGTCGGTTGAATTAAAGATGGACTTATGTGATATGAAAGGACTCGTTAGGGTTAGGTCGAAGGTAGGGGTGTTGAGATCAATGTGTTCACCTCTTTCAATGCCGTGATTTAAGCTTTTTAGAAAAATCACAATAATCATTAGCAAAAGGGATTAGGATGATAGGGAAGAAACAAAGTTTCTTCCTCTAGATCCTTATCCGTCCTTTCCTATTAATTGATGTGATCTTCATGGACGTCATATATGTCCGGCCTTTTATACTACGGTTCACCGTTACCTTGTAGGTAGGGTGCCGTAGGGGGCGGATCGTATATGCGTGCAAGAAGATTTCGTTTTAAAAATAAGTTGGCATTGAAGGAGGTGAGAGACATCCATCTCTCACTCACTCCCTTGTTCCTAACCCTAACGAGCGAGGATTTTACTCGCTCATTAGGGAATTATTACAACGAGACATTTTTATGTTTATATTTTAAAGAGTTACCTTACGACAGATTAAAATAGCTAACTAGTGAACTAAAGCAAACAATGGATTATTAGGGCAAGTAGAATAATTATACTAAGGCAGGAATTAAATAAAACTAAAGACTTACAAGAAAAGATGATGCTCTGAATTCTCCAACAAATCTCACTTTTATTGAATGAAAAGAGGCATACATTTTTACAGATCTAGATTACAATTTATAAGTAAACAGAAGAGTTAGGGTTTCAGAGTCTCGCGCATGTTAAATTACAGATTTGACCCCTGAGAATCCTAACATCTGCACCGACACAACAGCACAGAAGAAATCCACCGACACGGGCTCCATATGGCCGCGGAACCGCGGCTCCAGGCTGGGTTTGGCCACGGTTCCGCGGCTAAACTAGGGAAGTGGGCTATGTGTTTTTGTGGGCTTTCCTCTGGGCTTCTTGGCTTTCTGTTTCTATGTGTATTTTCTCTGTTGGGCTTCTAGGTCTTCTCCAGATCTTCAGTGAAAACTTGTTCGTATCTTTTGACCATTCACTTGACATGTTTGGACCTTGCACTGTTCTTCATCTAGGCTTGACTAGGATCCGTCTAATTGTTGGTCAAAAGTCCCTTTTTCTGTTGTTTTGTGTCTTTTTCACTGTATTTGCTCCAGAAACCTGTATCCTGCAACATGCAACAAACGATCGTCAAAAGCATCTGTTTACTTATAAAATGCACGAAAGTGGGGCGTATGAATTGCAATATTATGATGTGAACAAATACCCCCAAACTTACCTTTTGCTCGTCCTCGAGCAAACTTATTAGTTTATTCTAACCTAGCCACACTTTCGCAGGGAAACACGATTGCACTGAGCACGTGCAACAAGCCGTTAAACCTCTAGGTGGCCCTAGTAGGAGGAGTGTTGTCTCCTGAGGGTTTTCAGCGGATTACACCCACAAAATCCTATCAATTTGGTTTTTCGATTTTTGTTCTCCAATTAGGTTTTCTAATAAGGAATTCTATTATCATCGCCTCACAAATTATCCGCCCGTATTCTTCACACTTCCTTATTATGCAACTTAAGATTATACATGTTCCATAAAATTACTTAGAATTCAGCATTTCTTAAGTTTTCCTTCCAGAGTTACATCTCCACTTAGGAATTTCTATCAGCTCTATTAAAGACACATGTTTTATTCTTCATTCCTTTCTCTTATCTAAACTCTAATCACATGTCCCCACGTGTGTGTAATTTTCACCCCTACACTTGGAAATTCAAATCAAGCAATCGTACTCTCGTCCATTGTCCAAAGCACTTAACTTTCGCTTACACATCGTTCATGCGACCGTTAATACTTCTTGAGGTACCAACAGCCAATTACAAGATACGTTAGGCCTTTAAAGCGTATTTCCTAGTTTTGCAACACCCAAGACTTTTAGCAGTGACTCCCAAACCAGTTGGTCTAAGGCACTAGGTGACGAAGCACCCTCGCTAATTAATTTTCTAGCCCTAAGTAATCACAAAAACCAGTGTCCATTTTTTTTATTCACACTTTTTTTTTCTTTTTATTTTCATTGTGCTAAGGACTTTAGACAAGAGTAATTCAAGGTCTCTTCTACTAATCCAAGTTTCAAGGTGTGTGATTGTGCATTTTGTAGGGTACATGTTTTCAGAATCTAAACTCAAGCTAGGAACTATCTTTCAAACTTATATTTTAATAAGAGCATTAATACTCTTCCCTCGTTTTGGCTTAACCCACGAAGTGAACCCAAAATTTGCCTATTTCTAAATAACCTACAAAGACATATACTCTCTCTCGCTAAACTTTAAGGAATGTTATTTTTAGGGTTTTAATTTGCTAAGTCTAGGATCTAGTTTTTCCTACTCAGTTAACCTTTTATCAAACTCAAATTAATTAACCAAAATTGAATACAATAATTTTTATAACTTTTCAAATTTTTCAAATTTTTATGAGTTTTTCGTTTTCTAATTTTTTTGTATTTTTCAAATTTTTATGATTTTTATATAAAGATGCAATGCAGAAATTAAATATGCAAAAGGAAAACAAAAATATATACAATATGCAATGCGAAGGATAACTATATACATCACCCTCTAATATCCCCAAACTTGAGCAAAGCAGTGCCCTCACTGCCCGGCCCCACGTCGCGCTCGTGAGCGTGAACGTGATCTCTCCCCCCTAGCCAACAGTGTTTGGATCCCCCTCTCAATCTCCGTCAACCGACGGTCGTGCTCTCGTGCCGTTGCCCTAAACTCATCCCGCAAAGAGTCTATTCTTCTCACTGTTCTTCGCATTAATCGCGCATGCTCCTGGGGAGTTAGCTCTTCCCCGCTCGAAGTCGAGCTCGAGCTGGGGGTGTGTGCAGGTATGTTTTCTCCCGGCTCTGTCCGTGTCCAAATATCCGTCAGTCTAGAGTAGGACGACGAAACGCCCTCTAAAAGTGGTCGAACTGGGGCTCCGTCTATCAAATATGAGTCAAATTCCTCGGCCGGGAGGAAATAACGGCAGAGTTGGGTAACGAGCATGGGACATGGATATACATTACCTCGTTTACCCGTACCTATGGATTGCAGCAAAACCGTGCACATGTCGAACCTAGGATTTTTTGTCATTAAAGTGTGGACGACATGTAGCGAAGGGGTGAAAAAGGTCGTGTTATGAGAACTTCCAAAAATATTGTTTTGTGCCCACCGGCACACAGTTAAAACGTTTGCAAAAAGGGACCGTGCTTGGATCCCTTTACGCGGTTCTCGTGCACAGTCATTACCCATTAACGGCATATAATCTTCAAAGCGAAGTGGGTGTTCATGTGCAGGTACACGTGGTATGAGTGTAACCTCGTGTATCATGTCCCTATCGATGCGAATTTCATTATTTCCCCAAATCAGTTTAATGTAACCTAAGTTGTCTAGGCTATTATCTTCCATTGACTCGTAAAATTGGGCAACTAGGTTAGGGAGAGCAAATGCAGATCCATGATTATAGAGGAGGAAATTCCAACCCCTTTGTGCGATTTCGTGTGGGAAATATGAACCATAGATCTCGTGTGCGAACATAGGGGAAAAATCCCTCTCATACTGCATTTTATGTGCCATCACGATTTTACAGAGAAAAGTATATGCAGAAACAGAGAGTATGGGTTCAGGTTTACCTCCCCTGAAAATTTCAGGGGGTGAAGAGGCAAGATGGCAGCGGATCAGCGGCGTCAGGCGGCAGATGCGGCAGTTCCGCGGTCTTCTGGTGGCGGCGTGGCGACAATTTTCTGCAGGAGCTTGGTGGTGGCGGCTAGGGTTTGATGAGAAGAAAATGTTTTAGGGTGAACAACAGAGGGGGCTCGGTTCCTTTAAATAGGGGTTGAGAGGGTTATTTACACAAAACACCCTTTAAGACGAGGGTTTTATTCGTAAAAACAGCTTGTAATCTGCAATTTTGCAATTAGGTCCAAAAAATTGTTAATTTTTTTATTTTTTTATTTTTATATATTTTTTATGGTATTTTGGAAATATACATACGAATGATATACACACCCCCAAACTTATTTGAAATAGTGTCATTGGGAAACGAAGTTTGGGGGTGAAAGCGGAGGAAGATCAATCAGTGTAAATCGGCTCCTGCAAAAACAGGAGCTCCTCCGAAGGATCCGCTGTGAAGAACGGTTTTAGTCGATGCCCATTTACCTTTAATAAGGTACCGTCTTCAGGGTTCTCAAGATCAACCGCACCGTGCGAATAAACGGTGCGGACAACAAAAGGTCCTCTCCATCTGGACCTGAGCTTACCAGGATGAAAATGTAACCGAGTGTCATAAAGTAGAACCTGTTGACCAGGTTCAAAAGTTTTTCGTAAAAGGTGTTTATCGTGGAACACCTTGGCTCGGTTCTTAGCAGTTATGGCATTATCATATGCCTCATCCCTTAGCTCCTCCAACTCATTCAATTGCAGCTTTCTGTTGCTGCCCGCATCTCCTAAAGACAAATTTAGCTCTTTGAGAGCCCAGAAAGCTTTGTGCTCGATCTCCACTGGGAGGTGGCAAGCCTTCCCATACACAAGCCGATATGGAGACATACCAAGGTCGGTCTTATATGCAGTACGGAAAGCCCATAGTGCATCTATCAGTTTTAGTGACCAATCCTTACGGTTTTTGGAAACCGTTTTCTCCAAAATTTGCTTTATCTGCCGATTTGAAACCTCGGCTTGCCCACATGTTTGGGGGTGATACGGCGTCGACAATTTGTGGGTGATAGAGTATTTACACATCAAGGACTCAAAAGTCCTATTGCAGAAGTGAGAACCATTATCACTTATAATCTCCCGAGGGTGCCCGAATCGAGAAAATATGTGTTCTTTAAGGAATCGAACGACAACTTTATTATCGTTCGTTCGGCTGGGCACAGCCTCGACCCACTTAGAAACGTAGTCAACCGCCAACAGAATATACACATTTCCAAAAGAGTTAGGAAATGGTCCCATAAAATCTATACCCCAAACATCAAAAATGTCCACTACCAAAATGGGTTGCAGTGGCATTTCGTTTCTCCGCGAAATCCGGCCCAAATGTTGGCACCGGGAGCAGGTTTTGCAGTATTCAAATGCATCTTTGAAGAGTCGTGGCCAATAGAAACCACACTGCAAAACTTTTTCGGCTGTCTTCTTTGGGCCAAAGTGCTCGCCACATGCTTGATCGTGGCAGAAAGACAGCACGCTCTTGACCTCACTCTCGGGCACACACCGACGAATGATTTGGTCGGAACAGTATTTAAAAAGGTAGGGTTCATCCCAGTAAAAATGCTTTACTTGGGACAAAAATCGAAGCTTATCCTGTTTCGACCAATCATTAGGAATCTGGCCGGTGGCTAAATAATTTACAATATCAGCGAACCATGGTTCGCAAGAAACGGTCAAGAGCTGCTCGTCGGGAAAAACGTCAGTGATTGGAAGATCGAGCGTGGGCGAAGAAGGAAGTCGTGATAGGTGATCAGCTACTACGTTTTCACATCCCTTTTTGTCCTTAATGACAAGGTCAAATTCTTGCAATAAAAGGATCCAACGTATTAACCTAGACTTAGCATCCTTCTTCACAAAGAGATGGCGAAGAGCCGAATGATCAGTATAAACAACGACTGGAGAGCCGATTAAATAAGGCCGAAATTTTTCGAGTGCGAACATAACAGCTAAAAATTCTTTCTCTGTTGTTGTGTAATTAAGTTGGGCCTCATTTAGTGTTCGGCTAGCATAATAAATCACGTGCGGCATCTTATTAATGTGCTGTCCAAGAACAGCGCCAATAGCAAAATCAGATGCGTCGCACATGATTTCAAAAGGGTGTGTCCAGTCGGGAGATGAGAGGATGGGCGCAGTGATGAGTGAATGTTTTAAGGACTCGAATGCTTCAGTGCACGTGTAGTCGAAAGCGAAGGTCGTGTCCTTGGCCAGTAAGAGAGTCAAGGGTCTAGCAATCTTGCTAAAGTCCTTGATAAACCGTCTGTAAAAACCGGCGTGGCCAAGGAAGGCTCTGATATCTTTGACGCATTTTGGGGGAGGTAGATTAGAAATCATTTCGATTTTGGCCCTGTCTACCTTGATGCCGTTTTGCGAAATGACATGTTCTAAGACAATGCCCTCTCGCACCATGAAATGGCACTTCTCCCAATTTAATGTTAGGTTCTTATTCCTGCAGCGGGTAAGAACAGCGTCAAGATGGCGTAAACACTCGTCGAAGGAGTCGCCAAAGATGGAGAAATCGTCCATAAAGATCTCCAAGAACTTTTCAACCATGTCTGAAAAGATCCCCATCATACACCGCTGAAATGTCGCGGGTGCATTGCATAACCCGAAGGGCATGCGACGATAAGCAAAGGTGCCAAAGGGACAAGTGAATGTTGTCTTGTCTTGGTCCTCTTTGGCGATGGGGACTTGATTGTAACCGGAATAGCCATCGAGAAAACAATAGAACTCGTGCCCTGCCAATCGCTCGAGCATTTGGTCAATGAAAGGTAAAGGAAAGTGGTCTTTCCTTGTTGCGGCATTGAGTTTCCTATAGTCTATGCAGACTCGCCACCCAGTTTGGGTGCGAGTGGGAATCAACTCATTAGCCTCGTTTGTAATGACCGTAATGCCCAATTTCTTTGGCACGACGTGGATTGGGCTAACCCATTGGCTATCCGAGATAGGGTAAATGATACCGCTATCCAGACATTTGACAATTTCCTTCTTAACAGCCTCTTTCATGATGGGGTTGAGGCGCCTTTGTGGATCTCGTGCTGGCTTGGCATCATCCATTAAGTGTATATGATGTTCGACTATGAGGGGACTAATCCCCTTAATGTCCGCCATAGACCAGCCGAAAGCTTGCCGATTGTTATGTAAGACTATCAAGTGAGCCTTCTCTTGCTCAAGAGCTTGAGAGGCTGATATAATGACGGGTAAGGTCTCATTATCACCTAGATATGCATATTTTAGGTGTGTCGGCAAAAGCTTTAATTTGAGTTTAGGAGGTGAAACAATAGATGGTAGCAAAGGGGTAGTTGTTTCAAACTCGAATGATTCCATCAAAGGTTCGAACCGAGTGTACGCAACAGTGTCGGATGGTTCAACTAACTCATCCGCAAAAGCAAAAGACTCCAAATCAGGTGATGAGTCTTCGAAGTCATCAACGAAGGTAAGGCACTAAAAATCATTATCCTTCGTAAAAGCTGCGTCGGATTCTAGGAGGAACGCACTAGTGGCGTTAACATTGCTGTGGTCGAATAAAAAATTCTCGAACTCACAGTCCTCCTCCGCGATCTCATTGATCGAGCAAACATCGAGTACGCTAGCATTGGGCTCAGCAGGCTGACTTCCCAACTTAAAAATATTTAGCTCAATTGTCATATTGCCGAAAGATAGGTTCATTGAACCATTACGACAATTGATCACTGCGTTGGAAGTAGCCAAAAATGGTCGACCAAGTATTACCGGAATTTGGTTCCGGGGGTTAGCAACAGGTTGTGTATCCATCACTATAAAGTCAACGGGGAAAATGAAATCCCCTACTCTAATTAACACATCCTCCAGCTCTCCCCTAGGATGGGTTATTGACCGGTCGGCCATTTGGAGAGTACAGTGAGTGGGCTTAAGCTCTCCAACGCCCAATTGCTCGTACACAGAATAGGGTAGCAAATTGACACTAGCACCAAGATCTAATAGTGCTCTATTGATGTTCTTGTCCCCAATTGTTATTGAAATGGTAGGACACCCGGGGTCCTTTTGCTTTGGGGGTAAGGAATTTACAAGAGCATCACTAATAGCACTAGCCACAAAAACTTTCTTTGGCACTTGCGACTTCCTCTTTTTGGTGCACAAGTCCTTTAAAATTTTGGAATATGAAGGAACTTACTGAATTGCATCCAAAAGAGGGATGTTTATGCTAACCTGTTTGAATAACTCGACAATCTTTTCCATTTGAGGAGTTGGTTTATTGGATCTCAGCCGATTAGGAAAAGGAACATTTTGAAAGGTGGTTGAGTCCAATTTTTGTGGATCCGATAGTCGAGTTGGAACGGCACCTCGTGTAGATGTGTTCGTGTTGTGAGGAATAGGTCCGTTCAAGCTAGAAGAGGTAGAGCCATGTGGAGGGTGGAGAATAGGCTCTAAAGAAGAAGAAGATGATGAAGAAGAAGAAGAAGAAGAAGAAGAACCACCGGCAGGGGTGTCAGTGTTAATGCCCACATTGTTCCGCAACACTTTTCCCGATCTCAATGTGGTCACCGCATTTACGTTATGATTTTGCTGATTGTGTGCAGCATGTGCGTGACCGGGGTTGGGCAATGGTTGAGACGGGAGTTTTCCTTTTTCGCGCTCGCTCAAAGCTGCATTGAGTTGTGCAATTTGTGCCTCAATAGATTTGATACTTTGATCGTGTGAGGTACTATTTTGCACTAAGGTTTGAATAGAAGTCTCAAGTCTTGCTGTAGACTGTGTAGATTGCTTAAGGAACGCCTCTAGACTTCTTTCGAGCGAGCTAACCTTATCATTATTAGGTTGAACATAATTGTTTGGCTGGTAAGCGTTGTTCGGCACAAAATTGTTCACCTGATTAGGGTAAGGTTGTTGACATTGTTGCGGTTGATATTGAGTTTGCGAGGGTGCTTGTTGTTGTTGTGGAGGAGGAGGTCTTTGAAAATTATTATTATTTCCTTGGAATTGTTGATTTTGGTTCCAAGCGAAATTTGGGTGACTCCTCCACCCCGGATTATATGTCGAAGAGTACGGATCATTCCTTTGTCGTTGCTGAAATGCAGCATTGACTTGATCCTGTCCTTGAGTGGATGCATTATAAGGACACTCTTCAGTTAAGTGCGATGGATCCGCACAACAAGCACAGACAGTTCGTGGGGGCATAGCTGGGGCAGGAGAAGGCGATGAGATTTTGGTCTCAATCGCTTCTAGTTTTTTCGTAAGAGCGGCCATCTCGGCCTTCATGGCAATCGACATCTCGACTTGATGTATGCCTCCCCTAGATTGACCACTAGAAGATGATGTGTTCTTGGTACTCTCCCACTGTATTGTCTGCTCACTAAGATCCTCGAGAAACTGCCACGCTTCATCACTAGACTTAGAGAGAAAATGACCTTGACAGATGGTTTCTAGCAACTGCTTCGTTGCCGAGTTCAATCCCTCGTATAATGTTTGGCAAAGTTGCTAACTTTCTATCCCATGATGAGGGCATTGAACTAGTAGGTCCTTGAATCTCTCGAAGCACTTCCAAAATGGTTCAAACGGAAGTTGTGAGAATTGAATTATTTCATTGCGGATTCTGGCAGTTTTATGGTGAGGATAAAATTTTTTTAGAAAAGCTTTCACAAACTCATCCCAATTCCTAATAGAATGTGATGCGGTGCTATATAGCCACTTCTCGGCTAGGTCACATAAGGTGAAAGGAATGACCCTTAGCCTTATAGCGTCATCACTCAATTGGGTCGTTTTCATCATAGCGCACAGATTTTGGAATTTATTAATAAAGATATATGCGTCTTCAGTTTCCAAACCGTGAAATTTCGGCAGCATATTGATGAAATGTGGTTTAATCTCAAAATTGTCCCCATTTGCCGGTGGGGGTGAAAGACAGGTGGGTAAAGAGGTGCGGATGGGGTAAAAGAGGTCCTGGAGCGCGACTCGTGCGGGCGCTTCAACAGGTGGCTGGTTCGGGTTATTCGCACCTGGTGGAGGTGGAATCCTTCCCGTCGGTAAGGTATTTGTAGCGCCTTGAAAAGTCGTTTTGGTGTTTTCCTGAAAATCGGTGAAAATTCGGTATTTTTCCGAAAACCGTCTTTCTCGTTATTTTGCAGTTTAGGACTAATTATACCTAAAATGGATAGGTAATTGCTTGTTTTTAGTAGCTAATGAGTTACTTAGGAAATTTTGGTCATTTAAAATTTTTTCCCTATTTTTCATTTTTTTAATATTATTTTAAGCCGGTAAGAAAATACATTAAATTAGCGATAAATACAAATTTTTCCGGGCTAATTTTAATCTTTAAAATTATGTTAATTAAAATCTAGTTGTAACATAAATTTTTAGTATTTTATTTTGATTTTTAACTAATTTTTATTATAGGAAACGAAATTTATTGAATTTAAGCTTAAATTTGTAATTTTGGACTTGTAGGGGGTCTTTTTGCATAAAATTTTTTTTGTGCACTCTCTCTCACTCATTCCTCACCTCTAGGCCGGCCCTACCTCAGCAACAAGCCCACAAAAAATTTTCCCCAACTCATTTGCACAAAATGATATGTAAAGGGTTTTAATATATATAATTGGGTAAGGGTTTTTTGTTGATTGGTATGGCTTTGACCTTGACTTTTCTCACACTCCCCCACACCTCTCCCCCACTCCTCATCAGCTGAAGTTTCAGCTGCAAACAGCAGCCCCCTCCCCCTCCTTGCATCATCTCTTTTCTTCTTCAAAGTTCATCCAAAAATCCTTAAAAATCAACAATTCCTTTTACAATTTCAAAGCAAAACCTTATTCCCTCTCTTCTCAAACCCAAATTGACTCAAATCTTGGAGAAAGATGGCATCTTGGGAGGCTTTAGCATCATAGGGTTTGAACTTTGGAGGTATAATTTCTAATCAAATGGTTACATTGTTGCTTAAGGGTGCTAATTAGAACCTTGAAATTGTTTAGTGTTAAATCTTTACTTAATTCCTAATCTAGTTTTGTTTAAAGAGGGTAGTTTGATATGAACTTGGGGTTTAGCATACCATTACTAGGCTAATTAAATCTATTTTTCTATCTAGTTATTTTGCTAACCTAATCTAAGAGGTTAATTTTCTTATGTGGGCTTTTAATTGTGTTAATTTAAATTTGTAGTATGGAATTTGATTTGTGATTGCTAATTACAAAAATTAAACTAGGGTTCTTGAAGCCATGTTAGCTAATTAAATTGTTTTGTAATTAATCTAGTTCCTACACAACCTAATCTAAGAGGTTACCTTGTTATGTGGTCTTTAAACTATGCTAATTTACTAAATTTTAAAAGTGTGATTTTGGTTGTAAATTGTTGTTTTAGGAGATTCAAGAAAGGGTTTATGTATGGAAAATAGGTTTTGAATCATTGCTAATGTGTTGTAATTATAGTGTTTGTAGATTGCTTGTAGTGTGGTTGGTTGTTCAAGCTTGATAGTAGTCTTTGTAGCAAATCGGCGATGTTGCACCGATTTTTGGAATGTATCTGCTTACTAGTTTTGTTATAAAATTATGTGATGGATTATTTTCGACATCTTGATGATTGTGTTGGCTTATCCTATGACGTTTAGGATGCGTGTGTGCGGATTTTTGAGTAGTCGGGTTTTAGTTTTGCCGGGCGACCAAATCGGCGATTTTTGGCAGTTTTTGCGATTTTCGCGTATGTTCCGCGCACCCTGCGCACGTTGTACCTAGCTAGTGAACATTAGTAGTTTCGTTTGGGTTTTGCGTCGTTCTTGATATGTAACCTTATGGTTGGTATTGATGTAAATTCCAGGTTCGGTCGCGGAGACGTCAGACGCGGCACGAAAGGGGAAAGCGGTGATTGGACACAGCTAGCCAGGGATTCCGGTGAGTAGATGTAACATCTACGGGGGACTATCGTTGTATGGCGCAAGCCGCCCGATAGTTTTAGTAACTTACAAGATTCTTAGTGATGTTAGTAATTAGGGGTGAAATACTTATTTGATTAATTGCTGCATCCATGCATTATATTGACATACCTATACGAAACCATTTTATAGGACACCTGCACCATTGCCAGGGTTTTTATATGCAGCACGAGCACTATTCATGCTTACACACACACCCTGGTAATTGCCATGCCACCACACTAGATAACCTTTAAATTGAAACCTTTTACTAATTGATACTTAAACTTGTGCTATTGCCTTTAATTCCTTAAAATGAAACCGTAGGATTGCTATTCATGTGCATGTACTTCATCATATTAATTGTTCATGCCTAATCTATTAATCACACATCGCAACTTGATTATTGATACCATATGCATTTATTATCATTGACATATGCACTTATGAGGATTTCTTGAGATTTTATGATATTTCTGGATTTCGGGGGAAAGCCGCAAAATTTCTAAACTTACTATATTTTTAAAATATGTAAATTGCGGTTTTCTAGTGATGTAAGTGTCGTCCACCATGGGTTTGCTGTGGTTTTGGAAATCCGTGTCGAGGAGTGGAGGAACCGGCATGGGTACATGGTGGGCCCGGTAAGGTACCCCGGGACAAGAGGAATGTGGTGTTGACGTTAAGCCTGGCAGGGGACGGATTACCTACCGGTGACTGTTTGGGACGGCGGATATCCAGAGGATACCGACCGTGGCCGCTAGATGATGAGATATTGATATTTGAGATGGGTCAGCCGGACGGCTGAGGCCAGAGACACTATGACATTGATTTATGAGATTTGAGACAGCTTTTAGGTGTCGTTGCTGGACACCGGTTCTCGTCGATTCCTTGAGTATTATGCCGGCATTCTAAAAGAGTTTCAAAAACAAAAAGAGATAAAATGTTTCTTATAAATACCTATTGAGACCTCAGATATTCATGTTGCATACATATTCGTACACTGATGTTGTATACACACCTGCTAGTGCATCCATTCATACCTGTATTTTAGATGCTAGGATGCTTGTGTGCATGCATACGATAGCCTTTGTAGATGTTATTTATTACTCACGAGTTGGCAACTCACCCCCGTTGTGCCACAGCCTTTTGCAGGTCCGCTCCGTCAGTACAGTAGCGGCGGGCGCACTTGTTCTTTTGCCTCTTTTGCCTGGACTCGAGGTTTTGCTCATAGGTGGGTCATGTTATTATTTTTGTACCACCTTGTATATTCTTTGTATCTAGTGTACTCCATCTACTGTATCTACCAGTATTATTGTATATTGACCTAGAGATGAGACTGTGAGGTTTGTGGACTTTTATGCTGTATTTTGGGGTCGAACTCACTTGAGTCGACATGCTGTTTTTTTTTCTTATGCTTCATTATGATTATTTTGCTTGTTGTCATTTTATATTGCGTGGGATTTGTGACCGCCTTATGGCGAAGAGCTAGCTCCCGCTTGGGGATGCCCTATTTTGTTGGATTCATATATATTTTTGTTGTACCCATTTTGGGGGCCAATATTTACAAAGGAGACTCTGTCGAAATTTTCGGAAAAATTGGTATTGTTTTTAAAAAGGGTTTTACATGACTTATTTGATAAACTCGCTTTCAATTGATTGGGTTTTCTTCACTCTTTTGCTTAATTGGTTTTGTTTTCTGGGCTTTGGCTTACTTATTTTACGGACGTCTTTAGACGTTTCGTAAACTTAAGTGCCAGTCACGTTCCGTACCCTGCGGGTCGTGACAGTGTTGTTGGGGTTGAATCCCGACATACCTTCGGTGAAAGAAGTTGAAGTTGAGGGTAAAGAAGTGGACGGAGTGTCGACTTTAGTGTCGAACGGTTCGTTGGTCGGTACCAGCGAAACACGGACTAATCGGGCGTCTGTATCCCTAGTCCAAAGTGACATACACTAAAAGGGATAGTGTAGTCAGAAAAAAGAGAAAAACAGAATGTGGGGGTAAGATAACGTCAGTGAGGGAAAGTGGTGTGGTGAATTTGCAGGTTTTCTTTTTGCGACAAGTTGCAAGTTTTGAAAAATTTTATTTGCTTTTTTTTTATGTGGGAGTTTTGCAAAGAGATTTTTGAAAAAATGACACGTGACACAACTGTATCAACCACACATGCACAATCAGGCCTAGATCTAGGGTCGCCTAGGTCTACTAGACAGCTCCTAACTAGGGCTAGAAATAGACCTCAACCCGCCTCTTCACGGACAAGTACGGCCAGGTAAGTGGGAAGGAACCACCACTACAGTGGGCCTAATTAATAACCACCAGCCTAGACACCGCAATGTCGGTTAGGATAAACGGCCGATGCCTACCCTAGTCCTTTTCCTATTGAGCTCGATGTCCTTAGGTCTTAGTCTAATCTTTTTTAGTTAATTGTGGTCGATGCAAAATGCTTTAGGTGGTTTCTGGGGTCCTGGGAAGGGTGATGAAATCCCCACCCAATCTGAGTTTGGTCAAATAGCCCCTTAAGTCCAATTAAAATATGCAAAACAAAAATTCACTTGCAATCAATTTTAGCGCGGCGCAAAGAAATCTGCAGCAAATCTGTTATTTAGAAGGGGGAAGAAGAATTTTTTAGCGCAAAGAAACCTGCAGAAAATTTTACAGTGGAGATATGGAAGTTGCAGAGGGGAGAAAGAGAGAACAAACCAAAAAAATTTCAGGTGCTGACGTGGCAAGAGTGCGGCGGATCCGCGATCTTGGGCCCACCTTTGCCGCGGAAACGCGGTGGAAGAAGGAGATCAGTCTCTGAAAAAACTTCTGTGGTTCTGGGTTATCAACTCCTCTCTGTTTTTATGTTCTCTTTTCTGTTCTGAACTTCTGTAAAACTCCAGATCCAAAAGTTTTGCTGTTCCTGCAAGATTCAAACGAGAAACCCTTCAAACAGATAAAGATAATGAAAAGAATATTTTTGTATTTTGTATTTTCTGATTTTTATAATTTTTCAAAATTTTATATCAACCCGAAATCATACAAAAACGAGAAAATTACGCTATCCCCGGCAACGGCGCCATTTGATTAATTCAAAAATTTGTAGCTTACCGTAATCAGAAACGTCGTCGCTTTGCAGCTAGCCGGTGAATACGGGTCGATCCGCAGGGATGTGTTAGTTTCTGTTTTTGTGTTATAACGAGTTGATTCAAATTGTTGTTTGGTTTTTGTCGGTTGAATTAAAGATGGACTTATGTGATATGAATGGACTCGTTAGGGTTAGGTCGAAGGTAGGGGTGTTGAGATCAATGTGTTCACCTCTTTCAATGCCGTGATTTAAGCTTTTTAGAAAAATCACAATAATCATTAGCAAAAGGGATTAGGATGATCGGGAAGAAACAAAGTTTCTTCCTCTAGATCCTTGTCCGTCCTTTCCAATTAATTGATGCGATCTTCATGGACGTCATATATGTCCGGCCTTTTATACTACGGTTCACCGTTACCTTGTAGGTAGGGTGCCGTAGGGGGCGGATCGTATATGCGTGCATGAAGATTTCGTTTTAAAAATAAGTTGGCATTGAAGGAGGTGAGAGACATCCATCTCTCACTCACTCCCTTGTTCCTAACCCTAACGAGCGAGGATTTTACTCGCTCATTAGGGAATTATTACAACGAGACATTTTTATGTTTATATTTTAAAGAGTTACCTTACGACAGATTAAAATAGCTAACTAGTGAACTAAAGCAAACAATGGATTACTAGGGCAAGTAGAATAATTATACTAAGGCAGGAATTAAATAAAACTAAAGACTTACAAGAAAAGATGATGCTCTGAATTCTCCAACAAATCTCACTTTTATTGAATGAAAAGAGGCATACATTTTTACAGATCTAGATTACAATTTATAAGTAAACAGAAGAGTTAGGGTTTCAGAGTCTCGCGCATGTTAAATTACAGATTTGACCCCTGAGAATCCTAACATCTGCACCGACACAACAGCACAGAAGAAATCCACCGACACGGGCTCCATATGGCCACGGAACCGCGGCTCCAGGCTGGGTTTGGCCGCGGTTCCGCGGCCAAACTAGGGAAGTGGGCTATGTGTTTTTGTGGGCTTTCCTCTGGGCTTCTTGGCTTTCTGTTTCTATGTGTATTTTCTCTGTTGGGCTTCTAGGTCTTCTCCAGATCTTCAGTGAAAACTTGTTCGTATCTTTTGACCGTTCACTTGACATGTTTGGACCTTGCACTGTTCTTCGTCTAGGCTTGACTAGGATCCATCTAATTGTTGGTCAAAAGTCCCTTTTTCTGTTGTTTTGTGTCTTTTTCACTGTATTTGCTCCAGAAACCTGTATCCTGCAACATGCAACAAACGATCATCAAAAGCATCTGTTTACTTATAAAATGCACGAAAGTGGGGCGTATGAATTGCAATATTATGATGTGAACAGTGCCTACAAACCCTAATACGGATCGTTAACTAGATAATGAGGCGATGCAAGCATGTAAACGGAAATATAGCTAAAAGGAAGGGGCTACAACCTTTGTAGATCCGGTCCTCCACCTCCTAGGCTCCGCGATGAAGTCCCCTCGCTGTCCAAATCGGATCTTGGGCTCTAGCGTCGGCTTCATCGGAGAAAAAGCGGACTAGGTCATCGACGACGATGCCGAAGATGATCTACGTCGAGGCATCGCTAGATCAAGCTCCAACTTCACCAAGTCAAGAAAACTTGTGAAGGAAACACCCTATACTACTTGGCAAGAGGTAGAGGATGAAGAAATAGGAAGTGGGTACACTTTAGAATTAGATTTCTCACTTGTTATGGCTAGTTGCCATTAAAGGTTGCAAGCTTTTTCTTTTGTTGAAGAAGAAGAAGATGATGAAGAAAAAGAATATGATAAGTATTTTTAAATTATCAAAAAAATGAAACTTATCATGATAGTAACCATAGTTAGGTGTAGAGAATAAACCATGGTTAGGGTTAATGGTTAGGTTTAGGAAAAGAACAAGAATGGTAAAGATTTCAACATTTCATGAAGTTTCCACAAAACTACAAAAAAGCCACCATTCTCTTTATCTTTTCCAAAAAGAAATAAATAAATAAATCAATAGATAAATGAATAAGATAAAAGTAAACCCTAAACACTAACTTAACCATTGTTTAATTCTTTACACAAACCTAAGCTTGCATGTATCATCAAACATGATACAATCTTGTGCACAAAAATATATCACATATACAATGTGCATTTCAAGTGAGAAAATCCATTTAAAGTGAACCATTACTAGTTAATGCAAAGTGATATATCAAATATAAAATTATACATTAAATCATTAAATCAACACTTGATTCAATGATCCGGTCATGTCGCATATAACCGGCTAGTATCCAATGTATCGGCTTATCGAATCAATCCTTGATTCGACAACTAGGTTATATCGCATATAACCAATCGATACATTCATCGCGAGAATGAAATACGGTATCACATACACGCATTATTCTCGGTCCCGCACATATCTCATATGCGCTCCTATTTCGTTTCGCTAGATCCAGGAAACCTCTGTGTAGGACTCTAAAGACTCGTCAATACGCCGGCAGCAGGTGATGATCATATCAAACACCCACAAGCCGCAAGCGGTCTGCTAAACGTAACGGCCACCCGGGTATTGAGCGATAAGAAGATCGACGAGCAAGCCCGCTCACACTCCTATGAATCCAACCAGTAACACTTACCGTACAGTCCGGTTTGTTCGTCTGATATGTCGCATATCTCGCTTAGGGGTGGTAAACGTCAGACCCCAGTAGCTTGATAAGTCATGCCGACTTGAGTTCCATAACATGTATGAAACTACTGATAACACTTACCAGTAGGTCACCGCAACCCTGGCCAGGGATTTTCTGTTATGGCCAGTCGAGCATAGCGCAACATCAACCCTCAATACCGGGAGAGACGAATCCCCTCCTATCGCTCATTGCCTCCATGTGAATCGAGACTGTACCCAAAAACCACCTGTTTGCACAACTCAGTAGAGCCGTGGTAGGGTGGAAATCAAAGCACAGTGGGAGACACACAAGACTCTATGATGATCTCGGGTCAACAGACTAAGCTGTACCAGTGTCACCAGAGAACCGCCATCTGACATGAGGTATAATACCATCTGGGAGTTCTCGGCGAGTCCGTTCAGTGTACCCAGTCTCCACTGAGCACCCGCATACCATCTCCGATGTCAAACACCAATGGATATGGGATCATCCATCGCCCATCACATGGGTCTAGAAGATATACGCTAGTCTACTCTGGAATATCGATGCCCCGTCTCGATATTCCCACGACTAGGAACAATGAAGGATGTACTCATTGACTACCCTGGCCCCACTAGTATGATCTTCATCATAGTCCTGGAAGTCGAGTACACATCCTAAGGGCTTTATCAACATGTAATCAGAGAGATAGAAAGTATACATGTTAAGATAAAGAGCAACCAGATAGCGTACTATCATGTCGAGCAAGAAAGTCCTACCTATATATGTCCCAGCATCCACTACAATATACATCCAATGTACAGTAATGGCCTCTAGGGCATACATATAACTAACAATCTCCCACTTGCACTAGGGCCATCTGTAGCAGTAGTTGTAGTATCTGATACTCAACCATCCCGTAAAAGTCTCTCTTTGGGAAAAGGCCTTCGTGAGTGGATCCGCCGTGCTGTCCTCTGAGTCTACTCTCCCAACCTCGATCATCCTGGAGATCAACTATCTCCATGATCAGGTGATGTTGCCTCAGAATATGTCTGGGTCACTGATGGGACCAGGGTTCCAGGGCCAAAACCACACTTCCATTGTCATACAATGGCAGGAACCTAGTTCATCTTATGAACCAATATACACCCAAACTTCCTCTTTGGTAGTATCTTTAATAGCGATATTACCAGCCTTTATCGTCTAGTTTGTCACGGTATCTAGCTTGGAAATCTTCCAACATACCGTCCCTTTACTAAGGGTAAAGACAATGCCTGTGACTGACATTCAGTCGTCTTTATCACTCTGGAACCCTTCCAGTGATTCTCCCCAGGATCGATTGATACCATCTCACTACAACTAGTGAGTATCCTAACATCCAATTAGATCTATCTCATAGATCCAAAGCTTAGGATTTAGTAGGTATCACTTTGATCCTATATGGAAAATCATTGTGATAAGCGGAGATTGATCGAGCGTAGCATAGGAAACTCCTTCCCTGACAAGAGTATGTCATCCACGTACTCTACGAGGATCGTCACCATACTCCCTACTACCTTTTTGTTTATACAAGTTTCATCTACCATTTTGATGATGTCAACTTCTTTGACTAATCCATCAAAACAGATGTTCCAACTCCGCGATGCCTGCTTTATCCTATAAAGCATCTTGCACACGTTTCCGCTGCTCCCACTGTCTACGAGGCCCTCTGGCTGTGTTCTTATAGACGTTCTCTTCTAAATCAAATATTTAGAAAAGTAGTCATGGCACCCAACCACCAGATATCGTAGTCATGGTATGTACCCGTGGCAAGTAGGATCTGGATGGACTTAAACATAGTCCCTGGAAAAGGTTTCATCATTATCCGTACCTGGTTGATGACGAAAACCTTTAACAAGTCTAGCTTTGAAAGTCTCAACTTTTCCATGTACACCAAGTAATCTTCTCAAGATATACTTGCTCCTGATGGGGATTTAACCCTTCAGATATAGCAACCAAAGTCCATACTTTGTTGGTGTATAAGGATTCCATCTCAGATCACTAAGCATCCAGCCATTCTTACAGTGTCCCTACTCTCGATGGCCTGCTCGAAACTGGTTGGGTCATCATCTCATGATGCAATCCTCGCTCCCACTGTCATCGAGAAACCGAGGTATCTCTCAGGCAGGCGAGGAACCCTACTAGATCGGCGGAGAGGCTGAGGTTCGTCGGGAACTATTGAATACTTTGGTTCTGTCAAATCATCAGCTGCAGTTTTGTATAGCTGGAACCTTTCCAGTTCTACACAACTGACTTTACCTCGATCTTGTCTGGATTTTGCTTTTGACATAGGCCAGACAACCCCAAATCTTAACTAACTTAAGATATGGGCTCTTCCCTTTCCATATCACATATGAAGTGGTAGGCACTGATTTGATTCGAACCTAATTCAATAGGTATGCAGCTTCAAGCGCATAACTCCCAAAAAGGAAATAGGTAACTCAGTAGTACTCATCATAGAGCACACCTTATCATATAGGGTGTGATTGCTCCGCCCCGATATACCATCGTGCTATGGTTTATACGGAGGAGCTGAGAGAGAATCTCATTTTCTTTTAGAATAGTCCAGGAATGCCATGCACAAGTATTCTCCTCCCTGATCTCATCATAGGACATAATACTTATACCCGGTTATTGGTTCTCTACTTCTAACTTATATTCTGTGAATACCTCAAAAGGTTCGGACTTGTGTTTCAACAGGAACATATGTCTGAATCTTGAGAGATTATCAGAGAATATAATGAAGTATAAAGAACCAGACCTGGCATGTGTAGACAGGAGACCTTACATACATAATCATGTATCAATCCCAAGAGTTTACTAACTCTTTCTCTGTTTCCAGTAAACAGAGCTAGTGTCATTATATCTTTGTGACATGACTGGCAAGTTTCACAAGATGTAAATTCAAACTGATTTAAATATGCATCTAAATGTAACTTCAGCTAGTCGGGTCGCATTGATATGACCTAGTCTACAATAACTCAAGAAGAATTTGTTCATTTCTGAACTCTTCCTCTTGTATGTGTTCAGTATACAAGGAACTGTAGTTTGATTTAGAACGTCAATGCTTTTAGATAACGTGCCTGAACCGATCAACTTTTGATATAGGAAATGTTCAAAACATTATCCAACAATACAAAATTATATCATTTCTTTACTAATAAAGAGACTGATATGATTTTGTATATCAGGTTTGGTATCTAATAGCATTTGTTCAGAATCAATGTATTGATAATACAGGGTGACAGTGACCAACAGACTTGGCTGCAACACTTGCCCCGTTTTCTGTCTCATGAAGCTTATCACCCGTTCTCAGTATTTCTACCCTTTTGTAGCCCTATGTAACAGATTACATATCTGGGATCCTGATCCGGTATCATATACCCAGGATGCAGAGGATACTGAGAAACAGTTCTTTATAATGAACACACCCGAAGGAGATGCATCATATGCACTTTCTTCGTTTGGGCGGCATAGGAATTCTGGTATTCCTCTATTTCCTGCTCTGTCTTATAACAATTATAAGTTGGAGCGGGACCAACGTTCCCCAGCTCAGTATAACAAGCGGGTTCGGTCAATTCATCCATTTTATTATCTTGATCAAGGCGTGATATGGTCGCTACCAGGAGAGAGAGAGAAGAAAACACTCTGCGTGCGCTCTTGCAAGATCAGACTGGTTATATATTTTATCTAATCAGGATGGCTCCCACTGTTTTTATCAAATCTTCCTTCAAACCCTAAAAGGAAAGACTAGCCGGGATTAATTGCACTCTACAAGTTCGCCAATCTTTCAGCCAGGCTAGTGTCGGTACTTTGAGGGAGGTTCCCCGTGCTTTCGCACGGACCTAATTACAGTAAACCTCGTTTTCCCAGAGACGTAACCCCGTTGACACCTTTCTAGACACCTACTTGATCAGCTAATTGCAAAGTGAAACACTCTCCCAGGAGTAACAATTACTCGCAGTGGGTATCGGGATCCAACTATCACATAGAAGGTATGCAATCTCATTGCAAATTTCAACACTTAAAACTCCCGATAAAGGTTTTTACCCCTAGCACTTATGACCTTAACTATGGTCAACAAATTATAAGTACTAGTCAAGTTCTACCCGTCATTTCGTGATTAATTAGACCCACCCACATGACCCTTAACTAAGGTCAACAAAGTCACGCGACTGTCCTAACTAATCGCATCATATGCGGTGTAGGAAGACATCACTTAGCTACCGTACACTGTGCCTTGACTATGGTCAACAAACACAGCACGAATACTAAGTACTCTACTTCCTAAAATGACGGAGGGTTGCGAATGGTTTTTATGAAAACCTTTAATACTTTGAACTTGATCTCGTTGCGGAATCAAATGGTTTTTAAATGGAATGTTTTTTAGGCTTTTCTAGTTTTGCTAAAGGGGTCATTCCCGGTGAAGGGATCGTCGGCCCTTTCCTCGTCGAATGAGGTGCGGGATATATCATATATATCACTGTGCAAAGCGGAAACTATAGAAGCGATCAAAATGACAAACCGAGGGTTGTAGCATCTGCCAGTTATTGCTAAAGGAGTCACTCCCGGTGAAGGGATCTCGGTCGTTTCCTCATCGAATAAGGTGCAGGATGTTCTATAATGAACACCGCGATGCAAAGCAAGAACTGTAGCTACCTGTTTTTATTTTGAAATTCGATTCCACAACATCAATTAGGTTTATTTTCTTTCATTAATCTCATTAATGAATATCCCATCATTTAAGTCCACCTAAACATCACAGATAAATATAACGTACGCTTATGCCATCCGCATTCGCCTCGATGTCCCGTCTGCACCGTTAGGTTAGGTAACTAACGGCAGAGCGGGGCAGGGCTAGCGCGGGTGTAAAACATAAGCAACGTCTATATAATATATCATATATAATATATACTATATCTGTCACAGAACATCACATGATCACATCACAGATAAATCATAGCAGAAGAAACATATGAAATATTGGACATACTAGGACGTCCGTGTTTTCAATACGAGCCAGTATAAAACACGGATTCCACGGTCGTGATGAATAGCCAATCCCACACCCCTAGACCCCTACGAGAGCGGCAAGCAACCCTACCAATTCTAGAGTTAGGAGACCCGGACTCGACTCCTCGAGTTGGTCTCCTACTGGACTCCAGAACCCGGTTACTTGTGCTCCCCTCCTTGGGTCTATCCTAGTGCAGAAAAGTAAATAATATACAAAAGGTGACATCATCCGCAACCTGGAAGTGCCCCAATAAAAGAATATTACATACAAGTTTTTACATGAATGAAAATAAAAAACACTCATCTCACATAAAACCCCCCGGCTATTCAAACACGACGATCCAATATAACATATCCAGCAACACATAACATCACATGTCATCAACGTAAGTAAATATGTGCATCCCAATTGTCGTTGACATATAGCAACGAAACCGGCGATATCACATATTACACTTACGGTCACAGAAAAGAAAGTGTAAAACTACAACAGTTGGAATCCGCAACCTCTTTAGACATCGCATGCCTAATCAAATGAAATACTTAGACATCCCATGCCTAACAATTATAAACCCCGCATTTTAGTCTCATTATCGAAAACTCTTTTCAATATCACGTCGGGCAATTCAACAAGATTCCCGACATCCTGATCGAATGCTCGTCGCAAACTTCAGTAGACGGCCGCACCCCCGATGCCATCGACGAAGTGCACCAAGGCGGAACACCGCTACCGCGAGCACCCGAACGGATGCTTTCGGCGACGGGGTTCTCCTACAGTCACTTGGTCGGGGCTATGGGGTGAAGCTGTCTATTAAGTTTACCCAGCGAGTATCCGCGTACGCTACGTGATTGCGACGGACTTTTGATCACATCAAAACTCCGTGGCAACCGATCAAGTGAGACTAAAGTGCTATGTTTATAACATTCATTCAGTTATCACATAACTTTTGTGAATTCCAATTGTTGTATCACATTCCGGATAAACAGAAAATGTTAAACTTTCCGATTGAACATTCGAACACCCAAGTTTTCCCGAAACAGCTCAACATATGAAATAAGTCTAACAACATTCAGTTCGTGCCTCAGTACCAACGGTCCAGCCGTAGAAGGGTCAAGCCAACGCCTCACATGTGGCACGCCGTACTGCCCCAAACCCGAAGGTTCAAAGGGCAGTTCAAGACGGTCACATAATCGAGTTAAGGTTTGTTGTCTTCTAAAGGGACCATCGCGTTAATTGCACTACTTAGAACGTCGTTAAACCACGGAAAAATCCAACAATTGGAAATTTCCCGGTAGGGGAAAAAGTGGGTATTTATATCCGGTCGAACTTTTTAACATATTCTAAAAATTACCCGGAAGAACACACAGACAAAATTAGACAATCCGATCGATACACCGAGTTCCCAATACAACCAAGAAAATAAAACTCTGGAATAAATATCAAAAATTCCCAGAAGCACCAACAATAAACTATAAGAATTACTGTGCAGAAAAATGTGCCAGAGGAGACTAACTTGCCGCGGAACCGCCGCATTAGGAATGAATATGCGGCGGTTCCGCCGCACTATGAACGATTCTGAGCCCCCGTTTTAAACAGTAATTCTTAGAATATTGCACTGAGGTTTCTGCATATTTTTAATCTACAAAAATCCACATTTTACAGAATTGTCCAGAGAGCATTTTAAAGTCGGGGTTTTTGGTTGATCGGACTTCTAACTCCGTCTACGCATCGCCTAAGGCTCTAACTAGGCTCTGGTACCACTGTAGGGTTCCTAGGCACTCTAATGGAGTCTCACATAGCATCAAACATGGCCAATTAAAATTTTACAAGTGCCTACAAACCCTAATACGGATCGTTAACTAGATAATGAGGCGATGCAAGCATGTAAACGGAAATATAGCTAAAAGGAAGGGGCTACAACCTTTGTAGATCCGGTCCTCCACCTCCTAGGCTCCGCGATGAAGTCCCCTCGCTGTCCAAATCGGATCTTGGGCTCTAGCGTCCGCTTCATCGGAGAAAAAGCAGGCTAGGTCATCGACGACGATGCCGAAGATGATCTACGTCGAGGCATCGCTAGATCAAGCTCCAACTTCACCAAGTCAAGAAAACTTGTGAAGGAAACACCCTATACTACTTGGCAAGAGGTAGAGGATGAAGAAATAGGAAGTGGGTACACTTTAGAATTGGATTTCTCACTTGTTATGGCTAGTTGCCATTAAAGGTTGAAAGCTTTTTCTTTTGTTGAAGAAGAAGAAGATGATGAAGAAAAAGAATATGATAAGTATTTTTAAATTATCAAATAAAATGATACTTATCATGATAGTAACCATAGTTAGGTGTAGAGAATAAACCATGGTTAGGGTTAATGGTTAGGTTTAGGAAAAGAACAAGAATGGTCAAGATTTCAACATTTCATGAAGTTTCCACAAAACTACAAAAAAGCCACCATTCTCTTTATCTTTTCCAAAAAGAAATAAATAAATAAATAAATAGATAAATGAATAAGATAAAAGTAAACCCTAACCACTAACTTAACCATTGTTTAATTCTTTACACAAACCTAAGCTTGCATGTATCATCAAACATGATACAATCTTGTGCACAAAAATATATCACATATACAATGTGCATTTCAAGTGAGAAAATCCATTTAAAGTGAACCAATACTAGTTAATGCAAAGTGATATATCAAATATAAAATTATACATTAAATCATTAAATCAACACTTGATTCAATGATCCGGTCATGTCGCATATAACCGGCTAGTATCCAATGTATCGGCTTATCGAATCAATCCTTGATTCGACAACTAGGTTATATCGCATATAACCAATCGATACATTCATCGCGAGAATGAAATACGGTATCACATACACGCATTATTCTCGGTCCCGCACATATCTCATATGCGCTTCTATTTCGTTTCGCTTGAGCCAGGAAACCTCTGTGTAGGACTCTAAAGACTCGTCAATACGCCGGCAGCAGGTGATGATCATATCAAACACCCACAAGCCGCAAGCGGTCTGCTAAACGTAACGGCCACCCGGGTATTGAGCGATCAGAAGATCGACGAGCAAGCCTGCTCACACACCTGTGAATCCAACCAGTAACACTTAACGTACAGTCCGGTCTGTTCGTCTGATATGTCGCATATCTCGCCTAGGGGTGGTAAACGTCAGACCCCAGTAGCTTGATAAGTCATGCCGACTTGAGGTCCATAACATGTATGAAACTACTGATAACACTTACCAGTAGGTCACCGCAACCCTGGCCAGGGATTTCCTGTTATGGCCAGTCGAGCATAGCGCAACTTCAACCCCCAATACCGGGAGAGACGAATCCCCTCCTATCGCTCATTGCCTCCATGTGAATCGGGATTGTACCCAAAAACCACCTGTTTGCACGACTCAGTAGAGCCGTGGTAGGGTGGAAATCAAAGCACAGTGGGAGACACACAAGACTCTATGATTATCTCGGGTCAACAGACTAAGCTGTACCAGTGTCACCAGAGAACCGCCATCTGACGTGAGGTATAATACCATCTGGGAGTTCTCGGCGAGTCCGTTCAGTGTACCCAGTCTCCACTGAGCACCCGCATACCATCTCCGATGTCAAACACCAATGGATATGGGATCATCCATCGTCCATCACATGGGTCGAGAAGATATACGCTAGTCTACTCTGGAATATCGATGCCCCGTCTCGATATTCCCACGACTAGGAACAATGAAGGATGCACTCATTGACTACCCTGGCCCCACTAGTATGATCTTCATCATAGTCCTGGTAAGTCGAGCACACATCCTAAGGGCTTTATCAACATGTAATCAGAGAGACAGAAAGTATACATGTTAAGATAAAGAGCAACCAGATAGCGTACTATCATGTCGAGCAAGAAAGTCCTACCTATATATGTCCCAGCATCCACTACAATATACATCCAATGTATAGTAATGGCCTCTAGGGCATACATATAACTAACACTATGTACGAGACCCGATGTAGCATACTCACTAAGTGTAGTGAGTCGGTATCAAGCAGATCCTGGAGAGAGTCACTGGACAGCTGTGAAGAATATTCTCAAGTACTTGCGAAGGACTAAAGAGATGTTCTTAGTGTTTAGTAATGGAGAACTCCAGGTAGAGTCCTTTACCGATTCCAGCTTCTAAAGTGATAAGGACGACTCTAAGTCGCACTCGGGATTTGTCTTTACCCTCAATGGAGGGGCAGTATGTTGGAAGAGTTCCAAACAGGATACCCTTGCAGACTCAACGATGGAGGCTGAATACATCGCTGCCAACGATGCTGCCAAAGAGGCTGTCTGGATAAAGAAGTTCATTAGTGAACTTGGTGTGGTTCCATCCATTGAACATCCAATACCTTTGTATTGTGATAACAATGGAGCTGTGGCTTTGGCCAAGGAACCCAGGTCCCATCAGAAGTCCAGACATATTCTGAGGCGGTATCACCTGATCAGGGAGATAGTTGATCACCGGGAGATCGAGGTCAGGAGAGTTGATACGAAGGACAACACTGCGGATCCACTCACAAAGGCCATTCCCCAGATACAGTTTGAGAGATTATTCAGGATGCTAGGTATGAGATACTACAACAGCTGGCCTTAGTGCAAGTGGGAGATTGTTAGTTATGTATATGCCCTAAAGGCCATTGTTGTACATATGATGTATATTATAATGGATACATGGGTATATATAGAGAGGACTTTCTTGCTCGTCATGATAGTATGCTATTTGGTTTCACTTTATCTTAACATGTTGACTTATATTAGTTTACTGTCTTACTCGCACATGTTGATAAAGCCCTTAGGATATGTACTATGTTAGTTATATGTATGCCCTCGAGGCCATTACTGTACATACGATGTATATTGTAGTGGATGCTTGGACATATATAAGGAGGACTTTCTTGCTCGACATAATAGCATGCTATCTGGTTGTACTTTATCTTAACTTATACTCTAATCGTCTCTTTGTTATATGTTGATAAAGCCCTTAAGATATGTACTCGACTACTGGGACTATGATGAGATCATACTAGTGCGGCCACGGTAGTCGACGAGTACATCCTATAACTGTTCCTAGTCGAGACAGGGCATCGATGCACCAGAGTAGACTAGCGTATATGCATCTTGACCCATATGATGGGCGATGGATGATCCCATATCCATCGGTGTTTGACATCAAGGATGGTGTACGGGTGCTCAGTAGAGACTGGGTACACTGGACGGACTCGCCGAGAACTCCCAGATGGTATTATACCTCACGTCAGATGGCAGTTCTCCGGTGATACAGGTACAGAGTAGTCTGTTGACCCGAGATCATCATAGAGTCTTGTGTGATTCCCACCGTGCTTTGATTTCCATCATACCACGTCCAAGAGGGTGTGCAAAAAGGTGGCTTTTGGGTACAGTCCCGAATCATATGGAGGCAATGAGGGATAGGAGGGGATTCATCTCTCCTAGTATAGGGAGTTGATGTTGTGTTGTGTTCGATTGGCTATAATTGGAAATCCCTGGCCAGGGTTGCTGAGATTTACTGGTAAGTGTTACCAGTAGTTTCTCGAACTGTTATAAATCTCATATCGACACGACTTATCAAGCTACTGGGGTCTGACGTTTACCACCCCTAGGCGAGATATGCGACATATCAGACGACGAGACCGGACTGTACGGGAGTGTTACTGATTGGATTCACAGGAGAATGTACAGGCTTGCTTGTTGATCTTCTGAGCGCTCAATACCTTGGTGGCTGTTACGTTTAGCTGACCGCTTGCAACTTGTGGGTGTTTGATATGATCATCACCTACTGCCGGCGTATTGACAATTCTTTAGAGTCCTACACAGAGGTTTCTTGACTCAGGAAAAACGGAGTAGGGGCATATATATGATATGTGCAGGACCGAGGATAATGCGATATGAGATACCGTATTCTATTCTCGCGATATTTGATATCAGCCGGATCATCGAATCAAGTGTTGATTCGATGAATCGGTAAATGATATATTAGTCGGTTATATGCGATATAGTCGGATTGTCGGATCAAGTGTTGATTCGATAATTTAATGTATAATAATATATATGATATATTAAATTACATTAACTAATATTAGCTCACTAAAAGATTCTTTTTCTCACTCGGGTAATACATTGATATATATGCGATATATGTTAATTGTATTATTTTATTTTGTTACAATAAATATTATATATGTGATATATAATATTGTAACATGATATGATTACTAATGCAACATGATTAGTGGAGATTAAAGAAGGTTAGGGTTTGTTTTGGGTTAGTTCCTTCTTGATGCTTCTAGAAGCTTTCTTTTTGTTTTTGCTAAGATATTTTCAAATGACGCATGCTTTAACCCAACCCAAACCCTAGCCCTAGTTAAATCTCTACAAAGGTTTAGTCAACCATGGTTGCATTATTCATCATGATTATCCTTTCATTATTCATCACAAAAGGATTCATTATTCATTCTTCTTCTTGCTTGAGTTCCTTTTTGCAAAGCTTTCTAGCTTTGATTCTGTGATGAAAAATGAGTGAGAATAAGAAAACAAATGAGAGCAAAAATCCTACTTCATCATCCTCATCTATCCTTGCCCTTTAGATGAGAGTGTTCACTTTATTTAGTAAGTGAGAGCTTGTGTTAATGAAACTTCAAGGTAGATCATCTTTGTTATCGAAGATCAGAAGCATGCTTGCATCTTTCTCTTCGTGGAGCCGCTCGGGAGTCCGGAACACGATGATCGCAGCGAAGGGACCTCAACACGGAGCTTAAGAAGTGAAGTACCGGATCTACAAAGGTTGTAATCCCTCTCACTTAGTGTTAAAGTGTTTAACATATTTGTTTTTCGCCTAAACTCTAGTATAAAGATCTTGTTAAGGATTGTTCGGCACGGTTAAATTTTAAATCGGGCATGGTTGATGTCTCGTTGACCCTTGTGCACGTGTCTAGCAACCCTACATACTCGACTACTGGGACTATGATGAGATCATACTAGTGGGGCCACGGTAGTCGATGAGTACATCCTATAACTGTTCCTAGTCGAGGGTGTGTCGAGACAGGGCATCGATACACCAGAGTAGACTAGTATATACGCATCTTGACCCATATGATGGGCGATAGATGATTCCATATCCATCGGTGTTTGACATCAAGTATGGTGTACGGGTGCTCAGTGGAGACTGGGTACACTGGACAGACTCACCGAGAACTCCCAGATGGTATTATACCTCACATAAGATGGCAGTTCTCTGGTGACACTGGTACAGGGTAGTCTGTAGACCCGATATCGTCATAGAGTATTGTGTGATTCCTACTGTGATTTGATTTCCACCTTACCACGTCCAAGAGGGCGTGCAAAACGGTGGCTTTTGGGTACAGTCCCGAATCACATGGAGGCAATGAGCGATAGGAGGGGATTCGTCTCTCCCGGTATAGGGAGTTGATGTTGTGCTGTGTTCGATTGGCTATAACCGGAAGTCCCTGGCCAGGGCTGATATAGAGATTTACTGGTAAGGGTTACCAGTAGTTTATCGACCTGTTATGAGCCTCACATCGACACGACGTATCGGTTATTGGGGTCTGACGTATGCCACCCCTAGACTAGATATGCAACATATCAGACGATGAGACCGGACTGTACGAGAGTGTTACTATTTGGATTCACAGGAGATTGTACAGGCTTGCTTGTTGATCTTCCGATCGCTCAATACCTGGGTGGCTATTACGTTTAGCTGACCGCTTGCTGCTTGTGGGTGTTTGATATGATCATCACCTACTGCCGGAGTATTGACGTTTCTTTAGAATCCTACACAAAGGTTTCTTGACTCAGGCAAAACAGAGTAGGAGCACATATATGATATGTGCGGGATCGAGAATAATATGATATGAGATACCGTATTCTATTCTCGCGATATATGATATCGGCCGGCGATATTTGATATCAGCTGGGTCATCGGATCAAGTGTTGATTCGATGAATCGGTACATGATATATTAGTCGGTTATATTCGATATAGCCGGATTGTCGGATCAAGTGTTGATTCGATAATTTAATGTATAATTATATATGTGATATATTACATTACATTATCTAATATTGGCTCGCTTTATTATTTCATTTTCTCACCGGATAATACATTGATATATATGCGATATATGTTAATTGTATTATTTTCTTTTGTTACAAAATATATTATATATGTGATATATAATATTGTAACATATTATAATTACTAATGCAACATGATTAGTAGAGATTAAACATGGTTAGGGTTTGATTTGGGTTAGTTCATTCATGAACCTTCTAGAAGGTTTTCTTTTGTTTCTTGCAAATATATTATGGTTGATATTTTTATGAGATATTTGTAAACCCAAACCTCACCCTTAACCCTAATTAACTCTCTACAATGGTTTGCCTTGTCATCTTTGACCATGGTTGCATTTGTAATCATATAATCTTTATCATTATTCATCACAAAAGAATTATTCATTCATCTTCTTTTTCTTCTTCCTCCTTGCAAAGCTTTGTAGCTTTGATATTTGTGATGAATTAGAGTGAGAATTTGATAATAAAAGAGAGCATAAATCCTACTTCATCATCCTCATCTAATCTAACCAATTAGATTAGGGTGTTCACCTCATTAGTGAGAAAGAGCTTGAGTTAAAGGAACTTCGAGGTAGATCATTGGAGAAAAGGGAGACTACAAGTAAGCATGGATCGTTCGGGTTGTGGAGCCTCTCTTGAGTCCGGGAGATCGTGGATCGTGGCGAAAGGACTTCTACTCAGAGCGTATGAAGCGAAGGAGCGGACTACAAAGGTTGTAATCCCTCACTCTTAGTTGTAAAGATGTTTACTTGCATGTTAAACCATATAATCTAGCAAAGATCCCGTCTTTGGGTTGTTCGGCACGTCTATATTTTGAATCGGGCATGGTTGATACCTTATAGACCCTTGTAAGAGTGCCTAGGAACCCTACATACCCAGCCTCCATTAGTATGACTGCCATCACAACGCTGGTAGTCAAAAAAGATCCTAAGGGCTCTATCAATATGTATTCGCGACATGCTAAAAGAAATATATACACATATTAAGATAGATAAAAACCAAGTAGCATACTACTATGTCGAGCAAGACTGTTATAAACCCGTGTATATATTCTAAGCTTCCAAAATGTAATATACAAGCCAGTACTATACAATAATGGCCTCTAGGGAATATAACACTAACAATCTCCCACTTGCACTAAGGCCATGTGCTGGCGTATCGCAGACCTATCATCTCGAATAGCCTCTCGAACTGCGTCAAAGGTATGGCCTTTGTGAATGCATCTGCAGTGTTCTCCTATGTTGCAACTCTCCAGACCTCGATCTGCCGGCGATCTATGATCTCCCTGATCAGGTGATACTGCCTCAAGATGTGTCTGGACTTTTGATGGGACCTGGGTTCTGTAACATTTCAAAAAAAAAAAATATTATTTTTGGGAATTTTCATAATTTAATATTAATTTTTAATGAATATTTTAATAGCCGGTATAATTAAATACCGATAAATGGTGAAAATTCCGGAGAAAATTATAGAAATTCTAAAATAACTTATTTTGTGGAAATATGCCATTTTGCAGTTTTTATGATGGATTATATATTATTTTGGGTGTTAATCGCGATTAAAAATCGCTAAGTGGATTTTTGGACTTTTGTACAAAATGTGCACACACCATTTTCTACACTTGTTACACTTGTCTCATGTTTTGGACCCATGTTAAGCCTAGGGTTGAACCATGTAGATGACCATGGTGGTTTAACCCATTTGGTTAAGCTAATTGGGTTTAAATAAGGGTTTTAGTTTCTAGATTTAAATTAGGGTAGGGATTGACTAGTAGGTAGGTGAGAGAGAGAGAGAGAGCCATGATGGTTTTGGGCATGCTAACATCTAATGGAAAGACAAGGGTGAGGGAGGTTAATTTGGGGTTATGCCTTAACCCATTGTTTCTTTCACCCTCCCTCTCATTGATCACATCTCTCCCTCTCACTCACTCACACTCACATCTCTTCTCACACACATCACTCTCTATAATCCTACACCACATCAGCCACCAAGGCTGCTGATACAAGCTGCCAAGTCTTTCAAAACAACACCCAGCACACAAAACTCAGCCCCATTTTGTATCAGCTTCTGCAGCCACAGCAGCAACTTCCTTCAAACAACCCCACACCGTTATCATATCATACCTCATCCCAACACAAGAACACACCAACACAACACCAACCTCAGCAGCAACAAAAGCATCTGCTGCAACAAACTGCATCAGCTCACAGCAGCAGGACAGCCTAAGCAACATCAGCAGCAACTCCATTTAAAACAACTCCACACCCTCATCAACCCTCAACTCAGCAGCCTTAGCAACCCAAAACAACATCACCACACCACCATACCCACACCAAAACCACAAATCTACAACAGCAGTTGCTGTAGCAACAGCTCCAGCAACACAAAACAGCATCAGCATCAGCAACTCCTGCAACACAGCAGCACTTCAGCAGCAACCACCCCTCCTCCATCCTTCAACCTTCCCTTCTCCTACACCCTAGGACACTCTTGAGGTATAATCTTGCAACCCAACTCTTTTCTTGCCAAGTTATGGGTTATTAGCTAAAGTTTACTGTTATATCAGTGATCTAGTACTAGTTTAGGGATTTTGAGTGAGACTTGACCAAGGGTTGGTTTTGATGATTAGGGTAACCTTATTAGGTGTTTTTGAGACCATTGTAACCAATATTACCCCAGATTCCTAGTATTTACCAGAGTTATTCGACTTGGCGTATTTTAGCGTTTTTGTCGATTTTGTGACCTTTCTGAGACCTGCTTTCACCCGGGACCTCCTAGAGAAAAATTGACTTGGCAGTGAGCTGTGCAGGCACCCTGGAACCACTACCCAAAGCCCTAACCACCATCTCAAAGTCCCGGCCGCAAATTTAATCCCCCTGGCCGCAATTTGCGGCCAAAGCAGTGTAAAACTGCCTCGTTTTGCGTGCACATCCCCTTTTTCATGTAAAATTGACCCCCGGTATGTCTAGTTTTGACTGTTTCCTGTTCGAGTAAAATCTGGGTTGAATTTCATGAGTTGGCGTATGATTTACGACTTTTTTTTGTATGGATTTTGATATTCGATGATACGTATCTGTCGGGTGGCGTTTGGACGTCAACGACAGTGGTGATTGGCTGTTTTTGCACACAAGGTCACAGGTTTTTACCTATGGGCGTAGTGTGCACCATTTTGGTTTCCGACATGGTTTTCATGAGTTTTAGCGTGTGATATCCTTGTAGGTACCCCACGTGGCGTCGAGGCGTTGAAGATGCAAATGGCGACATCGGCACCGGCACACATAACTAAGTGAGTAGATTCATATCTACGGGGAGAAGTCGGGTGGATGGCGTATAGCACCCCTGCAGTCCGTGGTGATGTATACGGATGCGTATACACACCTACAATTATTATTACTTGTTGTTGGGATTATTTATTGATGTTAAATGGTTATTGGTTTGTTGGAATGGTGAAATGTTACGAACCCTAGGGTAGTGGGTGCACTACACATACATACACACATACATACACACATACATACTTGCATACATCCTTGTTCATATGTGGTTATGGGATTCTATATAGATATGTGTTCACATAGGATTTGAGGATGATACATGGGATTGATATGAGTCAATGAGTTGATCTGAGATTATGATATCGGTGATATGACCAGTTATGACGGTAAAATTCATGATTTTGATACGTCTTGATACTTTAGAGGATTTTGGGAATGATGGTGCCCTAGTAATAGTGACACATATATATTAGGTGATCGACATGTGATTAGGTTATGAGATCTGAAATGATATGATACGACAAGATAATTATGATATGCCGCATTTGGCAATGTATATTCTTTGGTGACGATATATGATGATATTTATCGAGTTGCTAGAGACTGTCGATCAGTAGTCAGGTCTTGATTATAGTGATGATATTAGCATTGTACTAGACATAGGTCAGTACCCAGATAATGATATTTGATAAAGAAAATACCAGATGAATGATATGACGAATGTGATATTGACCCGTACCCAGATTGGGGATGCCGTACGACGGATTTACGTACGAGCTATAAATTGATGTTTGATCCGCACTCTTGATTTGGGAATAACTGATTATAGAGATATGTTATCGGATATGATATTATCGAGGCGGGATCACCGACTATTTATATAGGTATTTATATGTATCGACTCAGAGATTAGGCGGTTTCCCTTACTTACTGTTAGCTTTAGCTCAGCCTTGTAGTGGTGTAGCTATATGACTTTTATGACCTTAGATGCAGTTTAGCAATCATGGTGTTCAGTATTTCAGCTCCCGCATATTATTATTGTTGCTCTGCATCGCATACTGTTATGATTCATATTTCATTATTGATATCCTGCTGTTAGGACACCAGCACCATTACCGATGATGCGTATGTACCACGTACACTTATTTGCCGGCTCACACACATCTTCATCGGAAATTGCCATGTCACGAACACTTAGAAAATATTATTGCTTGATTTAGCTTGCTAGCTAGTAGTGACATGATATTAGTATGCTTGCTTTATATGTTAGCTTGACGTTGTAGCTACCACTTGTCACTTCATGCATACTGTTATTCATTTTATGCTGCATTCATGGATTCTCATGCTTATATTCGTGATTTCACATGCTATTGATGATTTGGATTCGGGTTTCCATGAGATTTTCTGGATTTGGAGGAAAACCGCAAAGCATATATATAAACTGCTTTCTCTTTTTAATAAAAATGCGGTTTTCCCATGATGTATGAGTCGTCCACCATGAGTTTTGCTGATGGATTTCGAGACTCGATTCGAGGAGGCGGATGAACCGTTTCGGGTACATGGTGGGCCCGGTGCGGTACCCCGGGACATGAAGATCGCAGGAGATGGCGTTGAGCCTGGTAGGGGAGCACGACCGACCGATGATATTACCCGACACGTCGGATATCCGGAGGATACCGTCGTAGTCATGAGATGGATGGTAGGGGCCGATCTGGACTGACGGCACCCTGGATATTATGATTGAGACATTGAGATTTGAGATATTGAGGTACAAAGATTGTGAAACAGAGATATCGAGATACTGAGATTTATGTTTTGTGCCGATGCTAGGCACTTTTTTATGCTGATTTCATTATGATACCTCATTTTAAAAATACAGAAATCTCACAAAGTTACAAAAGCAGTTTTCTTCAGTACATGCATTCTGTTTCATGCATTCATACATCATTCATATGATATATATTGCCACCTGATGCACTGGCACAGACACATGGGTTTACACTTGGATTAGATATTTACACTAGCCATGGTTAGAGATTGCTGGTTATATATTTGAGGATTATATTATGATCGTATGACCTAGGATTGCGTCATACATGCGATTTTCTGTTCGTAGATCTTTTTCTACTATCGAGTTGGCAGCTCACCCCCGTTGTGCCCCAGTTTCTTGCAGGTGTTGCCGTACGGGTTGCATTACGGCTTTGCGGGCACGGTTTCTTTTTGGGTGACTTGCTAGTAGGTGGGTTTATTGTATCGTACCCATCATTATATATTGTATATTATATTTCAGTTGTATCTAGAATTTCCATCAACCAAACTTGTATTTATTTTTGAGATAGAGACCAGTGATGTTATTCTTTCGACCTTAGAGTCGCGTGTTATATTTCCATGGGTTCTTGCTGGTTGAGTTTCATTTCTGTTGTGATCCTCGCCTTTAGGCGTTGTATATTATGTTGCATACATGTTGTTTGATATGGTTCTTCCTACACTCTACTACTTCTCTCGGTTTGGATTTCTGGGTTCGGCTTACTTGGCTTACGTACGCCTTGAGACGTTCGTAGTCTAAGTGCCGGTCATGTTCTGTACTTTCGGGTCGTGACAAAGTTGGTATCAGAGCGTTAGGTTTTACCTTCGGAGTATAGGATGACCCTTGGTTGATGGAATAGGTGACTAAAGTAGAGTGACGTACCGTGGTATGTCCGCGGCATATTTACGATACGCCACTCCACTTAAGAAGCCTTAGGATGTACATTTCTTTGTCCAGTATCATATTCCTTCCTGATCTACCTTCATCGGTACCAGTTATGGTTTTGCTGCCACGATTACGGGCAGGGAGAGCTACAGCTAGAATTGCGGTCAGCACGAGCTCGTTACGAACGAGGACTGACCAGGGCATGATACCGGCGACACACGATTGCAGAGATGTGTCTTGATTGTGTTTCCGTACCACGAGCGTTGGATGGATCGCTGTATGAGATTACTCGGACGTACGGATCAGCACCAGAGGATTGAGCCACTGACAGAAGCCAGCCAGATGTTGATGACCGTTGGTGTATTGCTCATTCATGATGATTGAGGCACTGTTCAGCGTGCAGAAGAGTGAGCCAGTTATTGCTGCGAATGACGAGATATTGCCCCAGATGATTAGAGCTATTACAGTACGAGATTGTACTAAGAGATGATAGAAGGTCGCTAGTCACCGAGGATGAATGACTAGGACATGTGGATCGTTCGCTACCCCGATGCGAGATCATCAAATAGATTGATTCCAGCTAGAGACGACTTCATGTGGAGACGTTGAGAGTCGACAGAGACGATCGAATGTCAGAAACCTATTATTCTAAGTTTAAAGTATTCGGAAAGACATGCAGGCAATTCTATGGTCCCTCTAGAAGAATGAAACCCTAACTCGACTTAATGACCGTGTGAAAGCTTTTGAACCTTAGGGTTTGCGGCAGTTCTGCGGCGCCATTAGTAAGGCTTGGGTTTGCCCTTCTACGGCTGGACCACCGATGCTGTGGTATGTACTCGATACTATTATACTGTACCCAAGATGTTGAGCTCTTGGGGGATTATGAGGTTTTGACGACTCGATCGGATGGCTCGACTTAATTCGGATGCTAGGTGGTGAGATGCATTTCTTGAGAGACTCCAGATACGAGAATAGCCATCGAGGCTCAGTTCATGCAGCCACGACGAAACAAGCCCGAAGCAGTCGACATTAGAGGAAAGTGGAGTAAGAGGTTCGTGCCAGATCTAGAGGAGATGACGTTCCACTCCGCCGACATCAGAGATGCGATGCGCATACTGAGGCATTGTAACTGGATATACCTTCTAGAAGGAGTCGCGATGAGTATGCAGCCGTTTCGAAGAAAGAAGCAGATTTGGTAAAGGACGATGACTTCCGTACAGTTGGCAGAGATGAGACTTGGAAGAGACCTTGAGCAGGATTCCTTCCAGGACACTACTGCAATGATACTTGCACCCAGGATCAAATGTGTCACGTACATTCAGAGAGCCAGAGGCCGACGCCAGTGACATGCTGCTTTACGAGTGGTCGCGATGATTGACCGAGAGATGATCAGAGAAGTGCCAGAACGGAATCGACCCCGTTAGCACACCTGACAGGGCCGATGAGCCGATGGATCGTGAGATTGATAATTCACAGAGGAGACTTGGACCCAGGAGTGGTCAATGTTACGTACACCAGCAGGCCAGAGTTCATGATCATCAACGAGACGTCCCACTAGTGACCGCGACAATTGGCCCGAGATTCTTGGAGGATGCGCTTGAGCGGTACTATTCCGCCATATTTGATTTCGATGTTTTGGGTGATTTATTCGCGTGATTTGATTTTGATGATTGAGGATTTACGATTTTCGCACAGTTGTTGCACTTGATATCGTTTGCGTGCTTTGGTTTCACGTGTTTGTGATTTTGTGGTTTTAGACATTGGAGTTGATTTCGTGCGTATATACACACACGATTCGGTTTTTGCACTCAGTATAGTTTACATATGCTTGCAGTGCATTGACATGTATTTTGTGCACTTGGATGCACTGGATTTCGATTCGATGGTGATGTTCGATATTTGTTTTGTGCACTTTTTGCACTTACTAGATTTGGCGTGTGTTCGACACTTGATATTGGATTTCATGCATGATGGATGCACCGGATTTGGATTTGTAGGGCATGTTGGGTGCATGTTCGGAGATGAGATTTGGTGCACACCAGATGCACTAAATTGGGATTTTTCGTGCATGTCAGATGCACCTGATTTTGCGGTCAGGCACACACGTCGCCTATAACCGATGTTGCGTGCACATCCGTTGCACCTTGATATAGTTTTTGTTCACCTGCTTGGCACACATGGATTTTGATTTCCGTGCGCACCGGACGCACTGGGTTTTCATATGCACTTTTGGATTGATTTCTATGGAGCAGTACGTTTTTATGATATTTGCTATGTGTTTTCGTACTGAGCAGGACTGATCAGATGATAGTGCCTGGATATATTTTGCATGCATTAATAAATTTCAAGGGAATTTCCAAAAAGCGAGCTATAGTCTCATTATTTACCTACGTGTCCGATATGACACGAAACGTTAAAAAGAGGAAAACCCTTCTAAATTGCTTTCAAAATGGCGGGACGCAAATGTTAAACAAAAGGTATATAAGTATATGACTATTTTTTTTAGAGACGTCCGCCACTGTGCAGTGTTATGTGTATTGCACAGCGATTTTTTTTAAAGAAATTTGGCATGCATTCCCTTCACATATTTACATGTACGGATTTGGTATTTACGGGTATAGTTCCGGTTTATAGCATATCGGCTTTGCCTTGGATTTGGTATTCGTGTTTTACCATGACTCCGATGATTGCGAGATGCTTGACAGAGTTTTGTTTTCGAGTTATCTACTCGTTACGCATGCGCATGTATTGCGCTATAATGCGTTCTATGGATTGATGATTTCGGAGCCCCGTTGACTTGGACATTTTATTGAAATGTTTTGGAATTTGGAGGTTTAAATTTAAATTCGGGGACCGAATTTCTTTAAGGGGGGAAGACTGTAACATTTCAAAAAAATAAAATATTATTTTTGGGAATTTTCATAATTTAATATTAATTTTTAATGAATATTTTAATAGCCGGTATAATTAAATACCGATAAATGGTGAAAATTCCGGAGAAAATTATAGAAATTCTGAAATAACTTATTTTGTGGGAATATGCCATTTTGCAGTTTTTATGATGGATTATATATTATTTTGGGTGTTAATCGCGATTAAAAATCGCTAAGTGGATTTTTGGACTTTTGTACAAAATGTGCACACAACATTTTCTACACTTGTTACACTTGTCTCATGTTTTGGACCCATGTTAAGCCTAGGGTTGAACCATGTAGATGACCATGGTGGTTTAACCCATTTGGTTAAGCTAATTGGGTTTAAATAAGGGTTTTAGTTTCTAGATTTAAATTATGGTAGGGGTTGATTAGTAGGTAGGTGAGAGAGAGAGAGACCCATGATGATTTAGGTAGGTGAGAGAGAGAGAGCCATGATGGTTTTGGGCATGCTAACATCTAATGGAAAGATAAGGGTGAGGGAGGTTAATTTGGGGTTATGCCTGAACCCATTGTTTCTTTCACCCTCCCTCTCATTGATCACATCTCTCCCTCTCACTCACTCACACTCACATCTCTTCTCACACACATCACTCTCTCTAATCCTACACCACATCAGCCACCAAGGCTGCTGATACAAGCTGCTAAGTCTTTCAAAACAACACCCAGCACACAAAACTCAGCCCCATTTTGTATCAGCTTCTGCAGCAACAGCAGCAACTTCCTTCAAACAACCCCACACCCTTATCATACCACACCTCAGCCCAACACAAGAACACACCAACACAACACCAACCTCAGCAGCAACAAAAGCATCTGCTGCAACAAACTGCATCAGCTTACAGCAGCAGGACAGCCTAAGCAACATCAGCAGCAACTCCATTTAAAACAACTCCACACCCTCATCAACCCTCAACTCAGCAGCCTTAGCAACCCAAAACAACATCACCACACCACCGTACCCACACCAAAACCACACCAACACCACAAATCTACAATAGCAGTTGCTGTAGCAACAGCTCCAGCAACACAAAACAGCATCAGCATCAGCAACTCCTGCAACACAGCAGCACTTCAGCAGCAACCACCCCTCCTCCTTCCTTCAACCTTCCCTTCTCCTACACCCTAGGACACTCTTGAGGTATAATCTTGCAACCCAACTCTTTTCTTGCCAAGTTATGGGTTATTAGCTAAAGTTTACTGTTATATCAGTGATCTAGTGCTAGTTTAGGGATTTTGAGTGAGACTTGACCAAGGGTTGGTTTTGATGATTAGGGTAACCTTATTAGGTGTTTTTGAGACCATTGTAACCAATATTACCCCAGATTCCTAGTATTTACCAGAGTTATTCGACTTGGCGTATTTTAGCGTTTTTGTCGATTTTGTGACCTTTCTGAGACCTGCTTTCACCCGGGACCTCATAGAGAAAAATTGACTTGGCAGTGAGCTGTGCAGGCACCGTGGAACCACTATCCAAAGCCCTAACCACCATCTCAAAGTCCCGGCCGCAAATTTAATCCCCCTGGCCGCAATTTGCGGCCAGAGCAGTGTAAAACTGCCTCGTTTTGCGTGCACAGCCCCTTTTTCTTGTAAAATTGACCCCCGGTATGTCTAGTTTTGACTGTTTCCTGTTAGGGTAAAATCTGGGTTGAATTTCATGAGTTGGCGTATGATTTACGACTCGTTTTCGTATGGATTTTGATATTCGATGATTCGTATCTGTCGGGTGGCGTTTGGACGTCAACGACAGTGGTGATTGGCTGTTTTTGCACACAAGGTTACAGGTTTTTACCTATGGGCGTAGTGTGCACCATTTTGGTTTCCGACATGGTTTTCATGAGTTTTAGCGTGTGATATCCTTGTAGGTACCCCACGTGGCGTCGAGGCCTCGGAGATGCAAACGGCGACATCGGCACCGGCACACATAACTATGTGAGTAGATTCATATCTACGAGGAGAAGTCGGGTGGATGGCGTATAGCACCCCTGCAGTCCGTGGTGATGTATACGGATGCGTATACACACCTACAATTATCATTACTTGTTGTTTGGATTATTTATTGATGTTAAATGGTTATTGGTATGTTGGAATGGTGAAATGTTACGAACCCTAGGGTAGTGGGTGCACTACACATACATACACACATACATACACACATACATCCTTGTTCATATGTGCTTATGGGATTCTATATAGATATGTGTTCACATGGGATTTGAGGATGATACATGCGATTGATATGAGTCGATGAGTTGATCTGAGATTATGATATCGGTGATATGACCTGTTATGACGGTAAAATTCATGATTTTGATACGTCTTGATACTTTAGAGGATTTTGGGAATGATGGTGCCCTAGTAATAGTGACATATATATATTATGTGATCGACATGTGATTAGGTTATGAGATCTGAAATGATATGATACGACAAGATAATTATGATATGCCGCATTCGGCGATGTATATTCTTTGGTGACGATATATGATGATGTTTATCGAGTTGCTAGAGGCTGTCGATCAGTAGTCAGGTCTTGATTATAGGGATGATATTAGCATTGTACTAGACATAGGTCCGTACCTAGATAATGATATTTGATAAAGAAAATACCAGATGAATGATATGACGAATGTGATATTGACCCGTACCCAGATTGGGGATGCCGTACGACGGATTTACGTACGAGCTATAAATTGATGTTTGATCCGCACTCTTGATTTGGGAATAACTGATTATAGAGATATGTTATCGGATATGATATTATCGAGGCGGGATCACCGACTATTTATATAGGTATTTATATGTATCGACTCAGAGGTTAGGCGGTTTTCCTTACCTACTGTTAGCTTTAGCTCAGCCTTGTAGTGGTGTAGCTATATGACTTTTATGACCTTAGATGCAGTTTAGCGATCATGGTGTTCAGTATTTCAGCTCCCGCATATTATTATTGTTGCTCTGCATCGCATACTGTTATGATTCATATTTCATTATTGATATCCTGCTGTTAGGACACCAGCACCATTACCGATGATGCGTATGTACCACGTACACTTATTTGCCGGCTCACACACATCTTCATCGGAAATTGCTATGTCACGAACACTTAGAAAATATTATTGCTTGATTTAGCTTGCTAGCTAGTAGTGACATGATATTAGTATGCTTGCTTTATATGTTAGCTTGACATTGTAGCTACCACTTGTCACTTCATGCATACTGTTATTCATTATATGCTGCATTCATGGATTCTCATGCTTATATTCGTGATTTCACATGGTATTGATGATTTGGTTTCGGGTTTCCATGAGATTTTCTGGATTTGGAGGAAAACCGCAAAGCATATATATAAACTGCTTTCTCTTTTTAATAAAAATGCGGTTTTCCCATGATGTATGAGTCGTCCACCATGAGTTTTGCTGATGGATTTCGAGACCCGATTCGAGGGGGCGGATGAACCGTTTCGGGTACATGGTGGGCCCGGTGCGGTACCCCGGGACAAGAAGATCGCAGGAGAAGGCGTTGAGCCTGGCAGGGGAGCACGACCGACCGGTGATATTACCCGACACGTCGGATATCCGGAGGATACCGTCGTAGTCATGAGATGGATGGTAGGGGCCTATCTGGACTGACGGCGCCCTGGATATTATGATTGAGACATTGAGATTTGAGATATTGAGGTACAGAGATTGTGATACAGAGATATCGAGATACTGAGATTTATGTTTTGTGCCGATGCTAGGCACTGTTTTATGCTGATTTCATTATGATACCTCATTTTAAAAATACAGAAATCTCACAAAGTTACAAAAGCAGTTTTCTTCAGTACATGCATTCTGTTTCATGCATTCATACATCATTCATATGATATATATTGCCACCTGATGCACTGGCACAGACACATGGGTTTACACTTGGGTTAGATATTTACACTAGCCATTGTTAGAGATTGCTGGTTATATATTTGAGGATTATATTATGATCGTATGACCTAGGATTGCGTCATACATGCGATTTTCTGTTCGTAGATCTTTTTCTACTCACGAGTTGGCAACTCACCCCCGTTGTGCCCCAGTTTTTTGCAGGTGTTGCCGTACGGGTTGCATTACGGCTTTGCGGGCACGGTTTCTTTTCGGGTGACTTGCTAGTAGGTGGGTTTATTGTATCGTACCCATCATTATACATTGTATATTATATTTCAGTTGTTTCTAGAATTTCCATCAACCAAACTTGTATTTATTTTTGAGATAGAGACCAGTGATATTATTCTTTCGACCTTAGAGTCGCGTGTTATATTTCCATGGGTTCTTGCTGGTTGAGTTTCATTTATGTTGTGATCCTCCCCTTTAGGCGTTGTATAATATGTTGCATACAGGTTGTTTGATATGGTTCTTCCTACACTCTACTACTTCTCTTGGTTTGGATTTCTGGGTTCGGCTTACTTAGCTTAAGTACGCCTTGAGACGTTCGTAGTCTAAGTGCCGGTCATGCTCTGTACTTTCGGGTCATGACAGGTTCCTTCGCTAAAGCTATAGCCCTGTTGTTGTCACAATACAGAGGTATTGGATCAACAATGAATGGAACCACCTGAAGTTCTGTTAAGAACTTCCTTATCCAGACTGCTTCTATTGCGGCATCAGAAGCTGCGATATACTCCGCTTCCACCGTCGAGTCAGCAACGGTGTCCTGCTTGGAACTCTTCCAGCACACCGCCCCTCCATTGATGGTAAAGACATAACCTGACATGGACTTAGAGTCATCCCTGTCACTCTAGAAGCTTGAGTCAGTAAAAGCCTCGATCTGGAGGTCTTTTCCGCCGTAAACCAAGAACATATCTTTAGTCCTTCTCAGGTACTTGAGAATGTTTTTTACTGCTATCCAATACTTCTCCCCTGGGTTTGACTGATACCGTCTTACCACGCTTAGTGTGTAAGCTACATCTGGTCTGGTACACAACATCGCATACATTTTAGAGCTTACCATAGAAGCGTAGGGTATAATCGACATGTGATCCCTTTCTAAATCAGTCTTGGGAGACATCTCTTTGGAGAGGGTGATTCCGTGACAAGCCAGTAAATTACCGCGCTTTGAATCTTCCATACTGAATCTTTTCAGTACTGTGTTGATGTACCTGGACTGCGAAAGTCCCAACATCCTCTTAGATCTATCACGATAGATCTAGATCCCTAGAATGTAAGAGGCATCACCCATGTATTTCATGGAGAACCTGTGTGACAAGAATCCCTTGACAGATTGTAGCATAGGAATATCATTTCCTATCAAGAGAATGTCATCCACGTACAAGACGAGGAATATGATAGTTCGTGCTAAAATATTACTATAAATACATGGCTCATCTGGATTTTTGATAAAGTCATATTCTTTGACTGTTTCATCAAAACAGATGTTCCAACTCCGCGATGCCTGCTTTAGTCCATAAATAGACTTAAGCAACTTGCACACTTTCCCGCTGCTCCCACTCTGAATGAAACCTTCTGGTTGATCCATATAGACGCACTCTTCCAAATTTCCATTTAGAAAAGCCGTCTTTACGTCCATCTGCCAGATCTCATAATCGTGGAAGGCAGCAATGGCAAGAAGGATCCGAATGGATTTGAGCATAGCCACTGGAGAAAAGGTTTCGTCATAGTCCAAACTAGGTTTTTGACGAAAACCCTTTGCAACAAGTCTAGCCTTATAGGTTTCAACCTGTCCATTTACACCAATCTTCTTTCTGAAGATCCATTTGCATCATATGGGTTTTACCCCATCTGGACCAATGTCCAAAGTCCATACTTTATTGGTGCGCATGGATTCCATCTCGGTCCGCATTGCATCTAGCCATCTTACCGAGTCGCCGCTCTGAATGGCTTGCTGGAAGCTAGTAGGTTCATCATTATCAATGATGCAATCATCTCTATCCCCGTCTACGAGAAAACCGTAGTATCTCTCAGGCGGATGAGACGGCCTACTATTTCTGTAGAGGGGTGCGGGAATGTCCTGTTCTCTTGAGACTTCTGGTTCCATCAAGCTTTCAGTAATAGCTTGTGGTTCTGGAATTTCTTCCAGTTCTATTGCGCTCCCACTTGTTTCCTTTTCTAAAAACTGACATTCTAGAAAATGGGCATTACGAGAAACAAAAACCTTTTGTTCCTCTGCGTAATAGAAATAATACCTCTTGGAATTCTTTGAGTATCCCACAAACCTATACTGTACCGAGCGTGCCTTGAGTTTGTCCACATGCTGCTTTTTAACAAAAGCTGGACATCCTCATATCTTGAAATACTGAAGATAGGGTTTCTTCCCACTCCACATCTGATATGGTGTGGTAGGCATAATCTTGGTAGGAACCCTGTTCATAAGATATGCAGATGATTCTAGTGCATAACCCCAGAATGATCGCGGTAACTCAGCGTTACTCATCATGGAACGTACCATATCCAATAGGGTTCGGTTTCGTTTCTCTGATACACCGTTGTGTTGTGGAGTGTATGGAGGATTAAGCTGAGAGAGAATTCCATTCTCTTTTAGGTAATCCAGGAACTCGGCACTTAAATATTCACCACCTCGATCAGATCTCAGTGTCTTGATACTTTTGCCGGTTTGTTTTTCTTCTTCATTCTTATATTCTCGGAATTTCTCAAAGGCCTCGGATTTATGTTTCATCAAGAAAATATATCCATACTTAGAGAAATCATCCGTAAAAGTAATGAAATAGGAAAAACCGCTTCTTGCATGTGTGGACATTAGACCACACAAGTCACTGTGTATGAGTCCTAAGAGCTCGCTCGCTCTTACTCCGTTTCCAGTGAACGGAGTCTTTGTCATCTTTCCATTGAGACATGATTGACAGGTGGCATAAGATTGATATTCGAACGGATCCAAATATCCTTCTTTATATAACTTAGTTAACCTTGTCTCATTGATGTGACCCTGTCTACAATGCCATAAGAAATCCTGATTTATATCCGGAGACTTTCTTTTAAGTGTGTTCTGGACATTGAAAATCAGCAATTGGTTTAACACGTATATACCGTTAACTAGTGTACCAGACCCAATCAAACCATGATTAAGGTGGATGTTGATAACATTGCTTACAAATGTAAAATCATAACTTTCTTTTGATAACAAGGATACTGATATGATATTACATGTTAAACTAGGTACACAAAAATAGTTGCGCGAAACCAAAATATGGCCACTCGTCAATCCAAGGTGATAATCCCCTACGGACACAGCATCCACGCTCGCTCCGTTAGCAACCCTGAGGGTTATGTCACCAGTCTTCAGCACTCTACGGCTTCTCAGTGCCTGCAATGAATTGCATATATAAGATCCTGATGCGGTATCCAATACCCAGGAAGTAGAGTTGATTGACAGACAATTTTCAATTACAAACACACCTGAAGCAGAAGCAACAACTTGCTTCGGGTCCTAGTTCTTGGCATTCCAAACTTTGCAATCCTTCTTCCAATGGACCTTTTTATGACAGTGAAAGCACTCGTCCTTTGCCACTATCGGCATTGCAACCTTTGCCTTTCCCCTGGCTTCCACCTTACTAACACCTCCTCTCGGTTTGGTAGGGGCCTTCTTCCTTCCTTCCTTTGGCTTTCACCTTGGACTTGGAAGAGGAAGCACAACGAACAAACAGAGCGGGTGTTTCCTGTAGGGTTCCTAGGCACACTCAAGAGGTCTCACAAGACATCAAACATGCCAATTTCAAATTTAAACGGTTGCCGAGAAACCCTAATACGGATCGTTGGCTAGAATTTTAGGCGACAGAGCAAACTAGTTAACAGTTAACTACAAGAATACGGAAATACAACCTTTGTAGATCCGGTCCTCCACCTCCACGGCTCCGTGATGAAGTCCTCTCCGCTGTCCAAATCAAAATCCGGGCTCTAGCGTCGGCTTCATCGGAGAAAGAGCGGGCTAGGTCATCGACGACGTGCCGAAGATGATCTACGTCGAGGCATCGCTAGATCAAGCTCCAACTTCACCAAGTCTAGAAAACTTGTGAAGGAAACACACTCTACTACTTGGCAAGAGGTAGAGGATGAAGAAATAGGAAGTGGGTAGACTTTAGAATTGGATTTCTCACTCATTTTCATCAATCACCATTGATGAAGAAAGGTTTTCTTCATTGAAGAAGATGAAGAAGAAGAAGCATATATTATGATAAGTTAATTTAAAATCAAAAGTAAATTAATACTTATCATAATAATAACCATGGTCAAGTGTAGAGAATGAATCATGGTTAGTGGGAATGGTTAGGGTAGCATGGAGACAAAATGGTCACTTGGTCAAAGCTTCATGAAGCTTCAACATCCATCCAAAGAAAGCCACCATTTTGCACTTTATGCAAATTATTTTCCAAAAAGAAATGGATAAATAAATAAGTGAATAAAACAAAACCCTAACCATTATCATGTAACCATGGTTTGATCTTTACACAAAAACCCTAGCAAACATGTATCATCAAACATGATACATTCAAGTGCACAAAAGTATATCACATATACAATGTGTACATCCGAGTGAGAATATCCATTTAAAGTGAACCAATACTAGTTAATGCAAAGTAATATATCAAATATATAATTATACATTAAATCATTAAATCAACACTTGATTCAATGATCCGGTCATGTCGCACATAACCGACTAGTATCCAATGTATCGATTTATCGAATCAATCCTTGATTCGATAACTAGGTTATATCGCATACAACCAATCGATACATTCATCGCGAGAATGAAATATGGTATCACATACACGCATTATTCTCGGTCCTGCACATATCTCATATGCGCTCCAATTTCGTTTCGCTTGAGCCAGGAAACCTCTGTGTAGGACTCTAAAGACTCGTCAATACGCCGGCAGCAGATGATGATCATATCAAACACCCACAAGCCGCAAGCGGTCTGCTAAACGTAACGGCCACCCGGGTATTGAGCGATCTGAAGATCGACGAGCAAGCCCGCTCATACTCCAGTGAATCCAACCAGTAACACTACCGTACAGTCCGGTCTGATCGTCTGATATGTCGCATATCTTGCCTAGGGGTGGTAAACGTCAGACCCCAGTAGCTCGATAAGTCGTGTCGATATGAGGTCTATAACAGTTCGAGAAACTACTGGTAACACTTACCAGTAAATCTCAGCAACCCTGGCCAGGGATTTCCGGTTATAGCCAATCGAACACAGCGCAACATCAACTCCCTATACCGGGAGAGACGAATCCCCTCCTATCGCTCATTGCCTCCATGTGACTCGGGACTGTACCCAAAAACCACCGTTTTGCACGCCCTCTTGGACGTGGTAAGGTGGAAATCAAAGCACAGTGGGAACCACACAAGACTCTATGACGATCTCGGGTCAACAGACTACTCTGTACCAGTGTCACCAGAGAACTGCCATCTGACGTAAGGTATAATACCATCTGGGAGTTCTCGGCGAGTCCGTCCAGTGTACCCAGTCTCCACTGAGCACCCGTATATCATCTTTGATGTCAAACACCAATGGATATGGGATCATCCATCACCCATCTGTATGGGTCGAGAAGTTATACGCTAGTCTACTCTGGTATATCGATGCCCCGTCTCGATATACCCACGACTAGGGACTTTGAAGGATGCACTTATGGACTACCATGTCCCCACTAGTATGATCCGCATCATAGTCCAGGTAGTCAAGTACACATCCTAAGGGCTTTACCAACATGTAACAGAGAGACAATCAGTGTACACGTTAAGGTAAAGAGTAACCAGATAGCATACTATCATGTTGAACAAGAAAGTCCTCCCTATATACGTCCCAGCATCCACTACAATATACATCCAATGTACAGTAATGGCCTCTAGGGCATACATATAACTAACAATCTCCCACTTGCACTAGGGCCATCTGTAGCAGTGGTTGTAGTATCTCATACTCAACCATCCCATAAAAATCTCTCTCTGGGAATAGGCCTTCGTGAGTGGATCCGCCGTGTTGTCCTCTGAGTCTACTCTCCTTTCCTCGATCATGCTGGAGATCAACTATCTCCATGATCAGGTGATACTGCCTTAGAATATGTCTGGATCTGTGATGGGTCGGACGTTCCTTGGCATAAGCCACAACTCCATTGTCACACAATGGGAGGAACTAAGTTCATCTCATGAACAAATATACATCCAGACTGCCTCTTTGGTAGCATCTTAAATAGCGATGTATCGAGCCTTTATCGTCTAGTATGCCACGGTATCTAGCTTGGAACTCTTCCAACATACCGTCCCTCTACTGAGGGTAAAGACAATGCCTGTGACTGACATTCAGTCATCTTTATCACCCTGGAACCCTTCTAGTGATTCTCCCTAGGATCAACTGATACCATCTCACTACAACTAGTGAGAATCCTAACATCCAATTAGATCTATCTCATAGATCCAAACTCAGGATTTAGGAGGTATCACTTTGATCCTATAGAGAATCATTGTGATAAACGGAGATTGGCCGAGCGTAGCATAGGAAACTTCTTCCCTATCAAGAGTATGTCATCCACGTACTCTACGAGGATCGTCACTATACTCCCTACTACCTTTTTGTATATACAAGGTTCATCTACCATTTTGATGATGTCAAACTCTTTGACTAACACATCAAAACATATGTTCCAACTCCGCGATACCTGCTTTATCCTATAAAGCATCTTGTACACGTTTCCGCTGCTCCCACTGTCTACGAAGCCCTCTGGCTGTGTACTTATAGACGTTCTCTTCTAAAACATCATTTAGAAAAGCAGTCATGGAACCCAACTGCCAGATATCGTAGTCATGGTATGTAGCCGTGGCAAGTAGGATCTGGATGGACTTAAGCATAGCCACTTGAAAAGGTTTCATCATAATCCACGCCTGGTCGATGACGAAAAGCTTTAACAAGTCTAGCTTTGAAAGTCTCAACTTTTCCATATACACCAAGTAATCTTCTCAAGATATACTTGCTCCTGATGGGGATTTAACCATTCAGATATAGCAACCAAAGTCCATACTTTGTTGGTGTATAAGGATTCCATCTCAGATCACTAAGCATCCAGCCATTCTTACAGAGTCTTACTCCTGATGGCCAGGTCGAAACTAGTTGGGTCATCATCTCATGATGCAATCCTCGCTCCCACTGTCATAGAGAAATCGAAATATCTCTCAGGTGGGTGAGGAACCCTACTAGATCGGCGGAGAGGCTGAGGTTCGTTGGTAACTATTGAATCCTTTGGTTCTGTCAAATCATCAGCCGCAGTTTGTATAGCTGGAACATTTCCAGTTCTACATAACTGACCTTGCCTCGAGCTTGTCCGGATCTTTCTTTTAGACATAGCCCGGACAACCCCAAATCTTAACCAACTCAAGATATGGGCTCTTCTCTTTCCATATCACATATGAAGTGGTAGGCAACTGATTTGATTTGAACCCTTTTCAATAGGTATGCAGCTTCTCAAGTGCATAACTCCCAAAAAGGAAACAGGTAACTCAGTAGTACTCATCATAGAGCACACCTTATCACATAGGGTGTAATTGCTCCACCCCGATATACCACCGTGCCATGGTGTATACAGAGGAGTAATGCTGAGAGAGAATCTCATTCTCCTTTTAGAATAGTCCAGGATTTCCGTGCTCAAGTATTCTCCTCCCTGATCACATCAAAGGACATAATACTTTTACCCGTATTTTGGTTCTTTACTTCTAACTCATATTCTGTGAATATCTCAAAAGGTTCGGACTTGTGTTTCAACAGGAACATATGTCTGAATCTTGAGAGATTATCAGAGAATGTAACGAAGTACAAAGAACCAGTCCTGGCATATGTAGACAGGGGACCTTACATACATCATTATGTATCAGTCCCAAGAGTTTACTAACTCTTTCTCTGTTTCCAATAAACGGAGCTATGGTCATCTTATCTCTGTGACATGACTGGCAAGTTTCACAAGATGTAAATTCAAACTGATTTAAATATGCATCTAAAATGTAACTTCAGCCAGCCGGGTCGCATTGATATGACCTAGTCTACAATGCCTCAAGAAGGATTCGTTCATTTCTGAACTCTTCCTCTTTTGTGTGTTCCGTATACTAAAGAACTGTAGTTTGATTTAGAACATCAATGCTTTTAGATAACGTGCCTGAACCGATCAACTTTTGATATAGGAAATGTTCAAAACATTATCCAACTATACAAAATTTTATCATTTCTTTACCGATAAAGAGATTGATATGATTTTGTATATCAGGTTCGGTATCTAATAACATTCGTTCAGAATCAATGTATTTGGAATACAGGGTGACAGTGACCAACAGACTTGGCTGCAACACTTGCCCCGATTTCTGCCTCATGAAACTTATCACCCGTTCTCAGTTCTCTACCTCTCTGTAGCCCTATGTAACATATTACATATCTGGAATCCTGATCTGGTATCACATACCCAGGACGTAAAGGATACTGAGAAACAGTTCTCTGTAATGAACACACCCGAAGATGATGCATCAGCATGCACTCTCTTTGTTTGGGCGGCATGGGAATTCTGGTAATCCCCAATTTCATGCTCTGTCTTATAACAATTATAAGGTGGAGCGGGACCAACGTTCCCCAGCTCAGTATAACAAGCGGGTTCGGTCAATAATCCGTATTATTATCTTGATTAAGGCGTGATATGGTCGCTACCTGGAGAGAGAGAGAAGAAAACACTCAGCGTATGCTCTTGCAAGATCAGATTGGTTATTATTTTATCTAATCAGGATAGCTCCCACTGCTTTTTATCAAATCTTCCTTCAAACCCTAAAAGGAAAGACTAGCCGGGATTAATTACACACTACAAGTTCGCCAATCTTTCAGCCAGGCCAGTGTCGGTACTTTGAGGGAGGTCCCCCGTGCTTTCGCACGAACCTAATTAATGTAAACCTCGTTTTCCCAGAGGCGTAACCTCGTTGACACCTTTCTAGACACCTACTTGATCGGCTAATTGTAATGTATAAAACTCTCCCAGGAGTAACTCTTACTCGCAGCGGGTATTGGGATCCAACTATCTCATAGAAGGTATGCAATCTCATTGCAAATTTCAACACTTGAAATTCCCGATAATATTTTGCCCCTAGCTCGCTATGACCTTGACGCATGCCAAACAACCCATAGTCTGCTAGTCAAGTTCAACCCGTACATTTCTTGATTGAATTAAACCCACCCGCACGACCCTTGACGCATGCCAAACAACGCCGTACGAATACCCTAATCCAATCGCATCGTATGCAAGCAGATAAGCACTAGTTAGCTACCGTACACTACGCCTTGACGCATGCCAAACAACCACAGCACGAATACTAACTAGTACTTATCTGAAATGACGGATGGCTACGACAGGTTTTTCTGAAATCCTATTGCGTAATGAACTTGATATCGTTGTAGAATCAAATGATTTTGAAATGGAGTGCTTTTGAGGCTTTTCTAGTTTTGCTAAAGGAGTCACTCCCGGTGAAGGGATCGTCGGTCTTTTCCTCGTCGAATGAGGTGCGAGATATATCATATATATCACTGTGCAAAGCAAAAACTCTTAAAAGCAATCAAAAGACAAACCGAGTGTATAGCATCTGCCAGTTATTGCTAAAGGAGTCACTCTCGGTGAAGGGATCTCGGTCCTTTCCTTATCGAATAAGGTGCAGGATATATCACATATACCGCTGTGCAAAGCAAGAACTGTAGCTACCTGTTTTATTTTGAAATTCGATTCTACAACATCTTAGGTTTCTTTTATTTCATTAATCACATTAATGAAGTCCCATCATTTAAGTACCTAAACATCACAGATAAATACGACGTACACTTATGCCATCCGCATTCGCCTCGATGTCCCCTCGTGCACCGTTAGGTTAGGTAACTAACGGCAGAGCGGGGCAGGGCTAGCGCGGGTGTAAAACATAAGTAACGTCTATATAATATATCATATATACTATATACTGTATCCATCACAGAACATCACATGATCACATCACAGATATCACAGCAGAAGAATTATATGAAATATTGGATATACTAGGACGTCCGTGTTTTCAATACGAGCCAGTATAAAACACGGATTCCACGGTCGCGATGAATAGCCAAACCCACACCCCTAGACCCCTACGAGAGCGGCAAGCAACCCTACCAATTGTGGAGTTAGGAGTCCCGGACTCGACTCCTCGAGTTGGTCTCCCACTGGACTCCAGAACCCGGTTACTTGTGCCCTCCTCCTTGGGTCTATCCTAGTGCGGAAAAGTAAATAATATACAAAGGGTGACATCTTCCGCAACCTGGAAGTGCCCCAATAAAAGAATATTACATACAAGTTTTTACATGAATGAAAATGAAAAACACTCATCTCACATAAAAACCCCCGGCTATTCAAACACGACGATCCAATATAACATATCCAGCAACACATAACATCACATGTCATCAACGTAAGTAAATATGCGCATCCCAATCGTCGTTGACATATAGCAACGAAACCGGCGATATCACATATTACACTTACGGTCACAGAAAAGAAAGTGTAAAACTACAACAGTTGGAATCCGCAATCTCCATAGACATCGCATGCCAAATCAAATGAATTACTTAGACATCGCATGCCTAACAATTATAAACCCCGCATTTTAGTCTCAAAATCGAAAACACTTTTCAATATCAAGTCGGGCAATTCAACACGATTCCCGACATCCTGATCGAATGCTCGTCGCAAACTTCAGTAGACGGCTGCACCCCTGATACCGTCGACGAAGTGCACCAAGGCGGAACACCGCTGCCGCGAGCACCCGAACGGATGCATTCGGCGACGGGGTTCTCCTACAGTCACTTGGTCGGGGCTATGGAGCGAGGCTGTCTATTAAGTTTACCCGGCGAGTATCCGCGTACGCTACATGATTGCGACGGACTTTTGATCACATCAAAATTTCGTGGCAACCGATCAAGTGAGACTAAACTGCTATGTTTATAACATTCATTCAGTTATCTCATAACTTCTTGTGAATTCCAATTATTGTATCCCATTCCAGATAAATAGAAAATGTTAAACTTTCCGATCGAACATTCGAACACCCAAGTTTTCCCGAAACAGATCAACACATGAAATAAGTCTAACAACATTCAGTTCGTGCCTCAGTACCAACGGTCCAGCCGTAGAAGGGTCAAGCCAACGCCTCACATGTGGCACGCCGTACTGCCCCAAACCCGAAGGTTCAAAGGGCAGTTTAAGACGGTCACATAATCGAGTTAAGGTTTGTTGTCTTCTAGAGGGTCCATCGCGTTACTTGCACTACTTAGAACGTCGTTAAACTACGGAAAAATCCAACACTTGGAAATTTCCCGACAGGGGAAAAATTGGGTATTTATATCCGGTCGAACTTTTTAACAGTTTCTAAAATATCCGGAAAAACATAAACGAAGTTAAATTATCCGATCAAATTAACGAATCCCCAATAAAACCCTAGAAAACTCAACACTTGAGTGGAATTAAAAAATTCACATAAAAAATTAAAAAGAAAGGACCTAAGAATAATTACATGAAATTTCAGGGACTAAGTCACAATTTTGGCCGCGGAACCGCTGCAAAACCCCTGGTTTCGCCACGGTTCCGCGGTCAAATTGTTGAATTAGACGTCCAAACATCACCGTAATTCTTAGTTTTTCCTGCATTATTTTCTGAGAATTTTTAATTTGGAAAAAGCCACAGTTTGTAAAAATGTACAGAGAAGGGTATAATCGGGGGATTCCGGCTTCGATCGGACTTCTAACTTCGTATACACTTCGCCTAAAGCTCTAGCTAGGCTCTGATACCACTGTAGGGTTCCTAGGCACACTCAAGAGGTCTCACAAGACATCAACCATGCCAATTTCATATTTAAACGGTTGCCGAGAAACCCTAATACGGATCGTTGGCTAGAATTTTAGGCGACAGAGCAAACTAGTTAACAGTTAGCTACAAGAATACGGAAATACAACCTTTGTAGATCCGGTCCTCTACCTCCACGGCTCCGTGATGAAGTCCTCTCCGCTGTCCAAATCAAAATCCGGGCTCTAGCGTCGGCTTCATCGGAGAAAGAGCGGGCTAGGTCATCGACGACGTGCCGAAGATGATCTACGTCGAGGCATCGCTAGATCAAGCTCCAACTTCACCAAGTCTAGAAAACTTGTGAAGGAAACACACTCTACTACTTGGCAAGAGGTAGAGGATGAAGAAATAGGAAGTGGGTAGACTTTAGAATTGGATTTCTCACTCATTTTCATCAATCACCATTGATGAAGAAAGGTTTTCTTCATTGAAGAAGATGAAGAAGAAGAAGCATATATTATGATAAGTTAATTTAAAATCAAAAGTAAATCAATACTTATCATAATAATAACCATGGTCAAGTGTAGAGAATGAATCATGGTTAGTGGGAATGGTTAGGGTTAAGCATGGAGACAAAATGGTCACTTGGTCAAAAGCTTCATGAAGCTTCAACATCCATCCAAAGAAAGCCACCATTTTGCACTTTATGCAAATTATTTTCCAAAAAGAAATGGATAAATAAATAAGTGAATAAAACAAAACCCTAACCATTATCATGTAACCATGGTTTGATCTTTACACAAAAACCCTAGCAAACATGTATCATCAAACATGATACATTCAAGTGCACAAAAGTATATCACATATACAATGTGTACATCCGAGTGGGAATATCCATTTAAAGTGAACCAATACTAGTTAATGCAAAGTAATATATCAAATATATAATTATACATTAAATCATTAAATCAACACTTGATTCAATGATCCGGTCATGTCGCACATAACCGACTAGTATCCAATGTATCGATTTATCGAATCAATCCTTGATTCGATAACTAGGTTATATCGCATACAACCAATCGATACATTCATCGCGAGAATGAAATACGGTATCACATACACGCATTATTCTCGGTCCTGCACATATCTCATATGCGCTCCTATTTCGTTTCGCTTGAGCCAGGAAACCTCTGTGTAGGACTCTAAAGACTCGTCAATACGCCGGCAGCAGATGATGATCATATCAAACACCCACAAGCCGCAAGCGGTCTGCTAAACGTAACGGCCACCCGGGTATTGAGCGATCTGAAGATCGACGAGCAAGCCCGCTCACACTCCAGTGAATCCAACCAGTAACACTACCGTACAGTCCGGTCTGATCGTCTGATATGTCGCATATCTTGCCTAGGGGTGGTAAACGTCAGACCCCAGTAGCTCGATAAGTCGTGTCGATATGAGGTCTATAACAGTTCGAGAAACTACTGGTAACACTTACCAGTAAATCTCAGCAACCCTGGCCAGGGATTTCCGGTTATAGGCAATTGAACACAGCGCAACATCAACTCCCTATACCGGGAGAGATGAATCCCCTCCTATCGCTCATTGCCTCCATGTGACTCGGGACTGTACCCAAAAACCACCATTTTGCACGTCCTCTTGGACGTGGTAAGGTGGAAATCAAAGCACAGTGGGAACCACACAAGACTCTATGACAATCTCGGGTCAACAGACTACTCTGTACCAGTGTCACCAGAGAACTGCCATCTGACGTAAGGTATAATACAATCTGGGAGTTCTCGGCGAGTTCGTCCAGTGTACCCAGTCTCCACTGAGCACCCGTATATCATCTATGATGTCAAACACCAATGGATATGGGATCATCCATCGCCTATCTGTATGGGTCGAGAAGGTATACGCTAGTCTACTCTGGTATATCGATGCCCCGTCTCGATATACCCACGACTAGGGACTTTGAAGGATGCACTTATGGACTACCATGTCCCCACTAGTATGATCCGCATCATAGTCCAGGTAGTCAAGTACACATCCTAAGGGCTTTACCAACATGTAACAGAGAGACAATCAGTGTACACGTTAAGGTAAAGAGTAACCAGATAGCATACTATCATGTCGAGCAAGAAAGTCCTCCCTATATACGTCCCAGCATCCACTACAATATACATCCAATGTACAGTAATGGCCTCTAGGGCATACATATAACTAACATTTCCCTTGCTTTCTGCAAGGTGCCCTCTGCACTCCTTAACATGTTGAGGAGTTCTGGAAGTTCAACTTCCTTACCTTGAATGTTGAAATTCAAGATAAACTGGGCGTAGGTGGAAGGAAGGGACTGGAGAATCAAGTCTGTATACAGCTCGTTCTCTAATGTTGTCCCGAGGTCTACGAGCTCCTCTATGCAGCCAATCATCTTGAGGACATGTTCCCCAACAGATGATCCGAAGGCCAGCCTCGACTGAAATAACTTCTTCGAGGACTCGTATCTTGCTATACGAGATTGCTCTCCATACAGTTTCTTGGTGTGGAGAAATATGGATTCAGGATCCATTTTCTCGTGCCTCCACTGATGTTCATTGTCCATAGAGGCAAGCATGATGCATTTGGCTTTCGCGCAGTCAATCTCCCAGGTCTTGCAGATTTCCTTATCCGTGACACTAAATTCTGGACCTGGGACGGCAGGGGCTTTAGTAGTAAGGACATACCCCAATTTGTCATAAGTGATTGCGATCTTGACATTCCTGAACCAATCTTTATAGTTTGGCCCTGTCAAATTTTTTTATCTAATAATAAATTAAGGCCTGTTATGTTCTGGTCGCTGCAATTAGGAGAGAGAGAAGAAACACTGTAGCATGATGCTCTTGCAAGTTTAGACTGGTTTTTAGTTTATCTAAACATGATAGCTCCCACTGTTTCTCGAATCCTTTCTCAAACTATAAAAGAAGAACTAGTCAGGACTATTCTCACCGTACAATGCTTTCTTAACCTTTCAGCTAGGCCAGTGTCGGTACTTCGAGGGAGGTTTTACGACGCTTTCGCGAAGTTCCTTAATTAAATAACCTCTTTTCCCTAGGGGCTTAGCCCCGCTAACACCATTCTCGACACCTACTTGGTTTATAGCATTGATCGTTAAGTGAAAGAATCTCCCGATGAGTTGCATATACTCACAGTAGGATCGGGATTCAAATATCATCGTGTGATAAAGTCGAAGGAATCCTACCAAAATTATCACACTCCAAATGGTATGCAACACTAGCAAGTTTCAGTTTCTTTAGAAACTCCCGATGTGGATTTTTGCCCCATGTTCTTATGACCTTGACGTTGGCCAAAATATCATAAGTCACATGTCAAGTTCTGCCCATCATTATCCAGGTTAATTTGTACCTACCCGTACATACCCTTGACGTTGGCCAAAATGGCAGTTTGATTGTCCCAAATCAACGCATCTATCTATGCAACAGATGAATATCCAGCAGCTACCAAACACTATGCCTTGGCGTTGGTCAAAATACATAGCTTGAATACTACTGAATATCCAACTGAAATGACGGAGGGTTACGAATGGTTTTAGCAAAACCGTGAACGTAGTGAACTTGATATGATCGATGGAACCTGATAGCTTTTAAAAGGAGTGGTTTAAGCTCCGCATTTAAAAGTTTTACTGTTTTGAAAAACCGAGTGGTTTTTAAATTGTTCTAACGATTCAGCCTTGGTTTGTTTTACTTTGCATTAATCTAATGCAGTCCCATCATTAACCTATCATTGCAGAAAAAATGAAAATACAACGAAAAAATGAAAATACAACGTCCTCTTATGCCATCCGCATTCGCTACTGGGTCCCGTCATTCACCCGTTAGGTTTCTTAACCAACGACAGAGCGGGGGATGGGATAGCGCGGGTGCAAAATATAAGCAGCGCCTACTAGATATCATATATAGATATGTACATTCGTCAGACACAATAATAGGCATTCCAGATTACAGATGAACACATTGGATATACTAGCAATCCGCGTTTCTTTTGAGCCTGCAATGAAAGACGGATTATACAGTCGTGATGAATAGCAAACCCCACCCTAGACCCCTATGGGTACGGCAAACTACCCGCCAAATACCCGAAGTGAAGCAGTCTCCCTCAACAACGTGAGTAGGCCACTAAGCACTTCAAAGTACCCGGTAGTTTGTGCACCCCACCTTGGATCTATCCTAGGAGCAATAAACAGTAAATGAAATAATAAAACGGTGGCTACAATCTCAACCCGGATGTGCCCCGCAAAAGAATATTACATCATATTACAATTTACATCGAGTGAAAGAATATAAAAACTCATCTCACACCCCGGCTAATCATCACGACAATCCAACAAGTTCATATTCACAAACCAAAGTAACCATCATAGAAATGTGCAACCTCCAACTAACCGATATACTAGCAATTAGCGGAAGTTTACAAACACATTAAACACAACTTGAAACATTAAACAACACTAAACTGCGACTTCGAAACACCCGGTATTTGCCACAGTAAAGAATTTACAGTAAAATCAAAATTGGCAAAAACAAACAACTCCTGAAGCCCTAGATCTAAGTCACAAAGCCACACACTAAAATTCAAGGTACTTCCCTCCAATTGGGCCGAGCTCGCCAAAAATATGAGCAAAGTGGCCGTCTACTTTTGGGTGGAATTGCCTCGTTTTTGGTGTGTAGCAATTTAACAGTACAAAGAACACTCTACAGTTGTTTAAATAATTTTCAGAGCCTCATTGAAAATCGTAAGAAACTTGAATCTTAGCTTCGGTGTTTTCGGGTCATTTCGGTTTCATAGTTTAACTTGTTGTTTAAACTGTTAGCTATGGTTTAGTCGGCTCTGATACCACTGTAAGTTGACGTAACACACCCCACAGACTTGTAGGGAGGCGGAATGAGTAAAAACAATCATTTTCAAACATGGTAACATCGACTAAGCATAAGGATCTTTGCTAAACCATATCTAACACAACTAACTAGAGGTATTATCTACACAATAAGAAGATTATACCTAAAGATCCAAGTCTTTCTTGTTCTCTTGCTGTCCTCCTTCACCACGCGGGCTCTTTACAGTGGAAAAGGATGGCACCTCCTTGTCGGCTCCTCGAAGTAATAAAAGATCCACCCGAGAGTTCCTACTACAAGATTTAACCTCTAACTTGAGGTAACTAAGTTACTTAGAGTGCTAATCTAAGTGACCTAGAGGATATAGAGATAGATTAAGAATTAATTAGTCTTGTTAACCCTAAGGTTCTCAACTCATGAGAGGATTAGGGTTAAGATGAAGAAGAGAGAGAGCTTGAGAAGAGAGAAAGTGTTTGTGATAATGAAATGAATCTTGACTCAATTTGAATATTATGAAGCATGAAAATATCTCACTAAAATATATAGAATAAATATCAACCATGCTTCATTTAATTCACAAGATGAATCAACTTATGAGTCATGGTTCATTTAATGATAATTACACCTCATCTCCTCCACCTCATTAAAGATTAAATCAAAAGTTAAAACCCAAAATGAGCCATCTCCTTCTAGAAGCTTCCAGAAAAATTATGAGAATGCCCCTCCCATCCGTATTTACGAAAAACACGGATATACTTAGACTAAATAAAATCCAATAATCTAATACTAGGATCTGGCTTAAACCAAAGCCCACCAGTATAATCTGTCCGAATATCATACGTGCACAAGTACACGTATATGTTCGAACCCTGTCGTAAAACCGTATGACCTCTATATCTATTTGCTCGAAGCAGGGAAACCCTCTGTGTGGGACTCTAAAGACTCGATACTACGCTGGCAGTGGGTTTAACCACAGGCCGCAAGCGAAACTAGCTGTACATAATGGTCCCTAGGTAAATGTCGATAAGAAGGCCGATGAGGACTCCCATCCGAACTCCTACTGAGCCTGATGTGACAATCTCCGTACAGTCCGGTCTATTCGTCTAAGAACATCGCATATCAGGTCTAGGGGGCGGCAAGCGTCAGTCCCTTAAAAGCGGTATAAGTCGTGTCGGAGTGTAGCCCATTACACCTGAGAAACTACTGGAGTACCTATCTGGAAATCTCGCTTGCCCTAGCCAGGGACTTTGCGTAATGGCTCTCCATACACAGCGCGATATCAACCCCCAATACCGGGAGAGATGAATCCTTTCTAACTGCCACTGCCTCCAAGTGCTTCGGAACTGCACCCAACTACTACATGTTTGCACGACTCAATAGAGACATGGTAGGGTAGCAATCTAAGAACAGTGGAAAAACACTCGATGCGATGTAGCAGTGTCAAGTCAACGGACTATGCTGTACTCATGTCACCTGGGAACTGCTAGCTGACGACGGGTATAATACCAACCAACAGTTCCCGACGAGTCCTGTCTGGTGTACTCGTAACCTAACGATCACCTGCATCCTATCTCCAGTACGACGTACTGATGGCTGCAGGACAGACCATCTCCCCTGCTGGGACGAGAAGCGTATACACTAGTCTACTCCGGAGTATCGATGCCCTGTCTCGATAATCATACGACTAGGGACCTGAAAAAGGATGTGCTTGTAGACTACCCAGCCCCCACTGGTATGACTGCCATCATAACGCTGGTAGTCAAGCAAGATCCTAAGGGCTCTTTCAATATGTATCCGCGATATGCTAAAAGAAACATATACACATATTAAGATAGATACAAACCAAGTAGCATACTACTATGTAGAGCAAGACTCTTATAAACCCGTGTATATATTCCAAGCTTCCAAAATGTAATATACAAGCCAATACTATACAATAATGGCCTCTAGGGCATATAACACTAACAGAACTTCGAACGATCCATCCATGCCCAAAATTTCATTGAGAGATCGGATAGACGCGTCTAGGACAAACAATTGGACTCCGCGATCCACTTCGTATCAACTGTTTCAACCTCCCCCACCCTCTAACGTTGATACCCCTTTTGAGAGTCATGTTCCGACTCCAAGACCCTTGTTCATTGCCGACAGAATCGAACAATCTCGTAGCCGATCTTTCACTCCTTTCACCACTTCGAATTCTTTTGATCAATGATTCCAATCACTTTCTTATCAAAATGTTGATCCTACTCTTGTCCAACCATTCGACTCCTATCAATCCTACCCGACTTTTACACCTTCCCTAGACATTGCTTCTGAACAGCCTTTTGGGAGTTTCACGTATTCAGACAACTTTGGATCTTTTACTGAAACCCCATCACAACCTATGTCTAGTCTTGAACAATCGTTGGAAGAATTTTAGGTAACGTCGTGCCAACAGGTAGAGAATTTGAATGCGTCCATGGCCACCCTCATACAACCTAACGAACCGGCAGCTAGTTTCCAATTAGCTCCGAATTTCCCAATGTATGATGAGGCGATTGTACAGTTTGTGAATTTGAGTGGTGAAAGTGAGAAGTACACCCTTCCAAACAACACCTACCAATTTCAAATTGAATTCCATAACTCCAGCTTCAAAATTCTATCGAGTATCCCAAATGATTCACCAATTGAAGATAGAACGTTTGATGAGTTGTGCGACTTTATAGTGCTTGATTTGCACGATTGTGAAGGGTCCATTTCTGGTGAAACCACACCCAATCCTGTTGATCTCTACACCTCCACTCTAGAACCACAATTGATTGAAATCTATACCTTTGATGAGGTGTCTGAGAAATTTTATTTTCACTTGATTGAGATTATTGACGCTTGGAATATTTTGGATGATGAACCTAGAGCTTTGGATGAGTTTTTCTCACTAATTCATCATGCCCTTTCATTTCCGTGTGGACATCATCCCGAACCATTAACTGTTTTTCCCGAACCACATATGCATCTAGAAATTGATGATAAATGCATGGATGAGCTAAATTTTGTGGAGAATCTTGAGGATATAATTGATGATGAACCAGTTTTATTAGATGAGTCGGATTTTCCAATTCATCCTGTCCCTTTCATTGACTGTGTACACTCTCCTGAACGTCTAACCGATACCATTCCTCGATCACTCCCCTCCATCCTTTCCATTGTTCCCACCTTGCAAGACACCGTATCACCTTCATTTCCTGTGTCTGGTTCACCAAGTTCGGTCTACCCATGTTTTCTTACGAATCTTGAGAGGTTTGACCCCATTTCTCGACATGTTGATAGATTAGTACAATCCATTTTTTCACTGCGATAATTACAAACTGTACTAATTTATTCAATCCATTTCCACCCTCAAGTTCGTATTCCATTTCTTCCCCCCGCCATTCTTCTCCTCTACCGAGACCGTACGCTGCTTCCATCCCCATACGGTCTCGCGTATTTTCCATTTCTTTCCTCTCTGGATTCTTCCACCAACCCGAGCATTATCACGATAAATTTTTTGAATGGTTGGTGTTAACTTTCGGCCTGTGTAAGGCATTGTATAGATTAATACTTTTCTCTTCCCCCTTAAATCTGAACTTTAACATTTAAACAGTGGAAATACGTTTCACTTAAGTTGGGGGGACCTTTTTGTGTGTATATATTTTTTTTGCTTTTTCTTTTTAAAAAAAAAACAGGGAAGCGCCGACAATTTTGACCCTCTTGGTGTAGCCTGACAGTGAGGGCACTGTCAAGTTTATGTTTGGGGGTGTGCTCAGTAAGTTTTCTACCTTCGCATTCATGTGTATATATTGCATTTGCATACTTATTTAAAAACCCATAAAAATCGAAAAAATTTCCAAAAATAAAAAAATTTGTCGTCAAGTTTGTTAGTAGGGTAACATAGATTTTTATTCCGAAAATTTAGTTTGATAGGTTAAAAATAACTAAATTATAGGCTTAGCAATTGAAAACCATAAAAATAACCCTCTTTCTATTTAACCTTGGTAAATATACGTTCTTGCAGTTTTTTTAGAAATAGGTAATCTTGAGTTCAGTTATTGAGTTAAGTCGAGATGAAAGGAAATTATTGAAAGCTTTATTGAAGGATAAGTCTGAAAAATAGTTCCTATTCTTGAGTCTAAATTCAGAAGGTATATACCCTACAAATCGCACTTACACGCACCTTGAAACTTAGGATACTAGATGATACCTAGAAATACTCTTGCCTGAAAACCTAGTATGAAAGAAAAAATGGTATTTAAAGCTAACCACCGAAAGAGCATCATTGATAAATATATCCGGTCATGAAAAAGAAAAATAAAGAAAAAAATAAAAATAAAAATAAAAGTAAAGTCAAGACCTGGAAACTGCTATTTACGATTTAAGCTCACACATTCAGTAATCAGCTGTTAGTGCCTCAAGAAGCATAAATAGATGCATGAAAGATGTGTGAGCAAATCCGTCCATCATTAATGAAAAGAAGTAGTATTAGGTATTTGGGCAAGGGTACTATAACTTGAATTGAATTCTTAAGTGTAGGGGTGAAATTTTACACACACGTAGGGATATACGATCGATATTTGGAGGAAAGATAGGAATAAAGAATAAGACTTATGTTTTCCGTAAAGATGATAAAAATTTCAGATTGGAGATTGCGCTTTAGGAGGAAAACTCAGGAGAAACCGAGATCTTTCTAAACTGTCAAAATGTATAGGATCTTGGGTTGAATAAATAGGAGGCGTGAAACATAAGGACTGGATATTTCTAACTTAGGATGATAGAATTTCTAATTTAGATACTAAACCGTAGGAGTAGAGTCGACGTAAACTTATAAAACTATCTTGACGGGATTTTGTGGGTAGTATCCGCTGAAAAGCCTTAGGAGAGAACACTCCTCCTACTAGGGACACCTAGAGGTTTAACGGCTTGTTGCACGAGCTCAGTGCAATCGCGTTCTCTACGAAATTGAGGTTAGGACTTTTTGTGAATAATTGGTTTTGCTCGGGACGAGAAAGTTATGTTTGGGGGTATTTGTTCATAACAGAATATTACATTTAATACCGCCCATTCTTCTGTTCATTTGTTTATAGGCAGGTGCTTTTAATCTGTGTTTGCTATATATTCAAAGGTTACAGGTTCCTAGTCCAAAATAACGCAAATGATACAAATCTCCACAGTTACATCAAAATCAAGAATATCTGCCACAAACAGATAAAAGTCGGGTTCCGGTCATCCGCATCCGTCCTGTGCCGCTTACCAGTTCAAGAGACAAGACGAAAAACAGTGGTCATTCGTATCTCGGGAAAGCACAAAGCACGAGAGGGGTAGCACAAGATTCAATGGGTGTGCAAAGCTCGAGGGAGATAAAGGTCAAATGAATTAAAAGTGAAGCCAATTTGGACTGTTGAAAATATGAAGAAATATTGGAACTATTTTTCCATTTTGGACCTATAGAACTAAAGAAGAATGCAACATGAGATAACCCTAGAAAATGACAGGCCAATTCCTCCATAATACCGCGAAACCGCGTCTAATTGGCCATCTTTGCGGCGGTTCCACGGCTGAGTTGACTCGGAGTCAGATAAAAGTTTGATATTATTTTGGTCATTGTATTAGGGCTCAAAATATGGGTCTAGGGTTTCAGCTCTCTGCCTATAAATACTCCAGTTTTGAGCCATTGTAATATGCTTCTTTTTAGTTAGAATTAGTGTAGTTTAGTTTGTATCTTCTTCTTCATATATTCTCCATTAAAGTGTAGTGAGAGCTCTTGAGTGGAAGTTAATGAAGATGAGAGTTATTTTTATTATCTTGTATCTTTAATTTTTTTGTATTGTAATTTCATTTCTTGTCTTGTAATTTTAATTCTTAGTATAACTTTATTTATTGTTGTTAAATAGTTATTATTATTTCTTGCTCTTTTTCTTTTCTTCTTAATCGTATTTTCAAGCTTTGATACTCGATGGAGTTCCTTACTTAGGTGAGGACCTAAATAGTTAGCTTGCATCTTTGTAAAACCGTATTTTTTCCCTTTCTTTCTTTGCTTCTTTCTTGCCTTGTTTTTATTTTCATTTAAATGTGTGAATAATTTTCACACTTGTTAGGGGTTAAGGAAGGTTAGTATGATGGACGGAAAAATCCCTTATGCTTCTCTTCGCCAAACATGTTGAAACGAGCCTAGGTCAAACAGACGCAACCCCCTCACTTAGGCGCGCTATATGTAACATATAGCCGCGACCTAAGTCAAGATGTCTTTTGAGAGCACTACAATGTGACATGTAGTTGTGACTTAATTGGATAGATGGTTGCGGGTGTTTGGCCTAGGGTTGGAAATAAGCGCACGTAGCGGAAGGACAAGGGGCGCTAGGAATGGATTTAGCGTTGGAAAGCTTGCTTAAACTCGCAAATCCCATTCCTATGTCCTCCTAATCCCCGCTATGTTCGATTATACCAACATCGTTTTAAGAATGGCAAAAGACAAGCATAAGACTAATCCTAACTCTACTAAACAACCTTAACCCTAACAAGCATACTTGAACATAAATACGAACACTTAGGATAGAATTGAACATAACACATATACATTCTTAATTGATTCGTCTAAGACAAGAACGGACATACTACCATCTCCCTGCGGATGACCCGTGCTTAACCGACTAGCTGCAAAGCGACACCGTCTTGATTGCGGTAAGTAGAACAAATAGGACAAGGTAGAACACATAATTCTGCCGATCAATCAACTTGCGTATACGTTTCTTGACCTAGTATGACGGGGCGATGGATGATCCCATATCCATTGGTGTTTGACATCAAAGATTGTATACGGGTGCTCAGTAGAGACTGAGTACATTGAACGGACTCGCCGATAACTCCTATATGGTATTATATATATTGGCGGATAGAAGTTCTCAGATGACACTTGTACATGTTAGTCTTTAGACCCGAGATCATCATAGATTCTTGTGTGTTCTCCCACTATGCTTTAATTTCCACCTTATCACAGCTCTACTGAGTCGTGCAAACGGGTGGCTTTTAGGTATAGTCCCGAGACACATGGAGGCAATGAGCGATAGGAGGGGTTTTGTCTCTCCCGGTATTGGGAGTTGATGTTGTACTATGCATGATTGGCTATAACTGGAAGTCCTTGGCAAAGGATGATGAGATTTACAGATAAGCATTATCAGTAGTATCTTGACCTGTTAGGCGACACATCGGGATGACTTATTGAGTTATTAGGGTCAATGATACCATCCCTAGACTCAATATGCAATATATCAGACGAAGAGACCGGACTGTCCGATAAGTGATGCTGGTTGGCTCGACGGGAGTTTGGAACCGGAAGCGAATCCTCCGAGGTAAAAGGAAGTTCGCTTGTTGTTCTTCTGTTCGCTCAATACCTAGGAGCCGTTACGTGCAGCTAGTACCGTTGACGGTTTGTGGGTATCTGATATGATCACTACCTACTGCTAGCGTATTGACGAGTCTTAGAGTCCCGCATTGGAGTTTCCGAGCTCAGGAGAAACGAAGTGGCGCACATACGGAGATATGTGCGGGAGCTTGATTAAATACGAGTATATGATACTGTATTTTAATCTGGCGTTTTCTATTGGTCGGGTTGTATGTGATATGGTCGGATTATTAAATCAAGTGTTGATTTAATATAAATGACTAATGGCTCATTACTAATTCCTTTCTTTATGTGTGCATGTATGTATGATATGGATTTATATACACATATACATGTGTGCATGTGTCATGGTGGATAATACATTGGACATGGCTATGCTAGACTCACATGGAAACATTTTAGATGTTTTATTGATTTTGAGTAAATGGAAATTGAATAATAATCTCATGGTTGATATTTTTCTTCTACACTCTTCTATCAAAATATCTAGTGAACCATGGTTTATTATTTAATCACTCCACTAACTCATTCTCAAAATATCTAAGATATATTCATGGCTCATATTTATGAGATTGTGAGTATGACTCTCTTTCTCATGGTTATTATTTTCTCATTCTCTCAAGCTTAGCCATTTCCTCATCTTCTTCCTCCAAGCTCTCTACCTTTTTCTAGTGAGTGAAAGAGAAAGAAAAAGAAAGGTTTATTAGTGAGAAAAATACCCACTTCATCAATCTATATAAGTTTAGCACACTTTTATAGGTTGTTTGCATCACTTCTACTTAGTTCAAGTGAAGCAAGAGCTTGAGTTAAGGAACTCCGGGTGGATTATCATGGACAATGATCGCACGATTTTAGCGTGTCGAGTTTTAAGAGTTCTAAAGTTTAACTATCAGGACGGTGTCGCTTTGCAGCTAGCCGGGATGAGCATGGGTCGATACACATGGAGACGGTGCGTTTATGGTTCTTATTTTGATGAGTTAATGCACGAGGCGGATTGTTCGTATCTATCCTAAGTGTTGTGTGCAAAGTAAAAATTGTTAGGAATAGAAAAGATAGTGTAAGCTAGTAGATTTCGTACTCAATCCTTTAAGCCGAACTTAACCAATGACATTAGAGCACTCGGCAACAACGTGGATTAGGGTATTTAAGCACGGTATTAGTGAAATCAAGCTTATTGACCCTTTTCCGTCCGTTCTTGTCTCTTTCTTTCGCCTCCGGCCAAACCGAAGGCAACCGATCGCGGTTAGGAATCACTGATATCTTGGTAAGGTAGGGTGCCCAACAGAGCGCTTGCGTAAGGTTTGGGCGGAGTTTCAAATGGAAAATACGGGAAAAAGAAATGGGAAACGAAAAACCCTAATTTACAATATCGAATTCTTTTCCTAACAACACATATTCACAACCATTCATAACAACAATCTAAAAAGAGAAAAAGAAAAGATAAAGAGAAAAAAGAAGACAACATTACAAGAAAGTAAATTGCATGGAAAGCAAATTGCATGAAAGTAAAGCATGGAATGTAAAGAGCAAGAATATAAAGCAAGAAAATAAAAGAGCAAGAAAGAAACAACTAGGAACCATGGAACAAGTTGCAAACCATGGGTTTAATAACCCAAACTTAAACTTGCAAGCTCAATTAAGTGGTTGCAATATCAAGAGAGGGCTAAAAACTCAAGGTAAAAGAAGGCACAAAAGAGAGCTTTATTAAACTTCGAGAATGATACAACCCTTGAGATCAATAACCAACCCTTAAACTTGCAAGCTCAATGAAGAGGTTGCAAGATCAAGAGAAGGTAAAGAACTCAAGGGGAAGCTAGGCTATGTACAAGAAAAGAGAAAAGAAAACTTGAGAGTAACAAAATGTGAATAATGAATGACCCCCTCTCCCTTGCTCACTCATCTGCTTATATAGGCAGAAAAGAAAATTAAACAAACAATAAAAATAGGTTGACGTGGCAGCAAGGAAGGACCCACAGAAAACTGGGGGCTTTTGGAGCTATGGGGGCCGGCCACCTCGGTTTTAATGGGCATGTGCTCGGTTGAAATCCGAGCTCTCTGGCTCATATTTGTTGTATGGTCATGTGTTGTCCCCGGTATCACTTTGGTGCTGCTAGTTTTCTCTAATTGGACTTGGTCTGCACCCAGTGTTTGGAGGGAAAAATTGTAGCTTTAATTGAACACACAATCTTTAGCATTCAATTCACATTTAATGCACATCACGTCTCATGCCCACTTGCCTTGATTCATGGCTGCCCCATCCTGTTAGTTATATGTATGCCCTAGAGGCCATTATTGTACATATGATGTATATTATAGTGGATGCTTGGATATATATAGAGAGGACTTTCTTGCTCGACATGATAGTATGCTATCTGGTTATCTTTGTCTTAACATATAGACTTCTATTCTTATACTTGCTCTCACATGTTGATAAAACCCTTAGGATATGTACTTGACTACCAGGACTATGATAAAGATCATACTAGTGGGGCCAGAGTAGTTGATAGGTACATCGTTCAAATGTTCCTAGTCGAGGGAATATCGAGACATGGCATCGATATTCTAGAGTAGACTAGCGTATACGCTTCTTGACCCATATGATGGACGATGGATGATCCCACATCCATTGGTGTTTGACATCAAGGATGGTATAGGGGTGCTCAGTGGAGACTGAGTACACTGAATTGGACTCGCCGAGGACCCCTATGTGATAGTATATCTATCGTCAGATAGCAGTCCTCTGGTGACACCGGTACAGGTTAGTCTGTAGACCCGAGATCGTCATAGAGTCTTGTGTGGCTCCCACTGTGCTTTGATTTCCACCCTACCACGGCTTAAAGGAGTCGTTCAAACAACTGGATTTTGGTTACAGTCCCGAGTTACATGGAGGCAATGAGCGATAGGAGGGGTTTCGTCTCTCCCGGTATTGGGGGTTGATGTTGCGCTATGTTCGATTGGCTATAACTGGAAGTCCCTGGCCAGGGCTGCTGCCGAGATATACTAATAAGTGTTATCAGTAGTTTCTCGAACCTTTATAGGCCATACATCGACATGACTTATCACATTACTGGGGTCTGACGATTTCCACCCCTAGACATGCTATGCGACATATCAGATGAAGAGACCGGACTGTACGGGAGTGTTACTGATAGGCTTCATGGAGACTGTGGACGGCTTGTTTGTTGATCTTCATATCGCTCAATACCCGGATAGCCGTTATGTCCAGCTAGTACCACCGACCGCTTGTAGGTGACTGATATGATCACCACATACTGCTGGTGTATTGACGAGTCTTTAGAGTCCCACACAGAAATTCCCTGGTTCAAGCGAAACGAAGTAGGATACATATCTGATTTGTGTGTGGGCCTGATTAAATACGAGTATGTGATACCGTATTGTAATATGGCAGTCATCTGTCATTGGTGCGGTTATATATGATATAATCAGATTGTTTAATCAAGTGTCGATTCGATAATGTGATGTACAGATAAATGATATTAGCTGGTCATATGTTATATAACCGGATTATTAAATCAAATGTCGATTTAATAATGTGATATATATTATATGTGATATAATTATATCTTAACTAATATCATTAGCTCACTAATTATTCTTCTTTATATATAGATATATGTATATATGATATATATATATATATATATATATATAATGAAGCATGGCATTTATATTTCTATTTTGCGAAAATAGAAATGAGGTGTAAAGTGAAAGCATGGTTGCAAGCATGGGATTTTCTATTGTTTATTCTTTTTGACTCACTATTCAAGCATGGATGCAATTTTATATTGCATAATTCCTTGCTTGAATGAGTGAGGGGTCAAGGCTTGGCTCTCATTCTTGCTTATTCTCAAGACTTAGTCATTCTAGCTCTCATGCATCTTCATGCTCATCTTCTTCTTCCTCTTCATGTTTTCAAGATCCACACCCTCACATGTGATGTGAACCATGGATTCTTGAATGCATTTGTGAGCTTCTAACATCCCTTACTTCATCATCCTAGTGTAGATTAGCACTCTACACTAGTGTGTTCTTACACTAAAGGAGTTTAGTGTAGTGGTAGCTTGAACTTGTAGGAGCTTCGTGGTGGATCATTTTTGGCATAAAGATCACCGGAGCTAGTTCGTTTGATGTCTCGAGAGAAGCTTAGTGAAGTCGCGGGACTACTACAAGGAGTATGTGTAGTGAAAGACGTGGTTCTACCATGGTATAAACATCTTTCTTTCTCTCTAGTTAACATATCATCTAAAGAAAAACCTAATAATCTAGTTAAAGATCTTGTTAATCTAGCTTAGCACCAAGAAAAAATTTAATTTGGCATGGTAGATGCTTCTATAACCTCATCATCGTGGTAAGGTAGCGCTTCATGGTATCAGAGCCGAACTAGAACATCGGGGTAGGTTGTTACGAAGTTAAATAGTTCAATCGGTTTAAAAATCCGGCTTTTTGACATGTTTCTGTCGATTTTTTCAATTGTTGGAATGTTTTAAATTAAAAGTATCCAAAAAATCGTGCAGGGTTTTCTATGGACCCACAGGAAAAATGAGAGCTAACTCGACCGTACGACCACGGAACCGCGTCTGATTTGTTCACTGTCTGGGTATTTTTAACTGTGATTCTCCAGTTGTTGAGTTCTCTGGATTTTGTTAAACCGATCGATATATTTGGCGTCGTATAGATCTAGATGATATGTGATACAATTGTTAGAATCCGGTTTATTGGTTTTGTGAAAACTGGTAATGTATATAGTATATTGTGAATCTAGAATGTTAGTCTCAGTTAATCGGTTGCCACGAAGTTTTGATTTGGATCAAAACTCCGTCGCAATCGCGTATTGTACGCGAACACTCGCCTGGGTGACTCTAGTAGACAGCCGTGCCCCATAGCCGCGACCAAGTGACAGTAGGAGAACCCCGTTGCCAAAAAGCACCCACTCGGGTGCTCGCGGCCACGGTGTTCCTCCTTGGTGCACTTCGTCGCCGGTATCGGGGGTGAGGCCATCTACTAAAGTTTCCGAGGAGTATTCGATATTGTAGTCGAGAATCTTGTTGAATTACCCGACTAAGATAATTGAAAAGTGTTTTCAATTTGAGACTAAAATACAAGGTTTACAGGTTATGCATGAAATTCGGAATATGCGATATTTCGGGTTTATGATGTCTAAGGATATACGGATTCTAATTATTGTAGTTTTAAAATTTCTTTTCGACGAACGTAAGTGTAATATGTAGGGTATCCCAAAACTCGTTGCTATATGCTAACGGAATTTGGAATACGTATATTTACTTACGTTGATGATATGTGATGTCATGTGCTGCTGATATGTCTTATTGGATCGTCGTGAAAGAATAGCCGGGGGTTTTATGTGAGATGAGAGTTTTCTTTTTCATTCATGTAAAATTTGTATGTAATATTCTTTTATTGGGGCACTTCCGGGATGAAGATGTTGTCACCTGTTGTATATTATTTACTTTTCTGCATTAGGATAGACCCAAGGCAGGGAGCACAAGTAACCGGGTTCTAGAGTCTAGTGGGAGACCATCTCAAGGAGTTGAGACTGGATCTCCTAACTCTAGAATTGGCAGTGTTACTTGCCGCTCTCGTAGGGGTCTATGGGATGTGGGTTTGGCTATTCTTCACGACCGTGGAATCCGTGTTTTACATTACTGGCTAAATTTAAAACACGGACATCCTAGTATATCCAAAATTTCATATGTTTATCTTCTGCTGCTGTGTTCTGTGATGTTGATCATATAACTGCGTGAGACGAATGTAATATTATATATAAGATATATAATAAACGTTGCTTATATTTTGCACCCGCGCTAGTCCAGCCCCCGCTCTACCGGTACTTAAGTAACCTAACGGTGCATGATGGGGCCCCGTGGCGAATGCGGATGGCATAAGCGTACGTTCTATTTTCGTTTCATTTCTTCTGTAATGCTTAGGAAGCTTAATTGATGGGATTTCATTAATGAGATTAATGAAAGAAAAGAAACCTAAAGATCTTGTAGAATCTAATTTTCAAAAAGGGTAGCTTTAGTTTTTGTTTTGCATAGAGGTATTCCTTGTAGAATATCCAACACCTTATTCGATAAGGAAAGAGCCGAGATCTCTTCACCGGGGGTGACCACTTTAGCGAAACTAGCAGATGCTACAACCCACTCGGTTTTGTTTTTGATTGCCTTTTTAGTTCTTTCTTTGCATAGCGGTATTCCTTGTAGAATATCCAGCACCATATTCAATGAGGAAAGAGCCGAGATCCATTCACCGGGAGTGACCTCTTTAGCGGAACTAGTAAATGCCTCAAAAACACTCCTTTTCAAAATCACACGATTCTGCAATGATATCTAGTTCATTACGCAAAAGGTTTCTTAAAAACCTGTCGTAGGCCTCCGTCATTTCAGATAAGTAGTATTCAGTATTCGTGCTACGTTTGTTGGCCTTTCGTCAAGGCGTAGTGTGCGGTAGCTACTTACTGCTTATCTGCTGCATATGATGCGATTGGATTAGGGTAGTCGTATAACTTTGTTGGCCTTCGTCAAGGGTCGTGCGGGTGGGTTTAATTCAACCAAGAAATGTACGGGTTGAACTTGACTAACGGCCTATGGTTTGTTGGCCTTCGTCAAGGTCATAGGTTGCTAGGGGCAAAAGTATTATCGGGAATTTCAAGTGTTGAAATTTGCAATGTGATTGCATACTTTCTATGAGATAGTTGGATCCCGATACCCACTGCGAGTAAGAGTTACTTCTGCGAGAGTTTTAAACATCACAATTAGCCAATCAAGTAGGTGTCCAGAAAGCTGTTAACGGGGTTACGCCACTGGGAAAACGAGGTTTATTTTAATTAGGTCCGTGCGAAATCACGGGAAACCTCTCTCAAAGTACCGGCACTGGCCTGTTAGTTATATGTATGCCCTAGAGGCCATTACTGTACATAGGATGTATATTGTAGTGGATGCTGGGACATATATCGGTAGGACTTTCTTGCTCGACATGATAGTACGCTATCTGGTTGCTCTTTATCTTAACATGTATACTTTCTGTCTCTCTTTTACATGTTGATAAAGCCCTTAAGATGTGTACTCGACTTCCAGGACTATGATGTAGATCATACTAGTGGGGCCTGGGTAGTCCATGAGTACATCCTTCAATGTTCCTAGTCGTGGGAATATCGAGCCGGGGCATCGATATTACAGTGTAGACTAGCGTATATCATCTCAACCCATGTGATGGGCGATGGATGATCCCATATCCATTGGTGTTTGACATCAGAGATGGTATGCGGGTGCTCGGTGGAGACTGGGTACACTGAACGGACTCGCCGAGAACTCCCAGATGGTATTATACCTCACGTCAGATGGCAGTTCTCTGGTGACACTGGTACAGCTTAGTCTGTTGACCCGAGATCGTCATAGGGTCTTGTGTGTCTCCCACTGTGCTTTGATTTCCACCTTACCACGGCTCTACTGAGTCGTGCAAACAGGTGGTTTTTGGGTACAGTCCCGATTCATATGGAGGCAATGAGCGATAAGAGGGGATTCGTCTCTCCCGGTATTGGAGGTTGATGTTGTGCTATGCTCGACTGGCCATAACCAGAAATCCCTGGCCACGGTTGCAGTGATTTACTGGTAAGAGTTATCAGTAGTTTCACGCTTGTTATGGACCTTACATCGGCATGACTTATCAAGCTACTGGGGTCTGACGTTTACCAACCCTAGGCGAGATATACGACATATCAGACGAATAGACCGGACTATACGGTAAGTGTTACTGGTTGGATTCACAGGAGTGTGAGCAGGCTTGCTCGTTGATCTTCTGATCGCTCAATACCCGGATGGCCGTTACGTTTAGCAGACCGCTTGCGACTTGTGGGTTTTTGATATGATCATTACCTGCTGCCGGCGTACTGACGAGTCTTTAGAGTCCTACACAGAGGTTTCCTGGCTCAAGCGAAACGAAATAGGAGCGCATATGAGATATGTACGGGACCGAGAATAATACCAGTATGTGATACTGAATTCTATTCTCGCGATTTGTATCATTGGACGGTTATATGAGATATAGCCGGGTTACCGAATCAAGTGTTGATTCGATACATTGATACACTTGATATTAGTCGGTTATATGCATCATGACCGGATCATTAAATCAAGTGTTGATTTAATGATTTAATGTATAATTATATATATGATATATTACTTTACATTAACTAGTATTTGTTCACTTAAGATTATTTTCTCACTTGAATGTGCACATTGTATATATGATATATTTTTGTGCACTTGATTGTATCATGTTTGATGATACATGCAAACTTGGGTGTGTGTATGCTTTGAACCATGTTTAGGTAAATGGTTAGGGTTTTAATTTATTCATTCATTCATTTATTTATTTATTTATTCTTTTTAGCAAGAAATAAAATGGTGGCTTTCTTTGGATTTTATTTGAAGCTTCATGAAGCTTTGAAAAGTTCAACCATTTTGTTTTTTGCTTAACCTGACCATTTGCCTAAACCCTAGTTTATTCTCTACATTAGTTACACTAACCCATGATTGCTATATGATAAGTATTCACTTGAATTTTATTTTGAAGAATTCAATTTCATTTTCCTTCTTCTTCTTCATCTTCTTCAAGTGAAGAAAAGAAAAGCTTTCTTGAAATTTCCAAGTGATGAATCCAAGTGAGAAATCCAAATCTAAAGTGACCCCACTTCCTATTTCTTCATCCTCTACCACTTTCCATGTAGTAGAGTGTGTTTTCTTCACAAGTTTTATGACCTAGTGAAGATAGAGCTTGAGTTTGAGTTGCCTCGATGTAGATCATCTTCGGCATCGAAGTCAACGACCTAGCCCGCCCATTTCTCCGATGAAACCGACGCTAGAGTCCGGGATTCCGATGATTGCAGCGGAGGGACGTCAACACGGAGCTAGAGAGGTGGAGGACCGGATCTACAAAGGTTGTAGTCACTTTCACTTATTAGTTAAGTTGTTAACTTGTTTACTTTTCGCCTATCCTCTAGTCAACGATCTTGCATAGGGTTTCTCGGCACATAAATTTTTGAATTTGGCATGGTTGATCTGTTGTAGAACCTCATGAGTGTGCCTAGGAACCCTACAGTGGTATCAGAGCCTGGCTAGAGCTTTAGGCGAAGTGTAGACGATGTTAGAAGTCCGATCGAACCCGAAACCCTAATCCAAAACCCTACTCTGTACATTTTTTCGAAACTGGGATTTTTGTGAATTAAAAATATCCAGAAAATTCAGCAGGTTTTTTTAAGAATCACTGTGAAGCACGTGCGCATAACTCGACCAAGTGGCCGCGGAACCGCGGCACGAGCATGGCATGTGCGGCGATTCCGCGGCCATATAGGAGCATCTTGTCACGTGCTTTGCACAGTAATACCCGTCTCTAATGCATGTATTTTCTGGGAATTTTTAAAGTTTACTCAAGAGTTGAGTTTTCTGGGTTGTATTGAGAGTTCGTAGATTCGATCGGATTGTCTAATTTTGTCTATGTGTTTTTCCGGATAAATTAGAATATGTTAAAAAGTTCGACCGGATATAAATACCCACTTTTTCCCCTGCCGGGAAATTTCCAATTGTTGGATTTTTTCGTAGTTTAATGACGTTCTGAGTAGTGCAAGTAACGTGATGGACCCTCTAGAAGACAACAAACCTTAACTCGATTATGTGACCGTCTTGAACTGCCCTTTGAACCTTGGGGTTTGGGGCAGTACGGCGTGCCACATGTGAGGCGTTGGCTTGACCCTTCTACGGCTGGACCGTTGCTACTGTGGCATGAAGTGGATGTTTTTAAACTTATTTCATGTGTTGAGCTGTTTCGGGAAAACTTGGGTGTTTGAATGTTCGATCGGAAAGTTTAACATTTTCTATTTATCTGGAATGTGATACAATATTTGGAATCCATAAATAGTTATGAGATAACTGATTTGAATATTATAAACATAGCACTTTAGTCTCACTTGATCGGTTGCCACGGGATTTTGATGTGATCGAAAGTCCGTCGCAATCACGTAGCGTACGCGGATACTCGCCGGTAAACTTAATAGATAGCCACGCCCCATAGCCCCGACCAAGTGACTGTAGGAGAACCCCATCGCAGAAAGCATCCGTTCGGGTGCTCACGGCAGCGGAGTTCCGCCTTGGTGCACTTCGTCGACGGTATCAGGGGTGCGGCCGCCTAATAAAGTTTGCGACGAGCATTCGATCAAAATGTCGAGAATCTTGTTGAATTGCCCGACTTGATATTGAAAAGAGTTTTCGATAATGAGACTAAAATGCGGGGTTTATAATTGTTAGGCATGCGATGTCTAAGGAATTCAGATGGTTAGGCATACGATGCCTAAGAAGGTTGCGGATTCCAACTGTTGTAGTCTTACACTTTCTTTTCTGTGACCGTAAGTGTAATATGTGATATGGCCAGTTTTGTTGCTATATGTCAATGACAATTGGGATGCGCATATTTACTTACGTTGATGACATGTGATGTTATGTTTTGATGGATATGTTATATTGGATCGTCGTGTTTGAATAGCCGGGTTTTTTTTTTATGTGAGATGAGTGTTTTTCATTTTTATTCATGTAAAAACTAGTATGTAATACTCTTTTATTGGGGCACTTCCAGGTTGCGGAAGATGTCACCGTTGATGTATATTATTTACTTTTCCGCATTAGGATAGACCTAAGGAGGGGAGCACAAGTAACCGGGTTCTAGGGTCCAGTGGGAGACCATCTCGAGGAGTCGAGTCCGGGTCTCCTAACCCTAGAATTGGTAGGGTTGCTTGCCGCTCTCGTAGGGGTCTAGGGGTGTGGGTTTAGCTATTCATCACGACCGTGGAATCCGTATTTTATATAGGCTCAATATAAAACACGGACGTCCTAGTATATCCAATATTTCATATGATATTTTCTGCTGCGTTATCTGTGATGTGATCATGTGATTTGTTCAGATAGATATTATATATAGTATATTTGATATATTATATAGACGTTGCTTATGTTTTACACCCGTGCTAGCCCTCCCTCGCTCTGGCGTTAGTTACCTAACCTAACGGTGTAGACGGGACATCGAGGTGAATGCGGATGGCATAAGCATACGTTATATTTATCTGTGATGTTTAGGTGGACTTAAATGATGGTACATTCATTAATGAGATTAATGAAAGAAAATAAATCTAAAAGATGTTGTGGAATCGAATTTCAAAATAAAACAGGTAGCTACAGTTCTTGCTTTGCATCGCGGTGTTCCTTGTAGAACATCCTGTACCTTATTCGATGAGGAAAGGGCCGACGATCCCTTCACCGGGAGTGACCCCTTTAGCAATAACTGGCAGATGCTACAACCCTCGGTTTGTCTTTTGATTGCTTCTATAGTTTCTGCTTTGCACAGCGGTATATATGATATATCCTACACCTTATTCGATGAGGAAAGGGCCGACGATCCCTCCACCGGGAGTGACCCCTTTAGCAATAACTGGCAGATGCTACAACCCTCGGTTTTTCTTTTGATTGCTTCTATAGTTTCTGCTTTGCACAGCGGTATATATGATATATCCTGCACCTTATTCGATGAGGAAAGGGCCGACAATCCCTTCACCGGGAGTGACCCCTTTAGCAAAACTAGAAAAGCTTCAAAAACACTCCATTTAAAAACCACTTGATTCCGCAACGAGATCAAGTTCAAAGCGTTAAAGGTTTTCTTATAAACCATTCACAACCCTCCGTCATTTTAGGAAGTAGAGTACTTAGTATTCGTGCTACGTTTGTCGACCATAGCCGAGGCGTAGTGTACGGGAGCTAAGTGATGTCTTCCTACACCGCATATGATGCGATTAGTTAGGACAGTCATGTGGCTTTGTTGACCTTAGCCAAGAGTCATGTGGGTGGGTCTAATTAATCAAGAAATGACGGGTAGAACTTGACTGGTGCTTATGATTTGTTGACCTTAGCCAAGGTCATAGGTGCTAGGGGTAAAAACCTTTATCGGGAGTTTCAAGTGTTGAAATTTGCAATGAGATTGCTTACCTTCTATATGATAGTTGGAACCCGATACCCACTGCGAGTAATTGTTACTCCTGGGAGAGTTTTGCACTTTGCAATTAGCCGATCAAGTAGGTGTCTAGAAAGGTGTCAACGGGTTACACCCCTGGGAAAACGAGGTTTACTTTAATTAGGTCCGTGCGAAAGCACGGGGAACCTCCCTCAAAGTACCGACACTGGCCTGGCTGAAAGATTGGCGAACTTGTAGAGTGTAATTAATCCCGGCTAGTCTTTCCTTTTATGGTTTGAAGGAAGATTTGATAAAAATAGTGGGAGCCATCCTGATTAGACAAAATAAATAACCATTCTAATCTTGCAAGAGCGCACGCAGAGTGTTTTCTTCTCTCTCTCTCCAGGTAGCGACCATATCACGCCTTAATCAAGATAATAATATGGATGTATTGACCGAACCCGCTTGTTATACTGAGCTGGGGAACGTTGGTCCCGCTCCAACTTATAATTGTTATAAGATCGAGCAGGAATTAGGGGAATACCAGAATTCCTGTGCCGCCCAAATAAAGAAAGTGCATATGATGCATCTCCTTCGGGTGTGTTCATTATAAAGAACTGTTTCTCAGTATCCTATGCATCCTGGGTATTTGATACTGGATCAGGACCCCAAATATGTAATCTGTTACATAGGGCTACAAAAGGTAGAGAACTGAGAACGGGTAATAAGTTTCATGAGACAGAAAATGGTGCAAGTGTTGCAGTCAAGTCTGTTGGTCACTGTCACCCTGTATTACCAATACATTGATTCTGAACAAATGCTATTAGATACCGAACCTGATATACAAAATCATATCAGTCTCTTTATTAGTAAAGAAACGATAAAATTTTGTATTGTTGGATAATGTTTTGAACATTTCCTATATCCAAATTTGATCGGTTCAGGCATGTTATCTAAAAGCATTGATGTTCTAAATCAAACTACAGTTCTTAGTATACGGAACACACACAAGAGGAAGAGTTCAGAATTGAACGAATCCTTCTTGAGGCATTGTAGACTAGGTCATATCAATGCGACCCGACTGACTGAAATTACATTTAGATGCATATTTAAATCAGTTTGAATTTACATCTTATAAAACTTGCCAGTCATATCACAAAGATTAGATGACTATAGCTCTGTTGATTGGAAACAGAGAAAGAGTTAGTAAACTCTTGGGACTGATACATGATGATGTATGTAAGGTCCCCTGTCTACACATGCCAGGACCGGTTCTTTGTACTTCATTACATTCTTTGATGATCTCTCAAGATTCAGTCACATGTTCCTGTTGAAACATAAGTCCGAAGCTCTTGAGATATTCACAGAATATAAGTTAGAAGTAGAGAACCAAAAACCAGGTATAAGTATTATGTCCTATGATGAGATCAGGGAGGAGAATACTTGTGCATAGAATTCCTGGACTATTCTAAAAGAGGAATGAGATTCTCTCTCGGTATTACTCCTCTGAATATACCACAGCACAACGGTGTATCGGGGCGGAGCAATCGCACCATATTAGATATGGTGTGCTCTATGATGAGTACTACTGAGTTACCTATTTCCTTTTGGGGTTGTGCACTTGAGAAGCTGCATACCTATTGAATTGGGTTTGAATCAAATCAGTGCCTACAACTCCATATAAGATATGGTATGGGAAGAACCTATCTCTTATGTAAATTAAGATTTGGGATTGTCCGGCCTATGTCAAAAGCAAAATCCGGACAAGATCGAGGCAATGTCAGTTTTGTAGAACTGGAAAGCTTCCAGCTATACAAACTACAGCTGATGATTTGATAGAACCAAAGGATTCAATAGTCTCCGATGAACCTCATCCTCTTCGCCGAACTAGCAGGGTTTCTCATCCGCCTGAGAGATACTTCGGTTTCTCGATGACAGTGAGAGCGAGGATTGCATCATGAGATGACCCAACTAGTTTCAAGCAGGCCATCGAGAGTAGGGACTCTGTAAGAATGGCTGGATACTTAGCGATCTGAGATGGAATCCATGTACACCAACAAAGTATGGACTTTGGTTGGTATATCTGAAGGGTTAAATCCCCATCGGGAGAAACTATATCTTGAGAAGATTACTTGGTGTAGATGGATAAGTGAGACTTTCAAAGCTAGACTTATTAAAGGTTTTCGTCATCGACCAGGCATGGATAATGATGAAACCTTTTCCAGTGGCTATGCTTAAGTCCATCCGGATCCTACGTAACATTGCTACATACCATGACTACGATATCTGGTGGTTGGGTGACATGACTGCTTTTCTAAATAAAGATTTAGAAGAGAACGTCTATAAGTACACAGCTAGAGGGCTTCGTAAACAGTGGGAGCAGCGGAAACATGTGCAAATTGCTTTGCAGAATAAAGCAGGCATCGCGGAGTTGGAACGTCTGTTTTGATGTGATAGTCAAAGAGTTTGACTTCATCAAAATGGTAGACGAACCTTGTATATTCAAAAAGGTAGTAGAGAGTAAGGTGGTGATCCTCGTAGAGTACGTGGATAACATACTCTTGATAGGAAAAGAGTTTCCAATACTACGCACGGTAAATCTCTTCTTATCACAAGGATTCTCCAAATAGGATAAAAGTGATACCTCCTAAATCCTGGGTTTTGGATCTTTGAGTTAGATCTAAATGGATATTAGGGTTCTCACTAGGTTTAGTGAGATGGTATCAATCGATCCTGGGAAGAATCACTGGAAAGGATCCAGGGTGATAAGGACGACTGAATGTCAGTCGCAGGCATTGTCTTTACCCTCAGTGGAGGGACGGTATGTTGGAAGAGTTCCAAGCTAGATACCGTGGCAAACTAGACGATAAAGGCTGGTGACATCGCTATCGAAGATATTACCTAAGAGGCAGTTTGGGTGTATATTACTTCATGAGATGAACTAGGTTCCTACCAATATGTGACAATGGAAGTGTGGCTTTTGCCCAGGAACCCTAGTCCCATCAGTGACCCAGACATATTCTGAGGCAGCATCACCTGATCATGGAGATAGTTGATCTCCAGAGTGATCGAGGTTAGGAGAGTAGACTCAGAGGACAACACGGCGGATCCACTCACAAAGGCCTTTTCCCAAAGAGAGACTTTTATGGGATGGTTGAGTATTAGATACTGCAACCACTGCTACAGATGGCCCTAGTGCAAGTGGAAGATTGTTAGTTATATGTATGCCCTAGAGGCCATTACTGTACATAGGATGTATATTGTAGTGGATGCTGGGACATATATAGGTAGGACTTTCTTGCTCGACATGATAGTACGCTATCTGGTTGCTCTTTATCTTAACATGTATACTTTCTGTCTCTCTGTTACATGTTAATAAAGCCCTTAGGATGTGTACTCGACTTCCAGGACTATGATGTAGATCATACTAGTAGGGCCTGGGTAGTCCATGAGTACATCCTTCAATGTTCCTAGTCGTGGGAATATCGAGACGGGGCATCGATATTCCAGTGTAGACTAGCGTATATCTTCTCGACCCATATGATGGGCGATGGATGATCCCATATCCATTGGTGTTTGACATCAGAGATGGTATGCGGGTGCTCAGTAGAGACTGGGTACACTGAACGGACTCGCCGAGAACTCCCAGATGGTATTATACCTCACGTCAGATGGCAGTTCTCTGGTGACACTGGTACAGCTTAGTCTGTTGACCCGAGATCGTCATAGAGTCTTGTGTGTCTCCCACTGTGCTTTGATTTCCACCCTACCACGGCTCTACTGAGTCGTGCAAACAGGTGGTTTTTGGGTACAGTCCCGATTCACATGGAGGCAATGAGCGATAGGAGGGGATTCGTCTCTCCCGGTATTGGGGGTTGATGTTGCGCTATGCTTGACTGGCCATAACCGGAAATCCCTGGCCAGGGTTGCAGTGATTTACCGGTAAGAGTTATCAGTAGTTTCACGCTTGTTATGGACCTTACATCGGCATGACTTATCAAGCTACTGGGGTCTGACGTTTACCACCCCTAGGCGAGATATACGACATATCAGACCAACAGACCGGACTGTACGGTAAGTGTTACTGGTTGGATTCACAGGAGTGTGAGCGGGCTTGCTCGTTGATCTTCTGATCGCTCAATACCCGGGTGGCCGTTACGTTTAGTAGACCGCTTGCGGCTTGTGGGTGTTTGATATGATCATCACCTGCTGCCGGCGTATTGACGAGTCTTTAGAGTCCTACACAGAGATTTCCTGGCTCAAACGAAACGAAATAGGAGCGCATATGAGATATGTGCGGGACCGAGAATAATACCAGTATGTGATACTGAATTCTATTCTCGCGATTTGTATCATTGGACGGTTATATGAGATATAGCCGGGTTACCGAATCAAGTGTTGATTCGATACATTGATACACTTGATATTAGTCGGTTATATGCGTCATGACCGGATCATTAAATGAAGTGTTGATTTAATGATTTAATGTATAATTATATATATGATATATTACTTTACATTAACTAGTATTTGTTCACTTAAGATTATTTTGTCACTTGAATGTGCACATTGTATATATGATATATTTTTGTGCACTTGATTGTATCATATTTGATGATACATGCAAACTTGGGTGTGTGTATGCTTTGAACCATGTTTAGGTAAATGGTTAGGGTTTTAATTTATTTATTCATTTATTTATTTATTCTTTTTGGCAAGAAATAAAATGGTGGCTTTCTTTGGATTTTATTTGAAGCTTCGTGAAGCTTTGAAAAGTTCAACCATTTTGTTTTTTGCTTAACCTAACCATTTGCCTAAACCCTAGTTTATTCTCTACATTAGTTAAACTAACCCATGGTTGCTATATGATAAGTATTCACTTGAGTTTTATTTTGAAGAATTCAATTTCATTTTCCTTCTTCTTCTTCATCTTTTTCAAGTGAAGAAAAGAAAAGCTTTCTTGAAATTTCCAAGTGATGAATCCAAGTGAGAAATCCATATCTAAAGTGAACCCACTTCCTATTTCTTCATCCTCTACCACTTGCCATGTAGTAGAGTGTGTTTTCTTCACAAGTTTTATGACCTAGTGAAGATGGAGCTTGAGTTTGAGTTGCCTCGATGTAGATCATCTTTGGCATCGAAGTCAACGACCTAGCCCGCCCATTTCTCCGATGAAACCGACGCTAGAGTCCGGGATTCCGATGATCGCAGCGGAGGGACGTCAACATGGAGCTAGAGAAGTGGAGGACCGGATCTACAAAGGTTGTAGTCACTTTCACTTATTAGTTAAGTTGTTAACTTGTTTAGTTTTCGCCTATTCTCTAGTCAACGATCTTGCATAGGGTTTCTCAGCACATAAATTTTTGAATTTGGCATGGTTGATCTATTGTAGAACCTCATGAGTGTGCCTAGGAACCCTACATGGCCTAGCCGAAAGATTGGCGAACTTGTAAGGTGTAATTAATCCCGGCTAGTCTTACAATTTAGGGTTTGAAGGAAGATTTGATAAAACCAATGGGAGACGCCCTGATTAGATAAGATAATAACCAATCTAATCTTGCAATGAACGCACACTAACGTGTTTCCTTCTCTCTCTCTCCAGGCAGCAACCAATGTCACTCCTTAATCAAGATAATAATATGGATGTATTGACTGAACCCGCTTGCAATAATGAGCAGGGGAAAGTTAGTTCCGCTCCAACTTATAAGTGTTATAAGTCGAGCAGGAAATAAGAACATATCCGGATTCCCACGCCACCCAAACGAAGCATAATCATGTTGATGCAACTTCTTCAGGTGTGTTAAATACAGGGAATTGTTTCTCAGTACACACTATGTTCTGGGTATTAGATACCGGATCGGGATCTCACATATGCAATATGTTGCATGGGCTAAGGAAAGGTAGAGAACTCAGAAAAGGTGATCATTCCCTAAAAGTAGGAAATGGTGAAAATGTTGCAGCCAAAGCAGTTGGTGAATATCACCTTGTATTGCCAACAGGGAATACATTGATCCTAAATGACTGTTACTACGTACCCTCTATGATATGCAATTTAATATCAATTTCTTTATTGGATAAAGAAGGATATAAATTTGTAGTAGAGAATAATGTTATGAATATTTACCTAAATCAAGTGTTGATTGGGTTTGGTGCGTTATGTAACGGATTATACATTCTGAATCAAAATACAGTTCTTAACGTACATAACACACAAGAGGAAGAGTTCAGAAATGAACGAATCCTTCTTTTGGTATTGTAGACTATGTCATATCAATGCGACACGACTAGTTGTATAAGGATGTATATTTGAATCCGTTCGAATTTTCATCTTATGACACTTGCCAGTCACGTCTCAAAGGCAAGATGACCAAAACTCCGTTTAGTGGACATGGAGAAAGAGCTACGGAAGTCTTAGGACTGATACATAGTGATGTATGCGGTCCCATGTCTACACATGCCAGGAATGGTTCCTTGTACTTCATTACATTCACTGACGATCTCTCAAGATACGGACATGTGTTCCTGTTGAAACACAAGTCTGAAACTTTTAAGAAATTCAAAGAATATAAGCATGAAGTAGAAAACCAAACGGATAAAAGTATTAAAATCCTTCGATCTGATCGGGGAGGAGAATACTTAAGCATAGAATTCCATGACTATCTAAAAAGGAATGGGATTCTCTCTTAGCTTACGCCTCCGTATACACCACAGCACAACGGTGTATCGGAGCGGAGGAATCGCACCCTATTGGATATGGTGCGCTCTATGATGAGCACTGCTGAGTTACCTATTTCCTTTTAGGGTATGCGCTTGAGACAGCCATACAACTATTGAATATGGTCCCTTCCAAATCTATGCCTACCACTCCATATAAGATATGGAAAGGAAAGAGGCCGTGTCTTATTTATATTAAGATATGGGGTTGTCCGACTTATGTTAAAACGCAAAATCCGTACAAACTCGAGGCAAGGTCGGTTCTGTGTAAGTTTGTTGGATATCCCAAAAATTCACGTGGGTATATCTTTTGCCGTTCCAAGGAACAAAAGGTATTTCTTTCTCGCAATGCCACCTTTTTAGAAAAGGAATTTCTTGATAAAGAAATTAGTGGCGAGGAGGTAGAACTGGAAGAAGTTCCAGTAGAACAAACTACAACTGAAGATTTAGTGCAACCCGTGGATTCAGTAGTTCCCAGCGAACCCCAGCCTCTCCATCGATCTAGTAGAGTTCCTTATCCACCTGAGAGATACTATGGTTTTCTCGTTGATGGTGGGAGCGAGGATTGCATTGTAGAAGATAATGACCCAACTAGCTTCGAGCAGGCCATCATGAATGGGGACTCTATGAAATGGATGGATGCAAAGCGGTCTGAGATGGAATGCATGTATACCAACAAAGTATGAACTTTGGAAGTTGCTCCTAAAGGGGTAAAACCCATTAGGAGCAAATGGATCTTTAAGAATAAACTTGGTGTAGATGGAAAAGTTGAGACTTTCAAAGCTACACTTGTTGCAAAGGGTTTTCGTCAACGACCAGATATGGATTATGACGAAACATTTTCTCCAGTGGCTATGCTTAAGTCCATCTGGATCCTACTTGCCATCACTGCATACCATGACTAAGAAATCTGGCAAATTGATGTTAAAACCTCTTTTCTAAATGGTGATTTAGAAGAAAGCGTCTACATGACTCAGCCAGAGCGCTTCATGGATAGTGGGGGCAGCGGAAAGGTGTGCAAGCCGCTTAAATCAATCTATGGGTTGAAGCAAGCATCGTGGAGTTGGAACATCTGTTTTGATCAGGTAGTAAAAGAGTTTGACTTCATCAAAAACATAGATGAACCTTGTATATACAAGAAGGTCGTAGAGAGTAAGGTTGTCTTCCTCGTATTGTACGTGGATGACATACTCTTGATAGGAAATGATGTTCCTATGCTGTACTCGGTCAAGCTTTCTTATCACAAAGATTCTCAATGAAAGATCTAGGTGATGCCTCCTACATCTTGGGGATTAGGATCTATAGAGATAGATCTAAACGGATACTGGGATTGTCCCAATCCAGGTACATAGACACCTTACTAAAGAGGTTTAGTATGGAAGATTCCAAGCGTGGGAACATACCCACGATTTGAGGACCCACTCTCTCCAAAGAGATGTCTCTCAAGACAGATTTGGAGAGAGCTTGCATGCAAGAGATACCCTATGCTTCGGCAGTAGGCTCTATCATGTACGCAATGTTATGTACCAGACCTGATGTAGCGTACTCACTAAGTGTAGTGAGTAGGTATCAAGAAGATCCAGGAGAGAATCATTGGACAGCTGTGAAGAACATTCTCAAGTAGTTGAGAAGGACTAAAAAGATGTTCTTGGTGTACGGTAACGGTGAACTCTAGGTGGAGTCCTTTACCGACTCAAGCGTCCAAAGTGATAAGGACGATAGTATTTTGTTCTCGGGTTTTATATTTACCCTCAATGGAGAACCGTGTGTTGGAAGAGTTCCAAGAAAGACACCGTTGCAGACTCGACGATGGAGGCTAAATACATCGCTGCCAACGATGCTGCCAAAGAAGCTGTTTAGATAAAGAAGTTCATTGCTGAACTTGGTGTGGTTATATCCATTGAACATCCAATATCTGTGTATTGTGATAACAATAGAGCGGTGGCTTTAGCCAAGGAATTCAGATCCCATTAGAGATCCAGACATATTCTTAGGCGGCATCACCTGATCCGGGAGATAGTAGATCGCCGAGAGATCGAGGTCACGAGAGTTGACACGAAGGACAATGTAGTGGATCCACTCATGAAGGCCCTTCCCCAGACGCAATTTGAGAGACTCTTTAGGATGTTGGGTATGAGATACTACAACACATGGCCTTATTGCAGGTTGGAGATTGTTAGTTATATGTATGCCCTAGAGGCCATTATTGTACTATGATATATATTATAGTGGATGCTTGAATATATATAGAAAGGACTTTATTGCTCGATATGATAGTATGTTATCTGGTTATCTTTGTCTTAACATGTAGAATTCTATTCTGATACTGTCTTGCTCTCATATGTTGATAAAGCCCTTAGGATATTTACTTGACTACCAGGACTATGATGAAGATCATACTAGTGGGGCCAGGGTAGTTCACAAGTACATCCTTCAAATGTTCCTAGTCGAGGGAATATCGAGACAGGACATCGATATTCCAGAGTAGACTAGCGTATACGCTTCTTGACCCATATGATGGGCGATGGATGATCCCACATCCCTTGGTGTTTGACATCAAGGATGGTGTACAGGTGTTCAGTGGAGACTGGGTACACTGAACAGGACTCGCCGAGGACTCCTATGTGGTAGTACACCTATCCTCAGATAGCAGTCCTCTGGTGACACTGGTACAGGTTAGTCTGTAGACCCGAGATTGTCATAGAGTCTTGTGTGGCTCACACTGTGCTTTGATTTCCACCCTACCACGGCTCAAAGGAGTTATGCAAACAGGTGGATTTTGGGTACAGTCCCAAGTCACATGGAGGTAATGAGCGATAGGAGGGGTTTCGTCTCTCCCGGTATTGGGGGTTGATGTTGTGCTATGTTCGATTGGCTATAACTGGAAGTCCCTGGCCAGGGCTGCTGCCGAGATATACTGATAAGTGTTATCAATAGTTTTTCGAACCGTTATAGGCCAGACATCAACATGACTTATCACGTTACTGAAGTCTGACAATTTCCACCCCTAGACATGATATGCGACATATCAGACGAAGAGACCGGAGTGTACGAGAGTGTTACTGATAGGCTTCATGGAGACTGTGGACAGGCTTGCTTGTTGATCTTCATATCGCTCAATACCCGGGTAGCCGTTATGTGCAGCTAGTACCGCTGACGGCTTGTAGGTGACTGATATGATCATCACCTACTGCTGGCGTATTGACGAGTCTTTAGAGTCCCATACAGAAGTTCCCTGGTTCAAGTGAAACGAAGTAGGACACATATGTGATATGTATGTGGGCCTGATTAAATACGAGTATGTGATGCCGTATTGTAATCTGGCAGTCATCTGTCATCGGTGCGGTTATATGTGAAATAACCAGATTGTCGAATTAAGTGTTGATTCGATAATTTGATGTACAGATAAATGATATTATCCGGTCATATGTTATATAACCAGATTATTAAATCAAGTGTTGATTTAATAATGTGATATATATTATATGTGATATAATTATATCTTAACTAATATCATTAACACACCAATTATTCTTCTTTATATATATATATATATTAATATGTGTGTGTGTGTGTATAATGAAGCGTGGCATTTATATTTCTATTTTGTGAAAATAGAAATGTGGTGTAAAGTGGAAGCATGGTTGCTAGCTTGGGATTTTCTTTTGTTTATTCTTCTTGACTCACTATTCAAGCATGGATGCAATTTTATATTGCATAATTCCATGCTTGATTGAGTGAGGGGTCAAGGCTTGGCTCTCATTCTTGCTTATTCTGAAGACTTAGTCATTATGCTTCTTCTTTCTCATCTTCTTCTTCCTCTTCATGTCTTCAAGATCCACACCTTCACATGTGATGTGAACCATGGATTCTTGAATGCATTTGTGAGCTTCTAACATCCCCTACTTCATCATCCTAGTGTAGATTAGCACTCTACACTAGTTTTTTCTTACACTAAAGGAGTTTAGTGTAATGGTAGCTTGAACTTATAGGAGCTTCGTGGTGGATCATCTTTGGCGTAAAGATCACCGGAGCTAGTTCGTTCGATATCTCAAGAGAAGCTTAGTGGAGTCACGGGACTACTACAAGGAGCATGTGAAGTGAAGGATTTTGTTCTACCAAGGTATAAACATCTTTCCTTTTCTCTAGTTAACATATCATCTAAAGAAAACCCTAATAATCTAGTTAAAGATCTTGTTAGTCTAGCTTAGCACCAAGAAAAACTTGAATTTGGCATGGTAGATGATTCTATAACCTCAGCATGGTGGGAAGGTAGTCATTTACATCCATAGTCCATGCTCCAAGAGTTGTGTTCACACATGCTATGTGTTGGACCAAAAGGTGTGTACACATTATTTGTTGCAAAATAACTCTTGGGATATCGGTCGGTTTTCAGTTTTGGTTGCAGTGTCGGCTCACAAATGATATATCCATGATTTTAAGTGTATTTCCAGTATTTTGTCATGGATACCTGTAATCTGTATTACTAAGCAGACACTGGTTAATAGTACCGATATATTACAAAATAGATAATGAATGAGAGGTATTAAAATGCAGTTTTCTGATATGAACAAATACCCCCAAACTTATCTTTTGCTCGTCCCGAGCAAAACAAAATCCTAGCTTCACTTTCGCAAGGGACGCGATTGCACTGAGCGCGTGCAACAAGCCGTTAAACCTCTAGGTGTCCCTAATAGCGGAGTGTTATCTCCTGAGGGTTTTCAGCAGATACTACCCATAAAATCCAGTCAAGCTAGTTTCATAAGTTAACATCGATTCTACTCCAACAGTTTAGTCTCTAGGTTAGAAATTCTATTAACCTAAATTAGAAATATTCAACCCTAATGTTTCACGCCTCTTATTTATTCAACCCCAGATCCTATACGATTTACAGTTTAGAAAAATCTCGGCTCTCCTGAGTTTTCCTTCTAAAGAGCGGTCTCCAATCAGGGATTTTTATCAGTTTTACGGAAAACATAAGTCTTATTCTTTATTTCTATCTTTCCTCCAAAAATCGATTGTATACCCCCCACGTGTGTGTAAATTATTCACCCCTACACTTAAGAATTCAATTCAAGTTATAGTACCCTTGCCTTAATACCTAATACTACTTCTTTTCAATAATAAGGGACGGTGTTGCTCACACACTTTTCATGCGATTATTAATACTTCTTGAAGCACTAACAGCCGATTACTGAATGAGTGAGCTTTAAAGCGTAAATAGCAGTTTCCAGGTCTTGATTTTATTTATTTATTTATTTATTTTTCTTTTTCAAGACCGGATATATTTTTCAATATGCTCTTTTGGTGTTTTGCTTTAAATACCGTTTTTTCTTTCATACTTGTTTTTCAAGCAGGAGTATTTCTAGGTATCCTCTACTATCCTAAATTTCAAGGTGCGTGTAAGTACAGTTTGTAGCGTATACACTTTCTAAATTTTGACTTAAGAATAGAAAGTATTTTTCAAACTTATCTTTCAGTAAAGTTTCAATACTTTCCTTTCATCTTGACTTAACTCAAGAACTGAACTCAAGATTACCTACTTCTATAAAAAAACTCCAAGGACGTATAATTACCAAGGTTAAACAGAATGACGGTTATTTTTAGGGTTTTCAATTCCTAAGCCTAGGATTTAGTTATTTCTAACATATCAACTAATCTTTCGGAATAAAATCTAAGTTACCCTATTAGCTAACTTAACGAAAAACTTTTTATATTTTTGTAATTGTTTTTGATTTTTGTGGGTATTTAAATAAGAATGCAAATGCAAAATATACAAATGAATGCGAAGGAAGAAAGCTTACCGAGCATACCCACAAACTTAAATTTGACAGTGCCCTCACTGTCAGGCTACACCAATAGGGTCAAAATTGTCGGCGCTCCACCAAAAAAATTATACAAAACAAAAAAGAAAACCAAAAATATATACACAAAAAGGGTCCCCCAAACTTATATAAAACAGTGTTTGCACTGTTTAGGCGTTATGTTCAGAAATAGGGGGGAGAGAGAACTGTATGAATTTATACAAGTCCTTACATAGGCCAAAAGTGAGCACCAACCATTCAAAATTTTTATCGGGATAGGACCCGGGCTGGTGACAGAATATGGTGAGAAAAGAAATGGAGAATACGCGAGACCGTATGGGGATAGAAGCGGAATGCGGTCTTGGTATATGAGAAGAAGAATGGCGGAGGGGAAAAAGAAATGGTGTACGAACTTGAGGGTGAAAATAGAGTGAATAAATTAGCACAATTTGTAATGACCGATGTGTAAAAAGCAATTGTGCTAATCTATCAACCCGTCGAGAGATGGGGTCAAATCCCTCAAGATTCGTGAGAAAACATGGGTACACCGAACTTGGTAAACCAGACATTGGAAATGAATGTGATACGGTGTCTTACAAGGTTGGAACGATGGAAAGGATGGAGGGATGTGGTTGAGGAAGGTTATCGGTTAAAGGTTCCGGAGGGTGTACACAGTCAATGAAAGGGATATGATGAATTGGAAAATCCGACTCATCAAGTAAAACTAGTCCATCCTCAAAACTATCCTCAATATTCTCCTCAAAACTCAGCTTATCCATGCAATTCTTATCAAAATCAAGACGCATATGAAATTCTGGAAAAACAGTTAATTATTCGGGATGATGAATTAGAGAGAAAAACTCATCCAAATCTGCGGGTTCATCATCCAAATTATCTCCAGCGTCGATATCCTCAATCAAGTGAAAATCAATTTTCTCAGACACCTCATTAAAAGCATGGATATTAATCAATTCAGGTTATAGGATGGAGGTGTAGAGGTCAAAAGGGTTGGATTGGTTTCACTCGAAAGGGACCCTTCAAAATCGGGCAAATCAAACACCACAAAGTCGTACAACTCATTAAACGTTCTATCTTCAACTGGTGTATCATTTGGAAACTTGATAGACATTCAAAACCGGAGTTGTGGGATTCAATTTGGGACGGGTAGGTTTGATTTGGAAGGGTGTACAGCTCACTCTCACCACTCAAATTCTCAGCCCGTCCTACCGCCTCATCATACATTGGATAATTTGGAGCTAGTAGGAAACTAGCTACCGGGTCACTCGGTTGTATGAGGGCGGCCATGGACGCATTCAAATCCATCATCTGTTGGTATGACGCTACCTGAAAGTCTTCCAATGACAGTTCCAGACTAGACATGGGTTTTGAAGGGGTTTCAGTAAAAAATTCAAAGTTGTTTGGATACTGGAAACTCCCAAAAGGCTGTTCATAAGCAATGTCTAGGGAAGGTGTAAAATTCGGGTAGGATTGGTAGGAATTGAATGGTTGGACAGAGTAGGATCAACATTTGGATACGAAGGTGAATGGAATTGTTGATCAAAAGAATTGGCAGTGGTGAAAGGAGTGAAAGATCGCCTACGAGATTGTTCAATATGTTCAGCGATGGACAATGGACGACTCGCAAAAGGGGTATCAACGTAAAAGGGTGGGGAAGGTTGAAATGGTTGATACGAAGTGGATTGCGGAGTGCAAGTGTTTGTCTTAGACGCATTTATGCGATCTTTAAAAGAAATTTTAGGCATGGAGGGATCGTTCGACGTTCGACCAAAGCAAGACCCGTAGGAAGTAATGTCTGGTTGTGGGTACTAAAGTTTGGCAAGTGTTTTTCGAGGTAGGGTACCCATGATATGAAGAGAAGGAGAGGAAAAGAGGAGAAAGAAGGGAAAAAGAATGTGAATTTATATATATATATTTAAGTTAGTTATCAACAAAAGAATGAAATATACACAAAAAGAATCTGGACAACAATAATCACGACACAAAAATACCACATACATAATCGGTCTAGGGTTCACCTAGGTCAACTAGACCTGCTCAAGAACTTGATTGTCGAAGTAAAAACTGTGTCGAGAAGCGGGCTCAAGATATACTGATCACGAGGCCAGGTAAGTGCAGAGATAAGGGGAGGTTTTCCGACGGTTTCGCAAAGGTCCTTAATTAAATAACCCTTTTTCTTTTGGGTTTCGCCATTAACACTTTCCTAGACACCCTGTAAACGGTATACCATTAAACGTTGTTCTAAACACAGTTAACTTCTCTTAGTGAGCGCGAAGTCCTTAAGGCTTAAAGTCTAATTTCTTTTAAAATTGGTGTGGGTGAACATTATGCTCAATTTCGTGAATTGTAGGCCATGGAAAAGGGGATCAAATCCTTTACCGTATGTTGTGGGGTTCGCTTGCCCTTGAGTCCGTATGAATCGATGAAATGCGCAATTCAATAAAAAAATTATTCAAAGAATCAAACAATCATTTTTTAAATTAAGCACGGCACTGCAAAAAATACGGGTTAGTCAAGTTTAGCGTTTGCTAGCGAACTTGTAAAGAATCCTGCAAAGATATTATATTGGATGCGTCAGATTAAATAAGAAGGTGTTTAGTAAAGTACGTACCGATAGATTTTCGGGTTAAAAAACCCCCTTTGAAGTTAAATCCGAATAGCTTAGAAAGTTCGCCTGCGTGGTCAAACTACTCGGATCTTTGGCACTGTACTTCATAATTACCTTAACTTAGAATGTACACTTTCCTCCCCACGACCGCAGTTCGCAAATCCGCAAAAAAAATGAAATGTCAGAAAAAACGGATTTTAGTGCGAAAAAGCGATATGAATGCCTAAATACCTGCATACTAAAAATTATAAAAAAACAAACAATAAAAATGGGACAAAAACAGAACATTGGAGCACAGAGAAAAAATTGGAGGCAAAATGTTGTGAACGGGCCGGCTAGCTCGGATATTGAGGGTATGTCGCCGGTCAACTTTTTGAGTTTGGACTCCAAGCTTCTTCTGTGTTCCAATTGCTCTACTAGTGTCTCACAGGTATTGTTTATCTTTTTAGTTTAGCTACAAAGTGCAAGCAGGTTCGAAATCCAAAGAGCAAAAGATGTTAGTTTGTTATTTTTTGTTTTGGTTTTTGAAATTTTGAATTTTTTACTTTGTTTTGAAAATAAGGTTATTTGTGTAAATGAGATGTACAATGATTAACCCGAAATTACAAGAATTAAAACGTTACCGTCTACCCGGCAACGGCGCCATTTGATCGCACATTTTTGGCATGTCGAGTTTTAAAGTTTAACCGCGATCAGGACGGTGTCGCTTTGCAGCTAGCCCCGATGAGCATGAGTCGATCCATAGGGAGACGGTGCATTTATGGTTCTTATTTTGATGAGTTAATGCACAAGGCGGATTGTTCGTATCTATCCTAAGTGTTATGTGCAAAGTAAAAATTGTTAGGAATAGAAAAGGTAGTGTAAGCCAGTGGATTCCATACTCAATCCTTTGAGCCGAACTTAACCAATGACGCTAGAGCAATCGGAAAAAACGTGGATTAGGGTATTTAAGCACGGTATTAGTGAAATTCGGCTTATTGACCCTTGTCTGTCCGTTTTTGTCTCTTGCTTTCGCCTCTGGCCAAACCGGACGCAACCGGTCGCGGTTAGGAATCACCGATACCTTGGTAGGGTAGGGTGCCTAACGGAGCGCTTGAGTAAAGTTTGGGCGGTGTTTCAAATGGAAAATACGGGAAAAGAAAATGGGAAATGAAAAACCCTAACTTACAATATCGTATTCTTTTCCTAAAAACACATATTCACAACCATTCATAACAACAAACCAAAAAGAGCAAAAGAAAAGATAAGAGAAAAGAGAAGACAACATTACAAGAAAGTTAATTGCATAGAAAGTAAATTGCATGAAAGTAAAGCATGGAATGTAAAGAGCAAGAATGTAAAGCAAGTAAATAAAAGAGCAAGAAAGAAACAACTAGGAACCTTGGAACAAGTTACAAACCATGGGTTTAATAACCCAAACTTAAACTTGCAAGCTCAATTAAGAGGTTGCATGATCAAGAGAGGGCTAAAAACCCAAGGTAAAAGAAGGCACAAAAGAGAGCTTTATTAAACTTCAAGAATGATACAACCCTTGAGATCAATAACCAACCCTTAAATTTGCAAGCTCAATGAAGAGCTTGCAAGATCAAGAGAAAGTTAAGAACTCAAGGGGAAGCTCAGCTATGTACAAGAAAAGAGAAAAGAAAACTTGAGAGTAGAAAAATGTGAATAAAGAATGACCCCCTCTCCCTTGCTCACTCATCTGCTTATATAGGCAGAGAAGAAAATTAAACAAACAATAAAAATATGTTGATGTGGCAGCAAGGGAGGGCCCACAGAAAACTGGGGGCTTTTGGAGCTATGGGGGCCGGCCACCTCGGTTTTAATGGGCATCTGCTCGGTTGAAATCTGAGCTCTCTGGATCGTATTTGTGTGTGGTCATGTGTTGTCCCCAGTATCACTTTGGTGCTGCTAGTTTTCTCTAATTGGACTTGGTCTGCACCCAGTGTTTGGAGGGAAACATTGTAGCTTTAAGTCAACACACAATCTTTAGCATTCAATGCATATTTAATGCACATCACATCTCATGCCCACTTGCCTTGATTCATGGCTGCCCCATCCATGGTCCATGCTCCAAGGGTTGTGTTTACACATGTTATGTGTTGGACTAAAAAGTGTGCACACATTATTTGTTGCAAAATAACTCTTAGGATATCGGTCGGTTTTCAGTTCTGGTTGCAGTGTCGACTCACAAATGATATATCCGTGATTTTAAGTGTATTTCCAGTATTTTGTCACGGATAACTGTAATCTGTATTACTGAGCAGACACTTGTTAATAGTACCGATATATTACAAAATAGATACTGAATGAGCGGTATTAAAATGCAGTTTTCTGATATGAACAGACAACGAAGACTACAAGCGAAAGTGTTCAAGCTTCGAGTGGAACCAAGGAGTCTAAGGACATCTACACGGAGCTATAGAAGAGAAGGAGAGGTCTATAAAGGTTGTAGTTATTTTTCTCTTAGTGTTAGACACTATTTAGTATATGATACTTTCTTGTCAAACCCAAATCCTCTAGTTCGATTCTAGGTTTGAGTTCCTTAGCACTCTAGATTTTTTAAAATTGCATACTTGATGCTTGTTAAAACATAGTGAGGGTGCTAAGAAGCTCCAACAATAACCCAGATCTTTCATAAACCTATAAGCTAGCAAACTAAATAGTAGTTAGAATGGTTATACCGAATGATCCGTGTCCTTCAGTCTTTTACCATCTTCCTAAATTTCCAGTGGTTTGCTATCTTATAGGTTAATGGAAGATCTGGGTTATAGGTTTGTTCTAGCGCCAGTTTTTAAAATTTTTGTTCCGCAAACGGTCACGATAGATGGCCAGGGCGCTAGCATAACCCAATATTGCTATGGTGTATACGGAGGAGTAAGCTGAGAGAGAATTGACTCAAGAATTGGCAGGCTATTCGTAGCACTCGTAGGGGGTATAGTATGACCCACGGAGGGGCGCCCAAGTTATCGGACTCCGTGAAGTGCTGGGTGACCCATTCACTTTGTTGATTGGGTTTGCCTCACTTCTAGGATTGGCGGGTAACTTGCCGCGCTCGTAGGGGTCCAGATTTTCATTGCACGGGCTATCCACACGACAGGGAACGTCGGGTCTCTTGTGCGGCTCAAATAAAACCCGAGGCTCCAAGATTATCCACCATTCTGTGTTGCTTGTTGAGATTATGTGATGTTTCTTTTATCATGCCTAAGACGAATGTTATATATATTTATATATATACTAGTAGATGTTGTATATGTTTTGCACCCGTGCTAGTCCAGCCCCCGCTTTGCCGTTAGTTAAGTAACCTAACGGTGCATGACGAGACCCCGTGGCTTATGCAAATAGCATATACGTACATTGTATTTTCGTTCTTTTCTGGTGTGATAGGTTTAATTGATGGGACCACATTAATTTTGATTAATGCAAGAAAATAAACCTAAAAAGATGTTGTTGGAACAGATTTCGAAAAACTATAGTTATATTCTTTCGCATTGCATAGTGGTATTCGGTCATGAATATCCAGCACCTCATTCCATGAGGCAAGAGCCGAGATCCCTTCTTGGGGAGTGACCTCTTGAGCAAAAGTTTATACTGTAGATTACTCGGTTTTCATCAAAATCATATGTTTTCAAAAGCGGAGCCTAAACCACTGTTAGTGTTTATGCCCTAGAAGGCTATTACTGTATCATACTAGTTTGTATATTACTTAATGGAAGCTTGGGATATTCATATGTATATAACAGTCTTGCTAAATATGGTAGTATGCTACTTGGTTTTTCTATCTTAATATGTGAGTATACGTATTGATAGAGCTCTTAGGATCTTGCTTGTCTACCAGCGTTGTGATGGCAGTCACACTAGTGGGGGCTGGGTAGTCTACAAGCACATCCTCATTCAGGTCCCTGGTCGTTGGATTATCGAGACAGAGCATCGATACTCCGGAGTAGACTAGTGTATACGCTTCTCATCCCAGTTGGGGAGATGGTCTGTCCCACAGCCGTCAGTACGTCGTACTGGAGATAGTATGCAGGTGCTCGTTAGGTTACGGGTATACCGGACAGGACTCACAGGGAACTGTTGGTTGGTTTTATACCAGTCGTCAGTGAACAGTTCCCAGGTGACATGAGTACAGCATAGTCCGCAGACTTGACACTGCTACTTCGCCTCGAGTGTGTCCCACTGTTCTTAGATTGCTACCCTACCACGGCTCAAAGGAGTCGTGCAAACAGGTAGCAGTTGGGTGCAGTCCCGAGCACTTGGAGGCAGTGGCGGTTAGACAGGATTCGTCTCTCCCGGTATTGGGGGTTGATATCGCGCTGTGTCAGAGAGCCATTACGCAAAGTCCCTGGCCAGGGCAAGCGAGATTTGCTGGTAGGTTCCAGTAGTTTCTCAGGGTGTAATGGGCTTCGCTCCGACACGACTTATACCGCTATTAGGGGACTGACGCTTGCCGCCCCCAAGGCCCGATATGCGATAGTCTAAGACGAACGGACCGGACTGTATGGAGATTGTCACAGCAGGCTCAGTAGGAGTTCGAATGGGTTTCCTCATCGGCCTTCTTATCGACAACTACCTGGGGACCGTTATGTACAGCTAGTGCCGCTTGCGGTCTGTGGTTAAACCCACTGCCAGCGTAGTAGTCGAGTCTCTAGAGTCCCACACAGAGAGTTTCCTACTCCAGGCGAAACGATATAGAGGTCGTATGGTTTTACGACAAAGGGTTCGGACGCATACGTGTGTTTACGCACGTACGACTTTCGGACAGTTTTTACCAGTCGGCTTTGGTTTAAGCCAGTTACTGGTATCCGGTTATTGGATTTATACAGTCTAAAGTTTTTCCATATTTTTGCGGATAGGAGGGGCGTTCTCGTAATTGTGTGAGAAGCTTTTAGAAGATGGTGACTAAGGAGGTTTAGGTGTCATATGCATTAAATGGGTTTAGTGAGTCATGAGAGTGATTCATCCATATCATTAATGCACAATAAATGCTTAATGAGTCATGGTTATGAATCACCATTAGATATTTATGAAACTTGATTATTCATCATTTGTTTTTCTTTTATTGATGAATTTTAAAGTTTCATATATATTATGATAACTTACTATTCTCACTTGATAATGTTATTCACATTCTCTCTCCTCAAGCTCTCTCTCTTCAAACCCTAATCCTCACCTCTCATGTGTTGAGAACAAGGATTAGTTAGACTAAACAATCCATAACCCTCACTCTATCTCATCTATCTTCTTTGATTAGCAATCCAAGAAGGTTAGTTGCCTCAAGTTTAGAGGCTAAGCTTGGAGTTTTGCTCTCGGGTGGATCATCTACTACATCGAGAAGGCCGAGGAGGACGAGGAGATCGTAAAGCCGAAGGACTTGGTTCGATAGGTATAATCCCTAAGCATAGTAGTTTAGAACAACTATGTGTTTGGTTAGTTATCGTTTAGCTTCGATTTAAGCGGTTAGTCGATGTTTGTTCACTAAACAAGTTCGTTTTTGAAAATTCCGCCTCCCCACAAGTACTGGGGTGTTGTACATCGACTTACAGTGGTATCAGAGCCTCGCTAAACAATAAATAACTTTTTTGCAAATTTGTATGAATTTCGAACGGAAAAAACGAAACCGGAAAACCCTAAAATATCATGTTTCTGTCGATTTATAAATGAAGTCCAAAAATTTTTCAGGGATGTTCAGAAAGCTTAAAATGATAGTAGTAGAACACACAAAAATTTTGGTCCCCTGAATCGCCTACGGCGCCGCGGAACCGCGGCGGATAGCACTGATCCCGCCGCGCTTCCGCCGCCGAGTTGACGATTCAGGGACCCATTTTTCTTGTGATGGTTCTCTGTGATATTTGGGATTTTCTGGAATATTTAATTTTTGCTCAGGTTTCAGATTTGCAGAGCAGTATTGGAGCAAAATTAAAAGTGTTTAATCGATCGAAATTATACAGTATTTGCTTGTTGGATTATATCTGTGTTTGTATAATGTGTTCGTAAACCTCCCCTAACTGCTAGTATGTCGGTTGATAGGGGGTTGCACATTTCTGTAATGGTTTTTTACTGTTTGTGGATATGAACTGTGTTTGACTGTTGTGATGTATAGCCGGGGTTATATGATGGGTTATTATTTAATTCATTTGATGTAAATGTAATTTGTTCTAATATTATTTTGCGGGGCACATCCAGGTTGCGGTTGTAGCCACCGTTGTATTATTTCATTTTACTATTTTTGCTCCTAGGACAGACCCAAGGTGGGGTGCACGAACTGCCGGGCGGGTAGTTTGCCGTACCCGTTGGGGTCTTGGGTGGGGTAATGGCTATTCATCACAACTGTGTAATCCGTCCACTACTACAAAGAAGGGTTGCCCCTACGGATTTATCCGTAGGAGCAACCAACTGCCCCTACGGATATATACGTAGGGGCGAAAAAATACCCCGTAGGTGCAAAGGCCGCAGGTGCAAGTTGAGGCCCTGAACTTGCCCCTACGGTCAAATTGTTGCCCCTACGGATATATGTGTAGGTCCTTTTGCCCCTACGAATAAAGCCGTAGGATATAAGATTTTATATAATTTACGGTTTATTTTAATAAATTACTTGGACCTACGGATTTATCCGTAGGGGCATGTACTAACCCCTACGGATATATGCGTAGGTACGTTTCCGTAGGGGCACAAATTCAGAATTCCTGATATTTTTCCCCTACGGATAACGCCGTAGGGGAGAGTCAGTTGCCCCTACGGATATATTCGTAGGGCTTTCCCAACCCCCTGCAACTGTGATCTGGGGGAAATATCAGTTACTGCTGACATTTTTCCCCTACGGACATATCCGTAGGGGTAACATGTGTGCCTACGGATTAATCCGTAGGTACATATTGTCTGTAATTTTTTTTTAAAAATGGGCTGCTTGATTTTTTCCCGCCCTGTGCACAATAATATATACATCAATCAAATCATATATTGCAGTATTCATAATCACATCTCACGCATATATATAATATACAAAAGAAACACAAAAACTGAATATGATATAAATACAAACCAATATCAATATCGTTTCAAAATGTAGTACAATGTGTATGATATAAATAAATACATGTTTCAAAAAAAAAAGAACCAAAAATCTACCCTAGCTCGGTCCAGCTCCACCTCTGAATAACGATAGAATAACGCGCGCCTGCTCCTCGGTCAATAAACTCCGCAATTCGTCGCGAGCGGGAATCTGAGCGGCATGTGGAGCCGGCGATGTGGTCTGCGCAGCCGCCGTCGAGGTAGTCGCTTGCGGAGCCGCGGCTGCGGGAGTCTGAGTGGGCGGTGGAGCTACAGGAGCTGTCTGTGGAACCGCAGCCGATGTAGTGGCTTGCGGAGCCGCAGCCGAAGGAGATGCGTGTGGAGGCTCGGCCGATCTACCCTGTCGCGTCTGGATATAACGTGTGTAAGAAGCGTGTAAGAACTGTTTATTATTCGAATTCGTATCATTATTAAGTTATTTCGAAACCCTGTTTGGATATCTAGTTTGGAAAAGCGTTGTTTATTTCAATTACATATGTATGTATGATTAATCAAACTTAAGTCTAAAACCAAATAAGCTCAAGCTACGTACTAATTATGGATATGTTGATATGTATATAATATGAAATGATATTTTACTATAAAGTAGTATACATACCAGCATCTCCTTCAACTCCTGAACGCTGGCCCTCAAGCTATCCAGTTCATGATGTACATGCCGGTCACTGGAGACGGAGGAAGTAACCGCCGGGGTGGAGTCCAACCTCATATGGGCCCTGCTAGGGCCCAATCCCCGGCCTCTCCCAACCTCCGTGGTGCCCTCCGTGTGCGGCGTCCAGAACTGGGGTCAGCAGCCTCGGATCGTTCTGTCCGGTAAAATCGATCCCCGAGGCCTGGGCCTGCTCAACCACCAGCTCCTACACCCACATTAGAATTCTTATCATTATCGAGTTATTTCGAAACCCCATTTGGATATCTAGTTTGGAAAACTGTAGTTTATTTTAATTAGATATGTACATGTATAATTAATAAAACATAAGTCTACAACCAAATAAGCTCAGGCTATGTACTGATATTGGATATGTTGATATCTATAATATGACATTATATTTTACTATTAAGTAGTATACATACCAGCATCTCATTCAACTCCTGAACGGTGGCCTTCAAGCTCTCCAGTTCCTGCTGGATACGTCGCTCACTGGAGACGGAGGAAGTAACCACCGGGGTGGAGTCCAACCTCATATGGGCCCTGCTAGAGCCCAGTCCTCGGCCTCTCTCCCAACCTCCGTGGTGCCGTCATTGTGCGGCGTCCAGGACTGGGGTCAGCAGCCTCGAATGCTGCCTTCCCCCTAGCAACTGTCAGAACATTATATTTAGCACATACTGGTCTATAAAATTGACAAGAAATACCAAAATCAACAAATTCAAAGCCTTACCTACAGAGATAGAAGATGTGCTCCTCTGGTATCTGCATGTATCAAAATTTGAATAATATTAATTAATTTCAGTACATACATACTAACAAGGTAAACTCGCATATAGCGCTGCTTACACATATGACAGGGAGTGAACAAGCTCTTGTAGATCATCAGGCGCAAATCTAATCTCATCAAGCAGCCCATGATAATGAGTTGGACGACTAAGAGCAAAAGGAATGTGTGTATATTTATGATATAGCATTCTAAATCAATATACATGCCCTATATAATATATAAACATACCTGGAGGAACGGAAGTGGCCTCTGTCCCTGATATGGACTCATCACCAACAACTAGACAATCAAACATTGATAATATAAGTAATTTTGACATAAACAGGCATGGATATCTATAATATTACATTCAAAATGGATATTAGAGAGCGTACCTGCAGTGAGAAGTGGTAAAAGTATCACCCAACTAGGGTGTAATTTACAGAATCAGCTGAGACTCTTGAAAGTCATAGAAGAACCCGACCTGCACAAATCTGATGTATGCTTTCCATTGGACACTAAGAAGTCTCTAAAGGGAAAAGCCTATGTGAAAGCCATCATTAGTTCATATCCGAAGATTGATCCTGAAACAGAGAACGAGAAATGTCATTTTTTTTCTTCTTCTGCCACATTACCGTCTTCTCCTTCTGCCACATTACTGTCTTCTCCTTCTTATTATGTGCGCGTGCAAATTCAATGACTATATTGAGAATATGGATTAATAGTGGGTAGGAAAAGTATTTCTCAAATGGCTTTTGCGTGTTAAAACCATAAACTACTAAGTAATGGCATACATAATTTTTTTAGTATAAAGGTTGTTATTTTAAGTTTTCCCTTATAGAGATATGATCTAACTGCATCTATAAACTATAAGTGTGCAGAAAATTATGATAAGAAACCATAAGAAAGGGTCGTAGCCATGCATAACCTTGAATCTACATACCAAATCATGCAAAAGCATGCACTTATTGTCACCTTGCCTTGGAATATAAAATATCTTGGAAGACTATAAGCGAGCATTTAAATCTTGATAGCTTTTGACTTCAACATATATTTTTCTCAAGTACCATGAAATATACTTCCTCCGTATAAACCGTTTTCAGGAAGATGGATTAATAATGATAAATTATCCATTGTGGCTCACTAGGTTAGCATTTTCTCTTCTATTGACCATCTTACTAATCTGCTTGGTAAATTTATTCAGAACCGGCTGCGAATCATTAAAAGACATGCATAAGAAAGAAAGCTAAAATACAGATATATAGCATACCGATACATCGAAACTTCATAGTTGCGATGGCAATCCAGAGATATTTATTTCTACACACGTGGTGCGCGTGCGAATGCGTAAGGCATCATGGACAAATATTTCAGAACATGGAAAGTATTATTCGTATGAAGTAATTAAAACTTTTAAACACCTTGGGTAGATATTTTCTTAGTTGATGCAATCATATCATGAGGACTAAATTTAAGCTATTATACATATGCATATGTATTTTTCTAACATAATATATCACACACACACACACACACAGAGAGAGAGAGAACACCAGGTAGGTAGAGAAATCAGGTAGCAGGATCCTGAAGAAATGCAGTCCATAGTATTGCTCATCATCATCATCCATGATCCCTTTGATAATAAGGCATCAAAGGGATCACGGATGATGATGATGAGAAATGCTATGGACTCCATTTCTTCAGGGTCCTGCTAGCTGATTTCTCTACCAAACTGGTGTTCTCTCTCTCTCTCTCTCTGTGTGTGTGAGATATATTAGGTTAGAAAAATACATATGCATATGTATAATAGCTTAAATTTAGTCCTCATGATATGATTGCATCAACTAAGAAAATATCTACCCAAGATGTTTAAAAGTTTTAATTACTTTATACGAATAATACTTTCCATGTTCTGAAATATTTGTCCATGATGCCTGACGCATTCGCACGCGCACCACGTGTGTAGAAATAAATATCTCTGGATTACCATCGCAACTATGAAGTTTCGATGTATCGGTATGCTATATATCTGTATTTTAGCTTTCTTTCTTATGCATGTCTTTTAATGATTCGCAGCCGGTTCCGAATAAATTTACCAAGCAGATTAGTAAGATGGTCAATAGAAGAGAAAATGCTAACCTAGTGAGCCACAATGGATAATTTGTCATTATTAATCCATCTTCCTGAAAACGGTTTATACGAAGGAAGTATATTTCATGGTACTTAAGAAAAATATATATTGAAGTCAAAAGCTATCAAGATTTAAATGCTCGCTTATAGTCTTCCAAGATATTTTATATTCCAAGGCAAGGTGACAATAAGTGCATGCTTTTGCATGATTTGGTATGTAGATTCAAGGTTATGCATGGCTACGACCCTTTCTTATGGTTTCTTATCATAATTTTCTGCACACTTATAGTTTATAGATGCAGTTAGATCATATCTCTATAAGGAAAAACTTAAAATAACAACCTTTATACTAAAAAAATTATGTATGCCATTACTTAGTAGTTTATGGTTTTAAGACGCAAAAGCCATTTGAGAAATACTTTTCCTACCCACTATTAATCCATATTCTCAATATAGTCATTGAATTTGCACGCGCACATAATAAGAAGGAGAAGACAGTAATGTGGCAGAAGGAGAAGACAGTAATGTGGCAGAAGAAGAAAAAAATGGCATTCCTCGTTCTCTGTTTCAGCATCAATCTTCTGATATGAACTAATGATGGCTTTCACATAGGCTTTTCCCTTTAGAGACTTCTTAGTGTCCAATGGAAAGCATACATCAGATTTGTGCAGGTCGGGTTCTTCTATGACTTTCAAGAGTCTCAGCTGATTCTGTAAATTACACCCTAGTTGGGTGATACTTTTACCACTTCTTACTGCAGGTGCGCTCTCTAATATCCATTTTGAATATCGAGAGCGCACCTGCAGTGAGAAGTGGTAAAAGTATCACCCAACTAGGGTGTAATTTACAGAATCAGTTGAGACTCTTGAAAGTCATAGAAGAACCCGACCTGCACAAATCTGATGTATGCTTTCCATTGGACACTAAGAAGTCTCTAAAGGGAAAAGCCTATGTGAAAGCCATCATTAGTTCATATCAGAAGATTGATGCTGAAACAGAGAACAAGGAATGTGAGTTGTATTCTATATATGTGTGTTTCGATTTATGATTTCGCTTAAGTGTAGGGTTGTTTTTACTTAAAGAAGTATCACCATCTACTATATATAAAAAAATGTAGCAAACTAGGATTGGTATTCAAATCCCAGTCCAGATTAGTATTCAAAATTTATTTAATTAGTTTGTGATCTACATCATTTGATTCGTTGCTTGAGGCATCAATGTAGGCACAAATATCACTGAAGCAGCCTAAATCACCATATGAACCGGTTATCGGTTTCAATTCCACCAGAATTAGAATTTCATCCGAACCACTTTCACACAGTAATCGGAACCTGGTCAACAAATTTGTCATGCCCGTTGTGGTTTTACTTCTGTACAGTACTTCCACAAAATACGTGTTGTCATTTCTAAATGGAAGTTTCTCAGTGCCACCATAGTAGCAGAAGATGGAATTGTTTATCGCAACTAGATTATGCTAAGCCTCGGATAGATTAGGAAAGGAGAAAATAAGTTTTCGAGAGGAGAGGTGCAAGATATCATGTGCCACGAAGAAAAGGAGGGCAAAAACAGTGTTGGCATTCATAAGAGGAAAGCTAGACTAACAAGAAGAAACATTACAAATATTACTATGTTTATGAATTATCACAGAAAATCAACCCAGAATCTGCAAGAAAATCAAAAGTATGGCTCAAATATGAGACGGACAAATATCTTTTCCTCTCTTATCTTTTCTTTTTGAAAACAAATACCAGAAGATGTTGACTTTCTGGATAGATAGGAGTGGATATGATAAAAACATGTAAAGGGTGCATGGAAGTGCTAACAGAGACTCTTTGTTGCAACTTTATAGTAAACGGAACAATAACTAGCATATTCAAGTTAAAAGAATTGAAAGAATAATGAACATGGCTTACAAACTTGGGTGAGAACGATGTGACACTCAGGAAAACATCTAAAAGACAAATTCATAAATGCGGTTAGGCCAAAACCGGACTAAATCCTGCCATGCGACTGATATTCCTTGATGTAGAAGGACCCACGATTTTCTCGATCAACAATAATTATAGTAATCAAACCAGGCTAAAATTGCTGGAAATTCTTCTCAGGTTTGCCAAATACAGCAAACCCCGACCCCGACCCCAACCTAATCCTAACCCCAGCCCCAGCCCAGCCCAGCCCCACCCCAACCCCAACCCCAGCCCCAACCTAACCCTAACCCCAGACCCAGCTAAACCCAAACCCCAACCCCAGCCCCAGCCCTAGCCGATCCCCAACCCTAACCCTAACCCTAACCCTAACCCTAACCCTAACATAAACTGAACCCGATGCCTAACCTTAACCCTCATCCCTACCCGAACCCTGAACACTAGCCCTAACATCATCACAATTATGTTTAATTGGAGATTTACTTACCTGTAGACAGTGGAGGAGACGACGGAGACGCTTGGCGGTTGACGACGCACGCAATCGGCGACGAGGAACTCGACGAGGAAGAACGAGGGCGGTGGTGGGCCGAGAACGGAAGGCGGTGGCGGGCTGAGAACGGAGGGCGCGCGGTGGCGACGAAGAGAAAATTGGAGACGCGGGAACGAGAGAAAATTTTGGGAACGAGAGGGAAAGATCGAGATCGAGGCGTAGGGCATTTCTGTGCCTTTTTTTATTAAATTCCCATTTAGATGCCCCTACGGACATAACCGTAGGTTATTGGTTTGCGGCTCCGTAGGGCCAAACAACAAATTAAGATTTAATATTTTTAAATTAAAATGTCGGGAACCGTAGGGACAACCATTTGGCCCTACGGCTTAGTCCGTAGGGGCAAGAAAAATCTGCCCCTACGGATTTCATCATCCGTAAGGGCAACACCATATTGTAGTAGTGGATGATGTGTGATGATGTAAATGCACTCAAGTCATGGTTTCATGTCAAGGAAACAAACATAAACTTCACACTGAAGGAACAAGAAAAACACCACAAGAAAAAACATGACATTAGTGTTACTACAGTAATTGTCCCCTCCATACTTACGCTCTAATTCCATGAAACAAACAACCCCTCAGTGGATTTGGATTGGAGTTGGATTTTTGGAATATCAAATCCATAAAAACTTGCCAGTTTTGTATTTGGTTTGCAAACTTGATTTTAGGAATGATTTATGCAACTAGGATATTTGGAGCCCTTTCCATTCCGTCGAAAAAAGTAAGGATTTGCAAAAAAATCCATGTCCACAATTTAGGCACAACCAAACAAAAGAATAAGAAACTCGTAAACCATCATCTTTCATTTTCATTTGGTACAAAACAAACAAAAAAGACACATAAATTCATGAATCAACCTTAAGACTTTGAGAATCCATGTGCCCAAGGACACTAATCATCCAACATATTCGATATGAGCCCAAAGAACACTTAACATCCATTTTCAATATGAATCTGACTACAATTTTTTATTTTTTTTATTTTTACATATCAAATATGAACAATGCATCCAATATCCAAACAACATCTACAAGAAATAAATGTGATCGGATGATATAACAATGTTTTCAAGGCTACATCAATTGACAACACCAAAGCCAGCACCAAAGCCAGTTTTCAAGGCTACATCAATTGACAACACCAAAGCCAGTTTTGCTACAAATTAGTTGGTGAAAGAATGGTTTACACAGCAGTACACAAGAACACATCTGGGCATCTTGCTATACTAACTAGAGTGTAAGGATACATACTAGAATAATTTTCTAACTCCCCACCACTTAACCCCAACCCAGCCCCAGCCCCCGCCCCCAGCCCCAGCCCCAGCCCCACCCCAGCCCAGCCCCACCCCAGCCCAGCCCCAACCTAACCCTAAACCCAGTGCGGCTAGCTAAACCCCAACACCAACCCTAAGGCAAACCCTAACCCCAGCCCCACCTACAGCAGCCGAACACCAACCCTAACCCTACCCCGACCCCGACCCCGACCCCGACTGCGACCGCGACCCCTGCCCAACCCCAACTCGCGCGCCATGAACCCTAAGCCCAAAATAATCCCAAAAATCTTTAATTTACCTCACCTAAACCCTAAGCCCGAAGTAATCCAAAGATTTACTCACCTGAACCGCTGCTGCGCTGGGGCTGGGGCGACGACCTGAACCGCGGTGGCGACGAGAGCTGAGGTGGCGACGAAACCGGCGGTGGCGACGAGGAGAACGACGTTGGCGACGACAGCGTGGCGAATTGGGGAATTTTTTCGCGCGCGATCGAGAGAGAGAGAAAGTGAGCGAGCGTAGGCGATCGATCTGGGATTTTGTTAAATCGATATTTACTTGCCCCTACGGATATACCCGTAGGTCCTTTGTTTGCGGCTCCGTAGGGAAAAACACCAAATTAAGAATTAATATTTTTATTCTTGGACGTCTATGCCCGTAGGGGCAACCTTTTAGCCCTACGGATTAATCCGTAGGGACAAACTTAAATTGCCCCTACGTATGTCAATATCCGTAGGGGCAACCCCTTATTTTACTAGTGGTCTTTTGTTGCAGGCTCAAAACAAACACGGATTACTTGCAAATCCAATAAAGTTCATCTGTGATCTGGAATGCCTATTATTGCGTCTGACGAATGTACAATATCTATATATGATAGCTATTTAGACGTCACTTATGTTTTACACCCGCGCTAGCCCAGCCCCCGCTCTGTCGTTAGTTAAGTAACCTAACGGGTGATGACGGGACCCCGTGGCGAATGCGGATGGCATAAGAGGACGTTGTATTTTCGTTGTTTTCTGCAATGATAGGTTAATGATGGGACGCATTATCTATAATGCAAAGAAAAACAAACCAAAGTATAAATCGTTGGAACAATTTAAAAGAAACCACTTAGTTAATTTTAAAAACAGATATTTTTAAATGCGGAGACTTAACCACTCCTTTTAAAAGCTATCAGGTTCCTTCGGTTATATCAAGTTCACTACGTTCACGGTTTCGCCAAAACCATTCGTATCCCTCCGTCATTTCATCTGGGTATTCAGTAGTATTCAAGCTATGTATTTTGACCTAACGCCAAGGCATAGTGTTTGGTAGCTACTGGGTATTCATTTGTTGCATAGATAGATGAGTTAGTTTGGGACAGTCGTATTATCATTTTGGCCGAACGTCAAGGATATATACGGATGGGTTCAAATTGACAAGATAATGATGGGTAGAACTTGACATGTGACTTATGACATTTTGACCTAACGCCAAGGTCATAAGAGCATGGGGCAAAAATATATATCGGGAATTTCTAAAGAAACTGAAATTTGCAAAGAGATGCATAACATTTGGAGTTTGATGAATGTTGGTAGGATTCCTTCAACATTATCATACGATGATATTTGGATCCCGATCCTACTGTGAGTATATGCTACTTATCAGGATATTCGTCACTTAACGATCAATGCTATAAACCAAGTAGGTGTCCAGAAAAGTGTCAGAGGGGTTACGCCCCCAGAGAAAAGAGGTTATTTAATTAAGGAACTTCGCGAAAGCGTTGGAAAACCTCCCTCGAAGTATCGACACTGGCCTGGATGAACGGTTAAGCAAGTATTGTACGGTAAGAATAGTCCTGGCTAATTCTTCTTTTATGGTTTGAGGAAGGATTCGAGAAACAGTGGGAGCCATCCAGTTTAGATAAACTAAAAACCACTCTAAACTTGCAAGAGCATCATGCTAAAGAGTTTTCTTCTCTCTCTCCTAATTGCAGCGACCCTGAAAATGACTGGACTTAAGTTACTTTTAGAGAAAAATATACTGACAGGGCCAAACTATAAAGATTGGCTGCGGAATGTCAAAATGGCTTTGACCTATGACAAATTGGGGTACATCCTCACCGCTACGGCACCTGCTGTCCCTGGTCCCAAATCCAGCAATACGGATAAGGAAATCCGCAAAACCTGGGATTTAGATTGCGCGAAAGCCAAGTGCATCGTGCTTGCCTCAATGAACAATGAACATCAGAGGAGGCATGAGGATATGACCCTAGATGGCATATTTCTCCATACAAAGGAACTTTATGGAGAGCAATCTCGTATAGCAAGATACGAGACCTCTAAGAACTTGTTTCGAGCGAGGTTGGCTGTCGGGTCATCGGTAGGAGAACATGTCTTAAAGATGATCGGCTATATTGAAGAGCTCGCAGACCTTGGGACGACTTTGGATAATGAGCTATATACAGACCTTATTCTCCAGCCCCTTCCTCCCACCTACGCCCAGTTTATCCTGAACTTCAACCTTCAAGGAAAAGAAGTTGAACTTCCGGAACTCCTGAACATGTTAAGGAGTGCAGAGGGCACCTTGCAGAAGGCAAGGGAAACACCCGCTATGTTTGTTGGCGGTTCATCTTCTTCCGGGTCCAAGGCTAGGGCCAAAGGAAGGAAGAAGAAGGCCGCACCCAGACCTAGAGGAGGTGTTAGTAAGGTGGGAGGGAAGGGAAAGAAAAAGTTTGCGGTACCGGTAGTGGGCCAGGATGAGTGCTTCCATTGTCACAGGAAAGGGCACTGGAAGAAGGATTGCAAGGCGTGGAACGCCAAGAACCAGGAACCGAAGCAAGCTGTGGCTTCGACTTCAGGTGTGTTTGTAATTGAGAATTGTCTGTCGATCAACTCTACTTCTTGGGTATTGGATACCGGATCAGGATCTCATATTTGCAATTCATTGCAGGCACTGAGAAACCGTAGAGTGCTGAAGGAAGGTGATATGACCCTAAAGGTTGCTAACGGAGCTAGCGTGGGAGCTGCGTCCGTCGGGGATTATCATCTAGGATTGACGAGTGGACACATTTTGGTTTTACATAACTGTTATTTTGTACCAAGCTTAACGTGTAATATCATATCAGTTTCCTTGTTATCAAATAAAGGTTATGATTTCACGTTTGTAAGAGATGTTGTTAACATCCACCTTAATCATGGTTTGATTGGGTCTGGTACCCTAAATAACGGTATATATGTTTTAAACCAACTCCAAATTTTCAATGTCCAGAACACACTAAAAAGAAAGTCTCCAGATTTAAATAAAGCTTTCTTATGGCATTGTAGACTGGGTCACATCAATGAGAGAAGGTTGACTAAGTTGCATAGAGAAGGATATTTGGACTCGTTCGAATATCAAACTTATGACACTTGTCAATCTTGTCTCAAAGGAAAGATGACAAAGACTCCATTTACTGGACAAGGAGTAAGAGCGAGCGAGCTCTTAGGACTCATACACAGCGATGTATGCGGTCCGATGTCTACACATGCAAGAGGTGGTTTTTCCTATTTCATTACTTTCACGGATGATTACTCAAGATACGGATTCATTTATCTGATGAAACATAAATCCGAGGCTTTTGAGAAATTCCAAGAGTATAAGAATGAAGTAGAAAACCAAACCGGCAAAAGTATCAAGACACTTAGATCTGATCGAGGTGGTGAATACTTGAGTGACGAGTTCCTAGGTTACTTAAAAGAGAAAGGAATTCTCTCTCAGCTTACTCCTCCATACACTCCACAGCATAACGGTGTATCGGAGAGACGGAATCGAACCCTATTGGATATGGTACGATCCATGATGAGTAATGCTGAGTTACCGCGATCTTTCTGGGGTTATGCGCTAGAATCAGCGGCATATCTTTTGAACATGGTTCCTACCAAGACTGTGCCTACCACTCCATATCAGATGTGAAGTGGGAAGAAACCCCATCTACAGTATATAAAGATTTGGGGATGTCCAGCTTTTGTTAAAAAGCAGCATGTGGACAAGCTCGAGGCACGATCAGTAAAGTGTCTGTTTGTGGGATATCCAAAGAACTCCAGAGGATATCTATTCTATTACGCAGAGGAACAAAAGGTATTTGTGTCACGTCCCGAAAGTACAGAACATGACCGGCACTTAAACTACGAAACGTCTCGAGGCGTACGTAATCTAAGTAAACCGAAAACCCAGAAATCCAAACCAAGAAAAGAAGTAGAGTGAAGGAAAACCAATTTAAAACAAGTAGTTTCAATAGCATAAGCCGAATTATGCGGTTTTTTAAAAACATCAAAATTTTACTGAAAATTTCGGCAGAGTCTCCTTTGTAAATACTGGCCCCCAAACGGGATACAACATGAATAGTATACGAAATCAAGAAAAAGGCATCCCCAAGCGGGAGCTAGCTCTTCGTCAATCGACGGTCACAACCACACAAGTAATATAATATACAACGCCAACGGCGAGGATCAAAACTCAAAAGGAAACTCAAAACCACCAGAAATATAACGAGCGACTCTACGGTCGAAAGAATAAACAACACTGGTCTCTATCTCAATAAATACATGTTTGGTTGATGGAATTTACTAGATACAACTGAATAATATCATACAAGGTAATATGATGGGTACGATACAAGAAAAACCCACCTACTAGCAAGCCACCCGAATGAAACTGAGCCCGCAAACCGTAATGAAACATGTACGGCAAACCTGCAAGAAACTGGGGCACAACGGGGGTGAGTTGCCAACTCGTGAATAGAAAACATCTACGCACAGAAATCGCATAAATAACGCAACCTAGGTCAATGATCATAATATATCCTCAAATATACGTATAACAGGCAGCCTATAACAATGGCTAGGGTAATATCTAACCCGAGTATAATTTCATGTGCCCGTGTCAGTGCCTCAGGTAGCAATATATCATATGAATGAGGTATGAATGCATGAAACAGAATACATGTAAATGAAGAAACTGTTTTCATAAATTAGTGAGATTTCCTTCGTATTTTTAAACTGAGGTATCATAAATGAAATCAGCATCAACAGTGTCTAGCATCGACACAAAACATAAATCTCACTGTCTCGAAATATCAATGTCTCAATCTCAATATCTAGGGCGCCGTCAGTCCAGACCGGACCCTACCATCCATCTCAAGACCACGACGGTATCCTCCGGATATCCGACGCGTCGGGTAATATCACCGGTAGGTAGTGCTCCCCAGCCAGGCTCAACGTCAACACCACATTCCTCTTGCCCCGGGGTACCATACCGGGCCCACCATATACCCGTGACGGTTCCTCCACTCCTCGACACGGATCTCCAAAACCACAGCAAACTCATGGTGGACGACACTTTACATCACTAGAAAACCGCAACATTTTATATTTTAAAAGATCATAAGTTGTAAATTTTGCGGCTTTCCCCGAAATCCAGAAATATCATAAATCTCAAGAAATCATCACAAGTGCATATGTCAATGATAATGAACTAGGCATGAACAACTGAATAACAGTATGCATGAAGTGGTAGGTAATAACTACAATGTCTAATATGGCATATAAGGGAAGTACACTAATATCATGTCAAAACTACTAGCTAACAATCTAAGTCAAGCAATTATATTCTCTAAAGTGTACGTGACATGGCAATTACCGATGAAGATGTGTGTGAGCCGGCAAATAGGTGTACGTGGTACATACGCATCATCGGTAATGGTGCTAGTGTCCTAACAGCATGATATCAATAATGGAATATGCAGCAAAATAAATATGCGAGGCAAAGCGAACAGCAATAATGTGCGGGAGCTGAAACTAGACACAACGATAACTAATCTGCATTAATCTAATATAAGTCCTACAAATTGGTGCCTTTTGAAATAACACGAATCATGGGGTTTTGAAAATAGGGGCTACGGTGTTTTTATGAAAAGATACGTCTTTTGAAATATCCGTAAGATCCCTTGGGCTGTCTTTTAAAATACCCACGATTCGTTAGTTTTGAAATAGGTAAGGTCTAATCTAATCTAACAACTACGCTAAACTATACGGCTGAACTAACAAGCTGAACTACAGGTAAGGAAACCGCCTATCATCTGAGTCAATACATATACATACCTGTATATGTATAGTCGGTGATCCCGCCTCAATAATATCATATCCATAACCAGACATCCCAAGTCAAGAGTGCGGATCAATCATCAATATAGCTCGTACGTAAATCCGTCGTACGGCATCCCAAATCTAGGTACGGGTCAATATCACATTCATCAAACTATTCACCTGGTATCCTCTTTATCAATTATCATGATCGGGGTACTGATCTACATCTAGTACAATACTGATACCGTCTAAGTATGCATGCACGTGTGTAAAAACTACGTCAAGGACCCGCTACAACGTCATGTCGTATCTCAAATACGAACCGCCGCTATATCACCGATCTCATGGCCTCAAATCAAATCTCATCGACTCATCATAAATCCCAAGTACTATCCTCAAATCCGTATGTGAACACACAGTCCCATACCTATGTGAACACATAACTATATAGAATCCCATGAGCACATATCAATAGGAATGTATGCAAGTATGTATGTGTGTATGTGTGTGCAACACTACCCTAGGGTTCGCAACGCTAAAATAATCTAACACACCAATATCCATCCTAAGTATCGTTAATAATCCCAAATGACATATAATAATTATTGGTGTGTATACGCATCCGTATACACCACCACGGACTGCGGGGGTGCTATACGCCATCCACCCGACTTCTCCCCGTAGATATAAATCTACTCACCTGGTCCTCGCTAGCCGGTGCCTACGTTGCCACGCGCTTGTTTGTCGTATCGAAGTCCACATGGGGGTACCTACATATCATAACGCACCATATCTCATTAAAATCCGACTCATGACCAAAACGACGCACGAATCCCACATAGGTCAAAACCTATGGTTGCTTTCACAAATCAACCCAAAAACCCTCGACGTCGGCGTACAAACGCCAAACCATCGAGAAAACCCAAATACACTCATTTGCACATTCACGAACACTAATTTTAATATAAACTAGGTTAAAACTCACAAAAACCCCAATTTCACTTAAAAAGTCATTTTTCCGAAAATCTAGCAAGCACAATTCGCCGTTTTTGTACAAAACATGATGTTTAAATGAATGTAGCGGCCAATATATTTATTAAATATCTTAAGTAAGTCGTATAAACAATTTCCGGAATTTAATCTCATCAAATTCCAAAAATCCTAATATTCTAGTTTACAAAAATACCCTTTTTAACAATTTCAAAGCAAAAATGCACAAACTACAATCTAGCTTAGATTTGCATGATCCAAAGCATTAAACCACACTTAATAAAGTTAATGAAGCCAAGAAAAACCTAATCACATTTTTAATCTCAAGAATTTAACAATTTTCAAAAAACCTAGTAAGCAAATTAGCAATTTAATACAATTTTTTAAGCTAGCTATTAGCACTAGCTACTAAACTTGTATTAACATGACAACAAAGCCTAATTATAACACACAACCATACACCAATTTTATAAACCCTAACTTGCATTCAATTTCACAACTTGAATTCCAAAACTTGCAATTAAACTCACATATCCAAATAACACTTAAATAAATTAGCTTAAGAAATTAGTAACAATTTAAGCAACAAAATGTTTAGAAATATACCCAAAAGCATAAGAAGATCCACAAGCATCCATGGCACTCCAAAATGCTCTCTTTTCACAAGGATCCATGCTTGAAATGCTAAGGAATAATGGGTAAGTGTTGGATTTGGAAAAAAGCTTTGAAATTGTATGGATTTTGAAGCTTTTTATGGATTTTTGAAGCAAAAATGGAGTGAGAACTTGGGGGAGGGGGGCTGCTGCTCTAGGATCAGTTTTGGCCAGATTTGAGGGGGGTGGGTGAGTGAGGAGAGAGAGTGAGGTGGGGAAAGTTGTTTCAAGTCAAAGTCAACTCAAAATATATCATTTTCTACTCTTTTCTTTTCTTTTCTTTTCCTTTTCTTTCCTTTGCAAACCAAGTGGGGAAAAAGTGAGGGCTGCTGAATTTGGCTAAGGGGAGGAGTAAGTGGGGATGTGTGGTTGTGGGTACGGGTGTGGGGTGATGAAAAATGATAAATACGATACCCCAAACATCCATTTACGCTAAAAAAAGCCTTTTTTCTTCAATAATTTCTAAACCGTTTTGGCAAATGATTTCGTTCCAAAAACCACATGATAAAATTTTATTTAATGTTTTATGATGCACAAAATTTTTTTCAACTCATTCCAATTTGTAATTTTCCCTAATTAAATGTATTAGTGACGGCTTAAAATAATAATAAAATAATATTTTTTTCAGAAAATTTGAAATTTCACCAGCGGCTCAATAAACACCAACTAATAGCAATTACATAGCTAGAATATGTATATTTAATTTTTATAATAAGATATTTGTATTTTGACTTTTTTTACAGAAAACCCCCTCATTTTACCGATTTTCCGAAATTTCACCGAAACGATTTTCAAAACGCTACAATTTGTTTCTCGTAATGCCCATTTTCTAGAACATCAGTTTTTAGAAAAGGAATCAAGTGGGAGCGAAATAGAACTGGAAGAAATTCCAGAACTACAAACTAATACTGAAAGTTTGGTAGAACCGGTAGTTCAAGAAGAACAGGACATTCCCGCACCCCTCCGCAGGAGTAGTAGGCCGTCTCATCCGCCTGAGAGATACTACGGTTTTCTCATAGATGGGGATAGAGAGGATTGCATCATAGATGATGATGAACCTACTGACTTCCAGCAGGCCATCCAGAGCGGCGACTCGGTACGATGGCTAGATGCAATGCGGACCGAAATGGAGTCCATGTACACCAACAAAGTATGGACTTTGGACTTTGCTCCAGATGGGGTAAAACCCATAGGATGCAAATGGATCTTCAAGAAAAAGATTGGTGTAGATGGACAGGTGGAAACCTATAAGGCTAGACTTGTTGCAAAGGGTTTTCGTCAAAGACCTGGTTTGGACTATGATGAAACTTTTTCTCCAGTGGCTATGCTCAAATCCATTCGGGTCCTTCTTGCTATTGCTGCTTTCCATGATTATGAAATCTGGCAGATGGACGTAAAGACGGCTTTTCTGAATGGAAATTTAGAAGAGAGCGTCTATATGGATCAGCCAGAGGGTTTCAATCAGAGTGGGAGCAGCGGGAAAGTATGCAAGCTGCTTAAGTCCATTTATGGACTAAAGCAGGCATCGCGGAGTTGGAACATCAGTTTTGATGAGACAGTCAAAGAATATGACTTTATCAAAAATCCAGATGAACCGTGCATATATAGTAAAGTTGTAGCCAGAAGTGTCGTATTCCTCGTCTTGTACGTGGATGGCATTCTATTGATAGGAAATGACATTCCTATGCTACAATCTGTCAAAGGATTCTTGTCACACAGGTTCTCCATGAAAGACCTGGGTGATGCCTCTTACATTCTGGGGATCCGGATCTATCGTGATAGATCCAAGAGGATGTTGGGACTTTCGCAGTCCAGGTATATTGACACTTTACTGAAAAGATTCAGTATGGAAGATTCTAAGCGCGGTAATCTACCGGCTTGTCACGGAATCACCCTCTCCAAAGAGATGTCTCCCAAGACTGATTTGGAAAGGGAACGCATGTCTATTATACCCTACGCTTCTGCGGTAGGCTCTATAATGTATGCGATGTTGTGCACCAGACCAGATGTAGCTTACGCACTAAGCGTGGTAAGCCGGTATCAGTCAGACCCAAGGAAGAAGCACTGGATAGCAGTAAAGAACATTCTCAAGTACCTGAGAAGGACTAAGGAGATGTTTTTGGTTTACGGCGGAAAAGACCTCAGGTTGGAGCCCTTTGCTGATTCCGGCTTCCAAAGTGATAAGGACGATTCCAAGTCCATGTCGGGTTATGTCTTTACCCTCAATGGAGGGGCGGTGTGCTGGAAGAGCTCCAAGCAGGACACCGTTGCTGACTCGACGATGGAAGCGGAGTATATAGCTGCTTGCGATGCCGCAAAAGAAGCAGTCTGGATGAAGAAGTTCCTAACAGAACTTCAGGTGGTTCCTACCATAGTTGATCCAATACCTCTGTATTGCGACAACAACGGAGCTATAGCTTTAGCGAAGGAACCAAGGTCCCATCAGAAATCCAGACACATCTTAAGGCGGTATCACCTGATCAGGGAGATCATTGATCGTCAGGAGATCGAGGTTCAGAGAGTTGCTTCTGAAGAGAACATTGCTGATCCATTCACGAAGGCCCTACCTCAGATTCAGTTCGAGAGGCTACTCGAGATCATCGGTCTTCGATACGCCAGTACATGGCCCTAGTGCAAGTGGGAGATTGTTAGTGTTTATGCCCTAGAAGGCCATTACTGTATCATACTAGTTAGTATATTACTTAATGGAAGCTTGGGATATTCATATGTATATAACAGTCTTGCTAAATATGGTAGTATGCTACTTGGTTTTTCTATCTTAATATGTGAGTATACGTATTGATAGAGCTCTTAGGATCTTGCTTGTCTACCAGCGTTGTGATGGCAGTCACACTAGTGGGGGCTGGGTAGTCTACAAGCACATCCTCATTCAGGTCCCTGGTCGTTGGATTATCGAGACAGAGCATCGATACTCAGGAGTAGACTAGTGTATACGCTTCTCATCTGTAAGTGCACGGCGGCGCCCCGGCCGTCAATCCGACGCCGGAATGCGGAAGCGGTGAAAACTTAAATTTTGCGGACTTAGCAAACCGGCACCACCGCGCACTAAACACCCGGATCGAAACCATTAACTAGTCTAAGCTAACTAGAAGATGGGTTAGAGATATACCGACGATCCAAGTCCTCCGGTCTTCTCGTCATGGTCCCGATCTCCTGCGGAAAAGTCCCGTCTCCTCCTCGTCGCCGGAAGTGCACCACATCGCCTACTTTGTTTACGGGCTCCCACCTCAATGCCGAGGCAACTCGGGCACGAAGCCGGCTACTCGACGTGCCCAAGGTTCGCTGTAGAATATGTAGTCGTCAAGTCTCATTTGGGGTTTTGGAGCTTTGCCATTTGGTGGAGGGATGATACAAACTCATAGAGGTGGAACTTGTGGGATTTTTCCTAAAGCAAAAGAGCAAAAATCCCACATGAACAAATTTGGACAGCCCCCTTTGGGAAGTGGCCGACCATGCATATGAGGGAGAGTGAGAATGAGGAGGTTGTCTCAAAAGAATATAAGAGAGGCCAATAATAATACCCATACAAGAGAGAGAGAGGAAAGGTTATCATCCAAAAAGGAAATGATCACAAGTGTAAACTAACACTCCACCAACCTCACCCCTCATCATCATCAACCATCATGTCCCTCCATCATCATACATAAGTCAAGCCATGATGAGGTTATGAAGTCAAGCCATCATGAAGAAATCAAGTCAAAGGATGGTGCTATCATGATACAACAAAAATGCAAAGACCCCCTCCACAAATGCCTATTTGCAACAATGCAAATAAGCCCTCCTCCACCAATCTTCGGCCAATGAACGGAACAATGGAAATTGGCCGAAACGGAAAGCAAACTGGCAACTCCAGAAAACTGGTCCCGTAATAAATTACAGGAAAACCCCGATACTGTGCATACACACCCGCATCTGTATTTCGACCGAAATACAAATGCAATGAGACAAAGTCTACACTGTACTATACTAAGATCCGGCTTATACCAAAGCCGGCTAGTAAAATCTGTTCGATCCTGATCCGTGCAATACCGCACGTATCTGATCGAACCCTGCCATATAACCATACGGCCTATAGTACAAACTGTCCGATCCTGATCCGTGCAATACCGCACGTATCTGATCGGACCTTGCCATATCTCCATACGGCCTCTACAACCTTTCGCCCGAAAGCTGAGTAACTGAATGTGGGGGACTCTAAAGACTCGTCAACACCTCGGTTGTGGATTTAACCACTAGCACGTCAGAGGTATAAGCCAATACGTAACGGGCTACCAGGTACTGACTAAAAGGGATGTCTGTGAGTGAACTCAGCCTGACAACCCTACTGAGCCTGTCAGTGACAATATCCGTACAGTCCGGTCCGTTCGTCTATGAGTATCGCATGGCGGGCCTAGGGGGTTGGTAAAAGTCAGACCCCCAAAAGCGGTACAAGTCGTGTCGGAGTGTAGCCCAGAACACCCTGAGATACTACTGGAATACCTACCAGTAAATCTCCTTGCCTTGGCCAAGGACTTTGTGTAATGGCTCTCCTAGACACAGCACGACCTCACCCCCAATACCGGGAGAGACGAACCTCTGAAGATACGCTCACTGCCTCCATGTGGCTCGGGACTGTACCCAACTAAAACCTGTTTGCACGACTCCTTTGAGCCGTGGTAGGGTAGTAATCAAAGTACAGTGGGAACTCACACGAGACAAATGACGATCCCCAGGTCGATGAACTAACCTGCACACATGTCACCAGGGAACTGCCATCTGACGTCTGGTATATGACCAACTAGCATGTTCCCGGCGAGTCCTGTCCGGTGTACTCATAACCCAATGAGCACCTGTATACATCTTAGGTGATCCAACTGACACCAGTGGCTTGTGAGACCGGCCACCGCCCCTCGTCGGGGTCTCGACTGTATACACTAGTCTACTAATGGAGTATCGATGCCCAGTCTCGAAACTCCCACGACTAGGGACCTTTTAAGGATAAGCTTATAGACCCCCAGCTCCCACTTATATGATCGCCCTCATACTGCTGGTGGTCAAGCAAGAATCCTAGGGGCTCTATCAACGTGTAATAGCGACGTGTCAGGTCACCTAAAGCAGTACACGATGATAAAGGTAAACCAGATAGCATACTATCATCTCGAGTAAGACTGTCCTACCGGGATAGGTCCTCCCTCAATCATTACAATCACGTACCTGTGACCTAATAATTGACTCTGAGGGCACTATCTCCAACAATCTCCCACTTGCACTCAAGGCTAATTATTGCGATGTCGCATACTCACAGCCCGTGTGATACCGAACATCCAACTCCTCTACTAGTCAGTCTCACAAAGCTCGTTTGCGGAACTATTGCGTTCGAGGAATAGCCTCAGTGAGTGGATCCGCTTAGTTGTTTCTTTCTATGTCTCTCTATATCTCAAGTTCGCGGAGAAATCCATCTCCCGAAATGAGCAATACCTGTCTTAGAATGTGTCTGGATATCTGATGGGACATAGCTCATAAATGAACTCCAAATCCAAACTTCTTAGACTGTATCGTCAACTGAACTTAATCAGTATCCTGCGCCATGCCACCCTCAGTATTGCCTTGGATCACCTGTCCAAAATATTGCCCCTCGTCAGAGGGAAAACTATAACTCTGACAACCTCCTTGTCGTCCATGTCACCTTGGAAGCCTGGAATGATAACTGTCTTCTGAATGAGGCTGTCGTTATCATATCCCTAGAACATCCACTTATGTTCTAAAACTGCTTCCGACTGTTTCTCCAGGATTGGATTGATGTCAACTTATTGCATCTAGTGCAAGAACAACATCTGGTGTGGTACTTGACATCTCACGATTGACTCAATTGCCTGAGCAAGTGATCTGCCAATCATGCCCGTCCCTCTCCCATTTAGTCTGTAAGACACCTTTGGAGAGGGTGACTCCATTACCTGCAGGTACACTACCGTGCCAGGAGTGGTCCATCCTAAATACTCTTAGAATGCTGTCAAGTACCCTGATTGGGAAACCACCCAAATCTAGATCTAAAACCATAGATCCAGTAACCTGTATGTCAGATATAAAATCCATTTCCTTTGTGGAGAAACAACTGTGTGACGACCAAAGTATAACCGATCGTAGTGTAGGAGTTTCTTTTCCTACTCTGTGTATATCATCCAAAAACCAGGATATCACACCCTACTACCTTCTCAACAGATCCATCCCCTATTCTGATGAAGTCAAACCCATGACTGTCACGTCAGAAATAGATGATCTATCTCCGCTACATCTGCTCTAGTCTATAAATAGACATAAGCAACCTGTCCACCAATGCTTCCGCTGCTCCCACTGACTACGACAACCCTCTGGCAGAGTCATATAGACGTACACTTCTAAAACTGGTTTAGAACGACGCTATACTCATCCTCCCGCCGGGTCTCGTAACCTGGAACAACAACAATGGCAATTGTGGGTAAACAAGAACTTCCCTGTCACCGTCCTTGAGGCTACCGTAGTGCCTCTCGGGTGCCTGAAGTTACCCACCTTATCTGCGGAGTGGCCAATGGAATGTCAATTCAGATTGAATCTTTAGGTTCCTTATCAAATCTTCAGTAATCGTTTGTGGTTCTGGAATCACTTCCAGTTCTACCATACTCCCACTACTGTTTTCTGAAAAAATCCATTTTTAATAAAACTGTGGCGAGTCTAGAACAATATCGCTATTGTTCATCCAGATGGTAGAAAGTCAACCCTCGTCATAGCCTGGGTCAACCCACAAACAGCCATTACAGAAACGTGCCTTGAGTTGTCTAGTGTCTGGTTTTAATCATAAACCGGACAACTCCCCGTACCTTAACATCGTTAAGATATGAACTGTTCTATATCCAATATAGAAACAGAGGCACTGATTTAATTGAACCAGATTCAAATCATGCAGCTGTCCCCAGCGCATGTCAACTAAATGGAAGGAGGCCGATCAGCGTTACTTAACTTAGGAATGCTTCCAATTATGAGTAACCTGAAAGAGAAGCAATTTCTCTTTATCATTACTATCAACTGAATACCATACACAAGTATCTACATCTTCGATCACTTTGAAGAATCCCGATACTTGCTACACCTGGTTCTCTACTCTATTCAAATACCTATAACTCCTCAAAACTTAGACCCTGTGTTTCAACGAAACACATGTCTAAGAACTAGAGAAGTTAAAAGTAAACAGAATATAGTATGAGGACCAACCCCTCTGTCCTAATGGACACTGGACAACATACAATACTCTGTATAAGTCCCTTGAGTTTGATAACTCTTTCACTGTGTGTCGTAGGTTGAAAACTGTACTTATGGTTAAGAAGAATTACACCGCTGTTTAATGCTCCTTATCTAACCATCCACTGATATAGGTAAATGTCGTAGACATAATTTCAGAAAGGTATATCTCACTCTATGAAAATAGACGTACAGATATATCATTTTGAAATTGGTGCATAACAGCGGATATTCAAAACCAAATATTTGCCGACCGGCAAACAGCCCAGGTGATTTCCTCAAATATCACCGATTACAACGAATCCCGATATAATGAGGATGATCACCCAATTCCCAATAACCTACTCCCACTCATCATCTGTAAAACCATACAGATGTGAGAATCGTACCTGGTAAATACATACCCTGGAGTAAGTGTCTAATCGGGAAATCAGTTTTCTTTTAATAGTACACAGTGAAACTGAAACATTGAAATGTTTCGTTGGGGTATCCTGGTATTCCTAGTAATGCCTCTTCCAGATTCACGACTGTAACCGTATAGTTCTTTGCCACCTCTCCAAATCCCTTCATATGTCTTTAGTCTTTACCTTCTGCACACCCTTTTAGGCCAAATGGTTTTCTTCCTTCCCTACCGTTCGGCACCAGCCTATGGTTTGGAAGAAGACTATCCAATAAGCATAATGGGTGTACTGTCCCAATCCTAGGAACACTCGCAATGAGAGAGGGTGAAGATAAAAGACAACCAAATAAACCTTATTCTTATTTCTCCTGAACCAGAATCCATCCCCGAACTGGAACAAGTTCCATTCGAGTTCGTATATAACCATACGATGGAGTATCCAAATAAACTGTGGATCTTCGTAGTGATACGGAGTGTCCTGGAGAAATACAAAGGTGATGTGGGAGTGGTAACGAAATATTTGGTTTGGTCGTGAATATCTGTTGCAATTTACTTTGCCCTCTTACTAATCCCTTGCTTTGTCTTAACTTAATACCTTCTGCACACCATCGTTATGCTAATTGGTTTTCTTCATTCCCCACCGGTCGGCACCAGCCTAAGGTTTGGAAGAAGACAATCCAATTTGCGTAACAGGTGTACTACCCCTAAACCAAGGAGTACTCGTAACCTGAGAGAGGGTAAAAGGAAAAGACAACTGAATAATCCTATCCGTTTTCTCCAGAACCGGAAACCATCCTCGAATAAATTCTTTCGAGTTCGTATCTAACCATACGATGGTTTTGTCCAATGGAAGTGGACGTTCGTAGTAATACGGGGTGTCCTGAAGAAAAGGGTAAAAGTAGGAGTGGCAATGAGGTTTGCAACTCTGACAATCCAAAAGCCAGTGTTTAAGAAGGTTCGGTCAACTTGGTCACCGAGTCATAGTCTTAGGGTCGGGTCAAATGGTCGCTGCCAGAGAGAGAGAGAAAAGAAACACTCAGCGTGCACTCTAACCTAGATCAGAATGGTAACCAATTTATCTAATCTGGAAACCTCCCACTGTACCTCAAATTCTCCTCCAAACCTGAAAGAAGAATTAGTCGGGATCAGCCGAGGAGTATACCAACTCATCAGTGGGAATCGGGATCCAACTATCATTGCATGATAACGTGACGGAATCCGCTCACGCTATCACACTCCAGAAGGTATGCGCATATCTGGCAAGTTTCAGTTCTTTTGAAACTCCCGATGTGATTTCTGCCCCATGCTCTTATGACCTTGAAGAAGGCCAACAAATCATAAGTCACATGTCAAGTTCTACCCGTCATTCTCCAGGTTGATTTGAACCCACCCGCACAAGCCCTTGACGAAGGCCAACAAGGCTATACGACTGTCCCAAACCAACGCATCTATCTATGCTGCAGAAAGGAAACAAGCAGCTACCATACACTATGCCTTGACGTAGGCCAACAAACATAGCATGAATACTACGTGCTACCCGTCTGAAACGACGGAGGGCTACGAATGGTTTCTGGCGAAAACCTTTAACGTAAAGAACTTGATATCGTTGAAGGAACTGATAGCTTTTTGAAAATATAGTGACGAAAACCGTTGCTAAAGAGGTCACTCCCGGTGAAAGGATCTCGGCTCTTTCCCCGTAGAATGGGGTGCAGGATATTCCAAATGAATACCACGGTGCAAAGCAAAAGTAATCGGCTATAGTGAAGTTAATGCCCTGATGCAAACTTTTTGTCCAAGGGGTCACTCCCGGTGAAGGGATCTCGGCCCTTGCCTCGTCGACTGAGGAGCAGGATATTCTAAATGAATACCGCGATGCAAAACAAAAGTGAACGTCCTTGCAATAACAGCTTTTTGAAAAGTGTTTCCAACAACATCAGATTAGGTTTGTTTTTAACTTGCATTAATCCGAATCAATGCAGTCCCATCAATTGATCACACCAAAAAGAACGAAAATATACTGATGTACGTACATGCCATCCGCATTCGCCACTGGGTCCCGTCATTACCCGTTAGGTTAGCTTACTAACGACAGAGCGGGGACTGGACTAGCGCGGATGCAAAACATATACAACATCTACTAATATATATACCAATATATTATATTCGCTCAAGGCGTGAATAAAATGCAACATCACAGAGAATGAACAGCATCACAGAAACAATACAGATATCTGGGATCCCCGGGTTTCACAGAGCCACTACTGAAACCCGAGGTTCCCCTGGTCGTGTGGATAGCCTGTGCAATGTAATCCTAGACCCCTACGGGCGCGGCAAGTCACCCGCCAAAACCTGAAGCGAGGCAGCCCCCTTCAGCGCCGTGAATGGACCACCCAGCACTTCACGGAATCCGGCAACTTGGGCACCCCTCCTGGGTCAACCTGTACCCCCTACGAGTGCGGCGAATAGCCCGCCAATCCTAGAGTGAAGCCCCCTCCGTCTCAATGCCATGAGATGCGGGCTTGTTGCCCTCCAGAACCCGGCTATCCGTGCACCCCTCCACGGGGTAATCCTAGTACAGAAAGTAAAATATACATACACCGGGTACATCGACCGCAACCAGGTCGTGCCCCAAAATAATAATACAAACAGGCAGTGACGGCAGTCCACATGTCGGACGCTCGCCCCGCAATATCAAATGTACATAATACAACAGCACACTGTACTAGCATTGCATCCAGGCTATCCCTACGACCGATCCGCAACAACACAGCAAATACATAGAACATCAACGTGAAAGTCACGTTCGCAAATCCGTCTAACCGGGCTATAGCAGTTAGACAGGATTTACCGATCGAGTGACATTCACGGTCGCAGATATAATGTAAATACTGTGAAAAATGTGTTTAAAATATCCGATCGATCAAAAAATAACAAGTGGGCCCCCAATCAAAACTGTAGCACTCACAGAAAACCTGGGCCCAATTTTAATATTCCAAAACCCATATTTTAAGCCCAGAAGGCCTCTGTAAAAAATTGGTGAAGTGATCTCCACAGTGTGCGGCGGAAGGGCGGCGGGAAGGGGGTTTTCGCGGCGGTTCCGCGCTCCCACTGTGGAGTTACTTCGTCGAATTTTTACAGAGCTCTTAGATTTTCCAGTACATCAATATTTTACAACCTGAAAAATTTTTCGAGACCAAAAATTTTCAACAGAAACTGATGCGAACTAAAATGCAGTTTTGGAACATTCGATCGATCGAAACAGAAAAACACATTACACCAAGCTAGACTATGTTAATGGCGAGGCTCTTATACCACTGTAAGTGCACGGCGGCGCCCCGGCCGTCAATCCGACGCCGGAATGCGGAAGCGGTGAAAACTTAAATTTTGCGGACTTAGCAAACCGGCACCACCGCGCACTAAACACCCGGATCGAAACCATTAACTAGTCTAAGCTAACTAGAAGATGGGTTAGAGATATACCGACGATCCAAGTCCTCCGGTCTTCTCGTCATGGTCCCGATCTCCTGCGGAAAAGTCCCGTCTCCTCCTCGTCGCCGGAAGTGCACCACATCGCCTACTTTGTTTACGGGCTCCCACCTCAATGCCGAGGCAACTCGGGCACGAAGCCGGCTACTCGACGTGCCCAAGGTTCGCTGTAGAATATGTAGTCGTCAAGTCTCATTTGGGGTTTTGGAGCTTTGCCATTTGGTGGAGGGATGATACAAACTCATAGAGGTGGAACTTGTGGGATTTTTCCTAAAGCAAAAGAGCAAAAATCCCACATGAACAAATTTGGACAGCCCCCTTTAGGAAGTGGCCGACCATGCATATGAGGGAGAGTGAGAATGAGGAGGTTGTCTCAAAAGAATATAAGAGAGGCCAATAATAATACCCATACAAGAGAGAGAGAGGAAAGGTTATCATCCAAAAAGGAAATGATCACAAGTGTAAACTAACACTCCACCAACCTCACCCCTCATCATCATCAACCATCATGTCCCTCCATCATCATACATAAGTCAAGCCATGATGAGGTTATGAAGTCAAGCCATCATGAAGAAATCAAGTCAAAGGATGGTGCTATCATGATACAACAAAAATGCAAAGACCCCCTCCACAAATGCCTATTTGCAACAATGCAAATAAGCCCTCCTCCACCAATCTTCGGCCAATGAACGGAACAATGGAAATTGGCCGAAACGGAAAGCAAACTGGCAACTCCAGAAAACTGGTCCCGTAATAAATTACAGGAAAACCCCGATACTGTGCATACACACCCGCATCTGTATTTCGACCGAAATACAAATGCAATGAGACAAAGTCTACACTGTACTATACTAAGATCCGGCTTATACCAAAGCCGGCTAGTAAAATCTGTTCGATCCTGATCCGTGCAATACCGCACGTATCTGATCGAACCCTGCCATATAACCATACGGCCTATAGTACAAACTGTCCGATCCTGATCCGTGCAATACCGCACGTATCTGATCGGACCTTGCCATATCTCCATACGGCCTCTACAACCTTTCGCCCGAAAGCTGAGTAACTGAATGTGGGGGACTCTAAAGACTCGTCAACACCTCGGTTGTGGATTTAACCACTAGCACGTCAGAGGTATAAGCCAATACGTAACGGGCTACCAGGTACTGACTAAAAGGGATGTCTGTGAGTGAACTCAGCCTGACAACCCTACTGAGCCTGTTAGTGACAATATCCGTACAGTCCGGTCCGTTCGTCTATGAGTATCGCATGGCGGGCCTAGGGGGTTGGTAAAAGTCAGACCCCCAAAAGCGGTACAAGTCGTGTCGGAGTGTAGCCCAGAACACCCTGAGATACTACTGGAATACCTACCAGTAAATCTCCTTGCCTTGGCCAAGGACTTTGTGTAATGGCTCTCCTAGACACAGCACGACCTCACCCCCAATACCGGGAGAGACGAACCTCTGAAGATACTCTCACTGCCTCCATGTGGCTCGGGACTGTACCCAACTAAAACCTGTTTGCACGACTCCTTTGAGCCGTGGTAGGGTAGTAATCAAAGTACAGTGGGAACTCACACGAGACAAATGACGATCCCCAGGTCGATGAACTAACCTGCACACATGTCACCAGGGAACTGCCATCTGACGTCTGGTATATGACCAACTAGCATGTTCCCGGCGAGTCCTGTCCGGTGTACTCATAACCCAATGAGCACCTGTATACATCTTAGGTGATCCAACTGACACCAGTGGCTTGTGAGACCGGCCACCGCCCCTCGTCGGGGTCTCGACTGTATACACTAGTCTACTAATGGAGTATCGATGCCCAGTCTCGAAACTCCCACGACTAGGGACCTTTTAAGGATAAGCTTATAGACCCCCAGCTCCCACTTATATGATCGCCCTCATACTGCTGGTGGTCAAGCAAGAATCCTAGGGGCTCTATCAACGTGTAATAGCGACGTGTCAGGTCACCTAAAGCAGTACACGATGATAAAGGTAAACCAGATAGCATACTATCATCTCGAGTAAGACTGTCCTACCGGGATAGGTCCTCCCTCAATCATTACAATCACGTACCTGTGACCTAATAATTGACTCTGAGGGCACTATCTCCAACATCATCCCAGTTGAGGAGATGGTCTGTCCCACAGCCGTCAGTACGTCGTACTGGAGATAGTATGCAGGTGCTCGTTAGGTTACGGGTACACCGGACAGGACTCACAGGGAACTGTTGGTTGGTTTTATACCAGTCGTCTGTGAACAGTTCCCAGGTGACATGAGTACAGCATAGTCCGCAGACTTGACACTGCTACTTCGCCTCGAGTGTGTCCCACTTTTCTTAGATTGCTACCCTACCACGGCTCAAAGGAGTCGTGCAAACAGGTAGCGGTCGGGTGCAGCCCCGAGCACTTGGAGGCAGTGGCGGTTAGACAGGATTCGTCTCTCCCGGTATTGGGGGTTGATATCGCGCTGTGTCAGAGAGCCATTACGCAAAGTCCCTGGCCAGGGCAAGCGAGATTTGATGGTAGGTTCCAGTAGTTTCTCAGGGTGTAATGGGCTTCGCTCCGACACGACTTATACCGCTATTAGGGGACTGACGCTTGCCGCCCCCTAGGCCCGATATGCGATAGTCTAAGACGAACGGACCGGACTGTATGGAGATTGTCACAGCAGGCTCAGTAGGAGTTCGGATGGGTTTCCTCATCGGCCTTCTTATCGACAACTACCTGGGGACCGTTACGTACAGCTAGTGCCACTTGCGGTCTGTAGTTAAACCCACTGCCAGCGTAGTAGTCGAGTCTCTGGAGTCCCACACAGAGAGTTTCCTACTCCAGGCGAAACGATATAGAGGTCGTATGGTTTTATGACAAAGGGTTCAGACGCATACGTGTGTTTACGCACGTACGACTTTCGGACAGTTTTTACCAGTCGGCTTTGGTTTAAGCCAGTTACTGGTATCCGGTTATTGGATTTATACAGTCTAAAGTTTTTCCGTATTTTTGCGGAAAGGAGGGGCGTTCTCGTAATTGTGCGAGAAGCTTCTAGAAGATGGTGACTAAGGAGGTTTAGGTGTCATATGCATTAAATGGGTTTAGTGAGTCATGAGAGTGATTCATCCATATCATTAATGCACAATAAATGCTTAATGAGTCATGGTTATGAATCACCATTAGATATTTATGAAACTTGATTATTCATCATTTGTTTTTCTTTTATTGATGAATTTTAAAGTTTCATATATATTATGATAACTTACTATTCTCACTTGGTAATGTTATTCACATTCTCTCTCCTCAAGCTCTCTCTCTTCAAACCCTAATCCTCACCTCTCATGTGTTGAGAACAAGGATTAGTTAGACTAAACAATCCATAACCCTCACTCTATCTCATCTATCTTCTTTGATTAGCAATCCAAGAAGGTTAGTTGCCTCAAGTTTAGAGGCTAAGCTTGGAGTTTTGCTCTCGGGTGGATCATCTACTACATCGAGAAGGCCGAGGAGGACGAGGAGATCGTAAAGCCGAAGGACTTGGTTCGATAGGTATAATCCATAAGCATAGTAGTTTAGAACAACTATGTGTTTGGTTAGTTATCGTTTAGCTTCGATTTAAGCGGTTAGTCGATGTTTGTTCACTAAACAAGTTCGTTTTTGAAAATTCCGCCTCCCCACAAGTACTGGGGTGTTGTACATCGACTTACAACCACTCCTTTTCAAAACTGCTCAAGTTCCTTCAACGATATCAAGTCCATTACGTTAACGGTTTTTTGCCAAAAACCAGCCGTAGCCCTCAGTCATTTCCTACGAGTAGTACTTAGTTTTCATGCTGCGTTTGTTGACTCCGTCAAGGCGTAGTGTATGGTAGCTAAGTGGTGCTCGTTTGTAGCATTAGTTGTGATTGGTTAGGACAGTCGTATAACCTTGTTGACTCCTTCAAGGTTTATGTGGGTGGGTTTAATGCAATGAAGATAATGACGGGTTGAACTTGACTAGGACTCTTTGATTTGTTGACTTCGTTAATGTCACTAGGATCCTAGCAGCAAAAAAAACATCGGGAGTTTCAAATATACAGGAAACTTGCTAGTGTTGCATACATTCTGGAGTTTGGTTACTAGAATGGCTTCCATCTAGTGCATCACACAATGATAGTTGGATCCCAATCCCACTGATGAGTGGGATTACTCTTGGAAGATTATTTCACTTAACAATCAATGCTATAAACCAAGTAGGTGTCTAGAACGGTGTTAGAGGAGCTACGCCTCTAGGGAAAAGAGGTTATATAATTAAGGAATTTCGCGAAAGCGTTGGATAACCACTCTCGAAGTACCGACACTAGCCTGGTCGAAAGGTTAAGCAAGTATTGTAAACGTGCGATTAATCCTGATTAATTCTCTTTTTAAGGTTTGATAGAGAATTTGAGGAAACGGTAGGAGCCATACTGATTGGATAAACTAATAACTAATCTAATTTTGCAAGAGCGCACGCTAAGTGTTTCTTTTCTCTCTCTCCAGGTAGCAACCATTTCACGCCCTAATCAAGATAATAAAATGTATCTCTTGATCGATCCGAATTCTTATTCGGGGCTAGGGAACGTCGGTTCGGCTATAACTTATGACAACAGTCATGAGTACGAGCAAGGAAAAGAGGATTGCATGAATTTCTTGATAACCCTAACGAAGAAGAAGCATATTATTACATCTCCTTCGGTGTTCTTGTTATTGAGAACTGTTTTTTGGTCAGTCCTACCTCCTGGGTACTAGATACCAGATCAGAATCTCATATTTATAATTTATTGCAGGGACTGAGAAAAAGTAGGATGGTTGGACCTGGTGATATATCCCTCAGAGTAGGGAACGGAGCATAAGTTGATGCTGCAGCCGTCGGTGAATATCACCTTGTGTTGCCAAATGGCACTACTATGATTTTGAACAATTGATACTATATACCATCCATGGTTTGCAATATCATATCAGTTTCTTTATTTTATAAAGATGGATATAAGTTTGTTCTTCATAGAAATATCATGAACATTTACCTTAATTAGGTATTGGTTGCAGAAGGTACACCGTGTAATTGTATCTATGTACGAAATTACAAAATACACACAAGAGGAAGAGTTCAGATACGAAAGAATCCTACTTGTGGCATTGTAGACTTGGTTATATCGGAGAGAAAATACTAAGTAAGTTGCATAAAGATGGATTTTTGAACATGTACAAATTTTCATCTTATGAAACTTGTCAGTCTTTTCTCAAGGGAAAGATGATTAAATCTCCGTTCACCGGACACGGAGAAAGAGCAGCAGAGCTCTTGGGATTCATACACAGTGATGTGTGTGGTCCGATGTCTATACATGCAAGGGGTGGGTTCTCGTATTTCATCACATTTATATATAATGTTGTGAATCATGTGTGATATGCCGTACGAGATGTTAGGTCCTTACCCTCATTGTCATATTGGTTGATAGGATCCCTAATTGATTAATGCCGCCGTACGATGGATTACCGTACTTGATGAGTTTACCTGATGATTGATCCCTACCCTTGACTAGAGGATGTCGTACGATGGATTATACCGTACGTGATGTTGTGAGGCTGGATGCCGATTGATAGATTCATCGACTCGGATATGTTATAGATGTAAAAACCCGGTTTACACCACTTAGTTTAGCCTTTACGTATGCCTTATAGCATTGTGCTCACAATTTACTTTCTGCTACGTTCATGATATTCTCATTTCATTATATATATACCTGTGCCAGTACACCTATACCATTTTCGATGATGCATATGTTACACTCACACAGATGTGCCGGCTCACACACTTCATCATCGATAATTGCTATGCCACTTACACAGTAGAGTTACTACATCATGCTATGATATATTTCTATGCTCACATCACTATACTATGTTGCATGATATATTGCTATGCTCACATCATTTTGCTATGTCGCGTGATATACTGGATATGCTCACATTTCGGTTCTACGTTTGCATACATCATGCTTTATGATTATATGCATTGAGATGCTATTTTCATGAGATTCTGGATTTGAGAACGGTGGTTATATTTCAAAAGAAAGTATGTATTGTTTTAAAAACCCGGTTTCTCTTGATATGATATTTCGAGACGTCCACCATGAGTTTTCTCGGTTCTGAGATTGGTATGCGAAACCCGATTCGAGGAGCGGTAGGCACCGTTTGCGGGTAAATGGTGGACCCGGTATGATACCCCGAGGCATGAAATGATTTTCGTGGTGTAGACGTTGAGCCTGGCAGAGGGAGCAGTACCAACCGGTGATTGGTTGGATCCGGCGGTTGTCCGGAGGATATCGACCGGAGTCATGAGATGGATATCAGTGCCGATCAGAGTATGTGGCGCCTGAGATGAGATAGATATAAGGGCCGATCTGAGGATGCGGCGCCTGAGTTATGAGGATTTACGTGTCGATGCTGGACACGGGTTTTCATAATGTTTCGAGTGTCGCTGTTGGACACTCAGGTTCCATGATTTTGATGTGTCGTTGATAGATACACGTAATTGATATCCTCATACATACAGATATATGTTTTCATGATATGATTTGTGTCGTTGATAGACACACGTAGTTGATATCCTCATACATACAGATATACGTTTTCATGATATGGTTTGTGTCATTGATGGACACGTGGATGATATCCACATGCAGACAGGCATTGATTATTGTTGGCATATAAGCAGATATGGTCACCCTAGATATCATAGTATTACCTTTATGATATAGTTGACCTAGAAAATCGTTGTTTTATTCGATTTCTACCTGCTGATGTTTTCTACGCACGAGTTGGAAACTCACCCCCGTTATGCCACAGTTCTTGCAGGTTTGACCGCATGGATCAGTAGCGGTATAGCTGGTACACGGCTTACTTTCAGGTGATTTGTTTTTGTAGGTGGTTCATATTGGATCGTGCCACTCTTGTATTTATTATTCCTATTGTATCTAGTCTACTCCATCAATCAGAAACTAGTATTTGTATAAGTAGTAAGACTTAGAAGAGACTTGTGATTGCGAGACTTAGAGCGATGGGTTATATGTTTGCTTGGTGGGTTGATATCTTGATTTATTCTTTATTTCTTGTGTTGATCTTCGCCGTTGGGCGTCGTATACATATATTTTGAGTTGCGTGGTTATGATTCCACTGATTGGCGAAGAGCTAGCTCCCGCTTGGGGATGCCTTTTATATTATCATGTATATGTGGTTTTGGATCAAAATATACAAGGGAGGTGCTGCCCAAATTTTTAAAAGACGAAACTTGTTTTTTTCAACTATAATCCATTTGCATTTTCATGTTCCATTATTTATGCATTTAAGAAAACTTTTGATTTCACTATACTTTTATTTCAAAACTTCACCTCTTTTATTTTCGGAAAAAGGTTTAGATTTCTGGGTTTCGGCTTACATAATTTGCGTTGTGTCTTTAGGCGTTGCGTGATTTAAGTGTCGGTCACGAACTAAATTTCGAGTCGTGACAAGATAATTCAACAAGATTCCCAATATAATGATCAACTGCTCGTCGAAAACTTTAATAGATTGCTGCACCCCCGATACCGTCGACGAAGTGCACAAAGGCGGAATACCGCGGCCGTGAGCACCCGATTGGATGCTTTTGGCTACGGTGTTCTCCTATAGTCACTTGGTCGACGCACTGGGGCGTGGCTATCTAGTAGTGTTTCCCGGCGACAATTCACGTACAATACGAGATTGCGATTGAGTTTTGATCCGAATCGAAATTCCGTGGCAATCGATCAAAAGAGACTAAAACGCGAGATTTACAAAACACAAACTAGTTTTCACAAAAATAATTAATGTAGATTCCAAATATTGTATCATATAACATAATAATACAGACAATGTTAAACATTTCGATTGATTCATCAAACACCCACAAATCACAGAGACCTCAACAATTTGAGCCTCCCAAAAACTTCCTAAAAAACCTAGAATAACAAAATGGAGCAGCACAAGAAAAATCACCACACAACTCTTCAAGATTGCAGCGGAACCACGGCCAAACTAGGGTTTGGGCTGTGGTTCTGCGGCTCCTTAATGGAGTTGGGGTCTCGAATTTCTTGGGGCTCCACCATTTAACCTGCACGATATTCTGAATATTTTTAATCTCGAAAATATCAACTTTTGAAAAAATTTACAGAAAGTTAGAATTTGTCAGGTTTCGAAACTCGATCGAACACTTTAACGTCGTTTAGAAAAAACCTAATGCTCTAACCTGGCTCTGATACCATGAAAGTATGTTTTAGCACCACTACTAGGTTTCTAGAGGCATCAAGTATGCAATTTTAAAAAATCTAGTGGGCTAAGCTATACTAACCTAGAATCGAACTAGAGAATTAGGGTTTATAAGCATGTAAACAAGTTTTACACTATGTGAATAGAGAATACTACCTATGTTGACAGATCTTTCATTTCTAAAGCTCCAAGCAGTAGTCCCTGGGCTCCAAGTAGTGGTCTTTAGAACTCTTCTTAGGCTCCACTTGGTGAAAGGAACGAGCTTGCTTCGTCGTCTTCGAGGCCGAAGATGATCCATCTTGAAGTTACTCTAACTCATACTACCACTTCACTTCTAAAGTATTAGTGAAGAAAACAAGCTAATCTTATGTGCTAGATGAGAGTAGATTGATGAAGTAGGAATTTTGCTCACTTTAGAAATCTCTTTTTCTTTTTATTTCTTCACCTCAAGAAAAGCTAGAGAGCAAATGAGAGGAAGAAGAAGATGAACTATGGTGTGAAAAAAAATCTCAAGTGAAGTAGTGAGAGTTAACCATGGGCTAAAGATAATGGTTGGGTTATAAAATATCTAGAGTAAAACAAAAATTAGTGGGATGAGACATGGCTCCTATATGCTTCTACAAGCATCTTAAGCCATGCTCATTTCCACCTAATTTTTGAATTACTCTTAATAAATAAATACCCTAATTATTTTTAGTCTTGGTGTGAGTCTCATACACCCATGTTCTATGTATCATCAAACATGATACAATAAATATATACATATATTAATATATATCACATATATATTAAATGTATTAAAAGAGAAGAAATTATTTAGTGAGCACAATATTAGTTAATATATATAAATATCAAATATAAATATATATATATATATCAAATTATTAAATCAACACTTGATTCAATAATCCGGTTATATCATATATAACCGAATAATATCACTTATATGTAAATCATATTATCAAATCAACAATTGATTCAATAACCCGGTCATATCACATATAACCGACAAATATTCAATACTACATTAAATCAACACTTGATTCAATAATCCGGTCATATCATATATAATCGGCCAGTATCAAATATATATATACATATAACATATCATTGAATCAACACTTGATTCAACAATCCGGTTATATCACATATAACCTAACCGATATCACATATCACGAGATTAGAATACGGTATCACATACTCGTATTTAATTAAGCTCCCACACATATCACCATATGTGCCCTACTTCGTTTCTCTTGAGCCAGGAAATCTCTGTGTGGGACTCTAAAAATTCGTCAATACGCCAGCAGTAGGTAATGATCACATTAGTCACCTACAATCCGTTAGCGGTACTAGCTGGACGTAACGACTACCCAGGTATTGATCGAATAGAAGATCAACAAGAAAGCTTATCAAAACTCCCGCAAAGCCTATAAGCAATACTTACCGTACAGCCCGGTCTCTTCGTCTGATATGTTGCATATCAAGTCTACGGATGGAATCGTCAGACCCCGGTAACTTGATAAGTCATGCTGATATGAGGCCTATAACCGTTCGAGAAACTATTGATAACTCTTACCGGTAAATCTCATCAGTCCTGGCCAAGGACTTGCTGTTATAGCCAATTGAGCATAGCGCAACATCAACTCCCTATACCGGGAGAGACGAAACCCCTTCTATCGCTTATTGCCTCCATGTGACTCGGGACTGTACCAAAAATCCACCAGTTTGAACGACTCCTTTGAGCCGCGGTAGGGAGGAAACCAAAGCACAGTAGGAACCACACAAGACTCTATGACGATCTCGGGTCTACAGACTAACCTATACCAGTGTCACCAGAGAATTGCTATCTGACGATAAGTATGGTACCATCTAGGAGTTCTCGGTGAGTCTTGTTCGGTGTACCCATTCTCTAATGATCACCTGTGTACAATCTTTGATGTAAAACACCAATGGTTGTGGGATCAACCATCGCCCCTATACAGGATCAAGAAACGTACACACGAGTCTACTCTGGAATATCGATGACCTATCTTGATACTCTCTTGACTAGGAACTGTTAATGGATGTGCTTGTGGACTACCTAAGCCCACTAGTGTGATCTGCATCATAATCCTGGAAGTCAAGCTAACATCATAAGGGCTTTATCAACATGTATCAGAGAGACAGAATAATATAAGTGTACATGTTAAGATAAAGTGCAACCAGATATCATACTATCATGTCGAGCAAGAAAGTCCTCTATATATATGTCCAAGCATCCACTATAATATACAATAATGGCCTCTACGGCATACATATGACTAAAAATATATGTGGGAGCTGGATGGTCTATAAGCACATCCTTAAATGTCTCTGGTCGAGGGAGTATCAAAACTGGGCATCGATACTCCGGAGTAGATTAGTGTATATTTTTCGAGACCCCGACGAGGGGAGGTGGCCGGTCTCACAAGCCATTGGTATTAGTTAGTCACCTAAGATAGTATACAGATGCTCATTGGGTTATGAGTTACAATGGACAGACTCACCGGGAACATGCTAGATGGTATTATAGCTATTGTCAAATAGCAGTTCTCAGGTGACATGAGTACAGGTTAATCTGTCGAATTGAGATCGTCATTTGTCTCGTGTGAGTTCCCACTGTGCTTTGATTACTACCTTACTACGGCTCAAAGGATTTGTCCAAACAGATTTTAGTTGGGTACAGTCCCGACCCACATGCAGGCAGTGAGCGGATCGTCGAGGATTCGTCTCTCCCGGTATTGGGGTTGATGTCGCGCTGTGCACGGGTGACCATAACCAGAAATCCTTGGCCAAGGAAAACAAGAATGACTGATTTGGATCAGTAGTTTCTCAGTGGGTGATGGGCTTCACACCGACAAAAAATATCGCGTTATTAGGGGTCTGACTTTATCCACCCCCTAGACCCGATATGCGATACTTTTAGACGAATAGACAGGGCTGTATAGAGATTGTCACAGACAGATTCAGTAGGGGTTCAGATGAGTTTTCTCGTCGTCCTTCCTTTCGCTCAATACCTGGGTAGCCGTTACATACAGCTACTGCCGCTGACGTGCTTATGGTTAAACCCATAACCAATATATTGACGAGTCTTTAGAGTCCCACACAGAGGGTTTCCCTGGTTCAGGAAAAATAATGTAATAGCCGTATTTTAATACGTGCAGGGTTCCGATTAAATGATAGTACTAGTTACCCAGACTTTTGATCGGACGGTTGATAATACTAGCCAGCTCGGGTTTGAGCCGGATTATTAAATCAGGTATTGATTTAATAATTTACGTATATATATTTCGATATGTATATTCTAGTATTATGTTCTTTGTATTATTCTATCTCTTTTGGTATTCGTATTTTGGTACGAATACAGGTATATATATACAGTAGAGTGTAATACGTATTTATACAGAAAACATTCTAGAAGGTGGACACCTCATTTTTGTTTATCCATTTATTAACTTAAATGGAAATGATGTGTAAAGGTGATGAATGGAGAATGGTGAGAACCATGCTTGAATAGTGATGACAAATGAATTGTTAATTCATTTGTGTTAACTATTCAAGTATGGTTGAAATATTATACTTGGAAAATTGTGTTTTCCAAAACCATGCTTTATGGTTTTCTCTCACTAGTTTTTCTTCACTTGTTTTTCCACTTGAGTTTTTTTTGCATGGTTGGTTTTGAAACACTTTCACCATTTGCTTCTTCTCTCTTCACTATCTTTCTTGAGCTCTTCCTCCTTCATCTTCATCTTCTACCCTACTAACTCATATGTTGAGAATCAAGGGTAGAAAAGAGATAAATACACACTTAGAGCTACTCACTACATCCCTAGGCACTCTAGATTAGAAACCTAGAGTCCCTAGTTGCTTCACTAGATTCTTAGTATGGAGCTAAAACCATGAGCTTCATCTCTCGGGTGGATCATCTTCGACGGAGGAAGACCGGCGGCCAAGCTCAATCGAGGACACCTCAAGGAGCCAAAGAAGAGGGTAGAAGACTGAAGGACACGAATCATTCGGTATAACACTTCTATCTTTTGTAGCTAGGTTTAGGTTTATGATTCGATTCTAGGATGGGTTTTTAGCGCTAAAATTTTTTAGAACACCATTTTTATTCCACATCGGCCACGATAGATGTCCAGGGCGCTAGCAAACCGCAACATGGTATCAGAGCTACTAGGCAGGGATGCCCACCCATGGGGGTTCTCACTGTGGTGACAGTAGTGGCGAAGCACGGGCTCTTACCTCAAGGGTGCCGCATGCGGTTATATGGTCCGGCTGGTTGTAGTCCGTCGCGAGGGGATTACATAAAAAGTAGCTGCTGAGGGACCTATGGGCGGTATGGCCAGTTTCCGCTGCGCTGATTGACCTAACATGGTATTAGAGCTACTCCATAAACTTTTACTAGCTAGTTTGCACAAGTTTAAAGTTTCAATTGATGGAATTTTCCTAATCGTATTTCTAAAACTGTTGCTTGTTGTTCGAATTTCAAAGTTGTCCAAAAAAAATTTCTGGTTGTATTAAAATTATGTGCTGGCAAAACTAAAGCTAAGAAAAATAATTTGGGCACCTAATCCCAAAAAACAACCGCGGAACAGAAGAAAAATGGCACATTTTGCGGTTGAACTGCGGCCATTTTTAGGCTACAGTGGCCCAATTTTTTTCTGGGGCTCTAGTTCATGGAAATACGATTTTTGGGATATTTGGTTTTGGCCCAGATTTGTTTGAGTGCTGGTTTGCATTTGGGGCCGATGTGGAAAATTTTTAGTCCATCGAAATTTTGAATACGTGTTTATCAGTGCATATGTTGATATCTGCGACCGTGAATATTATTGAGCGGTACAACCCGACTAGCTGCTTTATGTTCAACTAGACGGGTTTATGAACATGATATTCACGTTGATATTCTATGATTGTGCTGATATTGTGGATGGATTGTTGTGTTGGATAGCCTATGATGCAATAGTAGTAGTACAGTTCAGATTCATTTGTATATTTAGTATTGCAGGGCGAGCGTCCGACATGTGGATTGCTGTTTCCGCAAGTTTGTATATTCTTTTATTGGGACACGACCGGGTTGAGGTCGATGTCACCATTGTGTATATACTTTTCTTTTCTGTAATAGGATTATCTCGCGGTGGAGTGCTTGAGTAGCCGGGTTTTAGAGGGCAACGGGCCTGCATCTCATGGCATTGAGATTGAGGGTGCCTTACTCTAGAATTGGTAGGCTATTTGCCGCACTCGTATGGGGTATAGGATGACCCACAGAGGGGTGCTCAAGTTACCGGATTCCGTGAAGTGCTGGGTGGCCTATTCACTTTGTTGATTGGGGTTGCCTCAATTCTGGGATTGGCGGGTAATTTGCCGCACTCGTAGGGGTCTTGGTTATACATTACACATGCTATCCACACAACCGGGGAATGTCGGGTTTCATTTGCGGCTCAAAAGAAACCCGAGTCTCCTAGATTATCCGTTATTCTATATTGCTTATCTCATGCCTGGGACGAATGTTATATATATATATATATATATATATATATATATATATATATGTATGTATATATATATATATACTAGTGGATGTTGTTTATGTTTTGCATCCGCGCTAGTCCAGCCTCCGCTCTGCCGCTAGTTAAGTAACCTAATGGTGCATGATGAGGCCCCGTGGCGAATGCGGATGGCATATACGTACATTGTATTTTCGTTCTTTTCTGGTGTGATATGGATTAATTGATGGGACTGCGTTAATTTTTATTAATGCAAGGAAAAATAAAGCTAAATGATGTTGTTGGAACCAATTTTTAAAAACTGTTATTATGGACGTTTCTTTTTACTTTGCACAACGGTATTCGGTTATGAATATCTAGCATCTCATTCAACGAAGCAAGAGCCGCGATCCCTTTATAGGATATGACCTCTTGAGCAAAAGTTTGCATTTTTGTAATAACTTCACTATAGTCGATTTTTTTGCTTTGCATCGTAGTATTCAATTAGGAATATCCTGCACCTCACTCGATGAGAAAAGAGCCTAGATCTCTTCAAAGGGAGTGACCTCTTTAGCAAAAGTTTACGCCACTATATATTTGCAAAACCACTCAGTTCCTTCAACGATATCAAGTTCATTACGTTAATGGTTTTTTGCCAAAAACCAGCCGTAGCCCTCCGTCATTTCAGATAATTACTACTCAGTATTCGTGTTGCGTTTGTTGATTATTCGTCAAGGCGTAGTATACGGTAGCTGAGTAATGATTGTCTGTAGCATAGATAATGCGATTGGTTAGTGTGAATTTTTGGTTATTTGTCAAGGGTCATGCGGGTGGGTCTAATGCAAACTTAGATAATGACTGGTTGAACTTGACTAGGACCTTTTGATTTGTTGATTATTCGTCAAGGTCACTTGGGTCCTAGGGGCAAAAACCACATCGGGAGTTTCAAATATATAGGAAACTTTCCAGGCATGTGCATACCTTCTAGAGTGTGGTGACTTGAGTGACTTCAATCAAGTTATCATGCGATGATATTTGGGTCCGGATTCCCACTGATGAGTAGGTGTTACTCCTCGGGTGATTTTCAGATGATCCCGACTAATTCTCCTTTTAAGGTTTGAATGAGAATTCGAGGAAATTGTGGGAGCCATCCTGATTAGATAAACTGATTAACCAATCTAATCTAGGTTAGAGTGCACGCTGAGTGTTTCTTTTCTCTCTCTCTTCGGCAGCGACCACGATCTGACCCAAAACTAAAACTCATAAACCAAGTTAACCGAACCTTCTTAAACATTTTGGCTTTTGGATTGTCATAGTTGCATATATCCCTGCCGCTCCTACTTTCCCTTTGCTTTTCTCCGGAACATTCCGTATCACTACGAAGATCCATATTGCTTGGATATTCCATTGTATTGTTACATACGAACTCGAAGAAACTTGTTTCTGTTCGAGGATGGATTCTGGTTGTGGAGAAATTGAATAAGATTATTCGGTTGTCTTTTCTTTTTCCATTTACTCAGAATGCGAGAGCTCCTAATATTAGGAGAGTACACCTATTACACTTATTGGATCGTCTTCTTCCAAACCATAGGTAGCTGCCGAAAGGTAGGGAAGGAAGAAAACCAATCAGCCTAAGTGTGGTGTACAGAAGGTGTTGGATATAGTGCCCTCAAGGCAATTATTGTAATTGTAGGCACACGATTATGATAATTGAGTGAGGACCTATACATATAGAACAATCTTACTCGAAATGATAATATGCTATCTGGTTTGTCTTTATCATTGACGTGTACACGTTTTACTTGTTATTACGCGTCGCTAATACATAATGATGAAGCCCGTAGGATTCTTGCTTGACCAGTATTATGATGGCGATCATATACCTGAGAGCTAGGTGGTTTATAAACACATCATTTAATGTCCCTAGTCATAGGAGTATCGAGACTGGGCATTGATATTCCGGAGTAGACTAGTGTATACGTTTCGAGACCCCGACGTGTGACGGTGGCCGGTCTCACAAGCCATTGGTGTTATGTCACCTAAGATAGTATACAGATGCTCATTGAAGGTGAGTACACTGGACGGACTCGCCGAGAACTTCTAGATGGTATTATACCTATCGTCAGATGGAAGTTCTCAGGTAGCATGAGTACAGTTTAGTCCTTTGACCTGAAGTCGTCATTTGTCTCGTGTGAGTTCCCACTGTACTTTGATTACTACCCTACCACGGCTCAAAGGAGTCGTGCAAATAGGTTTTAGTTAGGTAAAGTCCCAAGCCATATAGAGGCAGTGGTTAACTGTTAGGGATTTGTCTCTCCTGATATTTGGAGTTGATGGCGCGCTGTGTTCGGTTGGCTATCACCAGAAATCCGTGGCCACGGCTGGGGATATTTACTGATAATTGATCAGTAGTATCTCAGTTGGTGATGAGCTTGACTTAGACACGATATATCGGGTTAGTAGGGGTCTAACGTTATCCACCCCCTAGACCTGATATACGATAATGTTTGACGAAGAGACCGGACTGTACAGAGATTGTCATATTTAGGCTCAGTAGGGTAATACGCACTTGATTGTCGACCCCCTTTTCGACAAGTACCTGGGTAGCCATTACAAACAGCTAGTGCCGCTGACGTGCTTGTGGTTAAACCCATTGCCAGCGTACTGTCGAGTCTTTAGAGTCCCACAAAGAGGGTTTTCCCGGTTCAGGCGACAGATGTAGGAGCCATACGGTGGTACATGTAGGGGTCCGATTAAATACGTGTACGCAATACACGGCCTTTAATCGGACGGTTGATAATACTAGACGGCTTACGATTAAGCCGGATTATTAAATCAGGTTTTGATTTAATAATTTATATATGTATTTTAATACATATATTTTAGTATTATTGTTCACTATTCATTTATCTCTTTGATGCTATCCGTATTTTTATACGGATAAACGTATATGTAGCGATACATATGCCAGGTGAAGTATTCCGTATTTATATGGGAATGCTTCTAGAATAAGAAGTCCTCATATTTATTTTTCTATTTAGAAAAATATAAAGGGAAATGAGATGGAAAGTAGAGTTATGAAGCATGGTGCAAACATTGTAGAAAGACATAGCTTTGTTTTTAAAATGAATATTTTCATTTGTGTGCACTATTGCACCATGGTTGATATTTGGGTAGCCATTCTTTTCTACAAGTGATTAATGGATGATTTTCTTCATATCCTCCAAGCATGCTTCAACTTCCTTCATCTCCTTCTTCTTCTTTCTCTTATTTTTTAGCATAGTTCAAGAAAGAAATTTTTAGTGGAGTATTCCTACATCATCAACCATCTAAACCTAGTGAATTTGGGTCATCGGTTAGAGCCTCCTCCGCGTTCTCTCGGGTGGATCATCTTCGGCGAAGGGTGGCCGTTCTCAAGCGCGATCCCGGTGGCTACGAGCTTGGAGGGGTCTTCCACAATTGGGTAGACACGTGACAGAGGTTGTATTTCTCAAACCTTGCATGTTTAAGATTTCTAGTTTAGGGTGTTTGGATTGAATTCTTGGGTTTGCACGTCCGGCACCCTCAAAAAGTTTTTGTTTTCTCTTCCGTCTTACCCGCGGCCTCCGCGGTGGGGGCGCCGGATCCCAACATGATATCAGAGCCATCCAAACACCCCAAAATAATCTTAGACGATACTTCAAGTTTCAAAACCGAAAACACCATTTTCAAAACCCTGTTTCTGTTTGAAATATTTTTGGTCTCTAAAACGAGCGGATTTCATTATGATTGGACCGGCGAGAATGAGGTTTTGGTCAGCCTCACCTTTTCACTATTCACCTATGAACCTCGTTTTCATGTTGTGTCTTGGGTTTTGTAAATTGGTATTTTTGGTGTTGTTTGATTTGTCCCAGATTTCTATTTGTGTTATCTTAGCTTTGGGAAAATTTGAGAGTTTTAAAAGCTCGAAACTTTTGCATCATCGGTATCTTAAGTAAATGTGTTGCTGAACATCGTCTAATTGCTATATGTTCTTTTAGACGGGGTTGCACACATTCTGATGTTTCTTGCTTCTGCAGTTATATATATATTTATATATATATGTATGTATATATATATGGTTTGTGTTGATTGTCGTGATGGATAACCTTGTGTGCAATGTTAGATGTACAGTTCAGATTCATTTGTATATTCTTTATTGCGGGGCGAGCGTCCGATATATGGACTGTCGTCACTTCCAGTTTGTATATTCTTTTATTGGAGCATGACCGGGTTAAGGTCAATGTCGCCATTGTATATATATTTTCCTTTCTGTACTAGGATTACCCTGCGGAGAAGTGCTCGAATAGCCGGGTTCTAGAGGGCAATGGGCCCGCATCTTATGGCGTTAAGACCAGTGGGCCATACTCTAGAATTGGTAGGCTATTCATCGCACTCGTAGGGGGTATAGGTTGACCCACGGAGGGGTGCTCAAGTTACCAAATTCCATGAAGTGCTGGGTGGCCCATTCACTTTGTTGACTGGGATTGCCATACTTCGGGGATTGGCGGGTAACTTGCCGCACTCGTAGGGGTCTAGGATCTTCATTGCACTGGCTATCCACACGACCAGGGAATGTTGCGTCTCATTTATGGATCAAATGAAACGCGGGGCTCCTAGATTATCCGTTATTTCATATTGTTGTTCGCATACATGTGATGATTTTTATCTTCCTGTGATGATTATTATCTGCTTGCGATGTTGAACTATATATTATATATATTTAGTAGATGTTTCTATATGTTTTGCATCCGCGCTAGTTCAGCCCCCGCTCTGCCTTTAGTTAAGTAATCTAACGGTGCATGTGCTAGGAATATGTATGCCCTAGAGGCCATTATTATTGATATAGTGGATGCTTGGACATATATATAAAGGACTTCCTTACTCGACATGATAGTATGCTATTAGGTTACCTTTATCTTAACATGTAGAGTGGAATTCTTCCGATCTGTCTCTTGCATGTCGGTAAAGCCCTTAGGATATGTACTTGACTATAAGGATTATGATGAGATCATACTAGTGGGGCCAGGGTGGTCCAAAAGTACATCCTTTAATCAGTTCCTAGTCGAGGGGATATCGAGACTAGGGAATCGATATTCCAGAGTAGACTAGTGTGTACGTTTCTTATCCCTTGGAGGGCGATGGTTGATCCCATAACTATTGGTGTGTGACTACAAAGATTGTACATAGGTCCTCATTAGAGAACAGGTACACCGAACAGGACTCACCGAGGACTCCTAGTTGGTAGTATACCTATCGTCAGATAGCAGTCCTCTGGTGACACTTGTACAGGTTAGTTTGTAGACCCGAGATCGTCATAGAGTCTTGTGCGGCTCCCACAGTGCTTTGATTTCCTCCCTACCACGCTCAAAGAAGACGTGCAAACAGGTGGATTTTGGGTACAGTCCCGAGTCGCATGGAGGCAATGAGCGATAGGAGGGGTTTCGCCTCTCCCGGTATTGGGGGTTGATGTTGCTCTATGCTCGATTGGCTATAACTGGAAGTCCCTAGCCAGGGCTGCTTATGTGATATACTGATAAGTGTTATCAGTAGTTTCTCGAACCGTTATAGGCTAGACATTGGCATGAATTATCACGTTACTGAGGTCTGACGTTAACCACCCATAGACATGGTATGCGACATATCAGACGAAGAGACCGGACTGTACGATATTGTTACTGATAGGTCTTATGGAGAGTATGGACATGCTTGCTTATTGATCTTCATATCGCTCAATACCCGGATAGCCGTTACGTCCAGCTAGTACCGCTGACGGCTTGTAGGTGACTGATGTGATTATCACCTACTGCTGGCATATTGACGAGTCTTTAGAGTCCTACAAAGAAGTTCCCAGGTTCAAGCGAAACAAAATAGGACACATATGTGATATGTGTGTGGGCCTGATTAAATACGTGTATGTGATACCGTATTATAATCTGGCAGTTATCTTTATCGGTTCGGTTATATGTGATATAACCTGATTGTCGAATCAAGTGTTGATTTGATAATGTGATATGCAGATAAATTATATTATTTGGTCATATGTGATATAACCGGATTATTAAATCAAGTGTTGATTTAATAATGTGATATATATTATATTTGATATAATTATATCTTAACTAATATCATTAGCTCACTAAATATTTTATTATATGTATTAATATATATATATATATATATATATATGTAGCATGACATAAATTTCTATTTTATGAAATTAGAAATGAGGTGGAAAATGCGAAGTCTTTAGGAGCATGGTTGCAAGCATGGGCTTTTATCATTGTTTATTCATCTTGACTCACTATTCAAGCATGGGTGCAATTTTATATTGCAATAATTCCATACTTGAATGAGTGAGGTCAAGGGGTTAGCTATTCACTTATTCATTCATACACTTAGCTATTTTCTTGAGTTGCTCCCATTTTTGCTCTCATGCTCTTTAGCTTCTTCATCTTCCTCATTTTCATGGTTCAATCTTCTACCCTCACATGTGATGTGAACTATGAAGCTTTAACACAAACATGTGAGCTTTTTTAACCCCTACTTGACCATCCTACACTTGACTAGCGATCAAGTGTAGCGTGTTTCCTACACCAAAGAGTTTAGTGTAGATGTAGCTTGAGTTGGAGGGACTTCGTCGAAGGAAACTCGTCCAAACCCTCAAGTGGAGCCTAGTGGAGTCGCGGGACTACTACACGGAGCATGTGAAGTGAAGGACACGGTCTACGAGGGTATAGCCATCTTCACTTCTTACAGTTTTTCTTGATATCAAACTTTAAACCCTAATCAACTAGCTAAAGATCTTGGATAGTCTAGCTTAGCACCCATAAAAGTTTGAATTTGGCATGCTTGATGCCACTAAAACCCCTTGGGGGTGAAGATTAGATGATGTAATTAGAATCACGAAACCGAACAACTCCGAAATAGTTTCCATGAAACCCTATTCTCTGTCGCTTTTAAATCCGTCTCTGAATTTTTTTTAAACAAGTGCAGAGTGCTACTTATGAAGTATATAGAACACCAGAAAAATTTGGAGCATTTTGGCCAAAAAGTGGCCGGCTACTTCTTGAAAAAACCGGCCTCACCCGTTTTACTATAGCATCATGCCTTGAAATTTTTGTGGTGTTCTGATCTCTTGATTTTGGGGTTTCAGGTATTGTTTGATTAGTCCAAAATTACATGTGATGTTAATTTTGTTTAGGGGCTAATACGTAGTGTTTCGTAGTCGTAATTATTGCATCGTTTGGGGTTTAAGTTTGATATGGATGCAGTAGTTGGAATCCATATTTAAGTAGTTTTGTGAAAACTAGTTAATGATTATAAATCTAGCGTTTTAGTCTCGGTAGATTGATTTCCATGAAGTTTCGATTCGGATCGAAACTCCGTCGCAATCGCGTACATACGCGAATACTCGCCGAATAACTTTACTAGATAGACTCTCCCCTTTGCCCCAACCAGGTGACTGTAGGAGAACCCCGTTGCCAATAGCACCAACTTGGGTGCTCGCAGCCATGGTGTTCTGCCTAAGTGCAGTTGGTCGACGGTATCGGGGGTGCGACCAATCTACTATAGTTTCTGACGCGTATTCAATCGGGTAGTCAGGAATCTTGTTGAATTACCCGACTAAATTATTGAAAAGAGTTTTTAACATGAGACTAAAATGCAAGATTTATAGGTTAGGCATGAAATTCGAAATATGAGTTATTCCGGGTTTATGATGTCTAAAGATGTGCGGATTCTATTTATTGCAGTTTTACATTTCTTTTCTGCGACCGTAAGTGTAATACATGGGGTATCCCAAATCTCGTTGCTATATGTCAACGGAATTTGGAATACGCGTATTTACTTACGTTGATAATATGTGATATTATGTGTCACTGATATGTTTTATTGGATCGTCGTGATTGAAAAGCCTGGGGTTTTATGTAAGATGAGAGTTTTTCAATTTTCATTCATGTAAAATTTGTATGTAATATTCTTTTATTGGGGTACTTCCGGGTTGAGGATGATGTCACCATCGATGTATATTATTTACTTTTCCACATTAGGATAGACACAAGGTGGGGAGCATAAGTAACCGGGTTCTAGAGTCCAGTAGGAGACCATTTCAAGGAGTTGAGACCGGGTCTCCTAACTCTAGAATTGGTAGGGTTACTTGCTCCTCCTGTAGGGGTCTAGGGATGTGGGTTTGTCTATCTTCACGACCGTGTAATCCGTGTTTTACATTACTGGCTAAATTTAAAACACGGAAATCCTAGTATATCTAATATTTCATATGTTTCTTCTGCTGCTTGGTTCTGTAATATGATCATATAACTGCGTGAGACGAATGTGGTATTATATATATGATATATAATAAACGTTGCTTATGTTTTGCATCTGCGCTAGTCCAGGCCCCGCTCTGCCAGTTGTTAAGTAACCTAACGGTGCATGACGGGGCCCAGTAGAGAATGCGGATGGCATAAGCGTACGTTCTATTTTCGTTTCACTTTCTATATTGTTTAGGAAACATTAATTGATGGGACTTCATTAATGTGATTAATGAAAAGAAAGTAACCTAAAAATATTATAGAACCAAACTTCTAAAAAGGGTAGCTCTAGTTTTTGCTTTTCATAGTGGTATTCCTTGATGAATGTCCAGCACCTCATTCGATGAAGAAAGAGCCGAGGTCCCTTCACCGGGAGTGACCTCTTTAGCAAAACTAGAAAATACTACAACTCACTCGGTTTTGTCTTTTGATTGCTTCTCTAGTTCTTGCTTTGCATAGTGGTATTCCTGAATATCCTGCACCTCATTCGATGAGGAAAGAGCCGAGATCCATTCACCGGGAGTGACCACTTTAGCGAAACTAGCAAAAGCCTAAAAAACACTCCTTTTCAAAATCACTAGATTCTACAACGATATCAAGTTCATTACGCTCATGGTTTTCTTAAAAACCTGCGTATCCCTCCATCATCTCAGATAAGTACTATTTTGTATTCGTGCTGAGTTTGTTGGCCTTTTTCAAGGCGTAGTGTGCGGTAGCTGATTAGTGCTTATCTGTAAACATATGATGCGATTGGATTAAGGTAGTCGTACGACTTTATTGGCCTTTGTCAAGGGTCGTGCCTGTGGGTTTAATTCAATCAGGAAATGACGGGTTGAACTTGACTAGCACCCTATGATTTGTTGGCCATTGTCAAGGTCATAGGACGTTAGGGGTAAAAAAATTATCGGGAATTTCAAGTGTTAAAATTTGCAATGAGATTGCATACCTTCTATATGATAGTTGGAACCCGATACCCACTGTGAGTAAGAGTTACTCCTGAGAGAATTTTGCACTTTACAATTAGCTAATCCAGCAAGTGTCTGGAAAGGTGTAAACGGGGTTATTCCTCTAGGGAAACGGGGTTTATTTTAATTAGGTCCGTGCGAAAGCACGGGGAACCTCCTTCGGAATACCGATACCTGCCTGGCCGAACGATTGGCGAACCTGTAGGGTGTAATTAATCTCGGCTAATCTTACCTTTGAGGGTTTGAAGGAAGATTTGATAAAAATAGTGCGAGCCATCCTGATTAGATAAAATAACAAATAAAATCTTGCTAAGAGCGCATACAAAGTGATTATCCTTCTCTCTCTCCTGGTAGCGACCAATGAAATGCCTTAATCAAGATAATATTATGGATGTTTTGACCGAACCTACTTATTATACTAGGCTAGCTTCCGCTTTACCTTATGATTGTCATAAGTCTGAGTAAGGAATAGGGGAATATCCAGATTCCCTGTCGCCCAAGCGAAGAAAAAGCATGTTGATGCATCGTCTTCGGGTGTGTTCGTTACCAAGAACTGTTTCTCAGTCGTTTCTACGTCCTAGGTATGTGATACCAGATCAGGATCCCATATATGTAATTTATTACATGGGCTAAAGATAGGTAGAGAACTGGGATAGGGTGATATGTCTATAAGTAGTAGAGAATGGTGCAATTGTTGCAGCTAAAGCTGTTGGCAAATATCAACTAGTGTTACCAACAGGTAATCCAATGATTCTGAGCGACTGATATTTCGTACCAAAAATATTGTGATTGTTTTCCTGAATCAAGTGTTGATTGGGTTTGGTGCGTTATATAATAGTATATACGTTCTGAATCAAAATGCAGTTCTAAGTATACAAAACACACACAAGATGAACTGTTCGGAAATGAACGAAGTCTTCTTGTGACATTGTAGACTAGATCATATCAATGAGATAAGACCAGCTAAAGTTCCATAAGGATGCATATTTTAATCCATTCGAATTTACATCTTATGAAACTTTCCAGTCATGTCTTAAAGGCTAGGTGACCAAATCATCGTTTATTGGAAACGGAGAAAGAGCTACTCAACTCTTGGACAGGGTAACGTTTTAAAAATCGTTTAGATAATTTTCCCGATAATCGGTAAATAACTTGTATTTTCCATAAAACGTAATTATAATTATTTTTCAATATAGCCCTAGTTAAACTTATTTTAGATATGTAATTGCTGGTATATGGTAATTAATTAGTCACTTATAAATTGCTAGTTATTTAAATATTTTTCCTTAATTAATTATTTTAAATATACATTAATTTAGATATAAATACAAATTTGAATGGGTTAATTACATACTTAAGAACCATGACAAACTAAAACCCAGTTGTAACATGAAATTTTTTTCAAGTTAACTCCAAGTTCTAGTTAGTTTTAAGGTGAAAGAAATAATAAATAAAATAAATTAAAATTTGGAAATGATGTGAAAGCATTTATTAACTTGAGGGCTTATCGTGGAAATTTCTATACACACCCATTCCCCTTCAAGGCCGAGAGCTCAAGCTGCTGCCCCATTTTTCTCATTCCTCATTCCAAACTTCTTTTAAAACCCATCACCAAATCCTCCCTCTCCCCCTCTTCGATCCAACCCCAAACCCGAACCCTAACCGGAACCTCATCAAGATCCCCATCTTTCTCTCCCAAAACCCTAATCCCTTCCTCATCCTCATCCTCTACCGACTTCACCTTCGAAGACGGAGAAGACGTAGACTCCCCATGGGAGGGCGCCGCTGTGTACAGGCGCGAGGCCTCGGCGTCCCATGTGGAGTGTTGCACGTCCCTAGAGAGGCTAGGGCTTGGGAGGCTGTCAACTAGGGTTTTAAGGTCGAGGGCTTCGGCCATGGGGATGAGATTGCCGCTGAAGAAAGGGAATGAGGCAGAGCTGGAGGGCGACGGGACCCCGGTGCTTGTTTCGATCGATGTGACGAGGAGGACGAGGAGGCTGAAGCTCGATGAGATTGTGAGGACCGTGATCACGCTCCGTTGCAACAGGTGTGCTGAACCTACTGCTGAGTCTGTATTTACAAACTTCTCTCTTTGCTTGTTCCAATTATCCTTGCAATGATGGGCGGTCGACCGAGACGTACACGATCTAGGCTTTTGAGATTCAAGGACAGAGTCCGATTCTGACCAAGATAGCGAGCTGGAGCTTCTGTAAAGGAGGAGGTGGCGGAGCTCAGCCATTCTGCAAATGCTGCAGAGTCTTCGCGATGACTTCTTGACTGCATATGAAGATGATGCATCAGAGAGAGACAGAGGAAGGGACAATGTGATTTTGATCAACCCGTTCAACCAACTAATAATTCTTCAACGCACTTTTGATTCGGAAAATACAGAAGGCAATGAAACAAATATCGACAGTCTTTGGGTGATTATTTTATCCGTCCGGGTCTTCATATGCTACTACAGCATCTGGCGGAGAACGACTCGAACCGATATGGAACTCCTCCAGCTAAGAAGAGGCGGTCGATGCTATGCAGGATGTCAAAGTTGAGGAGAATCTGAATTGTTCGGTTTGTTTGGATGATTTCGAGATTGGGAGTGAAGCTAGGGAGATACAGTGCAAGAATAAGTATCATAGTGAATGCATATTGCCTTGGCTTGAGCTTCATAGCTCCTGTCCAGTGTGTTGGTTTCAGATCGATGCTGATGAATCGAAGGTTTCGAATAGGGCAAGTTTCAGTGGGTTGTTTGGGTCTCGAAATGGGAGAAATCCTTTGTCATCGACTTTGACATCCGGAAGCAATTCTCATGAGGTGGAGAATTGAAGGGTTTCTTTTTACTGCCGCTTTCCTCTAGCTTTTATGCAGTTATCATGATCGGGTGCAGAGGCGTCGGACGTGGCGTGGAATGGCAAGGCTGAGATCGGATCAGATTTGCCGAGGCGTCCGGATGAGTAGATGTACACATCTATGGGAGAATCGTCTGGATGGCGCGAGGCGTCCCATAGTTTAGGACTATTTATAGTACTTGCATTTTATATGCGTAGTTACCCAGTTAAACATCTCATTGCATCGCACCATCTCATTTATATGCAAATATGCGGTATCATCTCATAGGACACTTGCACTATCATTATTGGTTCATGTTGTACGTGCACTATTCATGTGAACATACATGCCTTTGGTAATTGCTATGCCACAGACACTTTAGAACTTGCTAGATCAGTATCAAAACATTTGCATCATACATGATATTTGAACTGATAGTCGTATATATATCGCATTTCATCATCATTCACATATAGTTTTCTAGTCATAAATTGTATTTCATGTTATGTATATCATAGACATTATCATTTTCCTACATGTTCATGTATTGTGATTCTTCTTGAGGATTTCTGTATTGATGAGATTTCTGGATTTTTTGGAAAACCGCAAGAGTTTTAAAAACCTATTATCATTTAAAAAAAACAGAAATTTGCGGTTTTCTCATGATGTGATGTGTGTGGTGCCCACCATGAGTTTTCTCGGTTCTTGAGTAGTATCATATACCAGATTCGAGGAGGGGGATGCACCATCTGCGGGTACATGGTGGGCTCGGTATGGTACCTCGGGACAGGAAGATCGCAGATGATGGCGTTGAGCCCGGCAGAGGAGCACTACCTACCGGTTATTTGTGACGCGGCGGATATCCGGAGGATACGGACCGTAGTCGTGTGATTTGATGATATGGGCCGATCCGGACTGCCGATGCCCGAGATATTGAGATTTGAGATACAGAGATATTGAGATATTGAGATTTGAGATACAGAGATATGAGATATTGAGACATTGAGATATACATATTTTGTGTCGATGCTTGACACGGATTTCTACTGATTTCATTGATGTTATTTCAATTATTTCACAGAAGTCTTTCTAAGTTAAAAATAAAGATTTTCTTATACCAAACATACTCAGGTTTCATATTGATTATGCATTCATGTTGCAAACATATTAGTGCATCGCATCATATCAATACATGCATAGGTTGTGACACATTTGCGTGCATACTTACGATAGCCTTATTAGATATTACTTATTACTCACGAGTTAGCAACTCACCCCCATTGTGCCATAGTATCTTGCAGGTCTGACCCATCAGCACAGTAGCGACGGGCGTATCTTCTATTCCGCTTCGTTGCATCGACTTACTGCTTGCTCACAGGTAGGTTTTGGAGGATTTGCTTTTGCTCCCACCGTGTATTTTTATTTTGTATCTAGTACTCCATCTAACCTTGTATATTGGACTAGACAGTGAGAATTGAGACTTGTATTTGTTGTTTGGCGTCGATGCTCACTTGAGCCGACGTGATGCTTTCATGCTTTTATGCTTATTTTTTTTACGCTTGATTATATATATTGCTTGTGGTTGTGGTTCCGTCTTTAGCGAAGAGCTAGCTCCCGCTTTGGGATGCCATTATTCTTTTTTTTTTAATGTATTTATTTGTTTTGTATCCGTTTCGGGGCCAGTATTTACAAAGGAGATCCTGCCGAAATTTTCGGAAATATTTTGATGTTTAATGCAACTTAATTTGTTTAAATCATTTTCTTTTAAAAGGTTTTCCTTCACTCTATATCTTTAAATGGTTTAGATTTTTGGGCTTTGGCTTACTTAGATTACGTACGTCTTGAGACGTTTCGTAATTTAAGTGCCAGTCACGTTCCATACCTTCGGGTCGTGACAAAGTTGGTTTCAGAGCGATAGGTTTTACCTTTCCGAGTGTAGGAAGACCGTTGGTAGATGGCGTAGGTGACTTAAGCAGAGTGGCGTAGCGTGTGTATGTTCTGCGGCATACTTACGATACAGTACTTCGCCTGAGTGACCTTAGGATGTATATGTAGTTGTTTGTATTTCCTTCCTTGATTCCGGAAATCCTTTGATTCGATCGCAATGTTCCTATCAATCCTGTTTCTCGTTCCAGCCACCATGCCGTCGGAAACTACGAGGGCCAGATGGCTGCCGCCAGGGATGCGATTAGAGTAGGCTCGTTTGAGACGAGAAACGATCAGGGCGGTACGCCTACCCCTCAGGGACAGAGTGATCTGCTTTTTCCAGGACGGATGGCTAGGCCGGAGTCGAGCATTCAGGACTTGTGACAGATGGTTGGATCGTTAGTTGAGGCTAGCCGAGCTCCGAGAGCCGATGATGTCCCTCCTATTACGGAAACTGTGACTGTACCTGCTGCACAGGCAGTTGTTTTGGTGGTTACCAAGATTATCCCCGTATCCATACAAGAGTTTTTTAGGCTGAGTTGCAGATCTACTTCCTATTACTTGGAATGAGTTCATAGCTATATTCCTTGCTCGTTTCCTTCCGATGAGCGTTCGAGATGTCGAACTCGTAGTTTCGAGTCTTTGCGTAAGAATTCAGGGATGACAGTGTCCATGAACGACATTCATTTTACTTGGTGGTTCGATATGCTCCTTACCTGGTGGACACTGAAGAGAAACGGATAAAAAGGTTCGTGTGGAGATTGGACACGCAGTTACTTCTTGCTATTAGTGCCCAACCTTTTGACACTTACGTCGTTGCTATGGACACAACCTTACTTTTGGAGGAGCACATTTATTAAATTTCAGTCGTTTCTAGACCGAAGCGGAGTTGTACCGATATGCCAGCTCAGAGGCGGTTAGATAGACGCCGTTGTGACAGGTTTTCGTTTGGTTTTTTCTTCCGATGCATGTGTCATTCCGGTGTCATTTGAAATGGTATCCACATACTTTGTATCGAAGTCTAGCCGATAGTAGTCTTTGCTAAATCAGCCGTTATTTGTGATTTCTTCCGTAGGCTAATATTTTGTCGCTCAAAATGTTTTTCATTCGTATTTCGTTTGCATCGAAGATAGAGATTCTCCTGTTAATACGTTAGACTCTGACGTTCTTCTTGCCTTGGATTTAGCTTTCCGGGTGAGCCAGTGTTTGTTATTTTAGAAGACTATAGCGTCACCTTTTCCAGTCTCATTTCTTCTCTTAGAATTATTCATCTCTTGAGGAAGGATGTCAGGGGTTCTTAGCGTATGTTCGACATGTTAGGGTCGCAGAGGTCCCGTTGGACCAGGTCCCAATTGTAAGGGAATTTCAAGATATCTTTCTTGACAAGTTGATTAGTTGTCGCCAGAGCGAGATATGGGGATCTGCTTTGACTCGATTCCCGCTACGGAGCCCTGTTCTCTACCGCCATATCGAATGGACCCGGAGGAGTTTAAGGAACTGAAAGATCAGTTGTAAGATTTGTTGAATAATAGGCTTGTTCGTCCGAGTGTGTCACCTTGGGGAGCTCCTGTCCTGTTCATCAAGAAGAAAGACGACAGTTTGTGTTGATGCATTGATTATCGTCAGTTGAATCGGTTTACTGTGCGGAATAGATATTCCCTACCATGCATCGACGATTTTTTTGATTAGCTCCAGGGTGGGGGACATTCTCGATGATTGACTTGCTATCAGGTTACCATCAGTTGTGGATTCGAATGGATGATATTCCGAAGACTTCTTTTCACACGATATGGGCATTATAAGTTTTGGATGATGTCGTTCGAGCTCACCAATGCCCCAACAATGTTTATGGATCGATGAACCATAGATTCAAGCCGTTTCTTGATCAGTCTATCATCGTGCCCATCGAGGACATTTTAGTGTACTTTTGGAGCCGAGTGGAGCCTGGACAGTAATTAAGGATTTCGTTGCAGACTTTGAGAGAGCGCCAGCTATTCACTAAATTATTTAAGTATGTTTCCTGGTTGGATGGTGTTGACATTTTGGGTCACGTAGTTACGAGAAATGGTAAGTATGGACCGAAGAAGATCAAGACCGTTCAGCACTGGCCTAGACCAGTATCCGTTACAGAGGTCCGTAGCTTTTCGGTTTGGCCGAATTCTATCGACGTTCGTACAAGATTTTCTCGTATAGCTGCAACGTTGACCGGGTTGACCGGAAAGGAGTTTCTTTTCTTTTGACCGAGGCATGCGAGTAAAGCTTTCTATAGTTAAAGACTCGTTTGACTATGGCGCTAATAATATTCTGCCTTCAGGATCAGGCGGTTTTGTTGGTTATTGCGATACTTCTCGGCAATTGACGAAGCACGAGCAGAACTATTCCACGCATGATTTAGAGATGGCTGCAGTAGTTTTGCGCTCAAGATCTAGAGACATTACCTATATGGTGAGTCGTGCCAGATATTTATGGACCATAAGAGCTTGAAGTATATTTTTCAGCAGCGAGATCTGAATCTGAGACAGCGCCGTTAGATGGAGTTAGTGAAAGATTGTGACTGCGAGACTCATTATCATTCAGGCAAGGAGAATGTTGTCGCATATACTTTGAGTCGGAGACCCGGAGGTAGCTGGTCTTGCTTGAGCGTAGTTCAGAGGCAGTTGACGGAAGATTAGGAGATTCTATGTGGTAGCCGAGTACAGTTCGCATTACGTCGACCGGGGGACAACTGCCCGTGTCCGTGCATGTCCAAAGTGATATGACCGTATTTGTGAAGCATGGTCCAATGACGTTCGCTGGTCAGAAATCATGGAGCAAGTTCGACAGAGCAGAGATATCACAGACTTTGTTTCAGGATGCTGACTAGTCGGCAAGTCAAGGCCGAGCTTCAGTGGCCAGCAGGAGAATTATAACCTTTGCCCATTACGGAGTGGAAATGGGAACATATTCTTATGGATTGTATGGTGGGTCAACCTAGGACCAGTCTTTTGGATATATGTATGCCCTAGAGGCCATTATATGTATAGTGGATGCTTGGACATGTATATATGTATATTTGATATATGACTTTCTTACTCGACATAATAGTATGCTATCTGGTTTTACTTTATCTGACATGTTTACTTGATACTGTTCATTTGATACATGTTGATAAAGCCCTGAGGATATTTGCTTAACTTCCATGGCTATGTTAGAGATCATACTAGTGGGGCATGTGTAGTCTATAAGCATATCCTTAAATATTCCTAGTCGTAGGTATATCGAGACAGGTCATCAATATTTAAGAGTAGACTAGCGTATACGTTTCTTGACCCATATGATGGGCGATGGATGATCCCATATCCATTGGTGTTGTGACATCGAAGATTGTATACGGGTGCTCAGTGGAGATTGGGTACACTGAACGGACTCACCGAGAATTCCTATATGGTATTATATCTATCGTCGGATAGAAGTTCTCTGGTGACATTGGTACAGGTTAGTCTGTACACCCAAGATCGTCATGGAGTCTTATGTGTTCTCCCACTGTACTTTGATTTTCACCCTACCACTGCTTTACTGAGTCGTGCAAACAGGTGGCTTTTGGGTATAGTCTCGAGACACATGGAGACAGTGAGCGATAGGAGGGGTTTCATCTCTCCCGGTGAAGGGAGTTGATGTTGTGCAATGTGTGATTGGCTCTGACTTGAAGTCCCTGGCCAGAGCTGATGAGATTTACTGATAAATATTATCAGTAGTTTCTCGACCGGTCATAGCCCATATCGACATGGCTTATTGAGTTATTAGGGCTCGACGATTTAATCCCAAGACTTGATATGCAGCATATCAGACGAAGAGACCGGACTGTACGATAAGTGTTGCCAATGGCTCGACAATAGTTTTGACGGGTTCACTTTTTTTTCTTCTGATCGCTCAATACCCGGGTGGCCGTTACGTTTAGCTGACCGCTTGCGGCTTGTAGGTGTTTTGATATGATCATCACTTACTGTCGGCGTATTGACGAGTCTTAGAGTCCCACACAGGATTTTTCTAGCTCAGGCGAAATGATGTGGAGTGCATATGAGATATATGTGGGAGCTCGACTAAATGCGAGTATGTGATACCGTATTTTAATCGGGCGTTTATTCTTGGTCGGGGTAGAATTTAATGTGATCGATTTATTAAGTCAAGTGTTGATTTAATATTGACTTTTTAGCTCACTTTTAATTAAACCTTTTCTTTTGGATGTATGCATATATCTTTATACATACACATGATGATGTGCATGCACACATACATACATTCATATGTATCATGCTTGATGATACATAGAAGATGACAATGCAAGACTTACATGGTTCATAAATATCTTCTATTTTTTTTATGGATTAAAGAAAAAGGAAATTAGCTAAATGACTCATTCTTTCTACACAATTCTTAGTTGACCTTTGACTTAACCCTAGTTAGATTTCCTTTGTTCTTTAACTCATCCACAAAATATCTAGATATTTAGATAACCATGGTTATATTTGAGAGTGTCTCATATATATTCTTTGTTTTTCATTTTATTAAATAAGTTTTTCATTATATTCACAAAAGCTTTTGCCATCTTCATCTTCCTCCTTCTTCAATCTCTCTTGTGTTTTAAAAAAGTGAGGAACTTAAAAAGAAAAGGTTTTTTAAGTGAGTTCACAAACCACACAACCATTCTACACTACCCTAGCCCCTTAGTGTAGAGTGTATGCTTCATTTTGTGAAGCTAAGAGCTTGATCTAGAAATCTCTGGGTGGATCATCCTAGACGACGAAAGACCTTGAGAGGAGTCATTCCAAGCTTCGTGCAAAGCCGTAGGAGTTCTAAAGACCGAAGGAATTGGCTAAAAAGGTTGTATTTCCTTTTCCTTTAGCCTAGACTTCTTATTATGTTGATATTACCCTAATCTCTAGTTACGATTCGTAGTTCGTTTGTAATAGCCCTTTAGAATTTAAAAGTTCACTACTTTATGATGTTGCAACCTTACTAGAGGCACTACTACACACAAACATGGTATCAGAGCCTAGCTAGAGCTTTAGGGTAAACCGGACGACGTTTAAAAACTCAATCGAACATGAAAAATGTCATTTTTTCTTGCTCACTGGAAATTTTTTCAAAAGTTAGAATTTTTGTAATTAAAAATGTTCAGAAAATAGAGCAGGGTTTTTTGTGGATCCCCAAGAAAATTGAGCGCCTAAATCGACACAACGACCGCGGAACCGCGGCCAATTAGGTGTATTTGCGGCAGTTCTGCGGCGCCGTTGGTGAGGCTTGGGCCGTGCGCTCTTGCGTTGATCCGTAGATACTATATATGGTCTTTGGGAATTTTTATGCAGGTTCAAGTGTTGAGATCTATTACAACAGTGGATATGTTAATGTGTTGATTGATATATTTTAACGTCGTCTATGCTTTTCAATTGTTGATGTGATATGATGTATAGGATTGTCATGATCGAATGGCCGAGGATTTTATGTGAGACGAGAGTTTATCTTTTCATTCCTGTAAAATTCATTATATATATTATTCTTTTATTGGGGCACATCCGGGTTGAGGATGATGTCTCCATTGATATATATTTTACTTTTCCGCATTAGGATAGACCCAAGGAGGGGAGCACGAGTGACCGGGTTCTGGAGTTCAGTGGGAGGCCATCTTGAGGAGTCGAGACAGGGTCTCCTAAACTCCAGAATTGGAAGGGTCACTTGCCGCTCTCGTAGGGGTCTAAGGGTGTGGGTTTGGCTATTCATCATGACCGTGGAATCTTTATTTTCTATCTTAGGCTAAGTATAAAATATGGAGTTCCTAGTATATCCTATATTTTCATATATGTGTTTCTGCTGCTAATTATTCTGTGATGTGATTGCTTAATATCTGAGATGAATGTAATATTGTTATATATGTGATGTGTAATACTGTTTTTCGTTTCTTTCTGTAATGGCTTAAGAACTTAAATTATGATAATACATTAATGAGATTAATGTAAAAGAAAAGAAACCTAACGATGTTGTAGAATCGGATTTGAAACCCACTCGGCTCCTTTTTATGAAAAAGAAAGTTTCAAAAGATGCGGAGCTTAAGCCACTCCTTTTCTAAAAGCTATTTAGATTCTACAACGAAATCAAGTTCAAAGCGTTAAAGGTTTTCATAAAAACCATCCGCAGCCCTCCGTCATTTTAGGAAGCAGAGTACGTAGTATTCGTGCTACGTATGTTGATCATAGTCAAGACGTAGTGTACGGTAGGTAAGTGATGTCTTCTTATAAAGCATATGATGCGGTAAGTTAGGATATTCATGTGATTATGTTGATCATAGTCAAGGGTCATATGGGTGGGTCTAGTTTATCACGAAATGACGGGTAGAACTTAACCAGTGCTTATGATATGTTGACCATAGCCAAGGTCATAAGCATCTAGGGGTAAAAACTATATCAGGAATTTCAAGTGTTGAAATTTGCAATGAGATTGCTTACCATCTATATGATAGTTGGATCCCGATCCAACTGTGAGTAAGAGTTACTCTCAGGAGAATTTTACACTTTACAATTAGCTAATCCAGTAGGTGTCTAAAAAGGTATTAATGGGGTTTGACCTCTGAGAAAAACGAGGTTTATTTTAATTAGGTCCGTGCGCAAGCACGGGAAACCTCCCTCAAAGTACCGACACTGGCCTGGCTGACCGGTTAGCGATACTGTAGAATGTAATTAATTCTGGCTAGTTTTCTTTTCAAGTTTGAATGAAAATTTGATAAAAGCAGTGGGATGCATCGATTAGATAAGTTAATAACCAATCTGATCTTTGCAAGAACATTTCGCTGAGTGTATTCTTTTCTCTCTCCTAATGGCAGATACCGATGACGGGACTTAAGCTTCTTTTAGAGAAAAACAAACTGACTGGACCAAATTATAATGAATGGTTGAGGAACTTGAACATTGCACTCATATATGATAAAGTATCATATGTCCTCACTACCAAAGCCCCACCCATCCCAAGACCTGAATCATCTGTTTCGGATAAGGAGATTTGAAAAACATAGGATATTGATTGCAACACGGCCACGTGCCTCGCGCTTCCTTCTATGGACAGTATCCATCAGAAACAGTAAGAGAAGATAGATGTACAATCCATCTTTCTTCATACAAAGGAGTTGTATGAAGAGCAATCTCGTACTTTACGTTACGAGGCATCTCGAAAGCTGTTTCAGATGCGGTTGGCCCCCGACGCATCAGTAGGAGACCATGTTCTGAAGATGATTGGTCTTATAGAAAAACTTGAGGAACTGGGATGGACAATGGATAATGAGCAATATACAGATATGGTTCTGCAGTCTCTCTCCCCCGCCTTTGCTCCGTTCATAGTGAATTTCAATATGAATGATTTGGAGAAATCATTGCCTGAACTTCTCAATATGTTAAGAAATACAGAGAGCATGCTTAAGACAGCGAAAACTCCTGCTCTGCTTTATGGGCCATCTTCCTCTTCAGTCCCGAAAGCCAAGGCCAAGGGAAAGAAGAAGAAGAATCCCACCAAGCCGAGAGGTGGAGTTGAAAAGGTGAAAGGGAAAGACAAGTCTGGGACCGCGGGAAGTTGAAAAGGAGAATATTTTTACTGCCACAAGTCGGGACACTGGAAACGCAATTGTGCTTTGTACCTTACAGATCTCAAGAAGAAGAAACATGTTAATGCTTCCGCTTCAGGTGTGTTTGTAACTGAAAACTGTTTTTCATTAAACTCTACATCTTGGGTATTAGATACCGGTTCTGGTTCTCACATTTGTAATTGTATGCCGGGATTGAGAAACAGTAGAGTTTTGAAGACTGGGGACTACACTCAATGGGTTGGAAATGGTTCCAATGTACATGCTGTATCCGTAGGAGAGTATCATATGGGGTTGCTTTCAGGATGTATTTTTGTTTTGAACCTTTGTTATTTTGTTCTTGATATGCTATGTAATATAATATCCGTATCTTTGTTGGACAATAAAGGATATCATTTTGTGTTGCAAAATAATGTTATGAACATTAACTTGAATCAACAGTTGATTGGGTATGGTACACTAAGTAACGGAATTTACGTCTTAAACCAACACACAGTTTTCAATATACAACATACAAATAAAAGAAATATTTTTGATACAAATGAATCTATTTTTTGGCATTGTAGACTTGGTCATATTAATGAAACAAGACTAAACAAGCAACATAAAGATGGATATTTAAAATCTTTTGAAAATAAATCTTATGCAACTTGTCAGTCTTGTATCAAAAGAAAACTGACCAAAACTTCGTTTATAGGACACGGAGAGAGAGCTACAGAACTCTTAAGCCTCATACATAGTGATGTATGTGGACCAATGTCTACACATGCTAGAGGCGGTTTTTCATACTTCATCACTTTTACAGATGATTTCTCAAGATTCAGACACGTGTTTTTATTGAAGCATAAATCCAAAGTTTTCGAGAAATTCAAGGAGTACAAACTTGAAGTAGAAAAACAAACTGGCTCGAGTATCAAGAAACTTCGATCAGATCGAGGTAGAGAGTATTTAAGCACTGAGTTTTCAGACTTCTTAAAAGAGAATGGGATTCTCTCTCAGCTCACTCCTCCGTACACACCACAGCACAACGGTGTGTCAGAATGGAGGAATCGTACCCTATTAGATATGGTACGGTCCATGATGAGTGATACTGAGTTACCACTTTCCTTTTGGGGACATGCATTAGAGACATCAATTTATCTATTGAACAGGGTTCCATCAAAGACCGTGTCTACCACTCCATATGAGATGTGGTGTGGAAAAAGACCATCTCGTAGAAGAGTTAGGATTTGGGGTTGTTCAGCTTTTGTTAAAAAGCAGAATACAGACAAACTCGAGACACGATCGGTCATATGTAAATTCGTGGGATATCCAAAACAATCGTATGGATATCTATTCTATCATAAGGAGGAACAAAAGGTGTTTGTTGCTCAGCATGCCACATTTTTGGAAAATGAAATCTTTACAGACAGTACTGATAGCAAAGCGGTAGAACTAGAAGAGGTTTTAGAGACACAAATTACTCAGGACGAATTGGTTGAAACTACTATTGCAGTAGAACTTCAAGAACCTCAGCCGCTCCGGAGATCTAGTAGAACTTCTCGCCGCCGGAGAGATACTATGGGTTTCTCATTGATGGTGATAGAGAAGATTGCATCATGGATGATGATGACCCTACTAGTTTTCTGCAAGCTATCACGAGTGGTGACTCAGTGAAGTGGCTGTATGCCATGAAATCCGAAATGGAGTCCATGTACACCAACAAAGTATGGACTTTGGACGTTGCACCTCCTGGGATAAAACCCGTTGGGTGCAAATGGATCTTTAAGAGAAAGATTGTTGTAGATGGACAGGTAGAGACCTATAAAGCAAGGCTTATAGCGAAAGGTTTTCGTCAAAGACCAGAACTGGACTAAGATGAAACTTTCTCTCCAGTAGCAATGCTTAAATCCATTCGGATCCTACTTGCTATTTCTGCTTACTACGACTATGAAATCTGGCATATGGACGTTAAAACTGCATTTCTGAATGGTGATTTAGAAGAATGCGTTTATATGGATCAGCCAGAAGGCTTCATTGACAGTGGGAGCAGCGAAAAAGCATGTAGGTTGCTTAAATCCATTTATGGGTTAAAGCAGGCATCTCGGAGCTGGAACATCTGTTTTGATGATACAATCAAAGAGTTTGATTTTATCAAAATATAAATGAACCATGCATTTATAAGAAGATTGTAGGGAGTCCTGTCACTTTCTTCGTATTGTACGTTGATTGTTAGTTATATGTATGCCCTAGAGGCCATTACTGTACATAGGATGTATATTGTAGTGGATGCTGGGATATATATAGGGAGGACTTTCTTGCTCGACATGATAGTATGCTATCTGGTTGAACTTTACCCTAACGTGTATACTGTTTGTCTCTCTGTTACATGTTGGTAAAGCCCTTAGGATGTGTACTTGACTACCTGGACTATGATGCGGATCATACTAGTGGGAACAGGGTAGTCCATAAGTACATCCTTCAAAGTCCCTGGTCGAGGGTGTATCGAGACGGGGCATCGATATACCAGAGTAGACTAGCGTATACCTTCTCGACCCATACAGATGGGCGATGGATGATCCCATATCCATTGGTGTTTGACATCAGAGATGATATACGGGTGCTCAGTAGAGACTGGGTACACTGGACGGACTCGCCGAGAACTCCCAGATGGTATTATACCTCACGTCAGATGGCAGTTCTCTGGTGACACTGGTACAGAGTAGTCTGTTGACCCGAGATCGTCATAGAGTCTTGTATGGTTCCCACTGTGCTTTGATTTCCATCTTACCACGTCCAAGAGGGCGTGCAAAACGGTGGTTTTTGGGTACAGTCCCGAGTCACATGGAGGCAATGAGCGATAGGAGGGGATTCGTCTCTCCCGGTATAGGGGGTTGATGTTGCGCTGTGTTCGATTGGCTATAACAGGAAATCCCTGGCCAGGGTTGCTGAGATTTACTGGTAAGTGTTACCAGTAGTTTCTCGAACAGTTATAGACCTCATATCGACACGACTTAACGAGCTATTGGGGTCTGACGTTTACCACCCGTAGGCGAGATATGCGACATATCAGACGATCAGACCGGACTGTACGGTAGTGTTACTGGTCGGATTCACTGGAGTGTGAGCGGGCTTGCTCGTCGATCTTCAGATCGCTCAATACCCGGGTGGCCGTTACGTTTAGCAGACCGCTTGCGGCTTGTGGGTGTTTGATATGATCATCGCCTGCTGCCGGCGTATTGACGAGTCTTTAGAGTCCTACACAGAGGTTTCCTGGCTCAAGCGAAACGAAATGGGAGCGCATATGAGATATGTGCGGGACCGAGAATAATGCGTGTATGTGATACCGTATTCCATTCTCGCGATGAATGTATCGGAAAGGTTGTATGCGATATAACCTAGTTATCGATTCAAGCGTTGATTCGATAAGCCGATACATTGAATACTAGTCGGTTGTGTGCGACATGACCGGATCATTGAATCAAGTGTTGATTTAATGATTTAATGCATAATTATATATTTGATATGTTACTTTGCACTAACTAGTATTGGTTCACTTTAAACGGATTTTCTCACTTGGATTGTGCACATTGTATATGTGATATATTTTTGTGCACTTGTATGTATCATGTTTGATGATGCATGCTAACTTGTGTTTTGTGTGAAGATTAAACCATGGTTGTGAGAGTGGTTAGGGTTTTATTTTCCATTACTTATTTATTCATTTATTTATTTGTTTATACATTTTGGAAAATAAATGGAAAAGAGAAAAGAATGGTGGCTTTATTTGTTCTTTAGTTGAAGCTTCATGAAGCTTTGATAAAGTCAACCATTCTTATCTCATCCTTAACCCTAACCATTCCCACTAACCCTAGTTTAGTCTCTACATTTGATCATGGTTGATTTTATGATAAGAATTCATTTTCTTTTCTTTTTCAATTAACTTATCATATCACTTTTCTTCTTCTTCTTCCTTGAACTCAAGAAGAAAAGCTTAGGTCATCAATGGTGATTGATGATAAAGAGTGAGAAATCCAATTCTAAATTGAACCCACTTCCTATTTCTTCATCCTCTACCTCTTGCCAAGTAGTAGAGTGTGTTTTCTTCACAAGTTTCTTGACTTGGTGAAGTCGGAGCTTGATTTAGCGATGCCTCGACGTAGATCATCTTCGGCATGGACATCGACGACCTAGCTTGCCCATTCTCCGACGAAGCCAACGCTAGAGCCCGGATTTGATTTGGACAGCGGAGAGGACTTCGTTGCGGAGCTATGGAGGTGGAGCACCAGATCTACAAAGGTTGTATTTCCGTATTCCCTTAGTTAAGTGTTAACTAGTTATCTTTTCGCCTAGAAATCTAGCCAACGATCCGTAGTCGGGTCTCTCGGCACCTAGAAAATTTAAAATTGGCATGGTTGATGCCTTGTGAGACCTCACTAGGGTGCCTAGGAACCCTACAGTGGTATCAGAGCCTAGCTAGAGCCTTAGGCGAAGTCCAGACGGAATTTGAAGTCCGAACGAACCCGAAACCCGATCACAATCATGCTCTCTGGTCATTTTGTAAAATCTGGGATTTTTCCATATTAAAAATTCCCAAAAAATTCAGCAGGGAATTTTATGAGATACTGTGAAGCACGTGTTGATAACTCCTCAAAGGAGGCGCAGAACCGCGGCCCCCACCATAGGATGCGCGGCGGTTCCGCGGCCACTGTATTGAGTTACCCCACGTGGCTTGCACAGTAATTCATGTTTTGTGCTGCTGAGTCTTCTGGAAATTTTTAATAATTTTTCCAGAGTTGAATTTTCTGGGTTGTTTTGGGGATTCGAATGTTCGATCGGATTATCAAATTTTGTCTGTGTGGCTTTCCGGATAAATTTTAGAATATGTTAAAAAGTTCGACCGGATATAAATACCCAATTTTTCCCCTGTCGGGAAATTTCCAAGTGTTGCATTTTTCCGTAGTTTAACGACGTTCTAAGTAGTGCAAGTAACGCGATGGTCCCTCTAGAAGACAACAAACCTTAACTCGATTATGTGACCGTCTTGAACTGCCCTTTGAACCTTCGGGTTTGGGGCAGTACGGCGTGCCACATGTGAGGCGTTGGCTTGACCCTTCTACGGCTGGACCGTTGGTACTGAGGTACGAACTTAATGTTGTTAGACTAGTTTCATGTATTGATCTGTATCGGGAAAACTTGGGTGTTAGAATGTTCGATCGGAAAGTTTAACATTTTCTATTTATCTGGAATGGGATACAATAATTGGAATTCACAATAAGTTATGAGATAACTGAATGAATGTTGTAAATCTAGCAATTTAGTCTCACTTGATCGGTTGCCACGGAATTTTGATGCGGTCAAAAGTCCGTCGCAATCACGTAGCGTACGCGGATACTCGCTGATAAACTTAATAGACAGCCTCGCTCCATAGCCCCGACCAAGTGACTGTAGGAGAACCCCGACGCCGAAAGCATCCGTTCGGGTGCTCGCGGTAGCGGTGTTCCGCCTTGGTGCACTTCGTCGATGGTATCAGGGGTGCAGCCGCCTACTAAAGTTTGCGACGAGCATTCGATCAGTTTGTCGGGAATCTTGTTGAATTACCCGACTTGGTATTGAAAAGTGTTTTCGATAATGAGACTAAAATGCGGAGTTTATAATTGTTAGGCATGCGATGTCTAAGTAATTCATTTGGTCAGGCATGCGATGTCTGAGGTGATTGCGGATTCCAACTGTTGTAGTTTTACACTTTCTTTTCTGTGACCGTAAGTGTAATATGTGATATCGCCGGTTTCGTTACTATATGTCAACGACAATTGGGATGCGCATATTTACTTACGTTGATGACATGTGATGTTATGTGTTGCTGGATATGTTATATTGGATCGTCGTGTTCGAATAGCCGGGGGTTTTTTATGTGAGATGAGTGTTTTTCTTTTTCATTCATGTAAAAACTTGTATGTAATATTCTTTTATTGGGGCACTTCCAGGTTGCGGAAGTTGTCACCGTTTGTATATTATTTACTTTTCCGCACTAGGATAGACCCAAGGAGGAGGGCACAAGTAACCGGGTTCTAGAGTCCAGTGGGAGACCAACTCGAGGAGTCGATTCCGGGTCTCCTAACTCTAGAATTGGTAGGGTTGCTTGCCGCTCTCGTAGGGGTCTAGGGGTGTGGGTTTGGCTATTCATCACGACCGTGGAATCCGTGTTTTATACTGGCTCGTATTGAAAACACGGACGTCCTAGTATATCCAATATTTCATATGATTCTTCTGCTGCGATATCTGTGATGTGATCATGTGATGTTCTGTGATAGATACAGTATATAGTATATATGATATATTATATAGACGTTACTTATGTTTTACACCCGTGCTAGCCCTGCCCTGCTCTGCCGTTAGTTACCTAACCTAACGGTGCACGAGGGGACATCGAGACGAATGTGGATGGCATAAGTGTACGTCGTATTTATCTGTGATGTTTAGGTACTTAAATGATGGGACTTCATTAATGAGATTAATGAAATAAAAGAAACCTAAGATGTTGTAGAATCGAATTTCAAAATAAAACAGGTAGCTACAGTTCTTGCTTTGCACAGAGGTATATGTGATATATCCTGCACCTTATTCGATGAGGAAAGGACCGAGATCCCTTCACCGGGAGTGACTCCTTTAGCAATGACTGGCAGATGCTACACACTCGGTTTGTCTTTTGATTGCTTTTAAGTGTTTTTGCTTTGCACAGTGATATATATGATATATCCCGCACCTCATTCGACGAGGAAAGGACCGACGATCCCTTCACCGGGAGTGACTCCTTTAGCAAAACTAGAAAAGCCTCAAAAACACTCCATTTCAAAATTCATTCGATCCTACAACGATATCAAGTTCACTACGCAATAGGTTTTCAGAAAAACCTGTCGTAGCCCTCCGTCATTTCAGATAAGTTGTATATAGTATTCGTGCTGCATTTGTTGGCTTTCGTCAAGGTGCAGTGTGCGGTAGCTATATGCTGCTTATCTGCTAGCATACGATGCGATTGGATTAGGGTAGTCGTGCGGCTTTGTTGGCTTTCGTTAAGGGTCGTGCGGGTGGGTTTAATTCAATCAAGAAATGTACGGGTTGAACTTGACTAGCGGGCTATGGTTTGTTGGCTTTCGTCAAGGTCATAGCACGTTAGGGGCAAAATATTATCGGGAATTTCAAGTGTTGAGATTTGCAATGAGATTGCATACCTTCTATGAGATAGTTGGATCCCATACCCGCTGTGAGTAATTGTTACTCCTGGGAGAGTTTTATACATTACAATTAGCCGATCAAGTAGGTGTCTAGAAAGGTGTTAACGAGGTTACGCCTCTGGGAAAACGAGGTTTACATTAATTAGGTTCGTGCGAAAGCACGGGGGACCTCCCTCAAAGTACCGACACTGGCCTGGCTGAAAGATTGGCGAACTTGTAGTGTGTAATTAATCCCGGCTAGTCTTTCCTTTTAGGGTTTGAAGGAAGATTTGATAAAAAGCAGTGGGAGCCATCCTGATTAGATAAAATAATAACCAATCTATTCTTGACAGAGCGCACGCTGAGTGTTTTCTTCTCTCTCTCTCAAGTAGCGACCATATCACGCCTTAATCAAGATAATAATACGGAATATTGACCGAACCCGCTTGTTATACCGGGCTGGGGAACGTTGGTCCCGCTCCAACTTATAATTGTTATAAGACAGAGCAGGAAATTGGGGATTACCAGAATTCCCGTGCCGCCCAAACGAAGAGAGTGCATGCTGATGCATCATCTTCGGGTGTGTTCGTTACAAAGAACTGTTTCTCTGTATCCTCTACTTCCTAGGTATGTGATACCAGATCAGGATCCCAGATATGTAATCTGTTACATAGGGCTACAGATAGGTAAAGAACTGAGAACGGGTGATAAGTTTCATGAGACAGAAAACGGGGCAAGTGTTGCAGCCAAGTCTGTTGGTCACTGTCACCCTGTATTACAATACATTGATTCTGAACGAATGTTATTAGATACCGAACCTGATATACAAAATCATATCAGTCTCTTTATCAGTAAAGAAATGATAAAATTTTGTATTGTTGGATAATGTTTTGAACATTTCCTATATCAAAAGTTGATCGGTTCAGGCACGTTATCTAAAAGCATTGATGTTCTAAATCAAACTACAGTTCTTAGTATATGGAACACACACAAGAGGAAGAGTTCAAAAATGAACGGATTCTTCTTGAGGTATTGTAGACTAGGTCATATCAATGCGACCCGACTAGCTGAAGTTACATGTAGATGCATATTTAAATCAGTTTGAATTTACATCTTGTGAAACTCGCCAGTCATGTCACAAAGATAAGATGGCCACAGCTCTGTTTATTGGTAACAGAGAAAGAGTTAGTAAACTCTTGGGATGATACATGTTGATGTATGTAGGTCCCCTGTCTACACATGCCAAGACTGGTTCTTTATACTTCATTACGTTCTCTGATGATCTCTTTAGATTCAGACCTATGTTCCTGTTGAAACACAAGTCCGAACCTTTTGAGATATTCACAGAATATAAGCGAGAAGTAGAGAACCAGAATACGGGTATAAGTATTATATCCTATGATGAGATCAAGGAGGAGAATACTTGAGCACGGAAATACTGGACTATTCTAAAGGAGAATGAGATTCTTTCTCAGCATTACTCCTCTGTATACACCATAGCACGATGGTATATCGGGGTGGAGCAATTACACCCTATGTGATAAGGTGTGCTCTATGATGAGTAATACTGAGTTACCTTTTTCCTTTTGGGAGTTATGCACTTGAGAAGCTGCATACCTATTGAATAGGTTCGAATCAAATCAGTTGCCCACCACTCCATATGAGATATGGAAAGGGAAGAGCCCATGTCTTAAGCTAGTTAAGATTTGGGGTTGTCCGGCCTATGTCTAAAAGCAAAATCCGGACAAGCTCGAGGCAAGGTCTGTAATGTAGAACTGGAAATGTTCCAGCCATACAAACTGCAGCAGATGATTTGGTACAACCAGAGGATTCAGTAGAAACCAACGAACCTCAGCCTCTCCGCCGATCTAGTAGGGTTCCTCACCCACCTGAGAGATACTTCGGTTTCTCTATGACAGTGGGAGCGAGGATTGCATCATAAGATGATGACCCAACTAGTTTCGAGCAGGCCATCTAGAGTGACGACTCTGTAAGTATGGCTGGATGCTTAGTGATCTGAGATGGAATCCTTATACACCAACAAAGTATGGACTTTGGTTGCTATATCTGAAGGGTTAAATCCCCATCAGGAGCAAGTATATCTTGAGAAGATTACTTGGTGTAGATGGAAAAGTTGAGACTTTCAAAGCTAGACTTGTTAAAGCTTTTCGTCATCGACCAGGCGTGGATCATGATGAAACCTTTTCAAGTGACTATGCTTAAGTCCATCCAGATCCTACTTGCCACGGCTACATACCATGACTGCGCTATCTGGTGGTTGGGTGTCTTGACTGCTTTTCTAAATGATGATTTAGAAGAGAGCGTCTATAAGTACACAGCCAGAGGGCTTCGTCGACAGTGGGAGCAGCGGAAACGTGTGCAAGATGCTTTATAGGATAAAGCAGGCATCGCGGAGTTGGAACATCTGTTTTGATGAAGCGGTCAAAGAGTTTGACATCATCAAAATGGTTGATGAACCTTGTATATACAAAAAGGTAGTAGGGAGTATGGTGGTGATCCTCGTAGAGTACGTGGATGACATACTCTTGATAAGAAAGGAGTTTCTTATGCTACGCTCGATCAATCTCCGCTTATCACAAAGATTCTCCATAAAGGATTAAAGTGATACCTACTAAATCCTGGATTTTGGATCTATGAGATAGATCTAAATGGATGTTAGGATACTCACTAGATGTAGTGAGATGGTGTCAATCGATCCTGAGGAGAATCACTGGAAGGGTTCCAGGGTGATAAAGACGACTGAGTGTCAGTCACAGGCATTGTCTTTACCCTCAGTAAAGGGACGGTATGGTGGAAGAGTTCCAAGCTAGATACCGTGACATACTAGACGATAAAGGCACGATACATCGCTACTTAAGATGCTACCAAAGAGGCAGTCTGGGTGTATATTGGTTCATGAGATGAACTACGTTCCAACCATTGTGAGACAATGGAGTTGTGGCTTATGCCAAGGAACGTCCGTCCCATCAGTGATCCAGACATATTCTAAGGCAGTATCACTTGATCATGGAGATGGTTGATCTCCAGGGAGATCAAGGTTAGGAGAGTAGACTCAGAGGACAACACATCGGATCCACTCACAAAGGCCTGTTCCCAGAGAGAGACTTTTAAGGGATGGTTGAGTATGAGATACTGCAACCACTGCTATCAGATGGCCCTAGTGCAAGTGGGAGATTGTTAGTTATATGTATGCCCTAGAGGCCATTACTGTACATAGGATGTATATTATAGTGGATGCTGGGATATATATAGGGAGGACTTTCTTGCTCGACATGATAGTATGCTATCTGGTTGAACTTTACCTTAACGTGTATACTGTTTGTCTCTCTGTTACATGTTGGTAAAGCCCTTAGGATGTGTACTTGACTACCTGGACTATGATGCGGATCATACTAGTGGGAACAGGGTAGTCCATAAGTACATCCTTCAAAGTCCCTAGTCGAGGGTGTATCGAGACGGGGCATCGATATACCAGAGTAGACTAGCGTATACCTTCTCGACCCATACAGATGGGCGATGGATGATCCCATATCCATTGGTTTTTGACATCAGAGATGATATACGGGTGCTCAGTAGAGACTGGGTACACCGGACGGACTCGCCGAGAACTCCCAGATGGTATTATACCTCACGTCAAATGGCAGTTCTCTAGTGACACTGGTACAGAGTAGTCTGTTGACCCGAGATCGTCATAGAGTCTTGTATGGTTCCCACTGTGCTTTGATTTCCATCTTACCACGTCCAAGAGGGCGTGCAAAACGGTGGTTTTTGGGTACAGTCCCGAGTCACATGGAGGCAATGAGCGATAGGAGGGGATTCGTCTCTCCCGGTATAGGGGGTTGATGTTGCGCTGTGTTCGATTGGCTATAACAGGAAATCCCTGGCCAGGGTTGCTGAGATTTACTGGTAAGTGTTACCAGTAGTTTCTCGAACAGTTATAGACCTCATATCGACACGACTTATCGAGCTATTGGGGTCTGACGTTTACCACCCCTAGGCGAGATATGCGACATATCAGACGATCAGACCGGACTGTACGGTAGTGTTATTGGTCGGATTCACTGGAGTGTGAGCGGGCTTGCTCGTCGATCTTCAGATCGCTCAATACCCGGGTGGCCGTTACGTTTAGCAGACCGCTTGCGGCTTGTGGGTGTTTGATATGATCATCGCCTGCTGCCGGCGTATTGACGAGTCTTTAGAGTCCTACACAGAGGTTTTCTGGCTCAAGCGAAACGAAATGGGAGCGCATATGAGATATGTGCGGGACCGAGAATAATGCGTGTATGTGATACCGTATTCCATTCTCGCGATGAATGTATCGGAAAGGTTGTATGCGATATAACCTAGTTATCGATTCAAGCGTTGATTCGATAAGCCGATACATTGAATACTAGTCGGTTGTGTGCGACATGACCGGATCATTGAATCAAGTGTTGATTTAATGATTTAATGCATAATTATATATTTGATATGTTACTTTGCACTAACTAGTATTGGTTCACTTTAAACGGATTTTCTCACTTGGATTGTGCACATTGTATATGTGATATATTTTTGTGCACTTGTATGTATCATGTTTGATGATGCATGCTAACTTGTGTTTTGTGTGAAGATTAAACCATGGTTGTGAGAGTGGTTAGGGTTTTATTTTCCATTACTTATTTATTCATTTATTTATTTGTTTATACATTTTGGAAAATAAATGGAAAAGAGAAAAGAATGGTGGCTTTATTTGTTCTTTAGTTGAAGCTTCATGAAGCTTTGATAAAGTCAACCATTCTTATCTCATCCTTAACCCTAACCATTCCCACTAACCCTAGTTTAGTCTCTACACTTGACCATGGTTGATTTTATGATAAGAATTCATTTTCTTTTCTTTTTCAATTAACTTATCATATCACTTTTCTTCTTCTTCTTCCTTGAACTCAAGAAGAAAAGCTTAGGTCATCAATGGTGATTGATGATAAAGAGTGAGAAATCCAATTCTAAATTGAACCCACTTCCTATTTCTTCATCCTCTACCTCTTGCCAAGTAGTAGAGTGTGTTTTCTTCACAAGTTTCTTGACTTGGTGAAGTCGGAGCTTGATTTAGCGATGCCTCGACGTAGATCATCTTCGGCATGGACATCGACGACCTAGCTTGCCCATTCTCCGACGAAGCCGACGCTAGAGCCCGGATTTGATTTGGACAGCGGAGAGGACTTCGTTGCGGAGCTATGGAGGTGGAGCACCAGATCTACAAAGGTTGTATTTCCGTATTCCCTTAGTTAAGTGTTCACTAGTTATCTTTTCGCCTAGAAATCTAGCCAACGATCCGTAGTCGGGTCTCTCGGCACCTAGAAAATTTAAAATTGGCATGGTTGATGCCTTGTGAGACCTCACTAGGGTGCCTAGGAACCCTACATTGATAACATTCTCTTGATAGAAAATGATATTCTTATGCTACAATCGGTCAAATTATTCTTATCACAATGGTTCTCCATGAAGGACCTGGGTGATGCCTCGTGCATTTTGGGCATAAGGATCTATAGAAATAGATCCAAGAGATTATTGGGATTGTCCCAATCAAAGTACATTGATACCATCCTAAAATGGTTTAGTATGAAAGATTCCAAGCGTAGTACCTTGCCCGCTTGCCATGGAATCACTCTCTCTAAGGAATTCTGTCCGAAGACTGATGAAGAGAGAGCTCGCATGAGCATTATATTCTACGCTTCAGCCGTAGGATCTATAATGTATGTGATGATATGTACTCGCCCTGATGTGGCTTATACACTAGCTGTAGTGAGCAGGTATCAATCCAACCAAGGGGAGCAACACTGGATAGCCGTGAAGAACATTCTTAAGTACTTACGAAGGACTAAAGAATTGTTCTTGGTGTATGTTAATGAGGATCTCCAAATGGAGGCCTTTACCGATTCCAGCTTCTAAAGTGATAAGGATGACAGTAAATATATCTCAGGGTTTGTATTTACCTTCAATGGAGGGGAGGTATGTTGGAAGAGTTCCAAACAGGATATCGTTGCAGACTCCACGATGGAAGCTGAGTATATTGCTGCAAATGATGCTGCCAAGGAAGCCGTCTGGATGAGGAAGTTCGTTGTGGAGCTAGGAGTAGTTCTAACCATTATTAATCCAATACCATTGTATTGTGATAATAATGGAGCTATGGCGTTGGCCAAAGAACCCAGATCCCATCAAAAGTCCAGACACATCCTCAGGCGATATCATTTGATCCGGGAGATAGTTGATCGCCAAGAGATAGAGATTCGGAAAGTAGATACAACGAATAATACCGCGGATCCACTCACCAAGGCCCCTCCACAGCCACAACATGAGCGACTTTTTGAGATGTTGGGTATGAGATACGCCAATAATTAGCCTTAGTGCAAGTGGGAGATTGTTGGATATATATCCCCTCGACGCCATTATATGTATAGTGGATGCTTGGACATGTATATATGTATATTTGATATATGAATTTCTTACTCGACATGATAGTATGCTATCTGGTTTTACTTTATCTGACATGTTTACTTGATACTGTTCATTTGATACATGTTGCTAAAGCCCTGAGGATATTTGCTTAACTTCTATGGCTATGATAGAGATCATACTAGTAGGGCATGTGTAGTCTATAAGCATATCCTTAAATGTTCCTAGTCGTAGGTATATCAAGACCGGGAATCGATATTGCAGAGTAGACTAGCGTATACGTTTCTTGACCCATATGATGGGCGATGGATGATCCCATATCCATTGGTGTTGTAACATCGAAGATTGTATACGGGTGCTCAGTGGAGACTGGGTACCCTGAACGGACTCACCGAGAATTCCTATATGGTATTATATCTATCGTTGGATAGCAGTTCTCTGGTGACACAGGTACAGGTTAGTCTGTAGACCCAAGATCGTCATAGAGTCTTGTGTGTTCTCCCACTGTACTTTGATTTCTACCCTACCACGGCTCCACTGAGTCGTGCAAACAGGTGTCTTTTGGGTATAGTCTCGAGACACATGGAGACAGTGAGCGATAGGAGGGGTTTCGTCTCTCCCGGTATTGAGAGTTGATGTTGTGCAATGTGCGATTGGCTTTGACTTGAAGTCCCTGCCCAGGGCTGATGAGATTTACTGATAAAATTTATCAGTAGTTTCTCGACCGGTCATAGTTCATATGGACATGACTTATTGAGTTATTAGGGCTCGACGATTCCATCCATAGATTCGATATGCAGCATATCATACGAAGAGACCGGACTGTACGGTAAGTGTTGCCAGTGGCTCGACAGGAGTTTTGATGGGTTCGCTTGTTTTTCTTCTGATCGCTCAATACTCGGGTGGCCGTTACGTTTAGCTGACCGCTTGCGGCTTGTAGGTGTTTTGATATGATCATCACCTACTGCCGGCGTATTGACAAGTCTTAGAGTACAACACAGGATTTTTCTAGCTCAGACGAAATGATGTGGAGTGCATATGAGATATGTGCGGAGCTCGACTAAATGCGAGTATGTGATACCTTATTTTAATCGAGCGTTTATTTTTGGTCGGGTCGCATTTAATGTGATCGATTTATTAAATCAATTGTTGATTTAATATTGACTTTTTAGCTCACTTTTAATTAAACCTTTTCTTTTGGATGTATGCATATATGTTTATACATACACATGATGATGTGCTTGCACACATACATACATACATACATATGTATCATGGTTGATGATACATAGAAGATGGCAATACAAGACTTACATGGTTCATAAATATCTTCTATTTTGTTTATGGATTAAAGAAAAAGGAAATTAGCTAAATGACTCATTCTTTCTACACAATTCTTAGTTGACCTTTGACTTAACCCTTGTTAGATTTCCTTTGTTTTTTAACTCATCCAAAAAATATCTAGATATTTAGATAACCATGGTTATATTTGAGAGTGTCTCATATATATTCTTTGTTTTTCATTTTATTAAATAAGTTTTTCATTATATTCACAAAAGCTTTTGCGATCTTCATCATCCTCCTTCTTCAATCTCTCTTCAGTTTTAAAAGAGTGAGAACTTAAAAAGAAAGGGTTTTTAAGTGAGTTCACAAACCACACAATCATTCTATATTACCCTAGCCCTTTAGTATAGAGTGTTTGCTTCATTTTGTGAAGCTAAGAGCTTGATCTAGAAATCTCCGTGTGGATCAACGTAGACGACGAAGGACCTTGAGCGGAGTCGTTCCAAGTTTCGTGCAAAGCCGTAGGACTCCTAAGACCGAAGGAGTTGGCTATAAAGGTTGTATTTCCTTTTCCTTTAGCTTAGACTTCTTATTATGTTGATATTACCCTAATCTCTAGTTACGATTCATAGTTCGTTTGTAATAGCCCTCTAGAATTTAAAAGTTCACTACTTTATGATATTGCAACCTTACTAGAGGCGCTACTACACACCAACACAGTCATGAGTATTGCTCTATCCAAGTGATCGTAGACTGATTGAAGAAAGCAGCTCACATTCGGCCAGTCAAAACAACTTTCGGATTCGTTCAGTTTGCTCAGACGTATGTTGATGAGATTGTTCGACTACATAGAGTTCTGACTTGCTTTATGTCCGACAGAGGCACCCAATTTCAGCTGCAGACTATGGCAGACACTTCAGGAGACCTTGGACACCCCAATTGAGTTCCACTGTAGTTTCCATCCGCAATCCGACGGTCAATCAGAGAGGACTATTCAGATTATTGAGGACATGCTCCGAACTTGCGTTCTAGATTTCGGTGGTAGCTGGGATCGTCATTTGCCATTGATAGAGTTCTCCTATGATAACAGCTTCCAGGAAACGATTCAGGTAGCACCTTTCGAGGCTTTTCATGGGAGGAGATGTCCATCGCCCGTTTGTTGGACAGAGCTCAGCGAGAGCAGTATTTTGGGGCCGCAGATCATATAGGAGACGACCGAAAAGATACAGTTGATTCGGGATAAGAAGAGAGCGGCCCAGAGCAGGCAGAAATCATATGCCGCTAGACGCCGTCGAAGACTTGAGTTCGCCGTTGCCGATCATGTTTTCTTGAGGGTCTCTTCGATGAAGTGCGTGATGAGATTTGAGCGGAAAGGAAGCTTAGTCCCAGATATGTGGGTCCCTTCGAGATCCTCGAGCATGTCGGTACAGTTACTTATCGGTTGGCTCTTCCGCCCAACTTCCCAGATGTTCGCCCGGTGTTCCATGTATCATCCTCTGCAAGTACCTTCATGACCCTTCTCATGCGATTCAGCACCAGACAATCCAGCTGGAGCGTGATCTTTCATTAACCGAGCAGCCGGTGGTTATTCTGGATCGACAGGTGAAGAAATTGAGGTCAAAGGTTATACCGTCCATAAAGTTTCTTTGGCGTGGCACGAGCAGCGAGAAGGTCACTTGGGAGACTGAGGACGAGATGAGGAAAGAATATCCCCATCTCTTCGAAAGTACGTATTGTTAAATTTTAAATTCGGGGACCGAATTTCTTTAAGGGGGGAAAATTGTAACGTTTTAAAAATCGTTTAGGTAATATTCCCGATAATCGGTAAATAACTTGTATTTTCCGTAAAACGTAATTATAATTATTTTTCAATATAGGCCTAGTTATACTTATTTTATATATGTAATTGCCGGTATTTGGTAATTAGTTAGTCATTTATAAATTGCTACTTATTTAAATATTTTTCATTAATTAATTATTTTAAATATTTTTGTAAGCTTTTACAACAACAACAACAACTGAGCCTTTTATCCCAAGCATATGGGGTAGGCTACGTGAACCAACATGAGAATCACGCCGGGTCTAGCACATGAATCCTCCGCCTCCACTGACTCCTATCGAACAATATACTTTCATTGAGTCTTTTGGCAACCATATCGTTTCGTATCACCTCCATCCATGTTTTCTTCGGTCTCCCTTTTGCCCTTTTACCATTGCCCATATCGAGAGTATCTATTCGTCGAACCGGTGCTTTCATAGGTCTGCGTCGCACATGACCAAACCATCTTAGCCTGTTTTCCCGCATCTTCTCCTCCACAGGTGCTACACCAAATTTTGCATGAATATTCTCATTTCACACCTTATCTTTTCTAGTGTTACCGCACAACCAACGAAGCATGCGCATCTCCGCTACGTGCATCTTCTGTGTATGATGCTTCTTAGGAGCCCAGCATTCTGTACCATATAATAAGGCAGGCCGAATAACGCTCTGATAAAACTTCCCTTTCAATTTTAACGGAAAGTTACGATCACACAAAATCCTTGTTGCACTCCTCCATTTCAACCAACCAGCTTGGATCCTTTAATTAACATCACTATCGATCTCCCCATTCTTTTGGATGATGGAACCTAGATATCTAAACTGGTCGCTCGTGATATCTCTTTCCCTTCAAATGTTATACCAATATGGTTTTGACTTCTTTTGGTTACTAAATTTGCAATGCATATATGCTGTCTTGGACCTGCTCAATCTGAATCCCTGAGATTCCAATGCTTACCTCCATAATTCCAATTTGGCATTAACCCCTGGTTTCGTCTCATTTACTAGAACAGTATCATCAGCGAATAGCATACACCAATATACCTCATCTTGGATAGTTCTAGTAAGCTCATCCATCACGATGGTAAACAGGAATGGACTTAATGCAGATCCTTGATGTAAACCAATTGTAATCGGAAAATCACTCGTTAAGCCGCCGCAAGTTCTGACATTTGCCACTACTCCATCGAACATATCCTTGACTATGTCAATATACTTGACGGGTATGCCCTTCTTCATTATTGTCCCCCATAATACCTCTCTAGGTACCTTGTCGTACGCTTTTTCTAAATCAATAAATATCATATGCAAATCTCTTCTCCTCTCTCGAAAACGCTCGACAAGTTGAAGAAGCAAATGAATAGCCTCTGTCGTCGATCGTCCAGGCATGAAACCAAACTGGTTCTCTGTTATCTTAATATTATTTCTTAGCCTTTGTTCAATCACCATCTCCCAAAGTTTTCATGGTGTGACACATAAGTTTTATTCCACGGTAGTTTGATCAACTTTGAATGTCACCCTTTTTCTTGTAGATAGGTACAAGGATACTTTTCCTCCATTCATTTGGCATCTTTTTGTCTGCCAAATCTTATTAAACAGATCTGTCAGTTATTTAACGCCTATTTCTCCTAATCACCTCCAAATCTCGATAGGAATTCCGTTAGGACCAACCGCTTTTCTTAAACTCATTCTGTTCAAAGCTTCTTTAATCTCAGGTAGTCTTATTTTATGCATGAAATCACGATTTATATCTTGAGATTGAATAACAAGTCCATCCAAAATCTTAGTAAAGCTCTCATTGAACAATTTGTCAAAATAATCTCTCCATTTTTCCTTGATATCCTCAGATCGAACTAAAACCTTCTGATTTTCATTTTTGACACACTTCACCGCACATAAGTCTCTAGTCTTCTTTTCCTGCATCCGAGCAATTCGATATATATCATTTTCAACCTCTTTAGTGTCTAATTTCTCGTACACCTCCTTGTAGACCTTAGATTTAGCTTCCCGAACAGTTTTCTTAACTTCTTTTTTAGCCATTTTATACTTCTCAAATCTCTCCACATTTCTACTTTTCTTCAAATCTTTATAAGAATCCCTTTTAATTTTAATAGCAGCCTTTAATTCTTCATTCCACCATGATGTGTCCTTAGATGGTGGAGCACCACCTCTCGGCTCACCAAGTAGATCTCTAGCTACCTTCTTGATACAACTAGCCATTTTGTTCCATGTTCTGTCTGAATCATCTTCCGACTGCCAATCCGCTTCTTAGACTACACGATCTATAAAAGCCTTTTGGTTACCTTCTTTCAATCTCCACCATTTAATTCTAGGCTCTATCTTGTAGGGTTCCTAGGCACTCTAGTGAGGTCTCCCAAGCCATCAACCATGGCAATTTCAAAAATTATGATGCCTACAAACCCTAAACTACGGATCGATAACTAGATGTCTAGGCGAACATTGAACTAGTTAACACTTAACTACAAGATACGGAAATACAACCTTTGTAGATCCGGTCCTCCACCTCCACGGCTCCGCAACGAGGTCGTCTCCGCTGTCCAAATCAAATCCGGGCTCTAGAGTTGGTTTCGTCGGAGAATGGGCAAGCTAGGTCGTCGATGTCCATGCCGAAGATGATCTACGTCGAAGCATCGCAAGATCAAGCTCCACCTTCACCAAACCATGATGACTTGTGAAGGAAACACACTCTACTACTTGGCAAGAGGTAGAGGATAAAGAAATAGGAAGTGGGTAGACTTTAGAATTGGATTTCTCACTCATATACATCAATCACCATTGATGGAGGTGAAGCTTTTCTTCTTCAAGTCAAGGAAGAAGAAGAAGAAGCTTATATGATAAGTTAATTAAAAAGAAAAAGAAAAACAATACTTATCATATATTTAACCTTAGTTAAGTGTAGAGATAAGACCATGGTTAATAGAATGGTTAGGGTTAAGGATAAGAACAAAATGGTCACTAGGTCAAAGTCTTCATGAAGCTTCAATATGAAACAAAATTAGCCACCATTTTCTTTTTTATACCTTTTCTAATTATTTCCAAAATGAATAAATAGATAAATAAATGAGAAAAGGAAATAAAACCCTAATCATATAAATAACCATGGTTTATTCTTAACATACACTTAAACAATCATGTATCATCAAACATGATACAAGCAAATGTACAAATGTATATCACATATACAATGTGCACAATACAAGTGAGAAAATCCATATAAAGTGAACCAATACTAGTTAACGCAAAGTAATATATCAAATATATAATTATGCATTAAATCATTAAATCAACACTTGATTTAACGATCCGGTCATATCGCATATAACCGACTAATATCAACAGTAACAACTTATCGAATCAACACTTGATCCGATAATCCGGCTACATCGCATATAACCGATCAATGTCACATCGCGAGAATCAAATACAGTATCACATACCGTATTATTCTCGGTCCCGCACATATCTCATATGCACTCCTATTTCGTTTCGCTTGAGCCAGGAAACCTCTGTGTAGGACTCTAAAGACTCGTCAATACGCCGGCAGCAGGTGATGATCATATCAAACACCCACAAGCCGCAAGCGGTCTGCTAAACGTAACGGCCACCCGGGTATTGAGCGATCTGAAGATCGACGAGCAAGCCCGCTCACACTCCAGTGAATCCGACCAGTAACACTACCGTACAGTCCGGTCTGATCGTCTGATATGTCGCATATCTCGCCTAGGGGTGGTAAACGTCAGACCCCAATAGCTCAATAAGTCGTGTCGATATGAGGTCTATAACTATTCGAGAAACTACTGGTAACACTTACCAGTAAATCTCAGCAACCCTGGCCAGGGATTTCCTGTTATAGCCAATCGAACACAGCGCAACATCAACTCCCTATACCGGGAGAGACGAATCCCCTCCTATCGCTCATTGCCTCCATGTGACTCGGGACTGTACCCAAAAACCACCGTTTTGCACGCCCTCTTGGACGTGGTAAGATGGAAATCAAAGCACAGTGGGAACCACACAAGACTCTATGACGATCTCGGGTCAACAGACTACTCTGTACCAGTGTCACCAGAGAACTGCCATCTGACGTGAGGTATAATACCATCTGGGAGTTCTCGGCGAGTCCGTCCAGTGTACCCAGTCTCTACTGAGCACCCGTATATCATCTCTGATGTCAAACACCAATGGATATGGGATCATCCATCGCCCATCTGTATGGGTCGAGAAGGTACACGCTAGTCTACTCTGGTATATCGATGCCCCGTCTCGATACACCCTCGACTAGGGACTTTGAAGGATGTACTTATGGACTACCATGTCCCCACTAGTATGATCCGCATCATAGTCCAGGTAGTCAAGTACAGATCCTAAGGGCTTTACCAACATGTAACAGAGAGACAATCAGTATACAGGTTAAGGTAAAGTTCAACCAGATAGCATACTATCATGTCGAGCAAGAAAGTCCTCCCTATATACGTCCCAGCATCCACTACAATATACATCCTATGTACAGTAATGGCCTCTAGGGCATACATATAACTAACAATCTCCCACTTGCACTAGGGCCATCTGTAGCAGTAGTTGTAGTATCTCATACTCAACCATCCCATAAAAATCTCTCTCTGGGAACAGGCCTTTGTGAGTGGATCCGCTGTGTTGTCCTCTGAATCTACTCTCCTAACCTCGATCACCCTGGAGATCAACTATCTCCATGATCAGGCGATGCTGCCTTAGAATAAGTCTGGATCACTGATGGGACCAGCGTTCCTCGGCATGAGCCACAACTCCATTGTCTCACAATGGTAGGAACGTAGTTCATCTCATGAACCAATATACACCCAAACAGCCTCTTTGGTAGCATCTTAAGTAGCGATGTATCGTGCCTTTATTGTCTAGTATGCCACGGTATCTAGCTTGGAACTCTTCCAACATACCGTCCCTTTACTGAGGGTAAAGACAATGCCTGCGACTGACACTCAGTCGTCATTATCACCCCGGAACCCTTCCAGTGATTCTCCCCAGGATCGGTTGATACCGTCTCACTACAATATACATCCTATGTGGAGAATTTAGGTGATAAACGGAGATTGACCGAGCGTAGCATAGGAAACTCCTTCCCTATCAAGAGTATGTCATCCACGTACTCTACGAGGATCGTCACCATACTCCCTACTACCTTTTTGTTTATACAAGGTTCATCTACCATTTTGATGATGTCAAACTCTTTGACTTATTCATCAAAACAGATGTTCCAACTCCGCGATGCCTGCTTTATCCTATAAAGTATCTTGCACACGTTTCCGCTGCTCCCACTGTCTACGAAGCCCTCTGGCTGTGTACTTATAGACGCACTCTTCTAAATCATCATTTAGAAAAGCAGTCAAGACACCCAACCACCAGAGATCGTAGTCATGGTATGCAGCCGTGGCAAGTAGGATCTGGATGGACTTAAGCATAGTTACTTGAAAATGTTTCATCATAATCCATGCCTGGTCGATGACGAAAAGCTTTAACAAGCCTAGCTTTGAAAGTCTCAACTTTTCCATCTACACCAAGTAATCTTCTCAAGATATACTTGCTCCTGATGGGGATTTAACCCTTCAGATATAGCAACTAAAGTCCATACTTTGTTGGTGTACATGGATTCCATCTCAGATCACTAAGCATCCAGCCATTCTTACAGAGTCACACTCCTGATGGCCAGCTCGAAACTAGTTGGGTCATCATCTCATGATGCAATTCTCGCTCCCATTGTCATAGAGAAACCGAAGTATCTCTCAAGAGGGTGAGGAACCCTACTAGATCGGCGGAGAGGCTGAGGTTCGTTGGAATCTACTGAATCCATTGGCTCTATCAAATCATCTGCTGCAGTTTGTATAGCTGGAACCTTTCCAGTTGTACATAACTGACCTTGCCTCGAGCTTGTCCGGATTTTGCTTTTAGACATAGGCCGGACAACCCCAAATCTTAACTAACTTAAGAAATGGGCTCTTCCCATTCCATATCACATATGAAGTGGTAGGCAACTGATTTGATTGGAACCCCATTCAATAGGTATGCAACTTCAAAAGTGCATAACTCCCAAAAGGAAATAGGTAACTCAGCAGTACTCATCATAGAGCACACCATATCAAATAGGGTGTGATTGCTCCGCCCCGATATACCATCGTGCTATGGTGTATACGGAGGAGTAATGCTGAGAGAGAATCTCATTCTCCTTTAGAATAGTCCAGGAATTCCGTGCTCAAGTATTCTCCTCCTTGATCACATCAAAGGACATAATACTTATACCCGTATTCTGGTTCTCTACTTCTTGCTTATATTCTGTGAATATCTCAAAAGGTTCGGACTTGTGTTTCAACAGGAACATAGGTCTGAATCTCGAAAGATCATCAGAGAATATAATGAAGTATAAAGAACCGGTCCTGGCATGTGTAGACTGGGGACCTACATACATCATCATGTATCATCCCAAGAGTTCACTAACTCTTTCTCTGTTTCTTAGTAAACAGGGCTATGGTCATCTTATCTTTGTGACATGATTGGCGAGTTGCACAAGATGTAAATTCAAACTGATTTAAATATACATCTAAATGTAACTTCAGCTGGTCGGGTCACATTGATCTGACCTAGTCTACAATGCCTCAAGAAGAATTCGTTCATTTCTGAACTCTTCCTCTTGTGTGTGTTCCATATACTAAGAACTGTAGTTTGATTTAGAACATCAATACTTTTAGATAACGTGCCTGAACCGATCAACTTTTGATATAGGAAATGTTCAAAACATTATCCAACAATACAAAATTTTATCGTTTCTTTACTAATAAAGAGACAAATATGATTTTGTATATCAGGTTCGGTATCTAATAACATTCGTTCAGAATCAATGTATATGTAATACAGGGTGACAGTGACCGACAGACTTGGCTGCAACACTTGCCCCGTTTTCTGCCTCATGAAACTTATCACCCGTTCTCAGTTCTCTACCTTTCTGTAGCCCTATGTAACAGATTACATATCTGGGATCCTGATCTGGTATCATATACCCAGGACGTAAAGTATACTGAGAAACAGTTCTGTATAATGAACACACCCGAAGATGATGCATCAGCATGCACTTTCTTCGTTTGGGCGGCACGGGAAATCTGGTATTCCCCAATTTCCTGCTCTGTCTTATAACAATTATAAGTTGGAGCGGGACCAACGTTCCCCAGCTCAGTATAACAAGCGGGTTCGGTCAATTATCCGTATTATTATCTTGATTAAGGCGTGATATGGTCGCTACCAGGAGAGAGAGAGAAGAAAACACTCAGCGTGCGCTCTGTCAAGAATAGATTGGTTATTATTTTATCTAATCAGGATGGCTCCCACTGCTTTTTATCAAATCTTCCTTCAAACCCTAAAAGGAAAGACTAGCCGGGATTAATTACACACTACAAGTTCGCCAATCTTTCAGCCAGGCCAGTGTCGGTACTTTGAGGGAGGTCTCCCGTGCTTTCGCACGAACCTAATTAATGTAAACCTCATTTTCCCAGAGGCGTAACCCCGTTGACACCTTTCTAGACACCTACTTGATCGGCTAATTGTAATGTATAAAACTCTCCCAGGAGTAACACTTACTCGCAGCGGGTATTGGGATCCAACTATCTCATAGAAGGTATGCAATCTCATTACAAATCTCAACACTTGAAATTCCCGATAATATTTTGCCCCAAACGATCTATGACCTTGACAAGGTCAACAAACCATAGACCGCAAGTCAAGTTCAACCCGTCATTTCTTGATTGAATCAAACCCACCCGCACGACCCTTGACAAGGTCAACAAGGCCGCACGACTACCCTAACCCAATCTGCATCATATGCATAAGCAGATAAATACTGGTTAGCTACCGCACACTGCGCCTTGACAAGGTCAACAAACGCAGCACGAATACTAAACAGGATTTATCTGAAATGACGGAGGGCTACGACAGGTTTTTCTGAAAACCTATTGCGTAATGAACTTGATATCGTTGTAGGATCGAATGAATTTTGAAATGGAGTGTTTTTTAGGCTTTTCTAGTTTTGCTAAAGGAGTCACTCCCGGTGAAGGGATCGTCGGTCCTTTCCTCGTCAAATGAGGTGCGGGATATATCATATATATCACTGTGCAAAGCAAAAACACTTAAAAGCAATCAAAAGACAAACCGAAGGTTGTAGCATCTGCCAGTTATTGCTAAAGGAGTCACTCCCGGTGAAGGGATCTCGGTCCTTTCCTCATCGAATAAGGTGCAGGATATATCATATACATCGCTGTGCAAAGCAAGAACTGTAGCTACCTGTTTTATTTTGAAATTCGATTCTACAACATCTTAGGTTTCTTTTATTTCATTAATCATATTAATGAAGTCCCATCATTTAATTACCTAAACATCACAGATAGATATGACGTACACTTATGCCATCCGCATTCGCCTCGATGTCCCCTCGTGCACCGTTAGGTTAGGTAACTAACGGCAGAGCGGGGCAGGGCTAGCGCGGGTGTAAAACATAAGTAACGTCTATATAATATATCATATATACTGTATACTGTATCTATCACAGAACATCACATGATCACATCACAGATATCGCAGCAGAAGAATCATATGAAATATTGGATATACTAGGACGTCCGTGTTTTCAATACGAGCCAGTATAAAACACGGATTCCACGGTCGTGATGAATAGCCAAACCCACACCCCAAGACCCCTACGAGAGCGGCAAGCAACCTTGCCAATTCTAGAGTTAGGAGACTCGGACTCGACTCCTCGAGTTGGTCTCCCACTGGACTCCAGAACCCGGTTACTTGTGCTCCCCTCCTTGGGTCTATCCTAGTGCGGAAAAGTAAATAATATACAAAGGGTGACAACTTCCGCAACCAGGAAGCGCCCCAATAAAAGAATATTACATACAAGTTTTTACATGAATGAAAATGAAAAACACTCATCTCACATAAAAACCCCCGGCTATTCAAACGCGACGATCCAATATAACATATCCGGCAACACATAACATCACATGTCATCAACGTAAGTAAATATGTCCATCCCAATTGTCGTTGACATATAGCAACGAAACCGGCGATATCACATATTACACTTACGGTCACAGAAAAGAAAGTGTAAAACTACAACTGTTGGAATCCGCAACCACCTCAGACATCGCATGCCTGACCAAATGAATTACTTAGACATCGCATGCCTAACAATTATAAACCCCGCATTTTAGTCTCAAAATCGAAAACACTTTTCAATATTAAGTCGGGCAATTCAACAAGATTCCCGACATCCTGATCGAATACTCGTCGCAAACTTCAGTAGACGGCCGCACCCCCGATACCGTCGACGAAGTGCACCAAGGCGGAACACCGCTACCGCCAGCACCCGAACGGATGCTTTCGGCAACGGGGTTCTCCTACAGTCACTTGGTCGGGGCTATGGAGTGAGGCTGTCTATTAAGTTTACCCGGCGAGTATCCGCGTACGCTACGTGATTGCGACGGACTTTTGATCACATCAAAATTCCGTGGCAACCGATCAAGTGAGACTAAATTGCTACGTTTATAACATTCATTCAGTTATCATATAACTTATTGTGAATTCCAATTATTGTATCCCATTCCAGATAAACAGAAAATGTTAAACTTTCCGATCGAACAATCGAACACCCAAGTTTTCCCGATACTGATCAACACATGAAATAAGTCTAACAACATTCAGTTCGTACCTCAGTACCAACGGTCCAGCCGTAGAAGGGTCAAACCAACGCCTCACATGTGGCACGCCGTACTGCCCCAAACCCGAAGGTTCAAAGGGCAGTTCAAGACGGTCACATAATCGAGTTAAGGTTTGTGTCTTCTAGAGGGACCATCGCGTTACTTGCACTACATAGAACGTCGTTAAACTACAGAAAAATCCAACACTTGGAAATTTCCCGACAGGGGAAAAATTGGGTATTTATATCCGGTCGAATTTTTTAACATATTCTAAGATTTATCCGGAAAGCCACACAGACAAAATTTGATACCCCGATCGAAACACCGAATCCCCAAATCAACTCAGAAAAATTCAACTCTTGAAAAACAATTAAAAATTCCCAGGAAAACCAGCATAGGAAAAGTGGAATTACTGTAGAAAATGATAGGCGCAAAACGACAAATTGGCCGCGTTTCCGCCGCACGATCCAGGCTCGTGCCGCGGAAGCGCGGCGCAATGAAGGAATCAGCCGTACGAAATTTACAGTATCCCTTAGAATTTCCTGCTGACTTTACTGAATATTTTTAATATGGAAAAAGACCAGATTTTAAAAATAGGACAGAGAGCATGTTTGATTCGGGGTTTCGGGTTCGTTCGGACTTCAAATTCCGTCTAGACTTCGCCTAAGGCTCTAGCTAGGCTCTGATACCAGTGTAGGGTTCCTAGGCACTCTAGTGAGGTCTCCCAAGCCATCAACCATGGCAATTTCAAAAATTATGATGCCTACAAACCCTAAACTACGGATCGATAACTAGATGTCTAGGCGAACATTGAACTAGTTAACACTTAACTACAAGATACGGAAATACAACCTTTGTAGATCCGGTCCTCCACCTCCACGGCTCCGCAACGAGGTCGTCTCCGCTGTCCAAATCAAATCCGGGCTCTAGAGTTGGTTTCGTCGGAGAATGGGCAAGCTAGGTCGTCGATGTCCATGCCGAAGATGATCTACGTCGAAGCATCGCAAGATCAAGCTCCACCTTCACCAAACCATGATGACTTGTGAAGGAAACACACTCTACTACTTGGCAAGAGGTAGAGGATAAAGAAATAGGAAGTGGGTAGACTTTAGAATTGGATTTCTCACTCATATACATCAATCACCATTGATGGAGGTGAAGCTTTTCTTCTTCAAGTCAAGGAAGAAGAAGAAGAAGCTTATATGATAAGTTAATTAAAAAGAAAAAGAAAAACAATACTTATCATATATTTAACCTTAGTTAAGTGTAGAGATAAGACCATGGTTAATAGAATGGTTAGGGTTAAGGATAAGAACAAAATGGTCACTAGGTCAAAGTCTTCATGAAGCTTCAATATGAAACAAAATTAGCCACCATTTTCTTTTTTATACCTTTTCTAATTATTTCCAAAATGAATAAATAGATAAATAAATAAGAAAAGGAAATAAAACCCTAATCATATAAATAACCATGGTTTATTCTTAACATACACTTAAACAATCATGTATCATCAAACATGATACAAGCAAATGTACAAATGTATATCACATATACAATGTGCACAATACAAGTGAGAAAATCCATATAAAGTGAACCAGTACTAGTTAACGCAAAGTAATATATCAAATATATAATTATGCATTAAATCATTAAATCAACACTTGATTTAACGATCCGGTCATATCGCATATAACCGACTAATATCAACAGTAACAACTTATCGAATCAACACTTGATCCGATAATCCGGCTACATCGCATATAACCGATCAATGTCACATCGCGAGAATCAAATACAGTATCACATACCGTATTATTCTCGGTCCCGCACATATCTCATATGCACTCCTATTTCGTTTCGCTTGAGCCAGGAAACCTCTGTGTAGGACTCTAAAGACTCGTCAATACGCCGGCAGCAGGTGATGATCATATCAAACACCCACAAGCCGCAAGCGGTCTGCTAAACGTAACGGCCACCCGGGTATTGAGCGATCTGAAGATCGACGAGCAAGCCCGCTCACACTCCAGTGAATCCGACCAGTAACACTACCGTACAGTCCGGTCTGATCGTCTGATATGTCGCATATCTCGCCTAGGGGTGGTAAACGTCAGACCCCAATAGCTCAATAAGTCGTGTCGATATGAGGTCTATAACTATTCGAGAAACTACTGGTAACACTTACCAGTAAATCTCAGCAACCCTGGCCAGGGATTTCCTGTTATAGCCAATCGAACACAGCGCAACATCAACTCCCTATACCGGGAGAGACGAATCCCCTCCTATCGCTCATTGCCTCCATGTGACTCGGGACTGTACCCAAAAACCACCGTTTTGCACGCCCTCTTGGACGTGGTAAGATGGAAATCAAAGCACAGTGGGAACCACACAAGACTCTATGACGATCTCGGGTCAACAGACTACTCTGTACCAGTGTCACCAGAGAACTGCCATCTGACGTGAGGTATAATACCATCTGGGAGTTCTCGGCGAGTCCGTCCAGTGTACCCAGTCTCTACTGAGCACCCGTATATCATCTCTGATGTCAAACACCAATGGATATGGGATCATCCATCGCCCATCTGTATGGATCGAGAAGGTACACGCTAGTCTACTCTGGTATATCGATGCCCCGTCTCGATACACCCTCGACTAGGGACTTTGAAGGATGTACTTATGGACTACCATGTCCCCACTAGTATGATCCGCATCATAGTCCAGGTAGTCAAGTACAGATCCTAAGGGCTTTACCAACATGTAACAGAGAGACAATCAGTATACAGGTTAAGGTAAAGTTCAACCAGATAGCATACTATCATGTCGAGCAAGAAAGTCCTCCCTATATACGTCCCAGCATCCACTACAATATACATCCTATGTACAGTAATGGCCTCTAGGGCATACATATAACTAACATATCTTACGTCTAATCTTCCTAGGTCCTCTTCTAAATCGAAAATCTGGAACTAAAAGTCTGTATTGAGTGGTTACACTCTCACCTGGCACTACCTTACAGTCGATACAACAACCTATATCTATTCTTCTCGTTAGAAAAAAGTCTATTTGACTAGCACTTGATCCGCTCCTAAAAGTGATAAGGTGGGACTCTCTTTTCCTAAACCAGGTGTTTGCTAAGATCAAGTCATAAGATAAGGCAAAATCTAGAATCGAGTCACCTACTTCATTCCTTTGTCCAAAACCAAAACCTCCATGGATAGTATCAAACCCACTACGACTAGTACCTACATGTCCATTAAGATCACCACCAATAAATAACTTCTCTCCATTAGGTATATTTTGCACCATCTCATCTAAATCCTCCCAGAATAGATGCTTACTAGCGTCATCAAGACCTATCTATGGTGCATAAGCACTAATAATATTAAGAATCTCTCCACCTAGAATAAACTTAACTAGTAAAATTCTATCACATTTTCTCCTAATCTCAACTACATTCTCAAGCAACCATCTATCTAAGATTATGCCTACCCTATTACGATTTTTATCTCTACCCGTATACCAAAGCTTATAACCCTATGGCTCTATGGCTAAACTCTTTTCACCTACCCACATAGTTTCTTGCAAACACATAATACCTACTCTCCTCATAATCATCACCTCCACTAATTCTATTAGTCTACCCGCAAGGGAACCTATGTTCCAGGAAGCTAGACGGATCCTATGAAACCCTTGCTTATTTGTCACTACACCCGTGGTCCGATGTAGAGCGCCGTTTCTGGACGACGACCCTTGCTTATTTATCACTACACCCGAGGTCCGATGTAGCGCGCTCTTTCTGGATGATGACCTAGAAGCCCTTGCATACATAACACTACATCCGGGATCCGATGTAGCGCGTCGCTGAGTAGGGGACGCCCTAACGATATTCTTATTATGGTTCATGTCATAAAATGTGACAAAGTTTTACGTTAGCTATCATAAGCCTACCACAACCCCCACCCTTTCTCATCCGGACTTGGGACCGGCTGTTAGTTATATGTATGCCCTAGAGGCCATTACTATACATAGGATGTATATTGTAGTGGATGCTTGGACATATATAGGGATGACTTTCTTGCTCGATATGATAGTATGCTATCTGGTTACTCTTTACCTTAACGTGTACACTGATTGTCTCTCTGTTACATGTTGGTAAAGCCCTTAGGATGTGTACTTGACTACCTGGACTATGATGCGAATCATACTAGTGGGGACGTGGTAGTCCATAAGTACATCTTTCAAAGTCCCTAGTCGTGTGTGTATCGAGACGGGGCATCGATATACCAGAGTAGACTAGCATGTACCTTCTCGACCCATATAGATGGGTGATGGATGATCCCATATCCATTGGTGTTTGACATCAGAGATGATATACGGGTGCTCAGTGGAGAATGGGTACACTGGACGGACTCGCCGAGAACTCCCAGATGGTATTATACCTTACGTCAGATGGCAGTTCTCTAGTGACACTGGTACAGGTTAGTCTGTGGACCCGAGATCGTCATAGTGTCTTGTGTGATTCCCACTGTGCTTTGATTTCCATCATACCATGTCCAAGAGGGCGTGCAAAAAGGTGGCTTTTGGGTACAGTCCCGAATCACATGGAGGCAATGAGCGATAGGAGGGGTTTCGTCTCTCCCGGTATAGGGAGTTGATGTTGCGCAGTGTTCGATTGGTTATAACAGAAAGTCCTTGACCAAGGCTGTTTTAGGGATGTACTGGTAAGTGTTAACAGTAGTTTCTCGACCCGTTATGAGCCTCATATCGACACGACTTATTGAGTTATTGGGGTCTGACGTTTACCACCCCTAAACGAGATATGCGACATATCAGACGAACAGACCGGACTGTACGGTAGTGTTACTCGTTGGATTCACAGGAGTGTGAGCGGGCTTGCTCATTGATCTTCTGATCGCTCAATACCCGGGTGGCCGTTACGTTTAGCAGACCGCTTGCGGCTTGTGGGTGTTTGATATGATCATCACCTGCTGCCGGCGTATTGACGAGTCTTTAGAGTCCTACACAGGGGTTTCCTGGCTCAAGCGAAACGGAGTAGGAGCGCATATGTGATATGTTCGGGACCGAGATTGATACGATATGAGATACCGTATTCGATTCTCGCGATTTGTGACATTCATCGGTTGTATGGATATAGCCGGGTTATCGGATCAAGTGTTGATTCAGTAAGTTGTTACTTTTGATATTAGTCGGGTATAGCCGGATTATTAAATCAAGAGTTGATTTAATAATTTAATATATAATTATATATTTGATATATTACATTACATTAACTAATATTAGCTCACTTAAGATTTATTTTCTCACTAGTTTGTGCACATTGTTTATATGTGATGTATGCAAGTGTACATGTATGTATCATGCTTGATGATGCACACAAGATGGGTGTATGAGACTTACACTAAGATTAGGGTTATTGGATTATCTTAAGATTTAACAAATGATTTAAACTTAGTCAAATTTGTCAAGCTTGAAGAAGCTTGGAGAAACTTTGACAAAGTCTACTCTTTTGTCAATTCTCTTGATATTTCTTTAACCTAACCCTTAAACCTCATACCTTAGTTAATTCTGTACATGAGTTAAGCATGAGGGCTTAACTCAACCATGGGTGAATTATTCAAGAGGATAAGTTTTCATTTGGATGAACATTTTTCACTTCTTCTTCTTCATCATGCTCTTTGAAAAGCTTTCTAGCTCTAATGGTGCCTTGAGGAAAAATGTGAGAAAATCAATTTTAAAGTGAGCAACCTTCCTACTTCATCATCCTCTACTACTTGCCATTTAGTAGAGGGTGTTCTCTTCACAAAGTTCCCGACCAAGTGAAGGAATAGCTTGAGTTTGAGTCTCCCCGACGTAGATCATCTTCGGCCTCGAAGTCAATGACCTAGCCCGATCATTTCTCCGACGAAACCATTGCTAGAGTCCGGGATCCCGATGATCGCAGCGGAGGGACGTGAACACGGAGCTAAAGAGGTAGAGGACCGGATCTACAAAGGTTGTAATCCCTTTCACTTGTGGTTAAGTTGTTAACTTGCATGTTCTTTCGCCTTAACTTCTAGTTAACGATCTATATTAGGGTTTCTCGGCACCGTAAAATTTTAATTTGGCATGGTTTATGCCTTGTGGAACCTCTTGAGTGTGCCTAGTAATCCTACAGTGGTATCAGAGCCTAGCTAGAGCTTTAGACGAAGTGTAGACGATGTTAGAAGTCCGATCGAACCCGTAAACCCCGACAAAACCCTTCTCTGTACATTTTTCAAAACAGTGGATTTTTGTGAATTAAAAATTCTAACAAAAACAAGCAGGAAAAACTAAGAATTACTGTGACGTATGGTCCACTAAGTCAATAATTTGACCGCGGAACCGCGGCGAAAGGGTTTGGCGGCGGTTCCGCGGCCAAAATTTGGACTTAGTCCCTGAAATTTCATATATTTATTCTTAGGTCTTTTCTTGCAATTTTTTATGGGAATTTTTTAATTTCACTCAAGTGTTGAGTTTTCTAGGGTTTTATTGGGGACTCGATGTTTCGATCGGGAAGTCTAACTTCGTCTATGTGTTTTTCCGGGTATTCTAGAATATGTTAAAAAGTTCGACCGGATATAAATACCCACTTTTTCCCCTGTCTGGAAATTTCCAAGTGTTGGATCTTACCGTAGTTTAAAGACGTTCTATGTAGTGCAAGTAACGCGATGGACCCTCTAGAAGACAACAAACCTTAACTCGATTATGTGACCGTCTTGAACTGCCCTTTGAACCTTATGGTTTGGGGGAGTACGGCGTGCCACATGTGAGGCGTTGGCTTGACCCTTCTACGGCTGGACCGTTGGTACTGAGGCATGAAGTGGATGTTTCTAAACTTATTTCATGTGTTGAGCTGTTCCGGGAAAACTTGGGAGTTTGATCGTTCGATCGGAAAGTTTAACATTTTCAATTTATCTGGAATGTGATACAATATTTGGAATCCACAAGTAGTTATGAGATAACTGATTTGGATGTTATAAACATAGCACTTTAGTCTCAATTGATCGGTTGCCACGGAATTTTGATGCGATCAAAAGTCCGTCGCAATCACGTAGCGTACGCGGATACTCGCCGGGTAAACTTAATAGACAGCCATACCCCATAGCCCCGACCAAGTGACTGTAGGAGAACCCCGTAGCCAAAAGCATCCGTTCGGGAGCTCGCGGCAGCGGTGTTCCGCTTTGGTGCACTTCGTTGACGGTATCGGGGGTGCGGCTGTCTACTAAAGTTTGCGACGAGCATTCGATCAGTTTTTCGGGAATCTTGTTGAATTGCCCGACTTGATATTGAAAAGTTTTTTCGATATAAAGACTAAAATGCGGGGTTTATAATTGTTACGCATGTGATGTCTAAGGAATTCATTTGGTCAGGCATGCGATGTCTGAGGAGATTGCGGATTCCAACTGTTGTAGTTTTACACTTTCTTTTCTGTGACCGTAAGTGTAATATGTGATATCGCCGGTTTCGTTGCTATATGTCAACGACAATTGGGATGCGCATATTTACTTACGTTGATGACATGTGATATTATGTGTTGCTGGATATGTTATATTGGCTCGTCGCATTTTGAATAGTCGGGGGTTTTATGTGAGATGAGTGTTTTTCATTTTCATTCATGTAAAAACTTGTATGTAATATTCTTTTATTGGGGTACTTCCAGGTTGCGGAAGATGTCACCATTTGTATATTATTTACTTTTCCGCACTAGGATAGACCCAAGGAGGAGAGCACAAGTAACCGGGTTCTGGAGTCCAGTGAGAGACCAACTCGAGGAGTCGAGTCTGGGTTTCCTAACTCTAGAATTGGTAGGGTTGCTTGCCGCTCTCGTAGGGGTCTAGGGGTGTGGGTTTGGCTATTCATCGCGACCGTGGAATCCGTGTTCTATACTGGCTCGTACTGAAAACACGGACGTCCTAGTATATCCAATATTTCATATGATTCTTCTGCTGCGATATCTGTGATGTGATCATTTGATATGTGATGATGGATACTGTATATAGTATATATGATATATTATATAGACGTTACTTATGTTTTACACCCGCGCTAGCCCTGCCCCGCTCTGCCGTTAGTTACCTAACCTAACGGTGCTCGAAGGGACATCGAGGCGAATGTAGATGGCATAAGTGTACGTCGTATTTATCTGTGATGTTTAGGTAACTTAAATGATGGGCCTTCATTAATATGATTAATGAAAGTAAAAGAAACCTAAAGATATTGTAGAATCGAATTTCAAAAAAAAATAAAACAGGTAGCTACAGTTCTTGCTTTGCAGAGCGGTATATATGATATATCCTGCACCTTATTCGATGAGGAAAGAGCCGACGATCCCTTCATCGGGAGTGACCCCTTTAGCAATAACTGGCAGATGCTACACCCCTCGGTTTGTCTTTTGATTGCTTCTATAGTTCTTGCTTTGCACGGTGATATATATGATATATCCCGCACCTCATTCGACGAGGAAAGGGCCGACGATCCCTTCACCGGGAGTGACCCCTTTAGTAAAACTAGAAAATCCTAAAAAACACTCCATTTTAAAATCATTTGATTCTACAACGATATCAATTTCATTACGCAATAGGTTTTCAGAAAAACCTGTCGTAGCCCTCCGTCATTTCAGATAAGTACTGGTTAGTATTCGTGCTGCGTTTGTTGACCTCTGTCAAGGCATAGTGTGCGGTAGATGATTAGTGCTTATCTGTATAAGCATATGATGTGATTGATTTAGGATAGTCGTGCGACCTTGTTGACCTCTGTCAAGGGTCGTGCAGGTGGGTTTAATTCAATCAGGAAATGACGGGTTGAACTTGACTAGCAGCCTATGGTTTGTTGACCTCTGTCAAGATCATAGGAAGCTAGGGGTAAAATATTATCGGGAATTTCAAGTGTTGAAATTTGCAATGAGATTGCATACCTTCTATGAGATAGTTGGATCCCGATACCCACTACGAGTAATTGTTACTCCTGGGAGAGTTTTACACATTACAATTAGCCGATCAAGTAGGTGTCTAGAAAGGTGTCAACGGGGTTACGCCTCTGGGAAAACGAGATTTACATTAATTAGGTTCGTGCGAAAGCACGGGGGACCTCCCTCAAAGTACCGACACTGGCCTGGCTGAAAGATTGGCGAACTTGTAGCGTGTAATTAATTCCGGCTAGTCTTTCCTTTTAGGGTTTGAAGGAAGATTTGATAAAAACAGTGGGAGCCATCCTAATTAGATAAAATAATAACCAATCTGATCTTGCAAGAGCGCACGCAGAGTGTTTTCTTCTCTCTCTCTCCTGCTAGCGACCATGTCACGCCTTAATCAAGATAATAATACGGACACATTGACCGAACCCGCTTGTTATACTGAGCTGGGGAACGTTGATCCCGCTTCAACTTATAATTGTTATAAGACAGAGCAGGAAATTGGGGATTACCAGAATTCCCGTGCCACCCAAACGAAGAAAGTGCATACCGATGCATCATCTTCGGGTGTGTTCATTACAGAGAACTGTTTCTCAGTATCCTTTACGTCCTGGGTATGTGATACCAGATCAGGATCCCGCATATGTAATTTGTTACATGGGCTACAGAAAGGTAGAGAACTGAGAACGGGAGATAAGTTTCATAAGGCAGAAAATGGTGCAAGTGTTGCAGCCAGGTCTGTTGGTCACTGTCACCCTGTATTACCTGAATACATTGATTCTGAACAAATGTCATTAGATACCGAACCTGATATACAAATTCATATCAGTCTCTTTATTAGTAAAGAAAGATATAATTTTGTATTAATTGGATAATGTTTTGAACATTTTCTATATCAAGAGTTGATCAGTTCAGGCACGTTATCTAAAAGCATTGATGTTCTAAATCAAACCACAGTTCTTAGTATATAGAACACACACAAGAGGAAGAGTTCAGAAATGAACGATTCCTTCTTGAGGCGTTATAGACTAGGTCATATCAATGCGACCCGACTAGCTGAAGTTACATTAAGATGCATATTTAAATTAGTTTGAATTTACATCTTGTGAAACTTGCCAGTCATGTCACAGAGATAAGATGACCATAGCTCTGTTTATTGGAAACAGAGAAAGAGTTAGTGAACTCTTGGGATTGATACATGCCGATGTATGAAGGTCCCCTGTCTACACATGCCAAGACCGGTTCTTTGTACTTCATTACATTCTCTGATAATCTCTCAAGATTCAGACTTATGTTCCTGTTGAAACACAAATCCGGACCTTTTGAGATATTCATAGAATATAAGTTAGAAGTCATGAACTAAAATACGGGTAAAAGTATTATGTCCTTTGATGTGATCAAGGAGGAGAATACTTGAGCACGGGATTCCTGGACTATTCTAAGAATGAGATTCTCTCTCAGCATTACTCCTCCGTATACACCTCAGCACCTCGGTGTATCGGGGCAGAGCAATAGCACCCTATGTGATATAGTGTGCTCTATGATGAGTAGTACTGAGTTTCCTATTTCCTTTTAGGGAGTTATGCACTTATGAAGTTGCATACCTATTAAATAGGGTTCCGATCAAATCAGATGCCTACCATTTCATATGAGATATGGAAGGGAAGAACCCATCTCTTAAGTCAGTTAAGATTTGGGGTTGTCCGGCCTATGTCTAAAAGCAAAATCCGGACAAGCTCGAGGCAAAGTCAGATCTGTGGAAGTTTGTTGGATATCCCAAGCATACGCAAGGGAATATCTTCTACCTAACCGAGGAACAAAAGATGTTTTGTTTCTCAGCATGCCACCTTTGTGAAAGGGAATTTCTTGTGAAGAAATTATTGGTAATGAGGTAGAACTGGAAAGAGTTCCAGCTATACAAACTGCAGCTGATGATTTGGTAGAACCAAAGGATTCAATAGCAACCAACGAACCTCAGCCTCTCCGCCGATCTAGTAGGTTTCCTCACCCATCTGAGAGATACTTCGGTTTCTCTATGACAGTGGGAGCAAGGATTGCATCATGAGATGATGACCTAACTAGTTTCGAGCTGGCCATCAGGAGTGTGACTATGTAAGAATGGCTGGATGCTTATCGATCTGAGATGGAATCCTTATACATCAACAAAGTATGGACTTTGGTTGCTTCATCTGAAGGGTTAAATCCCCATCAGGAGCAAGTATATCTTGAGAAGATTACTTGGTGTACATGGAAAAGTTGAGATTTTCAAAGCTAGACTTGTTAAAATTTGGCATCATTGATCAGGTATGGATTATGATGAAACCTTTTCTAAGTAGCTATGCTTAAGTCCATCCAGATCCTACTTGCCATGGTTACATACCATGACTATGATATCTGGCTGTTGGGTGTCATGACTGCTTTTCTAAATAATGATTTAGAAGACAGAGTCTATAAGTACATAGTCAGAGGGCTTCGTAGACAGTGGGAGCAGCGGAAACGTGTGCAAGATGTTTTATATGATAAAGCAGGCATCACGGAGTTGGAACATCTGTTTTGATGAGTTAGTCAAAGAGTTTGACATCATCAAAATGGTAGATGAACCTTGTATATACAAAAAGGTAGTAGGGAGTATACTGGTGATCCTCGTAGAGTACGTGGATGACATACTCTTGATAGGGAAGGAGTTTCCTATGCTACGCTCGGTCAATCTCCGCTTATCACAAAGATTCTCCATATAGGATCATAATGATACCTCCTGAATCCTGGATTTTGGATCTATAAGATAGATCTAATTGGATGTTAGGACACTCACTAGTTGTAGTGAGAAGGTATCAATTGATCCTGGGGAGAATCACTGGAAAGGTTCCAGGGTGATAAGGACGACTGAATGTCAGTTGCAGGCATTGTCTTTACCCACAGTAAAGGGACGGTATGTTGGAAGAATTCCAAGCTAGATACCGTGGCCTACTAGACGATAAAGGCTAGATACATCGCTACCAAAGAGGAAGTCTGGGTGTATATTAGTTCATGAGATGAACTTCTTTCCTCCCATTGTGTGACAATGGAGTTGTGGCTTATGCCAAGGAACGCCCATCCCATCAGTGATCCAGAAATATTCTTAAGCAGTATCACCTGATCGTGGAGATGGTTGATCTCTAGGGGATCGAGGTTAAGAGAGTAGACTCAGAGGAAAACACGGCGGATCCACTCACGAAAGGCCTTTTCCTAAAGAGAGACTTTTATGGAATGGTTGAGTATGAGATACTACAACCACTGCTATCAGATGGCCCTAGTGCAAGTGGGAGAATGTTAGTTATATGTATGCCCTAGAGGCCATTACTATACATAGGATGTATATTGTAGTGGATGTTTGGACATATATAGGGATGACTTTCTTGCTCGATATGATAGTATGCTATCTGGTTACTCTTTACCTTAATGTGTACACTGATTGTCTCTCTGTTACATGTTGGTAAAGCCCTTAGGATGTGTACTTGACTACCTGGACTATGATGCGGATCATACTAGTGGGGACGTGGTAGTCCATAAGTACATCCTTCAAAGTCCCTAGCCGTGGGTATATCGAGACGGGGCATCGATATACCAGAGTAGACTAGCGTGTACCTTCTCGACCCATATAGATGGGCGATGGATGATCCCATATCCATTGGTGTTTGACATCAGAGATGATATACGGGTGCTCAGTGGAGACTGGGTACACTGGACGGACTCGCCGAGAACTCCCATATGGTATTATACCTTACGTCAGATGGCAGTTCTCTGGTGACACTGGTACAGGTTAGTCTGTAGACCCGAGATCGTCATAGAGTCTTGTGTGATTCCCACTGTGCTTTGATTTCCATCATACCACGTCCAAGAGGGCGTGCAAAAAGGTGGCTTTTGGGTACAGTCCCAAATCACATGGAGGCAATGAGCGATAGGAGGGGTTTCGTCTCTCCCGGTATAGGGAGTTGATGTTGCGCAGTGTTCGATTGGTTATAACAGAAAGTCCTTGGCCAAGGCTGTTTTAGGGATGTACTGGTAAGTGTTACCAGTAGTTTCTCGACCCGTTATGAGCCTCATATTGACACGACTTATCGAGTTATTGGGGTCTGACGTTTACCACCCCTAGACGAGATATGCGACATATCAGACGAACAGACCGGACTGTACGGTAGTGTTACTCGTTGGATTCACAGGAGTGTGAGCGGGCTTGCTCGTTGATCTTCTGATCGCTCAATACCCGGGTGGCCGTTACGTTTAGCAGACCGCTTGCGGCTTGTGGGTGTTTGATATGATCATCACCTGCTGCCGGCGTATTGACGAGTCTTTAGAGTCCTACACAGGAGTTTCCTGGCTCAATCGAAACGGAGTAGGAGCGCATATGTGATATGTTCGGGACCGAGATTGATACGATATGAGATACCGTATTCGATTCTCGCGATTTGTGACATTCATCGGTTGTATGGATATACCCGGGTTATCGGATCAAGTGTTGATTCGGTAAGTTGTTACTTTTGATATTAGTCGGCTATAGCCGGAATATTAAATCAAGAGTTGATTTAATAATTTAATGTATAATTATATATTTGATATATTACATTACATTAACTAATATTAGCTCACTTAAGATTTATTTTCTCACTAGTTTGTGCACATTGTTTATATGTGATATGTGCAAGTGTACATGTATGTATCATGCTTGATGATACACACAAGATGGGTGTATGAGACTTACACTAAGATTAGGGTTAAGATTAGGGTTATTGGATCATCTTAAGATTTAACAAATGATTTAAACTTAGTCAAAGTTTTCAAGCTTGAAGAAGCTTGGAGAAACTTTGACAAAATCCACTCTTTTGTCAATTCTCTTGATATTTCTTTAACCTAACCCTTAAACCTCATACCTTAGTTAATTCTCTACATGAGTTAAGCATGAGGGCTTAACTCAACCATGGGTGAATTATTCCAGAGGATAAGTTTTCATTTGGATGAACATTTTTAACTTCTTTTTCTTCATCAAGCTCCTTGAAAAGCTTTCTAGCTCTAATGGTGCCTTGAGGAAAAATGTGAGAAAATCAATTTTAAAGTGAGCAACCTTCCTACTTCATCATCCTCTACTACTTGCCATTTAGTAAAGAGTGTTCTCTTCACAATGTTCCCGACCAAGTGAAGGAATAGCTTGAGTTTGAGTCTCCCCGACGTAGATCATCTTCGGTCTCGAAGTCAATGACCTAGCCCGATCATTTCTCCGACGAAACCATTGCTAGAGTCCGGGATCCCGATGATCGCAGCGGAGGGACGTCAACACGGAGCTAAAGAGGTGGAGCACCGGATCTATAAAGGTTGTAATCCCTTTCACTTGTAGTTAAGTTGTTAACTTGCATGTTCTTTCGCCTTAACTTCTAGTTAACGATCTATATTAGGGTTTCTCGGCACCGTAAAATTTTAATTTGGCATGGTTGGTGCCTTGTGGAACCTCTTGAGTGTGCCTAGTAACCCTACACCGGCAACGGTAGGTTTATTATTTTTAGCTTTTAAATATACATTAATTTAGTGATAAATACAAATTTGAATGGGTTAATTACATACTTAAGAACCATGACCAACTAAAATCTAGTTGTAACATGAAATTTTTCACGTCAACTCCGAGTTCTAGTTAGTTCTAAGGTAAAAAAAAATTAAAATTTGGAAATGATGTGAAAGCATTTATGAACTTGAGGGGTGTTTCTTATCATGGAAATTTCTACACACTCTCACACAAACACCCATTACCCTTCAAGGCCGAGAGCTCAAGCTACTGCCCCATTTTTCTCATTCCTCATTCCAAACTTCTCTCAAAACCCATCACCAAACCCTCCCTCTCCCCCTCTTCGATCCAACCCCAAACATGAACCCTAACTGGAACCTCATCAAGATCCCCATCTTTCTCTCCCAAAACCCTAATCCCTTCGTCATCCTCATCCCCCACCGACTTCACCTTCGAAGACGGAGAAGACGCAGACTCCCCATAGGAGGGCGCCGTCGTGTATAGGCGCGACGCCTCGGCTTCCCATATGGAGTGTTGCACGACCCTAGAGAGGCTGGGGATTGAGAGGCCGTCGACTAGGGTTTCGAGGTCGAGGGCTTCGGCCATGGGAACGAGATTGCCGCTGAGGAAATGGAAGGAGGCGGAGATGGAAGGCGACGGGACCCCGGTGCTCGTTTCGATCGACTTGACAAGGAGGACGAAGAGGCTGAAGCTCGACGGGATCGTGAGGACCGTGATCAGGCTTGGTTGCAACAGGTGTGCTGATCCTACGGCTGAGTTTGTATTCAAAAACTTCTACTTTGCTTGTTTCAATTATCCTTGCAATGATCGGCGGTCGACCGAGACGTAGACTATCCAGGCTTTTGAGATTCAAGGACGAGTCCGATTCTGACCAAGATAGCGAGCTGGAGCTTCTACTAAGGAGGAGGAGGCGGAGCTCAGCCATTCTGAAAATGCTGAAGAGTCTTCGCGATGACTTCTTGACCGCAGATGAAGATGATGCATCAGAGAGAGACAGAGGCAGGGATAATGTGATCTTGATCAACCCGTTCAACCAAACAATAATTCTTCAAGGAACTTTTGATTCGGAAAATACAGAAGGCAATGAAACAAATATTGGCGGGTCTTTGGGTGATTATTTTATCGGACCGGGTCTTGATATGCTACTACAGCATCTGGCGGAGAACGACCCGAACCGATATGGAACTCCTCCAGCTAAGAAAGAGGCGGTCGACGCTATGCCGGATGTCAAAGTTGAGGAGAATCTGAATTTTTCGTTTGTTTGGATGATTTCGAGATTGGGAGTGAAGCTAGGGAGATACAGTGCAAGCATAAGTTTCATAGTGAATGCATATTGCCTTGGCTTGAGCTTCATAGCTCCTATCCAGTGTGTAGGTCTCAGATCGATGCTGATGAATCGAAGGTTTCGAATAGGGCAAGTTTCAGTGGGTTGTTTGGGCCTCGAAATGGGAGAAATCCTTTGTCATCAACTTCAACATCTGGAAGCAATTCTCATGAGGAGGAGAATTGAAGGGTTTCTTTTTACTGCCTCTTTCCTCGAGCTTTTATGCAGTTATCATTATCGGGTGCAGAGGCGTCGGACGTGGTGCGGAATGGCAAGGTTGAGATCGGATCAGATTAGCCGAGGCATCCGGGTGAGTAGATGTACACTTCTATAGGGGAATCGTCTGGATGACGTGAGGCGTCCCATAGTTTAGGATTATTTATAGTACTTGCATTTTATATGCGTAGTTACCAAGTTAAACATCTCATTGCATCGCGCCATCTTATATATATGCAAATATGCGGTATCATCTCATAGGACACTTCCATTATTACCATTGGTTCATGCTACACGTGCATTATTCATGTGAACACACACGCCTTTGTTAATTGCTATGCCACGAACACTTTAGAATTTGCTAGATCAGTATCAAAACATTTGCATCATACATGATATTTGAACTGATAGTCGTATATATATCGCATTTCATCATCATTCACATATAGTTTTCTAGTCATAAATCGTATTTCATGTTATGGATATAATAGCATTATCATTTTCCTACATGTTCATGTATTGTGATTCTTCTTGAGGATTTCTGTATTAATGAGATTTCTGGATTTTTTAGAAAACCGCAAGAATTTTAAAACCCTATTATCATTTTAAAAAAAACAGAAATTTGCGGTTTTCTCATGATGTGATGTGTGTAGTGCCCACCATGAGTTTTCTCGGTTTTTGAGCAGTATCATATATTTGATTCGAGGAGGGGGATGCACCGTCTGTGGGTACATGGTGGGCCCGGTATGGTACTTCGGAACAAGAAGATCACAGATGATAGCATTGAGTCCGGCAGGGGAGCACTACCTACCGGTTATTTATGACGCGGCGGATATCCGGAGGATACCGACCGTAGTTGTGTGATTTGATGATATGGGCCGATGCGGACTGCCGGAGCCCGAGATATTGAGATTTGAGATACAGAGATATTGAGATATTGAGATTTGAGATAATGAGATATGAGATATTGAGACATTGAGATTTACATATTTTGTGTCGAAACATGACACGGATTTCTAATGATTTCATTGATGTTATTTCACAGAAGTCTTTCTAAGATAAAAATAAAGATTTTCTTATACCAAACATACTCAGGTTTCATATTGATTATGCATTTATGTTGCATACATATTAGTGCATCGCATCATATCAATACATTCGTAGGTTGTGACGCATTTGCGTGCATGCTTACGATAGCCTTATTACATGTTATTTACTACTCACGAGTTGGCAACTCACTCTCGTTGTGCCACAGTATCTTGCAGGTCTGACCCGTCAGCACAGTAACGGCAGGCGTATCATCTATTCCGCTTCGTTGCATCGACTTACAACTTGCTCACAGGTGGATTTTGGAGGATTTGCTTTTGCTCTCACCGTGTATTTTTATTTTGTATCTAGTACTCTATCTAACTTTGTATATTGGACTAGACGGTGAGACTTGAGACTTGTATTTGTGGTTTGGCGTCGATGCTCACTTGAGCCGACGCGATGCTTTCATGCTTTTTTTTACACTTGATTATATATATTGCTTGTGGTTATTGTTCCGTCTTTGGCGAAGAGCTTGCTCCCTCTTGAGGATGCCGTTATTCTTTTTTTATGTATTTATTTGTTTTGTATCCGTTTCGGGGCCAGTATTTACAAAATTGACCCTGCCGAAATTTTCGGAAATATTTTGATGTTTAATGCAACTTAATTTGTTTAAATCGTTTTCTTTTAAAAGGTTTTCCTTCACTCTATATCTTTAAATGGTTTAGATTTCTGGGCGTTGGCTTACTTAGATTACGTACGTCTTGAGACGTTTCGTAATTTAAGTGCCAGTCAGGTTCCATACCTTCGGGTCATGACAGACAGATACATGGTGATGTATGCGGTCCTATGTCTATAAATGCAAGGAATGGTTTTTCGTACTTTATTACATTCACTGATGTTCTCTCAAGATATGAAAATGTGTTCTTGTTGAAACACAAATCTGAGTCTTTTTGAGAATTTTAAGGAATATAAGTACGAAGTTGAGAACCAAATGGGTAAAGGTATTCAAATCTTTCGATATGATCGGAGAAAAGAATACTTGAGCACGGAATTCCGAGACTATTTAAAAAAGAATGAGATTCTCTCCCAGCTTACTTCTTCGTATACACCACAGCACAACGGTGTATCGGGATGGAGGAATCGCACCCTATGAGATATGATGCGCTCTATGATGAGTAATGCTGAGTTACCTATTTCCTTTTGAGGATATGCACTTAAGATAGCTGCATACCTATTGAATAGAGTTCCGACCAAATCCGTTGCCTACCAATCCATATGAGATATGGATGTTAGTTATATGTATGCCCTAGAGGCCATTACTATACATAGGATGTATATTGTAGTGGATGCTGGGACATATATAGGGAGGACTTTCTTGCTCGACATGATAGTATGCTATCTGGTTGATATTTACCTTAACGTGTATACTGATTGTCTCTCTGTTACATGTTGGTAAAGCCCTTAGGATCTGTACTTGACTACCTGGACTATGATGCGGATCATACTAGTGGGGACATGGTAGTCTATAAGTACATCCTTCACAGTCCCTAGTCGAGGGTGTATCGAGACGGGGCATCGATATACCAGAGTAGACTAGCGTGTACCTTCTCGACCCATACAGATGGGCGATGGATGATCCCATATCCATCGGTGTTTGACATCAGAGGAGATATACGGGTGCTCAGTAGAGACTGGGTACACTGGACGGACTCGCCGAGAACTCCCAGATGGTATTATACCTCACGTCAGATGGCAGTTCTCTGGTGACACTGGTACAGAGTAGTCTGTTGACCCGAGATCGTCATAGAGTCTTGTGTGGTTCCCACTGTGCTTTGATTTCCATCTTACCACGTCCAAGAGGGCGTGCAAAACGGTGGTTTTTGGGTACAGTCCCGAGTCACATGGAGGCAATGAGCGATAGGAGGGGAGTCGTCTCTCCCGGTATATGGGGGTTGATGTTGCGCTGTGTTCGATTGGCTATAACAGGAAATCCCTGGCCAGGGTTGCAGAGATTTACTGGTAAGTGTTACCAGTAGTTTCTCGAACAGTTATAGACCTCATATCGACACGACTTATTGAGCTATTGGGGTCTGACGTATACCACCCCTAGGCGAGATATGCGACATATCAGACGATCAGACCGGACTGTACGGTAGTGTTACTGGTCGGATTCACTGGAGTGTGAGCGGGCTTGCTCGTCGATCTTCAGATCGCTCAATACCCGGGTGGCCGTTACGTTTAGCAGACCGCTTGCGGCTTGTGGATGTTTGATATGATCATCATCCGCTGCCGGCGTATTGACGAGTCTTTAGAGTCCTACACAGAGGTTTCCTGGTTCAAGCGAAACGAAATAGGAGCGCATATGAGATATGTGCGGGACCGAGAATAATACTGTATGCGATACTGTATTCTATTCTCGCGATAAATATATCGAAAGGTTGTATGCGATATAACCTAGTTATCGATTCAAGCGTTGATTCGATAAGCCGATATATTAGATACCAGTCGGTTATGTGCGCATGACCGGATCATTGAATCAAGTGTTGATTTAATGATTTAATGTATAATTATATATTTGATATATTACTTTGCATTAACTAGTATCGGTTCACTTTAGACGGATTTTCTCACTTGGTTCGTGCGCATTGCATATGCGATATGTTTTTGTGCACTTGATTGTATCATGTTTGATGATACAAGTCAAGCTAGGGTTCAAGTGTAAAGATTAAACCTTGGTTAATGAAATGGTTAGGGTTTATAATTCATTATTCATTTATCTTATTTAATTATCTTTTTATTTTTGATAAATGAATAAAAGAAAAGAGAAAAGAATGGTTGCTAGATTTGGAGTTTAGTTGAAACTTCATGAAGCTTTGATAAAGTCAACCATACTTATCTCATCCTTAACCCTAACCATTCTCACTAACCATGATTCATTCTCTACACTTGACCATGGTTAGAATTATGATAAGAATTCATTTTCTTTTCATTTTCTATTAACTTATCATAATATCTTTCTTCTTCTTCTTCATTCTTCAAGTGAAGAAGCTTGAAGTCCATCAATGGTGATTGTTGGATATGAGTGAGAAATCCAATTCTAAAGTTAACCCACTTCCTATTTCTTCATCCTCTACCTCTTGCCAAGTAGTAGAGTGTGTTTCCTTCACAACTTTTCACGGTTTGGTGAAGGTGGAGCTTGATTCATCGATGCTTCGACGTAGATCATCTTCGGCATGGACATCGACGACCTAGCTTGCCCATTCTCCGACGAAGCCGATCCTAGAGCCCAGATTCGATTTGGACAGCGGAGAGGACCTCGTTGCGGAGCTATGGAGGTGGAGCACCGGATCTACAAAGGTTGTATTTCCGTATTTTATTTAGTTAACTGTTAACTAGTTCTTGTTCACCTAGATATCTAGCAAACGATCCGTACTTTAGGGTTTGTAGGCACCATAATTTTTGAAATTGCCATGGTTGATGGCTTGGGAGACCTCACTAGAGTGCCTAGGAACCCTGCAGTGGTATCAGAGCCTAGCTAGAGCCTTAGGAGAAGTCCAGACGGAATTCGAAGTCCGAACGAACCCGAAATCCCAAACCAATCTTTCTCTCTGTACATTTTTGAAAACAGTGAGTTTTTCCAAATTAAAAATATGTAGAGAACTCAGCAGAGAATTATAAGAATTACGGATAAAAAATTTTTTGGTGAACAGTTAAATTCGCGGCGGAAGGGCGGCATTACATAGGTTTATGCGGCGCTTCCGCCGCATATTGATGACGTCAGCCCTAAGATTTTTCACTGTAATTCAATTTTTCTGGTAATGGATTCTCTGGATATTTTTAATATTTTTTCAAGAGTTGAATTTTTCTGAGTTGATTTGGGGATTCGGTGTTTCGATCGGGGTATCAAATTTTGTCTGTTTGGCTTTCCGGATAAATCTTAGAATATGTTAAAAAGTTCGACCGGATATAAATACCCAATTTTTCCCCTGTCGGGAAATTTCCAAGTGTTGGATTTTCCATAGTTTAACGACGTTCTAAGTAGTGCAAGTGACGCGATGGTCCCTCTAGAAGACACAAACCTTAACTCGATTATGTGACCGTCTTGAACTGCCCTTTGAACCTTCGGGTTTGGGGCAGTACGGCGTGCCACATGTGAGGCGTTGGCTTGACCCTTCTACGGCTGGATCGTCGGTACTGAGGTACGAACGGAATGTTGTTAGACTTGTTTCATGTGTTGATCAGTTTCGGGAAAACTTGGGTGTTCGATTGTTCAATCGAAAAGTTTAACATTTTCTGTTTATCCGGAATGGGATACAATAATTGGAATTCACAATGAGTTATATAATAACTAAATGAATGTTATAAACGTAGCAATTTAGTCTCACTTGATCGGTTGCCACGGAATTTTGATGTGATCAAAAGTCCGTCGCAATCACGTAGCGTACGCGGATACTCGCCGGGTAAACTTAATAGACAGCCTCACTCCATAGCCCCGACCAAGTGACTGTAGGAGAACCCCGTCGCCGAATGCATCCGTCCGGGTGCTCGCGGTAGCGGTGTTCCGCCTTGGTGCACTTCGTCGCCGGTATCGGGGGTGCAGCCGTCTACTGAAGTTTGCGACGAGCATTCGATCAGGATGTCGGGAATCTTGTTGAATTGCCCGACTTGATATTGAAAAGAGTTTTCGATTTTGAGACTAAAATGCGGGGTTTATAATTGTTAGGCATGCGATGTCTAAGTAATTCATTTGGTCAGGCATGCGATGTCTGAGGTGGTTGCGGATTCCAACTGTTGTAGTTTTACACTTTCTTTTCTGTGACCGTAAGTGTAATATGTGATATCGCCGGTTTCGTTGCTATACGTCAACGACAATTGGGATGCGCATATTTACTTACGTTGATGACATGTGATGTTATGTGTTGCTGGATATGTTATATTGGATCGTCGTGATTGAATAGCCGGGGGTTTTTATGTGAGATGAGTGTTTTTCATTTTCATTCATGTAAAAACTTGTATGTAATATTCTTTTATTGGGGCGCTTCCAGGTTGCGGGAGTTGTCACCTGTTGTATATTATTTACTTTTCCGCACTAGGATAGACCCAAGGAGGAGGGCACAAGTAATCGGGTTCTGGAGTCCAGTGGGAGACCAACTCGAGAAGTCGAGTCCGGGTCTCCTAACTCCAGAATTGGTAGGGTTGCTTGCCGCTCTCGTAGGGGTCTAGGGATGTGGGTTTGGCTATTCATCACGACCGTGGAATCCGTGTTTTATACTGGCTCGTATTGAAAACACGGACGTCCTAGTATATCCAATATTTCATATGATTCTTCTGCTGCGATATCTGTGATGTGATCATGTGATGTTCTGTGATAGATACATTTATAGTATATATGATATATTATATAGACGTTACTTATGTTTTACACCCACGCTAGCCCTGCCCCGCTCTGCCGTTAGTTACCTAACCTAACGGTGCACGAGGGGACATCGAGGCGAATGCGGATGGCATAAGTGTACGTCGTATTTATCTGTGATGTTTAGGTACTTAAATGATGGGACTTCATTAATGTGATTAATGAAATAAAAGAAACCTAAGATGTTGTAGAATTGAATTTCAAAATAAAACAGGTAGCTACAGTTCTTGCTTTGCACAGCGGTATATGTGATATATCCTGCACCTTATTCGATGAGGAAAGGACCGAGATCCCTTCACCGGGAGTGACTCCTTTAGCAATAACTGGCAGATGCTACACACTCGGTTTGTATTTTGATTGCTTTTAAGAGTTTTTGCTTTGCACAGTGATATATATGATATATCCCGCACCTCATTCGACGAGGAAAGGACCGACGATCCCTTCACCGGGAGTGACTCCTTTAGCAAAACTAGAAAAGCCTCAAAAGCATTCCATTTTTAAAATCATTTGATTCTACAACGATATAAAGTTCATTACGCAAAAGGTTTTCTTAAAAACCTGTCGTAGCCCTCCGTCATTTCAGATAGGTAATAGTTAGTATTCGTGCTGCGTTTGTTGACTCAGTCAAGGCGTAGTGTGCGGTAGCTAATTATTGCTTATCTGCAAAGCATATGATGCGATTGGATTAGGGTAGTCGTGCGGCCTTGTTGACTCAGTCAAGGGTCGTGCGGGTGGGTTTAATTCAATCGAGAAATGACGGGTTGAACTTTACTTGCGGTCTATGGTTTGTTGACTCAGTCAAGGTCATAGATCGCATGGGGCAAAATATTATCGGGAATTTCAAGTGTTGAAATTTGCAATGAGATTGCATACCTTCTATGAGATAGTTGGATCCCGATATCCGCTGCGAGTAAGTGTTACTCCTGGGAGAGTTTTATACATTACAATTAGCCGATCAAGTAGGTGTCTAGAAAGGTGTCAACGGGGTTACGCCTCTGGGAAAACGAGGTTTACAGTAATTAGGTTCGTGCGAAAGCACGGGGGACCTCCCTCAAAGTACCGACACTGGCCTGGCTGAAAGATTGGCGAACTTGTAGTGTGTAATTAATCCTGGCTAGTCTTTCCTTTTAGGGTTTGAAGGAAGATTTGATAAAAAGCAGTGGGAGCCATCCTGATTAGATAAAATAATAACCAATCTATTCTTGACAGAGCACACGCTGAGTGTTTTCTTCTCTCTCTCTCCAGGTAGCGACCATATCACGCCTTAATCAAGATAATAATACGGAATATTGACCGAACCCACTTGTTATACTGAGCTGGGGAACGTTGGTCCCGCTCCAACTTATAATTGTTATAAGACAGAGAAGGAAATTGGGGAATACCAGATTTCCCGTGTCGCCCAAACGAAGAAAGTGCATGCTGATGCATCATCTTCGGGTGTGTTCATTATACAGAACTGTTTCTCAGTATCCTTTACGTCCTGGGTATATGATACCGGATCAGGATCCCAGATATGTAATCTGTTACATAGGGCTACAGAAAGGTAGAGAACTGAGAACGGGTGATAAGTTTCATCAGACAGAAAACGGGGCAAGTGTTGCAGCCAAGTCTGTTGGTCACTGTCACCCTGTATTACAATACATTGATTCTGAACGAATGATATTAGATACCGAACCTGATATACAAAATCATATCTGTCTCTTTATTAGTAAAGAAACGATATAATTTTGTATTGTTGGATAATGTTTTGAACATTTCCTATATCAAAAGTTGATCGGTTCAGGCACGTTATCTAAAAGCATTGATGTTCTAAATCAAACTACAGTTCTTTAGTATACAGAACATACACAAGAGGAAGAGTTCAGAAATGAACGAATCCTTCTTGAGGTATTGTAGACTAGGTCATATCAATGCGACCCGACTGGCTGAGTTACATTTAGATGCATATTTAAATCAGTTTGAATTTACATCTTGTGAAACTCGCCAGTCATGTCACAAAGATAAGATGACCACAGCTCCGTTTACTGGAAACAGAGAAAGAGTTAGTAAACTCTTGGGATGATACATGTTGATGTATGTTAGGTCCCCTGTCTACAAATGCCAGGACTGGTTCTTTGTACTTCATTACGTTCTCTGATGATCTTTCGAGTTTCAGACCTATGTTCCTGTTGAAACACAAGTCCGAACCTTTTGAGATATTCACAGAATATAAGTTAGAAGTAGAGAACCAAAATACGGGTATAAGTATTATGTCCTTTGATGTGATCAAGGAGGAGAATACTTGAGCACGGAAATACTGGACTATTCTAAAGGAGAATGAGATTCTCTCTCAGCATTACTCCTCCGAATACACCATAGCACGATGGTATATCGGGGCGGAGCAATCACACCCTATGTGATATGGTGTGCTCTATGATGAGTACTACTGAGTTACCTATTTCCTTTAGGGAGTTATGCACTTGAGAAGCTGCATACCTATTGAATAAGGTTCAAATCAAATCAGTTGCCTACCACTTCATATGTGATATGATAAGGGAAGAGCCCATCTCTTAAGTTAGTTAAGATTTAGGGTTGTCTGGCCTATGTCTAAAAGCAAAATCCGGACAAGCTCGAGGCAAGGTCTGTTATGTAGAACTGGAAAGGTTCCAGCTATACTAAATACAGCAGATGATTTGATAAAACCAAAGGATTCAGTAGATACCAACGAACCTCAGCCTCTCCGCCGATCTAGTAGGGTTCCTCACCCACCTGAGAGATACTTCGGTTTCTCTATGACAGTGGGAGCGAGGATTACATCATGAGATGATGACCCAACTAGTTTCGAACTGGCCATCGAGAGTAAGACTCTGTAAGAATGGCTGGATGTTTATCGATCTGAGATGGAATCCTTATACACCAACAAAGTATGGACTTTGGTTGCTATATCTGAAGGGTTAAATCCCCATCAGGAGCAAGTATATCTTGAGAAGATTACTTGGTGTAGATGGAAAAGTTGAGACTTTCAAAGCTAGACTTGTTAAAGGTTTTCTTCATTGACCAGGCGTGGATCATGATTAAACCTTTTCAAGGATCTATGCTTAAGTCCATCCAGATCCTACTTACCACGGCTACATACCATGACTACGATATCTGGTGGTTGGGTGTCTTGACTGCTTTTCTAAATGATGATTTAGAAGAGTGCGTCTGTAAGTACACAGCCAGAGGGCTTCGTAGACAGTGGGAGCAGCGGAAACGTGTGCAAGATGCTTTATAGGATAAAGCAGGCATCGCGGAGTTGGAACATCTGTTTTGATGGATTGGTCAAAGAGTTTGACATCATCAAAATGGTAGATGAACCTTGTATAAACAAAAAGGTAGTAGGGAGTATGGTGGTGATCCTCGTAGAGTACGTGGATAACATACTCTTGATAAGAAAAGAGTTTCCTATGCTACGCTCGGTCAATCTCCGCTTATCACAAAGATTCTCCACTTAGATCAAAGTGATACCTACTAAATCCTGGATTTTGGATCTATGAGATAGATCTAAATGGATGTTAGAATTCTCACTAGATGTAGTGGGATGGTATCAAACGATCCTGGGGAGAATCACTGGAAGGGTTCCAGGGTGATAAAGACGACTGAATGTCAGTCGCAGGCGTTGTCTTTACCCTCAGTAAAGGGACGGTATGTTGGAAGAGTTCCAAGCTAGATACCGTGACATACTAGACGATAAAGGCATGATACATCGCTACTTAAGATGCTACCAAAGAGGCTGTTTGGGTGTATATTGGTTCATGAGATGAACTATGTTCCTCCCATTGTGTGACAATTGAGTTGTGGCTTATGCCAAGGAACGTCCGTCCCATCAGTGATCCAGACATATTCTAAGGCAGCATCGCCTGATCATGGAGATGATTGATCTCCAGGGTGATCGAGGTTTGGAGAGTAGACTCAGAGGACAACACAGCGGATCCACTCACAAAGGCCTGTTCCCAGAGAGAGACACTTTTATGGGATGGTTGAGTATGAGATACTTCAAACCACTGCTACAGATGGCCCTAGTGCAAGTGGGAGATTGTTAGTTATATGTATGCCCTAGAGGCCATTACTATACATAGGATGTATATTGTAGTGGATGCTGGGACATATATAGGGAGGACTTTCTTGCTCGACATGATAGTATGCTATCTGGTTGATATTTACCTTAACGTGTATACTGATTGTCTCTCTGTTACATGTTGGTAAAGCCCTTAGGATCTGTACTTGACTACCTGGACTATGATGCGGATCATACTAGTGGGGACATGGTAGTCTATAAGTACATCCTTCACAGTCCCTAGTCGAGGGTGTATCGAGACGGGGCATCGATATACCAGAGTAGACTAGCGTGTACCTTCTCGACCCATACAGATGGGCGATGGATGATCCCATATCCATCGGTGTTTGACATCAGAGGAGATATACGGGTGCTCAGTAGAGACTGGGTACACTGGACGGACTCGCCGAGAACTCCCAGATGGTATTATACCTCACGTCAGATGGCAGTTCTCTGGTGACACTGGTACAGAGTAGTCTGTTGACCCGAGATCGTCATAGAGTCTGGTGTGGTTCCCACTGTGCTTTGATTTCCATCTTACCACGTCCAAGAGGGCGTGCAAAACGGTGGTTTTTGGGTACAGTCCCGAGTCACATGGAGGCAATGAGCGATAGGAGGGGAGTCGTCTCTCCCGGTATATGGGGGTTGATGTTGCGCTGTGTTCGATTGGCTATAACAGGAAATCCCTGGCCAGGGTTGCAGAGATTTACTGGTAAGTGTTACCAGTAGTTTCTCGAACAGTTATAGACCTCATATCGACACGACTTATTGAGCTATTGGGGTCTGACGTATACCACCCCTAGGCGAGATATGCGACATATCAGACGATCAGACCGGACTGTACGGTAGTGTTACTGGTCGGATTCACTGGAGTGTGAGCGGGCTTGCTCGTCGATCTTCAGATCGCTCAATACCCGGGTGGCCGTTACGTTTAGCAGACCGCTTGCGGCTTGTGGATGTTTGATATGATCATCATCCGCTGCCGGCGTATTGACGAGTCTTTAGAGTCCTACACAGAGGTTTCCTGGTTCAAGCGAAACGAAATAGGAGCGCATATGAGATATGTGCGGGACCGAGAATAATACTGTATGCGATACTGTATTCTATTCTCGCGATAAATATATCGAAAGGTTGTATGCGATATAACCTAGTTATCGATTCAAGCGTTGATTCGATAAGCCGATATATTAGATACCAGTCGGTTATGTGCGCATGACCGGATCATTGAATCAAGTGTTGATTTAATGATTTAATGTATAATTATATATTTGATATATTACTTTGCATTAACTAGTATCGGTTCACTTTAGACGGATTTTCTCACTTGGTTCGTGCGCATTGCATATGCGATATGTTTTTGTGCACTTGATTGTATCATGTTTGATGATACAAGTCAAGCTAGGGTTCAAGTGTAAAGATTAAACCTTGGTTAATGAAATGGTTAGGGTTTATAATTCATTATTCATTTATCTTATTTAATTATCTTTTTATTTTTGATAAATGAATAAAAGAAAAGAGAAAAGAATGGTTGCTAGATTTGGAGTTTAGTTGAAACTTCATGAAGCTTTGATAAAGTCAACCATACTTATCTCATCCTTAACCCTAACCATTCTCACTAACCATGATTCATTCTCTACACTTGACCATGGTTAGAATTATGATAAGAATTCATTTTCTTTTCATTTTCTATTAACTTATCATAATATCTTTCTTCTTCTTCTTCATTCTTCAAGTGAAGAAGCTTGAAGTCCATCAATGGTGATTGTTGGATATGAGTGAGAAATCCAATTCTAAAGTTAACCCACTTCCTATTTCTTCATCCTCTACCTCTTGCCAAGTAGTAGAGTGTGTTTCCTTCACAACTTTTCACGGTTTGGTGAAGGTGGAGCTTGATTCATCGATGCTTCGACGTAGATCATCTTCGGCATGGACATCGACGACCTAGCTTGCCCATTCTCCGACGAAGCCGATCCTAGAGCCCAGATTCGATTTGGACAGCGGAGAGGACCTCGTTGCGGAGCTATGGAGGTGGAGCACCGGATCTACAAAGGTTGTATTTCCGTATTTTATTTAGTTAACTGTTAACTAGTTCTTGTTCGCCTAGATATCTAGCAAACGATCCGTACTTTAGGGTTTGTAGGCACCATAATTTTTGAAATTGCCATGGTTGATGGCTTGGGAGACCTCACTAGAGTGCCTAGGAACCCTGCAATGGAATGGGAAAAGACCATATCTTAAACTAGGTAAGATATGGGGTTGTCCGGCCTATATTGAAAAGCAAAATCCGAAAAAGTTTGAGGCAAGGTCAGTTCTGTGCAAGTTTGTAGGATATCCCAAACACTCGTGAGGGTATATCTTCTACCACACCGAGGAACAAATGGTGTTTTGTTTCTCAACATGCCACCATTTTAGAAAGGGAATTTCTTGTGAATGAATTTAGTGGTAAAGAAGTAGAACTGGAAGAAGTTCCAGCAATACAAACTATAACTAACGATTTGGTGGAACTGAAGGATTCAATATTCCCTGAAGAACCGCAGCCACTCCGCAGATCTGGTAGGGTTCCTCATCCACCTGAGAGATACTACAGTTTTCTCATAGACGGTGGGAGCATGGATTGCATCATGGAGATGATGACCACACTAGTTTCGAGCAGGCCATCACAAGTGGAGACTATATGAAATGGCTTAATGCTATGCGATCTGAGATGGAATCCATTTACACCAGCAAAGTGTTGACTTTACATGCTACGCCTGTAGGGGTAAAACCCATCGGGAATAAGAAGATCTTTGAGAAAGATAATTTGGTGTAGATGGAAAAGTTGAGACTTTCAAAGGATGACTTGTAGAAAAAGGTTTTCGTCTATGACCTGGTGTCGACTATGGTGAAACCTTTTCTCCTATTGCCATGCTTAAGTCCATCAGGATCCTACTTGCCATTACTGCATACCATAACTACAAAATCTGGCAGACTGCACATCAAAACCGGTTTTCTAAATAGTAATTTAGAAGAGAGTGTGTATATGACACTGCCAGAGGGCTTCATAGACAGTAGGAGCAGTGGAAGCGTGTGCAAGCTGCTTGAATCCATCTACGGATTAAAGCATGCATCGGGGAGATAGAACATCTGTTTTGATGAAGCTGTCAAAGAGTTTGACTTCATCAAAAAGTTAGATGAACCATGTATATATAAGAAGGTTATAGAGAGTATGGTTGTCTTCCTCGTATTGTACGCGAATGACATACTCTTGATAGGAAGGGTGTTCCTATGCTACACTCGATCAAGTTCTTCTTAGCACACGTGTTCTCCATGAAAGATCTTGATGATGCCTCCTACATCCTGGGGACGTAGATCTATAGAGATAGATCTAAACGGATATTGGGATTGTCCTAATCTAGGTATATACACACCATACTAAAGGGGTTTAGTATGGAAGATTCAAGGCGTGGTAATGTACCCGCAGGAATCACTCTCTCTATGAGATGCCACCCAAGACTGTTTTGGAGAGGGCTCGCATACAATAGATACCCTATGCTTCGGCGGTCGGGTCAATCATGTATGCGATTTTGTGTGCCAGACCGGATGTACAATGCTCACTAGGTATAGTGAGTAGGTATCAATCAGATTTTTGGGAGAAACATTGGACCGCTGTGAAGAACATTCTTAGGTACTTGAGAAGTACTAAAGAGATGTTCATGGTGTATGGTAACGGTGAACTCCAGGTGGAGTCCTTTACCGATTCGAGCTTCCAGAGTGATCAGGACGACTGAAAGTCAGTCTCGAGTTTTGACTTCACCCTCAGTGGAGGGACGGTATGTTGGAAGGGTTCCAAGCTATATACCATAGCAGACTCGTTGATAGTGGCTAATTACATCGCTACCAACGATGCTGCAAAAGAGCTTGTCTGGATGAATAAGTTCATATTATGAACTTGGTTCCTACTATTGAGCATCCAATACCTGTGTATTGTGATAACAATGGAGTTGTGGCTTTGGCTTAAGAACCCTGGTTCCGTCAGCGATCCAGACATATTCTTAGAAAGGATCACCTGATCAAGGAGATAGTTTATCTCCGGGAGATCGAGATCCGGAGAGTTGACACAGCGGATCCACTCACCGAGGCCTTTCCCCAGATGCTATTCGAGAGACTTTTAGGACGTTGGATATGAGATACTACAACAACTAGCCTTAGTGCAAGTGGGAGTTTGTTAGGAATATGTATGCCCAAGAGGCCATTATTGTTGATATAGTGGATGCTTAGACATATATAGAGGACTTTCTTGCTTGACATGATAGTATGCTATTAGGTTACCTTTATCTTAACATGTAGACTGGTATTCTTCCGGTCTGTCTCTTGCATGTTGGTAAAGCCCTTAGGATATGTATTTGACTACCAGGATTATGATGAGATCATACTAGTAGGGCCAGGGTGGTCCAAAAGTACATCCTTTTATAAGTTCTTAATTGAGGGGATATTGAGAATAGGGCATCGATATTCCAAAGTAGACTAGTATGTACGTTTCATGTCCCTTGGAGGGCGATGGTTGATCCCATAACCATTGGTATGTGACATCAAAGATTGTACACAGGTGCTCATTAGAGAATGGGTTCACCGAACTGTAGGGTTCCTAGGCACCCCAATGAGGTCTCACAAGGCATCAACCATGCCAATTTCAAATTTAAACGGTGCCGAGAAACCCTAGAACGGATCGTTGGCTAGATTTCTAGGCGAACAATGAAACTAGTTAACACTTAACTACTAGAATACGGAAATACAACCTTTGTAGATCCGGTGCTTCACCTCCATAGCTCCGCAACGAAGTCCCCTTGCTGTCCAAATGAATTCCCGGGCTCTAGCGTCGTCTTCGTCGGAGAAATGGCGAGCTAGGTCGTCGATGTCCATGCCGAAGATGATCTACGTCGAGGCATCGCTAGATCAAGCTCCACCTTCACCAAGCCATGAAAACTTGTGAAGGAAACACACTCTACTACTTGGCAAGAGGTAGAGGATGAAGAAATAGGAGGTGGGTTCACTTTAGATTTGGATTTCTCATTCTTTTTCATCACTTGCCATTGATGGAGGCAAGCTTTCTTCACTTGAAGAAATGAAGAAGAAGAAGATAATTGTTATGATAAGTATTATAATAAGAATAATAAAATCATTCTTATCATAATCTTAACCATGGTAATGTGTAGAGAGTTAATCATGGTTGAATGGAATGGTTAGGGTTAAGCATGAGACAAAATGGTCACTTGGTCAAAGTCTTCATGAAGCTTCATAATAAGAACAAAGAAAGCCACCATTTCTCTCTTTTGCTTTTATTTTCCAAAACTAATAAATAAATAAATGAATGAATAAATAATCATAACCCTAACCATTCTTATAACCTTGGTTCAATCTTAACACAAACACAAGTGAACATGTATCATCAAACATGATACAATCAAGTGCACAAAACTATATCGAATATAGAATGTGCACATCCGAGCAAGAAAATCCATTTAAAGTGAACCAATACTAGTTAATGCAAAGTAATATATCAAATATATAATTACGCATTAAATCATTAAATCAATACTTGATTTAACGACCCGGCCATATCGCATATAACCGACTAATATCTAATGTATCGATTTATCGAATCAATCCTTGATTCGATAACTAGGTTATATCGCATACAACCATTCGACACATTTATCGCGAGAATGAAATACGGTATCACATACACGCATTATTCTCGGTCCCGCAAATATCTCATATGCGCTCCTATTTCGTTTCGCTTGAGCCAGGAAACCTCTGTGTAGGACTCTAAAGACTCGTCAATACGCCGGCAGCAGGTGATGATCATATCAAACACCCACAAGCCGCAAGCGGTCTGCTAAACGTAACGGCCACCCGGGTATTGAGCGATCTGAAGATCGACGAGCAAGCCCGCTCACACTCCAGTGAATCCAACCAGTAACACTACCGTACAGTCCGGTCTGATCGTCTGATATGTTGCATATCTCGCCTAGGGGTGGTAAACGTCAGACCCCAATAGCTCGATAAGTCGTGTCGATATGAGGTCTATAACAATTCGAGAAACTACTGGTAACACTTACCAGTAAATCTCAGCAACCCTGGCCAGGGATTTCCTGTTATAGCCAATCGAACACAGCGCAACATCAACTCCCTATACCGGGAGAGACGAATCCCCTCCTATCGCTCATTGCCTCCATGTGATTCGGGACTGTACCCAAAAACCACCGTTTTGCACGCCCTCTTGGACGTGGTAAGATGGAAATCAAAGTACAGTGGGAACCACACAAGACTCTATGACGATCTCGGGTCAACAGACTACTCTGTACCAGTGTCACCAGAGAACTGCCATCTGACGTAAGGTATAATACCATCTAGGAGTTCTCGGCGAGTCCGTCCAGTGTACCCAGTCTCCACTGAGCATCCGTATATCATCTCTGATGTCAAACACCAATGGATATGGGATCATCCATCGCCCATCTGTATGGGTCGAGAAGGTACACGCTAGTCTACTCTGGTATATCGATGCCCCGTCTCGATACACCCTCGACTAGGGACTTTGAAGGATGTACTTATGGACTACCATGTCCCTACTAGTATGATCCGCATCATAGTCCACGTAGTCAAGCACACATCCTAAGGGCTTTACCAACATGTAACAGAGAGACAATCAGTATACACGTTAAGGTAAAGTTCAACCAGATAGCATACTATCATGTCGAGCAAGAAAGTCCTCCCTATATATGTCCCAGCATCCACTACAATATACATCCCATGTACAGTAATGGCCTCTAGGGCATACATATATTGGTTATTATTTTATCTAATCAGGATGGCTCCCACTGCTTTTTATCAAATCTTCCTTCAAACCCTAAAAGGAAAGACTAGCCGGGATTAATTACACACTACAAGTTCGCCAATCTTTCAGCCAGGCCAGTGTCGGTACTTTGAGGGAGGTCCCCCGTGCTTCCGCACGAACCTAATTAATGTAAACCTCGTTTTCCCAGAGGCGTAACCTCGTTAACACCTTTCTAGACACCTACATGATCGGCTAATTGTAATGTGTAAAACTCTTCCAGGAGTAACTCTTACTCGCAGCGGGTATCGGGATCCAACTATCTCATAGAAGGTATGCAATCTCATTGCAAATTTCACCACTTGAAATTCCCGATAATATTTTGCCCCAGGCGATCTATGACCTTGACTGAGTCAACAAACAATAGACCGCAAGTAAAGTTCAACCCGTCATTTCCTGATTGAATTAAACCCACCCGCACGACCCTTGACTGAGTCAACAAGGCCGCACGACTACCCTAATCCAATCTGCATCATATGCATAAACAGATAAATAGTAATCAGCTACCGCACACCACGCCTTGACTGAGTCAACAAACGCAGCACGAATACTAACTATTACTTATCTGAAATGACGGAGGGCTACGACAGGTTTTTCTGAAAACCTATTGCGTAATGAACTTGATATCGTTGTAGGATCGAATGAATTTTAAAATGGAGTGTTTTTGAGGCTTTTCTAGTTTTGCTAAAGAAGTCACTCCCGGTGAAGGGATCGTCGGTCCTTTCCTCGTCGAATGAGGTGCGGGATATATCATATATATCACTGTGCAAAGCAAAAACTCTTAAAAGCAATCAGAAAACAAACCGAGTGTGTAGCAGCTGCCAGTTATTGCTAAAGGAGTCACTCCCGGTGAAGGGATCTCGGTCCTTTCCTTATCGAATAAGGTGCAGGATATATCATATATACCGCTGTGCAAAGCAAGAACTGTAGCTACCTGTTTTATTTTGAAATTCGATTCTACAATATCTTAGGTTTCTTTTATTTCATTAATCACATTAATGAAGTCCCATCATTTAAATTACCTAAATATCACAGATAAATACGACGTACACTTATGCCATCCGCATTCGCCTCGATGTCCCCTCGTGCACCGTTAGGTTAGGTAACTAACGGCAGAGCGGGGCAGGGCTAGCGCGGGTGTAAAACATAAGTAACATCTATATAATATATCATATATACTATATACAGTATCTATCACAGAACATATCACATGATCACATCACAGATATCGCAGCAGAAGAATCATATGAAATATTGGATATACTAGGACGTCCGTGTTTTCAATACGAGCCAGTATAAAACACGGATTCCACGGTCGTGATGAATAGCCAAACCCACACCCCTAGACCCCTACGAGAGCGGCAAGCAACCCTACCAATTCTGGAGTTAGGAGACCCGGACTCGACTCCTCGAGTTGGTCTCCTACTGGACCCTAGAACCTGGTCACTTGTGCCCTCCTCCTTGGGTCTATCCTAGTGCGGAAAAGTAAATAATATACAAAGGGTGACATCTTCCGCAACCTGGAAGTGCCCCAATAAAAGAATATTACATACAAGTTTTTACATGAATGAAAATGAAAAACACTCATCTCACATAAAAACCCCCGGCTATTCAAACACGACGATCCAATATAACATATCCAGCAACACATAACAACACATGTCATCAACGTAAGTAAATATGTCCATCCCAATTGTCGTTGACATATAGCAACGAAACCGGCGATATCACATATTACACTTACGGTCACAGAAAAGAAAGTGTAAAACTACAACAGTTGGAATCCGCAACCATCTCAGACATCGCATGCCTGACCAAATGAATTACTTAGACATCACATGCCTAACAATTATAAACGCCGCATTTTAGTCTCAAAATCGAAAACACTTTTCAATATCAAGCCAGGCAATTCAACAAGATTCCCGACATCCTGATCGAATGCTCGTCGCAAACTTTAGTAGACGGCTGCACCCCCGATACCGTCGACGAAGTGCACCAAGGCGGAACACCGCTACCGCGAGCACCTGGACGGATGCTTTCGGCGACGGGGTTCTCCTACAGTCACTTGGTCGGGGCTATGGAGCGTGGCTGTCTATTAAGTTTACCCGGCGAGTATCCGCGTACGCTACGTGATTGCGACGGACTTTTGATCACATCAAAATTCCGTGGCAACCGATCAAGTGAGACTAAATTGCTAGATTTATAACATTCATTCAGTTATCTCATAACTCTTTGTGAATTCCAATTATTGTATCACATTCCAGATAAACCGAAAATGTTAAACTTTCCGATCGAACAGTCAAACACCCAAGTTTTCCCGATACAGCTCAACACATGAAATAAGTCTAACAACATTCAGTTCGTGCCTCAGTACCAACGGTCCAGCCGTAGAAGGGTCAAGCCAACGCCTCACATGTGGCACGCCGTACTGCCCCAAACCCGAAGGTTCAAAGGGCAGTTCAAGACGGTCACATAATCGAGTTAAGGTTTGTTGTCTTCTAGAGGGTCCATCGCGTTACTTGCACTACTAAGAACGTCGTTAAACCACGGAAAAATCCAACACTTGGAAATTTCCCGACAGGGGAAAAATTGGGTATTTATATCCGGTCGAACTTTTTAACATATTCTAAAATTTATCCGGAAAGCCACATAGACAAAATCTGATAATCCGATCGAACATTCGAATCCCCAAAACAACCTCAGAAAATTCAACTCTTGAATAAATATTAAAAATTCCCAGAAAATCCAACTCCAGAAAATAGGAATTACTGTGCGAACAAAAGAAGCTGACGTCATCAATCGGCCGCGGAACCGCCGCAGAAGCTAGGCTTCTGCCGCGGTTCCGCCGCAGAAGCTAGGCTTCTGCCGCGGTTCCGCCGCAGTTTGGACTGTTCATGAGAAAAGTTTTGCGCCGTAATTCTTATATTTCCCTGCTGAATTTTTTAGCAATTTTTAATTTGGAAAAATCCCAGTTTTTGAAAAAAGGACAGAGAGCTATTTTGGGTTCTAAATTTCGGTTCGATCGGACTTCAAATTGCGTCTAGACTTCGCCTAAGGCTCTAGCTAGGCTCTGATACCACTGTAGGGTTCCTAGGCACCCCAATGAGGTCTCACAAGGCATCAACCATGCCAATTTCAAATTTAAACGGTGCCGAGAAACCTTAGAACGGATCGTTGGCTAGATTTCTAGGCGAACAATGAAACTAGTTAACACTTAACTACTAGAATACGGAAATACAACCTTGGTAGATCCGGTGCTCCACCTCCATAGCTCCGCAACGAAGTCCCCTCGCTGTCCAAATGAATTCCTGGGCTCTAGCGTCGGCTTCGTCGGAGAAATGGCGAGCTAGGTCGTCGATGTCCATGCCGAAGATGATCTACGTCGAGGCATCGCTAGATCAAGCTCCACCTTCACCAAGCCATGAAAACTTGTGAAGGAAACACACTCTACTACTTGGCAAGAGGTAGAGGATGAAGAAATAGGAGGTGGGTTCACTTTAGATTTGGATTTCTCACTCTTTTTCATCACTTGCCATTGATGGAGGCAAGCTTTCTTCACTTGAAGAAATGAAGAAGAAGAAGATAATTGTTATGATAAGTATTATAATAAGAATAATAAAATCATTCTTATCATAATCTTAACCATGGTAATGTGTAGAGAGTTAATCATGGTTGAATGGAATGGTTAGGGTTAAGCATGAGACAAAATGGTCACTTGGTCAAAGTCTTCATGAAGCTTCATAATAAGAACAAAGAAAGCCACCATTTCTCTCTTTTGCTTTTATTTTCCAAAACTAATAAATAAATAAATGAATGAATAAATAATCATAACCCTAACCATTCTTATAACCATGGTTCAATCTTAACACAAACACAAGTGAACATGTATCATCAAACATGATACAATCAAGTGCACAAAACTATATCGAATATACAATGTGCACATCCGAGCGAGAAAATCCATTTAAAGTGAACCAATACTAGTTAATGCAAAGTAATATATCAAATATATAATTATGCATTAAATCATTAAATCAATACTTGATTTAACGACCCGGCTATATCGCATATAACCGACTAATATCTAATGTATCGATTTATCGAATCAATCCTTGATTCGATAACTAGGTTATATCGCATACAACCATTCGACACATTTATCGCGAGAATGAAATACGGTATCACATACACGCATTATTCTCGGTCCCGCACATATCTCATATGCGCTCCTATTTCGTTTCGCTTGAGCCAGGAAACCTCTGTGTAGGACTCTAAAGACTCGTCAATACGCCGGCAGCAGGTGATGATCATATCAAACACCCACAAGCCGCAAGCGGTCTGCTAAACGTAACGGCCACCCGGGTATTGAGCGATCTGAAGATCGACGAGCAAGCCCGCTCACACTCCAGTGAATCCAACCAGTAACACTACCGTACAGTCCGGTCTGATCGTCTGATATGTTGCATATCTCGCCTAGGGGTGGTAAACGTCAGACCCCAATAGCTCGATAAGTCGTGTCGATATGAGGTCTATAACAATTCGAGAAACTACTGGTAACACTTACCAGTAAATCTCAGCAACCCTGGCCAGGGATTTCCTGTTATAGCCAATCGAACACAGCGCAACATTAACTCCCTATACCGGGAGAGACGAATCCCCTCCTATCGCTCATTGCCTCCATGTGATTCGGGACTGTACCCAAAAACCACCGTTTTGCACGCCCTCTTGGACTTGGTAAGATGGAAATCAAAGCACAGTGGGAACCACACAAGACTCTATGACGATCTCGGGTCAACAGACTACTCTGTACCAGTGTCACCAGAGAACTGCCATCTGACGTAAGGTATAATACCATCTGGGAGTTCTCGGCGAGTCCGTCCAGTGTACCCAGTCTCCACTAAGCATCCGTATATCATCTCTGATGTCAAACACCAATGGATATGGGATCATCCATCGCCCATCTGTATGGGTCGAGAAGGTACACGCTAGTCTACTCTGGTATATCGATGCCCCGTCTCGATACACCCTCGACTAGGGACTTTGAAGGATGTACTTATGGACTACCATGTCCCCACTAGTATGATCCGCATCATAGTCCAGGTAGTCAAGCACACATCCTAAGGGCTTTACCAACATGTAACAGAGAGACAATCAGTATACACGTTAAGGTAAAGTTCAACCAGATAGCATACTATCATGTCGAGCAAGAAAGTCCTCCCTATATATGTCCCAGCATCCACTACAATATACATCCCATGTACAGTAATGGCCTCTAGGGCATACATATAACTAACACGAACATGACTCGCCGAGGATTCTTAGTTGGTAGTATACCTATCGTCAGATAGCAGTTCTCTGGTGACACTGGTACAGGTTAGTCTGTAGATCCGAGATCGTCACAGAGTCTTGTGCGGCTCCAACTGTGCTTTGATTTCCCTCCTTCCACGCTCAAATGAGACATGCAAATATGTAGATTTTGAGTACATTCCCGAGTTGCATGGAGGAAATGAGCGATAGGTGTAAGTCCACGTTGCTCACCCCGGTTCTTACGGGGAAGCGGAAACGGCGAAAAACAATTATTTAGCGCAAAGGCAACATGGACTAAAAGCCGGATCTTTGCTAAACTAGAAACTAGCAAACTACAAGAGGTGTTAACTACTATGCCGTAGAAATTATACCTCACGAAACCGGTCCTTCGGGTCTTCATTCCGCTGTCCCGCTTGTAAGTGCACGGCGGCGTCCCGGCCGTCTTTCCGACGCCGGAATGCGGAAGCGATGATTTTCTTTAAACTTTGAACCGGCACCACCGCGCACAAAAATCCCCGGATCGGGCCATTAAACTAGTCCTAGCTAATAAGAGAAGCGGTAGAGAGATATACCGAGCGATCCGTGTCCTTCGGTCTTCTCGTCGTCGTCCCGATCTCCCGCGGAATGTCCGGTCTCCACCTCCTCGCCGGAAGGGCACCACGTCGCCGGCTTCTTTTACGGGCTCCCACCTCTGGACCGAGACAACTCGGGCACGAAGTTGGCGAGCCGACGTGCCCAAGATTTGCTGTAGATGAAGTGAAGATCTATGTCTCATTGGGGTTTAGGAAATTGCCTTTTTGGTGGAGGAAATGAACCATGAATCTTTTTCAATGAACTAGGGAATTTTTGTAGCAAGAAATGAACAACAATTCCTCTCTCATATTTTGGACAGCCCTCACATTGGCTTGGCCGGCCATGGTAAAGAGAATGAAAGGAGAGTGAGAGAGTATCAAAGAATGAGTGTGAGCCAATAATCAAAGAGAGAGAAAAAGGTTATCATGAGAAATAATCATCACATAACAAACCCTCACTCCAAAACAACCATCATCACATCCAAAGTCAAGCAATCATGGAGTCAAGAATGTCAAGAGATGGTGCAACCATCATGACACTACAATATGCAAGGATAGCCCTCCAAAATGCTTATTTGCACAAATGCAAATAAGCCTTCCTCCACCAATCTTCGGTCAATGAAAGATACAAAGGAAAATGGCCGAAACGGAAAGCAAACTGGCAACTCCAAAAAAAACTGATCCCGTAATAAATTATAGGAAAACCCCGCTACTGTATATACATACCCGCATTTGTATTCCGACCGAAATACAAATGCAATGAGACAAAATCTACACTGTACAATACTAGGATCCGGCTTAAACCAAAGCCCGCTAGTATTATCCGTCCGATCATGATCCGTGCAATACCGCACCTATCTGATCGAACCCTGCCATATCTCCGTACGGCCTTTACAGCGTTTCGCCCGAAACTTGAGAAACTGGTCTGTGGGGGACTCTAAACACTCGTCAACACCTTGGTTGTGGATTTAACCACTAGCACGTCAGAGGTATTAGCCTATACGTAACGGGCTACCGGGTATTGACCAAAAGGGACGTCGATGAGGGATCAAACTAGAGACTAGAACACAGAATACGGATTTATGAGACGATGTCGGGGGGAAAACTGTGAATCTGTGATCATATTTAGGAATCTGCTATCACCCCGAAACCCCAAAAATAAAACTGAGTTGACAGTGAGATGTGCGGGCACCATGGAACCACCACACCAAACCCTAGCCCCCAACTCCAAACCACGGCCACCAATTTATTCCTTCTGGCCGCAAATTGCGGCCAGAAGCAGGAGGGAATTGCCTCGATTTTTATGCATGGCCCTATTTCCTCTATTCTTGACCCTAGGTATGTCTAGTTTTGACTGATTCCATCTAGGGTAAAATTTGGATTGATTTTCCTATGTTGGTGCTTGGTTTACGACTTGTTTTAGCATGGATTTTGGTATTTGGTGATTCATTCCTGTCGGGTGGCGTTTGGACGTCAACGACACGTGGATATTGATCGTGTTTACATGCGAGTCGATAGGTTTTTACCTATGCGAGTAGCGTGTGCTATTTTGGTTTCCGATGTGATTTTCATGTGCTTTAGCGTTGTGATATACTTGTAGGTACCCTACGTGATGCTGAGGCGAAGAAGATGAAGATAGCGACATCGGCACCGACACATGAGAAGCAAGGTGAGTAGATTTATATCTACGGGGAGAAGTCGGGTGGATGGCGTATAGCACCCCCGCAGTCCGTAGTGATGTATACGAATACGTATACACACATATAAGTATTATGTGTTGTTAGGATTATTGATGGTAAAAATGGATTATTGATGATAAGAATGTATTGGTTTAGTATAGTGCGAAACCCTAGAGTAGGGGTTGCACACCCACACATACACATACACATTGCATGCATTCTTTCATTTATCTGTGCGCATATGGAGGTGTGTATATCTACACATGGGTATGGGACTATGTGTTCATATACGGGATTGAGGATGATACGTGGGATTGAGATGAGTCGATGAGGTTTGATTGAGGCCGTGAGATTCAGCGATATGACGGAGTTCGTATTTGAGATGTGATGTGATGGTAGTTATACCTGATATGTGGTGAGATGAATGTGATATTGACCCGTACCCAGCTATTGGGATGCCGTACGACGATTTACCGTACGAGCTTTACATTGATGTTAGATCCGCACTCATGACTCGAGGATGTTATATGATATACTGTATCGTACGTGATACTTTTGAGGCGAGATCACCGACTATATATATATATATATATATATATATATATATCGACTCGGATTTAGGTGGCCTCCATACCCCTCCCGATTGACTTGATTGTTGGGTTCGTAGTTCGCATAGTAGGCGTTAGACTAGACCCGAGTCATACCTATTTCAAAACTAACGAATCGGGGATATTTTAAAGATAGGAAAAAGGGTTTATACGGATATTTTCAAATGACGCATCTTTTCTTAAAACACCGTAGCCCTTATTTTACCAAAAGCCCTGATTCGTCTTATTTCAAAAGGCAAGGTTGCAGGATATATCCATTGAGGCACGTTCTTTACTGTTGCGTTGATTATTCGATTCCGCACATTCATGCTATTTGCATTGCATCGCTTGTATTGTTGATATATTTCAGTCATGCTGCTAGGACACCAGCACCAGTATCGATGATGCGTATGTTCCACGTACACTTGTTTGCCGGCTCACACACTTCATCATCGATAATTGCCATGTCACTACACTGTAGTACTGATACATTCAGTGTATGTTGCTTACATTTCTTTACATGTCGCATACATCATGCTTTCTGATTATACGCATTGAGATATGTTGTTTCCATGATATTTCTGGTTTTTGGGAACCGTGGGTGTTTCAAAAAGAGAATGTGTAATTGTTTTAAAACCCGGTTACCCTTGATATGATATTTCAGTGCGTCCACCATGTGTTTTCTCGGTGCTGAGAGAGACATGTGAAACTCGATTCGAGGAGGCGGATGAGGCCGATTGCGGGTATATGGTGGACCCGGTATGGTTCCCCGGGGCAAGAAATGTTTTTCGTGGAGTAGACGATGAGCCTGGCAGGGCGGCGAGTACCTACCGGTGATTGGTTGGACCTGGCGGTTATCCGGAGGATACTGACCAGAGTCGATACATGGATAGGGGCGTACTGCCGGGGCCGAGGGCCGATACCGCAGACAGAGCCCGTGGGCCAATCCAGACTGACGGAGCCCGTTATATGAGGATTTACGTGCCGATGCTGGGCACAGTTTTCATGATGTTTTCGAGTGTCGATGCTGGACACTCTGGTTCCATGATTTTGACGTGTCGCGAGGGACACAGGTGGCTTATATCCTCATATTCCCATGCATATGCTGATGATATTTACATGCATGATGGTTATTGTCATGGGGTGACGAGTGGACGGGATCCACGTATATGCAGATTTGATTACATTGATCATACCTCACATTTATGATATGCTATTACCTGAGGCACTGACACGAGCACTTGGCACTACACTCATGCATAGATATTACCTTGCCAGTTTTGCATGCTTCAGACTTATTCATATTGAGGTTTATTTATATCTGATTGTATTGACCTAGGATGGGTCATGCATTCGATCTCTGCTTGTAGATATTTTCTATTCACGAGTTGGCAACTCACCCCCGTTATGCTACAGTTCTTGCAGGTTTTGCCGTACAGATTTCATTGCGGCTTTTCTGGTATATTGCTTCCTTTACGGGTGACTTGCTTTGGTAGGTGGGTTCTTTGTATCAGAACCACCATTGTACATTATTTATTCATTGTATCTAGAAATTCCATCAACCAAAACTTGTATATTGTTTCAGACTTAGACAGCAGTGTTGTATTATTTCGACCTTAGTGCCGCGCTTGTAGTATTACGGTTTTCTGGTTGTTTTGAGTTTCTTTTGGGGTTTTTGAACCTCACCCTTTGGCGTTGTATATTATTATTGCTTGCGTGGTTGTGACCGTCGATTGACGAAGAGCTAGCTCCCGCTTGGGGATGCCTTTTATCATTTCATATACATTATTCTTGTTGTACCACGTTCGGGGCCAGTTTTTACAAAGGAAACTTTGCCGAAATTTTCAGGAAAGGTTACACATTTTAAAAATGCATATTCGGCTTAGTTATTTAAAAACTTTGATTTTCGAACATGATTTCCTTACTTCTTAAAACCAGTTTTCCTTATTTACTCTTTATATGGTTTTAGATTTCTGTGCTTTTGGCTTACTTGGGTCAGATGGGTTCCTATAGACTTCATATGGTTCAAGGGCCAGTCACGTGCTCTTTCGGGTCGTGACAATGCTCGATTGGCTATAACTGGAAGTCCCTGGACACCGCTGCTTATGAGATTTACTGATTAGTGTTGTCAGTAGTTTCTCGAACCGATATAGGCCAGACATCGGCATGACTTTTCACGTTACTGGGTCTGACATTAACCACCCCTAGACATGATATGCAACATATCAGATGAAGAGACCGGACTTTACAATAGTGTTACTGATAGGCTTCATCGAGAGTATGGACAGGCTTGCTTGTTGATCTTTATATCGTTCAATACCCGGGTAGCCGTTATGTCCAGCTAGTACCGCTGACGGCTTGTAGGTGTAAGTCGACGTTAGAAACCCCACATGATGCGGGGAGGCGGAATAGGTAAAACAATCATTTTGTTTAAACTAACATCGACTAACTTTACGGATCTTTGCTAAACCCTAACTAACAATTATATAGAAGTGATTAGCTACTATAATAGATGATTATACCTAATGAATCAAGTCCTTCTTGTTCTAGTTGATCACCTCCTCGTCGGCCTCTTCGATGTGATAGAAGATCCACCCGAGAGCTACTTCTCCAAGCTTTAACCTTTCACTTGAGGTAACTAGGTGACTATGAGTGCTAATCAAGGTAACCTAGAGGATATAGAAGAGGATTAGTGATTTATTAGTCTTGCTAATCCTAGGATCTCAACACATGAGAGGATTAGGGTTAGTTCTTGAAGAGAGAGAGCTTGAGGAGAGAGAAGGTGTGAGTGAGAATGATAATGAATTATGTCTCATTACAATATATGATGAAGCATAAAGAATATCAAATAAATCATTATTTGATATTAACAACCATGCTTTATTTAATACATACAATGAATCATCTCATGAGTCATTAAGCAATAAATGCTTTATTAACTCATTTGGATGATTCATCTCATGAGTCACTAATCCATTTAATGCAAATAACACCTAAGCTCTCCAACTCATTAATCTTCTAGAAGCTTCTCGACTAATTACGAGAATGCCCCTCCCATCCGTGAAAACACGGAAATACTGAGACTGTATAAATCCAATAATCCAATACTAGAATCTGGCTTAAACCAAAGCCCGCTAGTAAAAACTGTCCGAACATCGTACGTGCATAAATAAACGTATGTGTCCGAACCCTGTCGTAAAACCATACGACCTCTATATCGTTTCTCCCAAAGAAGGGAAACTCTCTGTGTGGGACTCTAAAGACTCAACACTACGCTGGCAGTGGGTTTAACCACAGACCGTAAGCAGAGCTAGATGTACGTAACGGTCCCCAGGTAGATGTCGATAAGAAGGCCGATGAGGAAACCCATCTGAACTTCTACTGAGCCTGATGTGACAATCTCCGTACAGTCCGGTCTGTTCGTCTAAGACAATCGCATATCGGGCCTAGGGGCGGCAAGCGTTAGTCCCCTAAAAGCGGTATAAATCATGTCGTAGTGAAGCCCATTACACCTTGAGAAGCTACTGGAAATCCAACCAGTAAATCTCGTTTGCCCTGGCCAGGGACTTTGCGTAATGGCTCTCCAAACACAGCGCGATATCAACTCCCAATACCAGGAGAGACGAATCCTTTCTAACTGCCACTGCCTCAAAGTGCTTCGGGACTGCACCCAACTGCCACCTGTTTGCACGACTCCTTTGAGCCGTGGTAGGGTAGCAATCTAAGAACAGTGGGAACACACTCGAGACGAAGCAGCAGTGTCAAGTCTGCAGACTATGCTGTACTCATGTCACCTGGGAACTGTTAACTGACGACGGGTATAATACCAACCTACAGTTCCCTGCGAGTCCTGTCCGGTGTACCCGTAACCTAACGAGCACTTATATACTATCTCCAGTACAACGTACTAATGGCTGTGGGACAGACCATTTCCCCTGCTGGGATGAGAAGCGTACACATTAGTGTACTCTGGACTATCGATGCCCTGTCTCGATAATCCTACGACTAGGGACCTGATAAAGGATGTGCTTGTGGACTACCCAGCCCCTACTAGTGTGACTGCCATCACAACGCTGGTAGTCACGCAAGATCATAAGGGCTCTATCAATATGTATTCGCGATATTCTAAAAGAAACATATACTCATATTAAGATAGATACAAACCAAATAGCATACTACCATTTTTAGCAAGACCGTTAACATAACTGTGAATATCCCAAGCTTCCATTAAGTAATATACAAGCTAGTATGATACAATAATGGCCCCTAAGGCATATACAATAACAATCTCCCACTTGCACTAGGGCCATGTACTGGCGTATCGAAGACCTATCATCTCGAATAGCCTCTCAAACTGAGTCTGGGGTAAGGCCTTTTTGAATGGATCTGCAGTGTTTTCCTCTGTATCTACTCTCTTCACCTCGATCTCCTGGCGATCTACGATCTCCCTGATCAGGTGATACCGCCTTAAGATGTGTCTGGAATTCTGATGGGACCTGGGTTCCTTCGCTAAAGCTATAGCACTGTTGTTGTCCCAATACAGAGGTATTGGATTAACACTGGTAGGAACCACCTGAAGTTCTGTTAGGAATTTCTTCATCCAGACTGCTTCTTTTGCGGCATCGCAAGTGTTGGATATAGTGCCCTCAAAGTCAATTATTGGATCGTAGGTACGTGATTGCAATGATTGAGGAGGACCTATACCAGTAGGACAGTCTTACTCGAGATGATAGTATGCTATCTGGTTTGCCTTTATCAGTCGTGTATAGGTTCAGGTGACTGATCACGATTACACGTTGATAGAGCCCTTAAGATCTTGCTTGACTACCAACAGTATGAGGGCGATCATATAAGTGAGAGTTGCGTGGTCTATAAGCATATCCTTAAAAGTGGTCCCTAGTCGTGGGAGTTTCGAGATAGGGCATCGATACTCCGGAGTAGACTAGTGTATACAGTCGAGACCCCGGCGAGGGACGGTGGCCGGTCTCATAAGCCACTGGTGTCAGTTGGATCACCTAAGATGTATACAGGTGCTCATTGGGTTATAAGTACACCGGACAGGACTCGCGCGGGAATCTGCTAGTTGGTATTATACCTATCGTCAGATAGCAGTTCCCTGGTGACATGTGTACAAGTTAGTTCATCGACCTGAGGTCGTCATTTGTCTCGTGCGAGTTCACACTGTGGTTTGATTTCAACCCTACCACGGCTCAAGGGAGTCGTGCAAACATGTAGTTTTTGGGTACAGTCCCGAGCCACATAGAGGAACGTGAGCGGATCGGCAGGGGATTCGTCTCTCCCGGTATTGGGGGTGGAGATCGCGCTGTGTCTAGGAAAGCCATTACACCAAGTCCTTGGCCAAGGCAGGTGAGAATTACTGGTAGGTACTCTAGTAGTTTCTCAGGGTGTTCAGGGCTTATCTCCGACACGACTTATACCGCTATTGGGGGTCTGACGTTACTAGCCCCCTAGGCCGGATATGAGATACTCATAGACGAACGGACCGGACTGTATATACATTGTCACTGTTAGGCTCAGTAGGGTTTCCGGTTGAGTTCGCTCATCAGCCTCCCTTGAAGTCAGTCCATTGGCAGCCGTTACGCACATCTAGTGCAGCTGACGGCTTGTAGTTAAACCCACTGCCAGGGTACTGACGAGTCATTGGAGTCCCCCACAGATAGTTTCCCAAGTTCGGGCGAAACGTTGTAGAGGCCGTATGGTTTTATGGCAGGGTTCGGAAAATGCATGTGCGTTTACGCACGTGTCATATTTCGGGCAGATAATACTGGTGGGCTTTGGTTTAGGCCGGATCCGAGTATTATATTGAGTAGATATAATATCTTTGTCTCAGTTGTATTTGTATTCGGTCGTAATACAAATGCGGGTATATTTATACAGTTACGGGGTTATCCTGAAATTCGTTTCGGGATCACTTTTGGAAGTTGCCAGTTTCCAGTTTTCTATCACCCGTATTAAACATTCGGTTTAATACGGATTTATCTTTTCTTGAGATGAGGGTGGAAGTTTCTAGAGGCTTCTAGATGAGGTGATTAGGCTAGTAAGTCATTAGTGCATTTATTGTGCAATTAATGCTTGATGACTAGGTTAGAAGGTTCAATGTATGCATTAATTGTGTTCATACTAGGTGTTAGATGACTCATCCTCTTCATTATTGTTATGGTGACCCTCCCCTCTCCTACACTCACCTCCCCCCTCTACAAATATAGCCGGCCATTCTTTTGTGAGGGATCATGGTTGTGGATTTGAAAAAGATACAAGTTTTGGCTTCATGGAAATTTCAGATATTCATTTCTCATTTCAGTTGAATCCAAAAGGCAACTTCATTAACCGTTCGTCCATAGTTTTGGACGTAACGAGACAAAGTTTTCCACTCATTTTCTACATCAATCTTGGTCATCTCTTTTAGCAAACTTGATGACCGAGTTGCCTCGAGTCAGAGGCGAGAGCCCGTTTAAAGAACCGTTGACGTGGTGCCACTTGGACGAGTAGATCGGAGATCGACGAGATCGGAGCAGCCGCACAAGAGCGTGGGATGATGGTTAAAGAATGAAGGACTCGAATCGTTCGGTATAACCTTTCTACCCTCTTTGTAGATTGTTAGTTTAGCGTTAATGGCAGATCCGGGTTATAGTATGCGATAGCGCCAGTTATAAAAGTTTTTGTTCCGCATTTGGCGTCAGATTGACGGCCGGGGCGCTACCGTAGACTTACATGGTATCAGAGCCACGCCATTAAGCTTTACTAACTTGTGCTAACACATTTAAAACATCGATCGGGCCGAATTTAAAAAGACTACAATTTTTTTGTTCAATGTTTCTGTCGATTTTAAATCTGGTTTAAAAATTATTTTGATGATCCCAGAAAATTGAACAGGGTTTTTTAAGCACACTGGAGAAATACGGTCACGTGTTCTTATTATACCGCCGCGGATAGACGGTCAAACCTAGGGTTTGACCGCGCATCCGCGGCCAGTATATTGGAACAGTGGACCAAATTGCTTCAGTGTTCTTTACTTGGTAAATTGTGGCTTTTGGTATATTTCATTTGGGCCCAGATTTTGTTACTGTACAGAAGATGTATGTGGGGCCCACTTCGGGAAATTTAGTCGATCGAAATTTAAACGTGTCAGTTTACAGTACTTACATTATATCTCCGACCGTGAATGTCATTTGAGCGGTAAACCGCGTCTAATTGCTATAGTTCTTTTAGACGGGTTTGCGAACGTGACATTCGCGTTGATGTTCTGTGTTGTGCTGTGATGTTGCGGATCTGCCATGGTAGATAGCAGTGTGCAATGGTAGTGCAGTTTGAGTTTATTTGTACATTTGATATTGCGGGGCGAGCATCCAACATGTGGACTGCCGTCACTGTCTGTTTGTATAATATTCTTTTGGGACACGACCGGGTTGAGGTCGATATACCCGTTGTACATATTTTTCATTACTGTACTAGGTTTTACCCCGCGACGGAGTGCACGGATAGCCGGGTTCTGGAGGGCAACAGGTCCGCATCTCATGGCTTTGAGAGGCACAGGGGCCTCACTCTAAAATTGGCAGACTATTCGCTGCACTCGTAGGGGGTACAGGTTGACCCAAGGAGGGGTGCCTAAGTTACCGGATTCCGTGAAGTGCAGGGTGGTCCATTCACTTTGCTGTAGGGGGCTGCCTCGCTTCAGGTTTTGGCGGGTAATTTGCCGCACCCGTAGGGGTCTAGGTTTCATTGCATAGGCTATCCACACGACCTGAGGAACGTCGGGTTTCAACAGCGGCTCTGTGAAACCCGGGGATCCTAGATTATCTATACTGTTCTGTGATGCTTATTACTGTTCTGTAATGTTGCATATTATCACGCCTGGAGCGATTATTGTATATTGGTATATATACTAGTAGATATTGTATATGTTTGACACCCGCGCTAGTTCAGTCCCCGCTCTGTCGTTAGTTAAGTAACCTAACGGGTGATGACGGGACCCAGTGACGAATGCGGATGGCATATACGTACATTTTATTTTCGTTCTTTTCTGGTGTGATTAAATGATGGGACTGCGTTGATTCTGATCAATGCAAAGGAAAACAAACCTGTTTAGATGTTGTTGGAACAAATTTAAAAGGTGTTATTACAAAAACGTTTCCTTTTGTTTTGCATAGCGGTATTCGGTTGGAATATCCTGCACCTCATTCGACGAGGCAAGGGCCGATATCCTTTCACCGGAAATGACCCCTTGGGCAGAAGTTTGCGTCAGGGTAATAACTTCACTATAGTCGATTACAAGTTGCTTTGCATAGCGGTATTCAGTGGAATATCCTGCACCTCATTCCACGAGGAAAGAGCCGAGATCCGTTCACCGGGAGTGACCTCTTTAGCAAAGGTTTTCGCCACTATATTTTTATAAAAAGCTATCAGGTTCCTTCAACGAGATCAAGTTCATTACGTTAAAGGTTTTTCGCCAAAAATCAGCCGTAGCCCTCCGTCATTTCTTTTGGGTATTCAGTAGTATTCAAGCTATGTATTTTGACCAACGCTAAGGCATAGTGTTTGGTAGCTGCTGGGTATTCATTTGTTGTGTAGATAGATGAGTTGGTTTGGGACAGTCGTTCTGCCATTTTGGCCAACGTCAAGGGCATTTACGGATGGGTTCAAATTGACAAGATAGTGACGGGTAGAACTTGGCATGTGACTTATGACATTTTGACCAACGCCAAGGTCATAAGAGCATGGGGAAAAAATCATATCGGGAGTTTCTAAAGAAACTGAAACTTGCCAGGCATGCGCCTACCTTCTGGAGTGTGATAACGTGAGTGGATTCCGTCACGTTATCATGCGATGAGAGTTAGATCCCGATTCCCACTGATGAGTTGGTTTACTCTTCGAGTGATCCCGATTGATTCTTCTTTCAGGTTTGGAGGAGAATTTAACGGTACAGTGGGAGGTTTCCGGATTAGATAAAGTGATAACTATTCTGATCTAGGATTGAGTGCACGCAGAGTGTTTCTTTTCTCTCTCTTTGGCAGCGACCTTTGACCGACCCTAGACTATGACTCAGTGACCAAGTTGACCGAACCTTCTTAAAATGCTGGCTTTTGGATTGTCTGAGTTGCATAAGTCATTGCCGCTCCTTCGTTTACCCTTTTCATTTCTCAGAACACCTCGTATCACTACGAGTATCCACTTCCATTGGATAGATCCATCGTATGGTTATATACGAACTCGGAGGGACTTCTTCGAGGATGGATCAAGGTTCAGGAGAAATAGAATTGGTTTATTCAGTTGTCTTTTATTATCACCTTTCTCAGGTTGCGAGGGCTCCTTGGTTTAGGAGAGTACACCTATTACGCTTATTGGATAGTCTTCTTCCAAACCATAGGCAGGTGCCGAAAGGTAGGGAATGAAGAAAACCAATTAGCCTAAGTAGGGTGTACAGAAGGTAATATGTAAAGACAAAATAAAGGGATTAGAAAGAGGGCAAAGTAAATTGCGACTGTTATCATTCACGACCAAACCGCGTACTTCATCGCCACTCCTATTTCACCTTTAAAAGAATAAGGTATTATTCAGTTGTCTTTTATCATCACCTTCTCTCAGGTTACGCGTACTCCTTGGTTTAGGAGGGTACACCTATTATGCTTACTGGATAGTCTTCTTCCAAACCATAGGCTGGTGCCGAACGGTAGGGAAGGAAGAAAACCATTTAGCCTAACGATGGTGTACAGAAGGTAACGACTAAAGACAAATAAAGAGGTTTGGAGAGATGGCAAAGAAATATACGGTTAAAGTCATGAATTGGATTATGGAAGAGGCATTACTATGAATACCAGGATACCCCTACGAAACATTTTCATGTTTCAGTGCATTGTTAAAGGAAAAACTGTTTTCCCGATTAGATACTTACTCCAGGGTATGTAATTACCAGGTTTCATTATCACATCTGTATGGTTTTACAGATGATGAGTGGGAGGATGTTATTGGGAATAAGGTGATCATCCTCATTATATCGGAATTCGTTGTAATTGGTAATATTTGAGGAAGTCGCTTGGGTTATTGCCGGTAGGCATGTATTTGGTTTTGAGTATCTGTTGTTGTGCACCAATTTCAAAATGATATATCTGTACGTTTATTTTTATAAAGTGAGATATAACTTTTTGATATTATGTCGATGACATTTACCTACATCAGTTGACGATTGGGTAAGGAGTATTGAACAGCGGAGTAGATCTTAACCATAAGTACAGTTTTCAACCTACGATGCATAGGTTTTGAGTTATTCAACTCAGCGGACTTATACAGAGTATTGTATGTTGTCCAGTGTCCATCAGGACAAAAGGGGTTGGTCCTCGTACTATGTTCTGTTTACTTATGACTTCTGTAGTTTTTAGACAAGTGTTTCGTAGAAATACAAGGTCTAAGTTTTGAGAAATTGTGAGTATAAGAATAAAGTAGAGAACTAGATATCGCAGGTATCGAGATTCTTCAAAGAGATCGAAGATGTAGATACTTGCGATTGGTATTCAGGTGATAGTAATGGTTTTTGAGAAACTTAATTCTCTTTCAGGTTACTCATAATTGGATGGATTCCTAAGTAGAGTAATGCTGATTAGCCTCTCTCCATAAAGTTGATATGCACTGGAGACAGTTGAATGATTTAAATCTGGTTCCAATTAAATAAGTGCCAAAACTTTCTATATTGGATATAGAATGGTTCATATCTTAACGATGTTAAGATACGGGGAGTTGTCCGGCTTATACTTAAAACCAGGTTTGTTTGTGGGTTGACCAGGGCTATGTCGAGGGTTGACTTTCTACCATTTGGAAGATCAATAGTGATATTGTTCTTGACTCGCCACAGTTTTAGTAAAATGGATTTTTTCAGAAAACAGTAGGGGGAGTATAGTAGAACTGGAAGTGATTCCAGAACCGCAAACGATTACAGGAAATTTAATAGGACCTAAAGATTCAATCAGGTTTGACATTCCATTAGCCACTCCGCAGATATGGTGGGTAACCTCAGACACCCGAAAGGTACTCCGGTAGCCTCAAGGACGGTGACAGGGAGGTTATTATCTACACAGACTTGACACTACTGTTATTCCAGGCTATGAGACCCAGTAGGAGGGTTGTTGTGGTCAGTGGGAGCAGCGGAAGCATAGTGGGCAAGTAGCTTATGTCTATTTATAGACTTGAGCAGTTATAGCGGAGATAGATCATCTAATTTTGATATGACAGTCATGGATTTGACTTCATCAGAATAGGGGATAGATTTGTTGAGAAGGTAGTAGGGTGTGTGATGTCCTGATATTTGGATGACATACACAGAGTAGGAAGTAAAATTCCTATACTACAATTGGTTGTACTGTGGTCGTCACACAGTTGTTTCTCCAGACAGGATATGGATATAATATCTGACATTCTGGTTTCTAGATCTATGGTTTTAGATCTGGATTTGGGTTGTTTCCCAATGTGGGTACTTTGACAGTATTCTAATGGTTTTTAGAATAAATGACTCCTGGAATGGTGGTGTACCTGCAGGTGATGGAGTCACCCTCTCTAAAGGTGTCTTACAGACTAAAGGGGAGAGGGATGTGCATGATTGGCATATCACTTGCGTGTGCAATTGAGTCAATCATGAGATGTCAAGTATCACACCAGATGTTGTTTTTGCACTAGATGCGATAAGTTTATATTAATCCAATCCTGGAGAAACATAAGGAAGCGGTTTTAGAACATAAGTGGATGATTTACGGATCTGATGACGGCAGCCTCCTTCGGGAGACGGTTATCATTCCATGCTTCAAAGGTGACATTGATGACATAGTGATTGTCAGAGTTATAGTTTTCCCTCTGACGAAGGGGGCAGTATTATGGACGGGTGGTCCAAGAGGATACTGTGGGAGGCATGGTGCAGGATACTGATTAGGTTCAGTTGACGATACAGTCTAAGAATTTTGGATTTGGAGTTCATTTATGAACTAGGTCCCATCAGATATCCAGACATATTCTAAGACAGGTATTACTCGATTCGGGAGATGGCTTTCTCTGCGAACTTGAGATTAAGAGAGATATAAAAAGAAACATCAGGGCGAATCCACTCATTGAGGCTATTTCTCGAACACAATAGTTCTACAAACGGGCTTTGTGAAACTGATTAGTAGAAGAGTTGGGTGTTCGGTATCACACGGGCTGTGAGTATGCGACATCGCAATAATTATCCTTGAGTGCAAGTGGGAGATTTTTGGATATAGTGCCCTCAAATTCAATTATTGGATCGCAGGTACGTGATTGCAATGATTGAGGAGGGCCTATACCAGTAGGACAGTCTTACTCGAAATGATAGTATGCTATCTGGTTTGCCTTTATCAGTCGTGTATAGGTTCAGGTGACTGATCACGTTTACACGTTGATAGAGCCCTTAGGATCTTGCTTGACTACCAACGGTATGAGGGCGATCATATAAGTGAGAGTTGGGTGGTCTATAAGCATATCCTTAAAAGTGGTCCCTAGTCGTGGGAGTTTCGAGACAGGGCATCGATACTCCGGAGTAGACTAGTGTATACAGTCAACACCCCGACGAGGGGCGGTGGCCAGTCTTACAAGCCACCGGTGTCAGTTGGATCACCTAAGAAGTATACAGGTGCTCATTGGGTTATGAGTACACCGGACAGGACTCGCCGGGAATCTGCTAGTTGGTATTATACCTATCGTCAGATAGCAGTTCCCTGGTGACATGTGTACAGGTTAGTTTATCGACCTGAGGTCGTCATTTGTCTCGTCTGAGTTCCCACTGTGCTTTGATTTCTACCCTACCACGGGTCAAAGGAGTCGTGCAAACAGGTAGTTTTTGGGTATAGTCCCGAGCCACATGGAGGCACGTGAGCGGATCGGCAGGGGATTCGTCTCTCCCGGTATTGGGGGTGGAGATCGCGCTGTATCTAGGAAAGCCATTACACCAAGTCCTTGGCCAAGGCAGGTGAGAATTACTTGTAGGTACTCCGGTAGTTTCTCAGGGTGTTCAGGGCTTGTCTCCGACACGACTTATACCGCTATTGGGGGTCTGACGTTACTAGCCCCTAGGCCGGATATGCGATACTCATAAACGAACGGACCGGACTGTATATACATTGTCACTGTTAGGTTTAGTAGCGTTTCCGGATGAGTTCGCTCATCAGCCTTCCTTGAGGTCAGTCCATGGGCAGCCGTTACGCACAGCTAGTGCCGCAGACGGCTTGTGGTTAAACCCACTGCCAGGGTACTGATGAGTCATTAGAGTACCCCACAGATAGTTTCCCAAGTTCGGGCAAAACGTTGTAGAGGCCGTATGGTTTTATGGCAGGGTTCGGAAAATGCACGTGCATTTACGTACGTGTCATATTTCGGGCAGATAATACTGGTGGGCTTTGGTTTAAGCCGGATCCGAGTATTATATTGAGTAGATATAATATCTTTGTCTCAGTTGTATTTGTATTCGGTCGTAATACAAATGCGGGTGTATTTATACAGTTACGGGGTTATCCTGAAATTCGTTTCGGGATCACTTTTGGAAGTTGCCAGTTTCCAGTTTTCTATCACCCGTATTAAACATTCGGTTTAATACGGATTTATCTTTTCTTGAGATGAGTGTGGATGTTTCTAGAGGCTTCTAGATGAGGTGATTAGGCTAGTGAGTCATTAGTGCATTTATTGTGCAATTAATGCTTGATGACTAGGTTAGAAGGTTCAATGTATGCATTAATTGTGTTCATACTAGGTGTTAGATGACTCATCCTCTTCATTATTGTTATGGCGACCCTCCCCTCTCCTACACTCACCTCCCCCTCTACAAATATGGCCGGCCATTCTTTTGTGAGGGATCATGGTTGTGGATTTGAAAAAGATACAAGTTTTGGCTTCATGGAAATTTCAGATATTCATTTCTCATTTCAGTTGAATCCAAAAGGTCACTTCATTAACAGATCGTCCATAGTTTTGGACGTAACGAGACAAAGTGTTCCACTCATTCTCTACATCAATCTTGGTCATCTCTTTTAGCAAACTTGATGACCGAGTTGCCTCGAGTCAGAGGCGGGAGCCCGTTTAAAGAACCGTTGACGTGGTGCCACCACGACGAGGAGATCGGAGATCGACGAGATCGGAGCAGCCGCACAAGAGCGTGGGATGATGGTTAAAGAACGAAGGACTCGGATCGTTCGGTATAACCTTTCTACCCTCTTTGTAGATTGTTAGTTTAGCGTTAATGGCAGATCCGGGTTATAGTATGCGATAGCGCCAGTTATAAAAGTTTTTGTTCCGCATTTGGCGTCAGATTGACGGCCGGGGCGCTACCGTCAGATTGGCAAGCAGCTATATACTCCGCTTCCATCGTCGAGTCAGCAACGGTGTCCTGCTTGGAACTCTTCCAACAGACCGCCCCTCCATTGAGGGTAAAGGCATAACCTGACATGGACTTGGAGTCATCCTTATCACTCTGGAAGCTGGAGTCAGCAAAGGCCTCGATCTGGTGGTCCTTTCCGCCATACACCAAGAACATTTCTTTAGTTCTTCTCAGGTACTTGAGAATGTTCTTTACTGCTATCCAATGCTTTTCCCCTGGGTTTGTCTGATACTGGCTTACAACGCTCAATGCGTATGCTACATCTGGTCTAGTACATAACATCGCATAAATTATATAGCCTACCGCAAAAGCGTAGGGTATAATTAACATGCGAGCCCTTTCCATATCAGTCTTGGGAGACATCTCTTTGGAGAGGGTGATTCCGTGATAAGCCGGTAGGTTACCGCGCTTAGAATCTTCCATACTGAATCTTTTCAATATGGTGTCTATGTACCTGGACTGTGAAAGTCCCAACATCCTTTTTGATCTATCAAGATAGATCTGAATCCCCAGAATGTAGGTGGCATCACCAAGGTCCTTCATGGAGAACTTCTGTGACAAGAATCCTTTGACTGACTGTAGTATAGGAATATCATTTCCTATTAGGAGAATGTCATCCACGTACAAGACGAGGAATACTACAGCTCTTCCTACAATCTTACTGTATATGAATGGTTCATCTGGATTCTTGATAAAGTCGAATTCTTTAACAGTATCATCAAAACAGATGTTCCAACTCCGTGATGCCTGCTTTAGTCCATAAATGGACTTAAGCAACTTGCACACTTTACCGCTGCTCCCACTCTGAATGAATCCCTCTGGCTGATCCATATAGACGCACTCTTCCAAATTTCCATTTAGAAAAGTCGTCTTTACGTCCATCTGCCAGATCTCATAATCGTGGAAGACAACAATGGCAAGAAGGACCCGAATGGATTTGAGCATAGCCACTGGAGAAAAGGTTTCGTCATAGTCCATACCAGGTTTTTGACGAAAACCCTTTGCAACAAGTCTAGCTTTATAGGTTTCAACCTGTCCATCTACACCAATCTTCTTTTTGAAGATCTATTTGCATCCTTTGGGTTTTACCCCATCTGGAGCAATGTCCAAAGTCCATACTTTGTTAGTGTACATGGACTCTATTTCGTTCCGCATTGCATCCAGCCATCTTACCGAGTCGCCGCTCTGGATGGCCTGCTGGAAGCTAGTAGGTTCATCATTATCAATGATGCAATCCTCTCGATCCCCGTCTATGAGAAAACCTTAGTATCTCTCGGGCGGATGAGCCTGCCTACTAGTTCCGCGGATAGGCGCTGGGATGTCCCTTTCTTCTGAAACTTCTGGTTCTACCATACTTTCAGTAACAGCTTATGGTTCTGGAATTTCTTCCTGTTCTATTGCGCTCCTACTCTTCTGATTTTCTAAAAATTCAGCTTCCAAGAAGTGGGCATGAAGAGAAACAAAAACCTTTTGTTCTTCTGCGTAATAGAAATAATACCCCTTGGAGTTCTTTGGATATCCCACAAACTTACACTGTACTGAGCGTGCCTCGAGCTTGTCCGAATGCTACTTATTAACAAAAGCTGGACATCCTCATGTCCTAAAGTGTTTAAGATAGGGTTTCTTCCCACTCCACATCTGATATGGTGTGGTAGGCACAGTCTTGGTTGGAACCTGGTTCAAAAGATATGCAGCTGATTCTAGTGCATAACCACAGAAAGATCGCGGTAACTCAGCCTTACTCATCATGGAACGTACCATATCTAATAGGGTTCGGTTCCGTCTTTCCGATACACCGTTATGTTGTGGAGTGTATGGAGGAGTAAACTGAGAGAGAATTCCTTTCTCTTTTAGGTAACCCAGGAACTCGGCACTTAAGTATTCACCACCTCGATCAGATCTAAGTTTCTTGATACTTTTGCCTGTCTAGTTTTCCACTTCATTATTGTATTCTCGGAATTTGTCAAAGGCCTCGAATCTATGCTTCATCAAGAAGATATGTCCATACCTAGAGAAATCATCCGTAAAAGTAATGAAGTAGGAATAACCAACTCTTGCATGTGTAGACATTGGACCGCACACGTCACTATGTACGAGTCCCAATAGCTCGCTTGCTCTTACTCCGTGTCTAGTAAACAGAGTCTTTGTCATCTTTCCCATGAGACAAGAATCATAAGTAGCATAAGATTGATATTCGAATGGATTCAAATATCCTTCTCTATGTAACTTAATCAACCGTGTTTTATTGATGTGACCTAGTCTACAATGCCATAAGAAAACCTGATTTACTTCTGGAGACTTTCTTTTAAGTGTGTTCTGGACATTGAAAACCTGAGCTTGATTTAATACGTATATACCGTTATCTAATGTACCGGACCCAATCAGAACTTGATTTAGGTGGATGTTTACTACATCGCTTACGAATGTAAAATCATATCCCTCTCTTGAAAGTGAGGATACTGATATGATATTACAAGTCAAACTAGGCAGATACAAACAGTTATGTAGAATCAATATCTGCCTACTTGTCAAACTTTGGCGATATTCTCCTACGGATTCAGCATCCACGCTCATTCCGTTCGCAACTCTGAGAGGCAAATCGTCTACCCTAATAACTCTACGGTTTCTCAAAGCATGTAATGAATTACAGATATGAGATCCTGCTCCGGTATCTAGTACCCAGGAAGTAGAGTTAATTGACAAACAGTTCTCAATAACAAACACACCCGAGGCCGAAGCCACAACATGCTTCAAATCCTGGATACTGGCTTCCAAAGCCCTGCAATCTTTCTGCCAATGTCCGTTCCTATAACAATAGGAATATCCCTCCTTCCCTACACCAAGTCCCGAAACATTTGCTTTTCCCTTTCCTTCTACTTCACCGACACCGTATATCGGTTTTGTGGAGGTCTTCTTCTTTTCACCTTTTGCTTTCGCCCTGGATGAAGAAGAAGAAGGCCCCCAATGAAGCAGAGCAGGTGTCTCACTGGTTTCTTTCAGGGTGTAAGTAGAGGGTAGGGACTGTGCAAATAAATCACCATATGACCTGTTTCCCAACGTGGTCTCCAGGTCCGTGAGCTCATTAATATAGCTAGTCATCATAAGGACGTCATCCCTTATAGATGACTCGACAGCCAACCTCGCTTGAAGCAATTCGTTCGAGGTCTCATATCTTGCGATATAAGATTGCTCTCCATATAAATCTTTGTTATGGAGGAAGATGGAAACTAAGTCCATCTTCTCGTGCTTCTTCTGGTATACACTATCAACAGAAACCAACACGAGACACTTGGCACTCGCACTGTTCTTTTCCCTTGTCTGACGGATATTCATATCCGCGACGGTGGGAACTGGACCGGGGACGGCGGGGGCTTGAGTAGTAATAGGGTGGTCCAGCTTGTCATAGGCAATGGACATCTGGACAGACCTTTTCCAGTCATAAAAGTCAGATTCAGTCAATTTGTTATCAAGATGTAACCTAGTCATGGTCACAAGGTCGCTGCAAAGAGAGAGAGAGAGAGAGGGAACACTTTAGCATGATTCTCTTGCAAGTTTAGAGTGGTTTTTAGTTTATCTAAACAGGATGGCTCCCACTATTTCTTGAATCCCTCCTCAAACCAAAAAGGAAGAACTGTAAGTCCACGTTACCTCTCTCGGTTCTTTCGGGCTTGCGGAAACGGTGAAAAACGATTTTTTGGGTTACGGTAACATGGACTATAAAACACGGATCATTGCTAAACTACACACTAGCAACTAACAAGAGCTTTACCTACTCGGTTAGGGGGTTATACCTCAACATGAACTCTTTCTCTTGGATTCCTTATGGTGATCGGATGGTTCTCTCCTCGTCGCCTTCTCTTGCCGAAGATGGATCCACCTGAGGGTCTCTACCTTGAGCTCCTTCCTTGAACTTGAGGAAACTAAAGTGTTCGGCTTGCTAGACCTTTAACCTTAGGATGAGTAGAGAGTGGCTTTGTTGTTTTATCTCAAAGGAAATGGTTCTCAACTCATGAGAAGAATTTTTCTTGAGCTAGAGGAAGAGGAAGAGGAAAAGATGAGAGAGAATGAGAATGAGAGAATGAGAGAGTTTTTGCAACCATATCAAATATATGTGAATTAATCAATTAACAAAATTAATCAAAATGAAAAAGGTGATGGTATGTTGAAATGACCATTATCATTTCACATTAAATGAGTTTTGCAAAGATCAATGAGCATCTTTGCTTGAAATGATGATGGTCAACTTTTCAACCTTGGTCAACAAGTTAACCTTGGTCAACAAGTCAACAACCCTAACCATAACTCAATTTCTTTTAATTAATATTATTAATTGATATTTCATATATTCATTAGGGTTTGGTAAACGACAACCATCAACTGTGCATACACACCCGTACCAAAACCATAATGAGAATTCTTTTCCTCTGCCTCAGTCAACTGTGCATACACACCCGCATTCGTGTTCCGAGGAACACGAATACAGTGAGATAAAACTAACCCCAAAGCATATATTAGGATATGGCTCAAACCAGAGCCCGCTAGTAATGACTGTCCGGACACCAAACGTGCACATGTGCGCGGATATGAACGAACCCTGTCGCAAAACCATGCGTCCTCTACTCTGTTTTGCCCAAAGACGAATAACCCTCTGTGTGGGACTCTAAAGACTCGACACTACGCTGGCAGTGGGTTTAACCACAGACCGCAAGCGGCACTAGCTGTATGTAACGGCCTCCGGGTAGATGCCGATAAGAAGACTGATGAGGCGAACCCATCCGAACTCCTACTGAGCCTGTCTGTGACAATCTGCGTACAGTCCGGTCTGTTCGACTGAGAATATCGCATGGCGGGCCTAGGGGTGGTAAACGTCAGTCCCCTAATAGCGGTACAAATCGTGTCAGAGTGTAGCCCAGAACACCCTGAGATAACACTGGAAACCTACTAGTGTATCTCGCTTGCCCTGGCCAGGGATGACTATGTGTAATGGCTCTCCAAGATACAACGCGATATCAACTCCCAATACCGGGAGAGACGAATCCTATCTAACCGTCACTGCCTCCAAGTGCTTCGGGACTGCACCCAACTACTACCTGTTTGCACGACTCCTTTGAGCCATGGTAGGGTAGTAATCAAAGTACAGTGGGAACACACTCGAGACGAAGTGACAGTGTCAAGTCAGCGGACTAAGCTGTACTCATGTCACCTGAGAACTGATAACTGACGATTGGTATAGTACCAACCAATAGTTCCCGATGAGTCCTGTCCAGTGTACTCGTAACTTAACGAGCACCCGCATACTATCTCAAGTACGACGTATTGACGGCTGTAGGACAGACCGTCTCCCGTGCTGGGATGAGAAGCGCATACGCTAGTCTACTCCGGAGTATCGATGCCCTGTCTCGATAGTCCTATGACTAGGGACCTGCATAAGGATGTGCTTGTGGATTACCCAGCCCCCACGAGTGTGACTGCCATCACAACGCTGGTAATCAAGCAAAGATCCTAAGGGCTCCACTAATGTGTATAGGCGATATGTTAAAAGAAACACATGTACACACATTGAAGTAGAAACAAACCAAGTAGCATACTACTATTTTGAGCAAGATTGTTTATACAATGGTGAATATCCCAAACCTCCATTAAGTAATGTACAAACTAGTATGATACAGTAATGGCCTCTAGGGCATATACACTAACAATCTCCCACTTGCCCTAAGGCCATGTACCGGCGTATCGAAGACCTATCATCTCGATCAGCCGCTCGAACTGATTCTTGGGCAAGGCCTTCGTGAATGGATTTGCAGTGTTATCTTCTGATGCAACCCTCCGAACCTCGATCTCCTAACGATCCACGATCTCCCTGATCAGGTGATACCGCCTTAAGATGTGTCTGGATTTCTGATGGACCTGGGTTCCTTCGCTAAAGCTATAGCCCCGTTGTTGTCGCAATACAGAGGTATTGGATCAACAATGGACGGAACCACCTGAAGTTCTTTCAAGAACTTCCTCATCCAGACGGCTTCTTTTGCGGCATCAGATGCAGCGATATATTCCACTTCCATTGTCGAGTGAGCAACGGTTTCCTATTTGGAACTCTTCCAACACACCGCCCCTGCATTGAGGGTAAAGGCAAAACCCGACATGGACTTGGAATCATCCTTGTCACTCTGGAAGCTGGAGTCACCAAAGGCCTCAATCTGGAATTCTTTTCCGCGATACACCAAGAACATCTCCTTAGTCCTTCTCATGTACTTGAGAATGTTCTTTACCGCTATCCAGTGCTTCTCCCAGGGTTTGACTGATACCGGCTTACCACACTCAGTGCATAAGCTACATCTGGTTTGGTACACAACATCGCATACATTATAGAGCCACCGCAGAAGCGTAGGGTATAACAGACATGCGATCCCTTTTCAAATCAGTCTTGGGAGACATCTCTTTGGAGAGGGTGATCCCGTGACAAGCTGGTAGATTACCGCGCTTGGAATCTTCCATACTGAATTTTTTCAGTATGGTGTCGATGTACCTGGACTGTGAAAGTCCTAATATCCTCTTGGATCTATCACGATGGATCCGGATCCGCAGAATGTAAGAGGCATCACCCAGGTCTTTCATGGAGAACCTGTGTGACAAGAATCCTTTGACAGATTGTAGCATAGGAATGTCATTTCCTATCAAGAGAATGTCATCCACGTATAAAACGAGGAATACGACAGTTCGTGCTAAAAATCTACTATAGATGCATGGTTCATCTGGATTTTTGATAATGCCAAATTCTTTGACCGTCTCATCAAAACAGATGTTCCAACTCCGCGATGCCTGCTTTAGTCCATAAATGGACTTAAGCAACTTGCACACCTTTCCGCTGCTCCCACTCTGAATGAAACCCTCTGGCTGGTCCATATAGACACACTCCTCTAAATTTCCATTTAGAAAAGCGGTCTTTACGTCCATCTGCCAAATTTCATAATCGTGGAAGGCAGCAATGGCAAGAAAGTTCCGAATGGATTTCAGCATAGCCACTGGAGAAAAGGTTTCGTCATAGTCCAAACCAGGTCTTTGATGAAAATCCTTTGCAACAAGTCTAGCTTTATAGGTCTCAACCCGTCCATCTACACCAATCTTCCTCTTGAAGATCCACTTGCATCCTACGGGTTTTACCCCATCTGGAGCAACGTCCAAAATCCATACTTTGTTGGTGTACATGGACTCCATTTCGGTCCGCATTGCATCCAGCCATTTTACCGAGTCAACGCTCTGAATGGCCTGCTGGAAGGTAGTCGGCTCATCATAATCAATGATGCAATCCTCTCTATCCCCGTCTATGAGAAAACCGTAGTATCTCTCGGGCGGATGAGATTGCCTACTACTCCTGCGGAGCGGTGCAGGAATGTCCTGTTCTTTCGAACCTTCTAGTTCTACTAAGCTTTCAGTAATAGTCTGTGGTTCTGGAATTTCTTACAGTTCTATTGCGCTCCCATTAATTTCCTTATCTAAGAACTGGTGTTCTAGAAAGTGGGCATTACGAGAAACAAAGACCTTCTGTTCTTCTGCGTAATAGAAAAGATAGCCCCTAGAGTTCTTTGGGTATCCCACAAACTTGCACAGTACTGAGCCTGCCACGAGTTTGTCCGTATGCTGCTTTTTGACAAAAGCTGGACATCCCCAGATCTTCAGATATTGAAAATAGGGTTTCTTCCCACTCCATAACTCATATGGTGTGGTAGGCACAGTCTTAGTTGGAACTCGGTTCAAAAGGTATGCAGCTGATTCTAGCGCATATCCCCAGAATGATCGCGGCAACTCAGCGCTACTCATCATGGAACGCACCATATCCAATAGGGTTCGGTTCCGTCTCTCCGATACACCGTTATGTTGCGGAGTGTATGGAGGAGTAAGCTGAGAGAGAATTCCATTCTCTTTTAAGTAATCCAGGAACTTGGCACTTAAGTATTCACCACCTCGATCAGATCTTAGTGCCTTGATACTTTTGCCTGTTTGTTTTTCTACTTCATTCTTGTATTCCTGGAACTTTTCAAAGGCTTCAGATTTATGCTTCATTAAGAAGACATGTCCGAACCTTGAAAATTCATCCGTAAAAGTAATGAAGTAAGAATAACCGCTTCGCGCATGTGTAGATATTGGACCGCACACATCGCTTTGTACGAGCCCCAAGAGCTCGCTCGCTCTTACTCCGTGTCCAGTGAACGGAGTCTTTGTCATCTTTCCTTTGAGACAGGATTGACAAGTTGCATATGAATGATATTCGAACGGATCCAAATATACTTCTGTATGTAATTTCGTCAACCTTCTCTCATTGATGTGACCCAGTCTACAATGCCATAAGAAAGCATGATTGATTTCTGGAGACTTTCTTTTGTGTGTATTCTGGACATTGAAAATCTATGGTTGGTTTAATACGTATATACCATTGTTTAATGTACCCGACCCAATCAAAACTTGATTAAGGTGAATGTTCACAACATTACTTACAAATGCAAATTCATAACCTTCTTTAGATAATAAAGATACAGATATGATATTACAGGTTGCATTGTGTACAAAATAACAATCACGCAAAATCAAAACATGTCCAACCAACATTCCCAGGTGATAGTCCCCCACGGACTCAGCATCGATGCCAGCTCCGTTTGCAACTCTGAGGGTCATATCACCTGCCTTCAAAATCCTACACCTTCTCAGTGCCTGCAAAGAATTACAGATATGAGATCCTTATCCGGTATCCAATACCCAGGATGTAGAGTTTATTGATAGACAGTTTTCAATAACATACACACCTGAAGCCGAAGCCGCAACTTGCTTCAGATCCCGGTTTCTGGCCTTCCAAGCCCTGCAATCCTTTTTCCAGTGTCCACTCTTGTGATAGTAAAAACATTCTTCCTTTCCCACAAGCTTTCCCGCTACCTTTGTTGCCTTTGTCTTTCCCTTCGTATCCACTTTACTAACACCGCCCTTTTGTTTGGCGGGGGATTTCTTCTTCTTTCCCTTGGCTTTCGCCTTGGATTTAGAAGAAGAAGATCCTCCTACAAACAAAGTGGATGTTTCCCTACCTTTCTGTAGGGTGCCCTCTGCACTCCTCAACATGTTGAGGAGCTCCGGATGTTCAACCTCTTTTCCTTGCAAGTTGAAGTTCAGGATAAACTGGGCGTAAGTGGAAGGAAGGGACTGGAGAATCAAGTCCGTATAGAGCTCGTTCTCTAACGTGGTCACAAGGTCCGCGAGCTCTTCAATGAAGCCAATCATCTTAAGCACGTGTTCCTCTACCGATGATCCGATGGCCAATCTCATCGAAAATAACTTTTTCGAGACTTCGTATCTGGCGATACGGGATTGCTCTCCATACAGTTCTTTTGTATGAAGAAATATGGATTCCAGGTCCATATTCTCGTGCCTTCTCTGATGTTCATTGTCCATAGAGGCAAGCACGAGGCACTTGGCCTTCGCGCATTCGATCTCCCATGTCTTGCGGATTTCTATATCCGCGACGCAGGAAGTGGGACCTGGGACATGGGGAGCTTTGGTGGTAAGGAGATACCCCAACTTGTCGTAAGTGATTGCCATTTTGACATTCCTGAGCCAATCTTTGTAGTTTGGCCCTGTCGGTATATTTTTATCTACTAATAACTTAAGTCCGGTCATGTCGATTGGTCGCTGCAATTAGGAGAGAAAGAAGAAACACTTTAGCATGATGCTCTTGCAAGTTTAGAGTAGTTTTTAGTTTGTCTAAACAGGATGGCTCCCACTGTCTCTCGAATCCCTCCTCAAACCATAAAGGAAGAATTAGTCGGGATCAATCTCACCGTACAATACTTGCTCAACCGTTCAGCCTGGCCAATGTCGGTACTTCGAGGGATGTTTTCCAACGCTTTCGCGAAGTTCCTTAATTAAATAACCTCTTTTCCCTGGGAGCGTAGCCCCGCTAACACCTTTCTAGACACCTACTAGGTTTATAGCATTGATCGTTAAGTGAGAAATTTCCCGAGGAGTAGCATATACTCACAGTAGGATCGGGATCCAAATATCATCGCGTGACAAAACTGAAGGAATCCTACCAGAATCATCACACTCCAAATGGTATGAAGCGCTAGCAAGTTTCAGTTTCTTTTGAAACTCCCGATGTGGATTTTTGCCCCATGCTCTTATGACCTTGGCGTAGGTCAAAATGTCATAAGTCACATGTCAAGTTCTACCCATCATTATCCAGGTTAATTTGAACCCACCCGTACCTACCCTTGACGTAGGCCAAAATGGCAGTACGACTGTCTCAAACCAACGCATTCTATCTATGCAACAGATAAATATTCGGCAGCTACCAATCACTATGCCTTGGCGTAAGGTCAAAATACATAGCTTGAATACTACCGAATTTTTAACTGAAATGATGGAGGGCTACGAATGGTTTTGGCGAAACCGTGAACGTAGTGAACTTGACATAATCGATAGAACGAGATAGCTTTTAAAAGGAGTGGTTCAAGCTCCGCATTTAAAAGTTGGTTTTTGAAAAGAACCGAGTGGTTTTGAAAGTGTTCCAACGACTTTTACTTGGTTTATTTTCTTGCATTAATTTTAATGCGTCCCATCATTTAATCCTACCATTGCAGAAAACAACGAAAATATGACGTACGCTTATGCCATCCGCATTCGCCACGAGGTCCCGTCATCACCCGTTAGGTTACTTAACTAACGACAGAGCGGAGGCTGGACTAGCGCGGATGCAAAACATAAGCAACGCCTAAATAGATATCATATATAGATATATACACATTCGTCAGATGCAATGATAGCCATTCCAGATCACAGATGAATACATTGGATATACTAGGAATCCGCATTCCGTTCGAGCCTGTGACGAAAAGCGGATTACATGATCGTGATGAATAGCCAATACCCCACCCTAGACCCATAAGGGTGCGGCAAACTACCCGCCAAGTACCCGAAGCGAAGCAACCTCCCTCAACGACGTGAGTAGGCCACTCGGCACTTCGAGACACCCGGTAGTTTGTGCACCCCACCTTGGGTCTATCCTAGGAGCAAAAACAGTAAAAAGAAATTATACAATGGCGGCTATAACCTCATCCCGGATGTGCGTCCATATAAATAATATTACATCAAATTTACATATTACATGAATTGAAAGATAAAGAAAAAACTCTCATCTCACAACCCCCCGGCTATTCATCCACGACAATCTAACGAATTCATATACACATACCATCTACATTACAGATCACAGATATGTATAACCCCCACTAATCAACGTATAGCGATTAGCAGACGTTTAACACATATATAACATTACAGATACAACCCATTAGCCAAACTCTACAGAAAATCGATCAAAATACGGATTTGTAACCACCCAAAAAACAAATTTGTTCTCTAGAAATTCTGGGCAGAAACAAACCATCCTAAAAATCACAAAACACCAACACAACAACACTGCAGGAGAAATGATCCACGGCCGAATCAACCCGGCCACGGATCCGCGGCAGGAGCAAGCTCATGCCGCGGATCCGCGGTGAGTTGGTCGACTCACAGGATCGTTTTTCTTGCCTGTTCTGTAAAAACCCTGAGCCGATTTTTAGTACATGATTTATTATTTTTTTAGCAGAAATAAAAATCGGCAGAAAGTTGTTATTTTTAACATGTTTTGCGGTTTTTTTGTCCGATCGAAATTCTAGATACTTTGCTAACATGTTAGGGTGTGTTTAGCTAGGCTCTGTTACCACTGTAAGTCCACGTTACCTCTCCCGGTTCTTTCGGGCTTGTGGAAACGGTGAAAAACGATTTTTTGGGTTATGGTAACATGGACTATAAAACACGGATTTTTGCTAAACTACACACTAGCAACTAACAAGAGCTTTACCTACTCGGTTAGGGGGTTATACCTTAACTTGAACTCCTTCTCTTGGACTCCTTGTGGTGGTTGGATGGTTCTCTCCTCGTCGCCTTCTCTTGCCGAAGATGGATCCACCTGAGGGTCTCTACCTTGAGCTCCTTTCTCGAACTTGAGGAAACTAAAGTGTTCGGCTTGCTAGACCTTCAAACTTAGGATGAGTAGAGAGTGGCTTTGGTGTTTTATCTCAAAGGAAATGGTTCTCAACTCATGAGAAGAATTTTCCTTAAGCTAGAGGAAGAGGAAAAGGAAAAGATGAGAGAGAATGAGAATGAGAGAATGAGAGAGTTTTTGCAACCATATCAAATATATGTGAATTAATCCATTAACAAAATTAATCAAAATGAAAAAGGTGATGGTATGCTGAAATGACCATTATCATTTCACATTAAATGAGTTTTGCAAAGATCAATGAACATCTTTGCTTGAAATGATGATGGTCAACTTTTCAATCTTGGTCAACAAGTCAACCTTGGTCAACAAGTCAACAACCCTAACCATAACTCAATTTCCTTTAATTAATATTATTAATTGATATTTCACATATTCATTAGGGTTTGGTAAACGACAACCGTCAACTGTGCATACACACCCGTACCAAAACCATAATGAGAATCCTCTTCCTCTGCCTCAGTCAACTGTGCATACACACCCGCATTCGTGTTCCGAGGAACACGAATACAATGATATAAAACTAACCCCAAAGCATATACTAGGATCTGGCTCAAACCAGAGCCCGCTAATAATGACTGTCCGGACACCAAACGTGCACAAGTGCGCGGATGTGAACGAACCCTGTCGCAAAACCATGCGACCTCCACTCTATTTTGCCCAAAGGCGAATAACCCTCTGTGTGGGACTCTAAAGACGCGACACTACGCTGGCAGTGGGTTTAACCACAGACCGCAAGCGGCACTAGCTGTACGTAACGGCTCCCAGGTAGATGCCGATAAGAAGACTGATGAGGTGAAACCATCCGAACTCCTACTGAGCCTGTCTGTGACAATCTGCGCACAGTCCGGTCTGTTCGTCTGAGAATAACGCATGGCGGGCCTAGGGGGTGGTAAATGTCAGTCCCCTAATAACGGTACAAGTCGTGCCGGAATGTAGCCCAGAACACCCTGAGATAACACTGGAAACCTACCAGTGTATCTCGCTTGCCCTGGCCAGGGACGACTGTGTGTAATGGCTCTTCTAGACACAGCGCGATATCAACTCCCAATACCGGGAGAGACGAATCCTATCTAACTGTCGCTGCCTCCAAGTGCTTCGGGACTGCACCCAACTACTACCGGTTTGCACGACTCCTTTGAGCCGTGGTAGGGTAGTAATCAAAGTACAGTGGGAACACACTCGAGGCGAAGTGACAGTGTCAAGTCAGCGGGCTAAGCTGTACCCATGTCTCCTGGGAACTGATAACTGACGATAGGTATAGTACCAACCAACAGTTCCCGATGAGTCATGTCCAGTGTACTCGTAACCTAACGAGCACCCGCATACTATCTCAAGTACGACGTACTGATGGCTGTGGGACAGACCGTCTCCTGTGCTGGGATGAGAAGCGCATACGCTAGTCTACTCCGGAGTATCGATGCCCTGTCTCGATAGTCCTACGACTAGGGACCTGCATAAGGATGTGCTTGTGGATTACCCAGCCCCCACGAGTGTGACTGCCATCATAACGATGGTAATCAAGCAATGATCCTAAGAGCTCCACTAATGTGTATAGGCGATATGTTAAAAGAAACACATGTACACACATTGAAGTAGAAACAAACCAAGTAGAATAATACTATTTTGAGCAAGATTGTGTATACAATGGTGAATATCCCAAGCTTCCATTAAGTAATATACAAACTAGTATGATACAGTAATGGCCTCTAGGGCATATACACTAACAAGAACTAGTCAGGACTGATCTCACCGTACAATACTTGCTTAACCGTTCAGCCAGGCTAGTGTCGGTACTTCGAGGGAGGTTTTACGACGCTTTCATAGAGTTCCTTAATTAAATAACCTGTTTTCTCTGGCGGCGTAGCCCCGCTGACACCTTTCTTGGCACCTACTTTGTTTATAGCATTGATCGTTAAGTGACGAATCTTCTGATAAGTAGCATATATTCATAGTAGAATCGGGATCCAAATATCATCGTATAATAATGCTGAAGGAATCTTACCAACATTATCAAACTCCAAATGGTATGCAATACTAGCAAGTTTCAGTTTCTTTAGAAACTCCCGATATGGATTTTTGCCCCATGTTCTTATGACCTTGACTAAGGGCCAACAAATCATAAGTTACATGTCAAGTTCTACCCGTCATTATCCAAGTTGATTTGAATCCACCCGTATATACTCTTGACTAAGGGCCAAACAAAGTAATACGACTGTCCCAAACCAACGCATCTATTTATGCTACATGTGAACACCCCAGTAGCTACCAATCACTATGTCTAGACTAAGGGCCAAACAAACATAGCTTGAATACTACTGACCTTTCATATGAAATGACGGAGGGCTATGACTGGTTTTGGCGAAACCGTGAATGTAGTGAACTTGATATAACCGAAGGAACCTGATAGCTTTTTAAAAGGAGTGGTTAATGCTCCGCAATTAAAAAAATATCTTCTGTTTTAAAATAACCGAGTGGTTTCTTTTAAATTGTTCCAACGATTCAACTTTGGTTTATTTTCTTTGCATTAATATAATGCGTCCCATCAATTAACCTATCATTGCAGAAAACAATGAGAATACAACGTCCTCTTATGCCATCCGCATTCGCCACTGGGCCCCGTCAGTCACCCGTTAGGTTACTTAACTAACGACAGAGCGGGGGCTGGGCTAGCGTGGGTGCAAAACATAAGTGACGCCTACTGGATATCGTATATAGATATTGTACATTCGTCAAACGCAATAATAGGCATTCCAGATCACAGATGAACATATTGGATTTTCTACGAATCCGCATTCCTTTTGATCCTGCAAAGAAAGACGGATTACATAGTCGCAATGAATAGCCAAAACCCCACCCTAGACCCCTACGGGTACGACAAACTACCCGCCTAGTACCCGAAGTGAAGCGGTCTCCCTCAACAACGTGAGTAGGCTACTAAACACTTTAAAGTACCCAGTAGTTTGTGCACCCCACCTTGGGTCTATCCTAGGAGAAGAAAACAGTAAATGAAATAATACAACGGTGGCTACAACCTCAACCCGGATATGCCCCGCAAAAGAATATTACAACAAATTACAATTTACATTTGAATGAAAGAAACACTCGTCTCACATCCCCGGCTATCCATTCACGACAATCCAACAAGTCCACATTCACAAACCAGTAAAAACCATTACAGAAATGTGCAACTCCCTGCTAACCGACATACTAGCGGTTAGAGGAGGTTTACAAACACATTAAACAAATCACAGATATAATCAAGTTAGCCAAACATCTTAGAATTTCGATCAAGCAAACACAAATGATTCTACTCCAAACAATTCGCTGTGCACATAAATCCTGAGCAGAAACAAAACATCCCAGAAAACGCAATATCAACACAGAAGAACAACTGAGCAAATTTGGGTTGACTCGGAGTCAATTCGGCCGCGGATCCGCGGCGGGTCGCATGGATCGGCGGCGGTTCCACGGTGCTATGGTCGAGTCACAGTCCCAAATTTCTTCACAATTCTTAAAATTCCCTGCTTGTATTTTTAAGAGTCCCTGAAAAATTTTTAGACCCCGTTTTAAAATCGGCAGAAACATGGAGAAAATGATGTTTTTTCGGGTTCGTTTTGCGATCGAATTTCTAATGACTTTGCTAACAAGTTAGTTATGGTTTAGCGAGTCTCTGATACCACTGTAAGTCGACGTTAGACACCCCACATGATGTGGGGAGGCGGAATAGGTAAAACAATCATTTTGTTTAAACTAACTTGACGGATCTTTGCTAAACCCTAACTAACAACTATATAGAAGTGATTAGCTACTATGATAGATGATTATACCTAATGAATCAAGTCCTTCTTGTTCTAGTTGATCACCTCCTCGTTGGCCTCCTCGATGTGATAGAAGATCCACCCGAGAGCTACTTCTCCAGGGTTTAACCTCTCACTTGAGGTATCTAGGTGTCTATGAGTGCTAATCAAGGTAACCTAGAGGATATAGAAGGGGATTAGGAATCTATTAGTCTTGCTAACCCTAGGATCTCAACACATGAGAGGATTAAGGTTAGTTCTTGAAGAGAGAGAGCTTGAGGAGAGAGAAGGTGTGAGTGAGAATGATAATGAATTATGTCTCATTACAATATATGATGAAGCATAAAGAATATCAAATAAATCATTATTTGATATTAACAACCATGCTTCATTTAATACATACAATGAATCATCTCATGAGTCATTAAACAATAAATGCTTCATTAACTCATTTGGATTATTCATCTCATGAGTCACTAATCCATTGAATGCGAATAACACCTAAGCCCTCCAACTCATCAATCTTCTAGAAGCTTCTCGACTAATTACAAGAATGCCCATCCCATCCGTGAAAACACGGAAATACTGAGACTGTATAAATCCAATAATCCAATACTAGAATCTGGCTTAAACCAAAACCCGCTAGTAAAAACTGTCCGAACATCGTACGTGCATAAATATACGTATGTGTCCGAACCCTGTCGTAAAACCATACGACCTCTATATCGTTTCGCCCGAAGCAGGGAAACTCTCTTTGTGGGACTTTAAAGACTCGACACTACGCTGGCAGTGGGTTTAACCACAGACCACAAGCGGCAATAGCTGTACGTAACGGTCCCCAGGTAGATGTCGATAAGAAGGCCGATGAGGAAACCCATCCGAACTCCTACTGAGCCTGATGTGATAATCTCCGTACAGTCCGGTCTGTTCGTCTAAGACTATCGCATATCGGGCCTAGGGGGTGGCAAGCGTCAGTCCCCTAAAAGCGGTATAAGTCGTGTCGGAGTGAAGCCCATTACACCTTGAAAAGCTACTGGAAATCCTACCAGTAAATCTTGTTTGCCCTGGCCAAGGACTTTGCGTAATGGCTCCCCAAACACAGCGCGATATCAACTCCCAATACCGGGAGAGACAAATCCTTTCTAACTGCCACTGCCTCCAAGTGCTTCGGGACTGCACCCAACTGCTACCTGTTTGCACGACTCCTTTGAACCGTGGTAGGGTAGCAATCTAAGAACAGTGGGAACACACTCGAGACGAAGAAGCGGTGTCAAGTCTGCGGACTATGCTGTACTCATGTCACCTGGGAACTGTTAACTGACGATGGGTATAATACCAACCAACAGTTCCCTGCGAGTCCTGTCCGGTGTACCCGTAACCTAACGAGCACCTGTATACTATCTCCAGTACAACGTACTAATAGTTGTGGGACAGACCATTCCCCTACTGGGATGAGAAGCGTACATACTAGTCTACTCTGGACTATCGATGCCCTGTCTCGATAATCCTACGACTAGGGACCTGATAAAGGATGTGCTTATGGACTACCCAGCCCCCACTAGTGTGACTGCAATCACAACACTGATAGTCAAGAAAGATCCTAAGGGCTCTATCAATATGTATTCGCGATATGCTAAAAGAAACATATAATCATATTAAGATATATACAAACCAAGTAGCATACTACCATTTTTAGCAAGACCGTTAATATAATTGTGAATATCCCAAGCTTCCATTAAGTAATATACAAGCCAGTATGATACAATAATGGCCCCTAGGACATATACACTAACAGTAGGCGACTGATGTGATCATCACCTGCTGCTGGCGTATTGATGAGTCTTTAGAGTCCCACACAGAAGTTCCCTGATTCAAAAGAAACGAAGTAGGACACATATGTGATATGTGTGTGGGCCTTATTAAATACGTGTATGTGATACCGTATTGTAATCTGGCAGTTATCTGTATCGGTTCGGTTATATGTGATATAACCAGATTGTCGAATCAAGTGTTGATTTGATAATGTGATATGCGAATAAATGATATTAGTCGATCATATGTGATATAACCGGATTATTAAATCGTGTGTTGATTTAATATTGTGATATATATTATATTTGATATAATTATATCTTAACTAATATCATTAGCTCACTAAATATTTTAATATATATATATATATATATATATAGCGTGACATAAATTTCTATTTTATGAAAATGGAAATGAAGTGGAAAATGGGAAGACTTTGGGAGCATGGTTGCAAATATGGGCTTTTATCATTGTTTATTCATCTTGACTCACTATTCAAGCATGGGTCCAATTTTATACTGCAATAATTTCATGCTTGAATGAGTTGTTAGTTATACGTATGCCCTAGAGGTCATTACTATACATGTGATGTGTATTGTAGTGGATACTTGGACATATATAGGGAGGACTTTCTTGCTCGACATGATAGTATGCTATCTGGTTGCTCTTTACCTTAACGTGTATACTGATTGTCTCTCTGTTACATATTGGTAAAGCCCTTAGGATGTGTACTTGACTACCTGGACTATGATGATGATCATACTAGTGGGGACATGGTAGTCCATAAGTACATCCTTCAAGGTCCCTAGTCGTGGGTGTATCGAGACGGGGCATCGATATACCAGAATAGACTAGCGTATACCTTCTCGTCCCATACAGATGGGCGATAGATGATCCCATATCCATTGGTGTTTGACATCAGAGATGATATACGGGTTCTCAGTGGAGACTGGGTACACTGGACGGACTCGCCGATAACTCCCAAATGGTATTGTACCTTACGTCAGATGGCAGCTCTCTGGTGACAATGGTACAGATTAGTCTGTAGACCCGAGATCGTCATAGAGTCTTGTGAGATTCCCACTGTGCTTTGATTTCCACCTTACCACGTCCAAGAGGGCGTGCAAAACGGTGGTTTTTGGGTACAGTCCCGAGTCACATGGAGGCAATGAGCGATAGGAGGGGTTTCGTCTCTCCCGGTATTGGGGGGTTGATGTTGCGCTATGCTCGATTGGCCAGAACAGGAAAGTCCCTGGCCACGGCTGGTTTAGAGATATACTGGTAAGTGTTACCAGTAGTTTCTCGAACCGTTATGAGCCTCACATCGGCATGACTTATCGGTTATTGGGGTCTGACGTTTACCACCCCTAGACCTGATATGCGACATATCAGACGAGGAGACCGGACTGTACGGTAGTGTCACTGTCAGGCTTTTTGCAGGAGTTGGAGCGGCCTTGCTTGCTGATCTTCTGATCGCTCAATACTCGGGTAGCCGTTACGTCCAGCTAGTACCGCTGACGGCTTGTGGGTGCTTGATATGATCATCACCTACTGCCGGCGTATTGACGAGTCTTTAGAACCCTACATAGAGGTTGTACTGGCTCAGGCAAAACGAAATAAGAGCGCATATGTGATATGTGCGGGACCGAGAATGATGCGAGTATGTGATACCGTATTCGATTCTCGTGATGTTTGTATCGATCGGTTATATGCGATATAACCGGGTTATCGAATCAAGGGTTGATTCGATAAGTCGATACATTGATATTAGTAGGTTATATGCGATATGACCAGATCGTTAAATCAAGTGTTGATTTAATGTATAATTATATATTTGATATATTATTTTACATTAACTAGTATTAGTTCACTTTAGGGTTTTTCTCACAAGAACACAACTTTAATGTATATATGATATATATTAAAATTGTGTTTTCTTTTTGTATCATGTTTGATGATACACAAGACATGGGAGTAGATGACATACACCATTCTATTTGTAAATGGTGGTTAATAATTATATAAAGTAAAAGCAAATTAGTGGAGGTTTTGTCACTAGCTTGGAACTTGTAGAAGTTTGTGGAGGCTTTGACAAAGTCCACTAACTTTGTTTTACTTTAGGTTTTTATTAACCTAACCATTTGTCTTAGCCATGGTAATGTCTCTATATGGGTTAGTATATGATACTCACTCACCATGGTTAGCTAACTCACTTGATCATTATCCTCTTCTCTTTCTTTTTGTTCATCATCTTCTTCATGATTCAAAAAGGAAAAGCTTGCTAGGGTTTGATCCTAAGTGAAAAATATTGTGAGAAATGAAAATCCAAAGAGTACCCATTTCTTATCTCACCATCCTCTACTAGACTAGCACTTTAGTTTTGGGTGTTTGCTTCACTAATTCTTTGGTTAGTGAGGTAGAAGCTTGAATCCGTATTCCCTCAACGTAGATCATCTTCGGCATCAAAGACTTCAAGCGATCCCGTTGCAATTTCCTCATGGAGCCGTCCGAGAGTCCGGGAGTAGGATGATCGTAGCGAAGGGACGTCGTCACGGAGCTTTGAAAGTGGAGGACCGGATCTACAAAGGTTGTAGTCCCTTTCCTTTAGTGTAAATGTGATTTACTTGCTTTTGATTCGCCTAATATTTAGTTAACGATCTTTCTTAGGTTTGTTCGGCACCTAAATTTTTTAATCCGGCATGGTCGATGCCTTGTAGAGCTTCATTAGAGTGCCTAGTAACCTTTCAGTGGTATCAGAGCCTAGCGAGAGAATTAGTCGATGTGCTTACGATGTTAAAACTCCGATCGAATCCCGACGTGTCAAAGTTAACCCCCTCTCTGTAAATTTTTTCAAAATTGGGATTTTTCTGAATTAAAAATATCAGCAGGGTTTTCTAAGCTTTACTGTGAAATTCGATGACGTAATCCTTACATCACGCCGCGGAACCGCGGCCATACCCTGCTTGGGCCGCGGATCCGCGGCCGTACAGTGTGATTATGTCATGTTTTTTGCACAGTAATTCTTATTTCTGTGATTTGAATTTTATATGTATTTTTAACCTGACTCAAGTGTTGAGTGTTTTGGGGTTTATTTTGTAGTCGTTGATTCGATCGGAATATTTAATTTCGTTGGGTTTTCCGGATATTTAGAAACTGTTAAAAAGTTCGATCCGACATCAATAACTCACTTTTTCCCCGACCCGATAAATTTCCAAGTGTTGGATTTTTCCGTTTGTTCAAGAACGTCTAGATCGTGCAAGTTACGCAATGGACCCTCTAGAAGACAACAAATCTTAACTCAATTATGTGACCGTCTTGAACTGCCCTTTGAACCTTAGGGTTTGGGGCAGTACGGCGTGCCACATGCGAGGCGTTGGCTTGACCCTTCTACGGTTGGACCGTTGGTACTGTGGCATGAAGTGGATGTTTTTTAACTTATTTCATGTGTTGAGTTTTTCCGGGAAAACTTGGGTGTCTGATTATTCGATCGGAAAGTTTAACATTTTCTAAATATCTGGAATGTGATACAATATTTGGAATCCACAAGCAGTTATTAGATAACTAATTTGAAGTTATAAACATAGCAGTTTAGTCTCATATGATCGGTTGCCACGAAATTTTGATGCGATCAAAAGTCCGTCGCAATCACGTAGCGTACGAGGATACTCGCCGGGTAAACTTAATAGACAGCCATGCCCCATAGCCCCGACCAAGTGACTGTAGGAGAACCCCATCGCCGAAAGCATCCGTTCGGGTGCTCGCGGCAGCGGTGTTCCGCCTTAGTGCATTTCGTCGACGGCGTACGGGGGTGCGGCCGTCTACTAAAATTTGCGACGAGCATTCGATCAGGATATCGGGAATCTTGTTGAATTGCCCGACTACATATTGAAAAGTGTTTTCGATATAGAGACTAAAATGCGGGGTTTATAATTGTTAGACGTGCGATGTCTAAGGATGGTTGCGGATTCCAACTGTTGTAGTTTTACACTTTCTTTTCTGCGACCGTAAGTGTAATATGTGATATCGCCGGTTTCATTGCTATATGTCAACGACAATTGGGATGCGCATATTTACTTACGTTGATGACATGTGATGTTATGTGTTGCTGGATATGTTATATTGGATCGTCGCGTTTTGAATAGCCGAGGGTTTTATGTGAGATGAGAGTTTTTATTTTTCATTCATGTAAAATTAAATGTATGTAATATTCTTTTATTGGGGCACTTCCGGGATGAGGTTGATGTCACCTTTTGTATATTATTTACTTTTCCGCACTAGGATAGACCCAAGGAGGAGGGCACAAGTAACCGGGTTCTGCAGTCCAGTGGGAGACCAACTCGAGGAGTCGAGTCCGGGGCTCCTAACTTTGGAATTGGTAGGGTTGCTTGCCGCTCTCGTAGGGGTCTAGGGGTATGGGTTTGACTATTCATCGCGACCGTGGAATCCGTGTTTTATACAGGCTCAAAATAAAACACGGACGTCCTAATATATCCAATGTTTCATATGTTTCTTTTGCTGCGATATCTGTGATGTGATCATGTGATGTGCTCTGATAGATACAGTATATAGTATATATGATATATTATATAGATGTTACTCATGTTTTACACCCACGCTAGCCCTGCCCCGCTCTGCCGTTAGTTACCTAACCTAACAATGCACGAGGGGATATCGAGGCGAACACGGATGGCATAAGTGTACGTCGTATTTATCTGTGATGTTTAGGTGACTTAAATGATGGGACTTCATTAATGTGATTAATGAAAGAAAAGAAAACTAAAAGATGTTGTGGAATCGAATTTTCAAAAACAGGTAGCTACAGTTCTTGCTTTGCATCGCGGTGTTCCTTGTAGAACATCCTGCACCTTATTCGATAAGGAAAGGGCCGAGATCCCTTTACCGGGAGTGACCCCTTTAGCAATGACTGGCAGATGCTACACCCCTCAGTTTGTCTTTTGATTGCTCCTATAGTTCTTGCTTTGCACAGCGGTATATATGATATATCCTGCACCTTATTCGATGAGGAAAGGGCCGACGATCCCTTCACCGGGAGTGACCCCTTTAGCAAAACTAGAAAAGCCTAAAAAATACTCCATTTTAAAATTATTTGATTCTACAACGATATTAAGTTCATTACGCAATAGGTTTTCAGAAAAACCTGTCGTAGCCCTCCGTCATTTCAGATAAGTAGTAGTTAGTATTCGTGCTGCGTTTGTTGGCCTTTGTCAAGGCGTAGTGTGCGGTAGCTGACTGGTGCTTATCTGCTTATGCATATGATGCAGATTGGGTTAGGGTAGTCGTGCGACCTTGTTGGCCTTTATCAAGGGTCGTGCAGGTGGGTTTAATTCAATCAGGAAACGACGGGTTGAACTTGACTAGCATCCTATGGTTTGTTGGCCTTTGTCAAGGTCATAGGAGGTTAGGGGCAAAATTATCGGGAATTTCAAGTGTTGAAATTTGCAATGAGATTGCATACCTTCTATGAGATAGTTGGATCCTGATACCCACTGCGAGTAATTGTTACTCCTGGAAGAGTTTTACGCATTACAATTAGCCGATCAAGTAGGTGTCTAGAAAGGTGTCAGCGGGGTTACGCCTCTAGGAAAACGAGGTTTACTTTAATTAGGTCCGTGCGAAAGCACGGGGAACCTCCCACAAAGTACCGACACTGGCCTGGCTGAAAGATTGGCGAAGTTGTAGGGTGTAATTAATCCCGGCTAGTCTTTCCTTTTAGTGTTTGACGGAAGATTTGATAAAAAAAAGTGGGAGCCATCCTGATTAGATAAAATAATAACCAATCTGATCTTGCAAGAGCGCACGCAGAGTGCTTTCTTCTCTCTCTCTCTCTCCAGGTAGCGACCATGTCACGCCTTAATCAAGATAATAATACGGATGAATTGACCGAACCCGCTTGTTATACTGCGCTGGGGAACGTTGGTCCCACTCCAACTTATAACTGTTATAAGACAGAGCAGGAAATTGGGGATTACCAGAATTCCCGTGCCACCCAAACGAAGAAAGTGCATGCTGATGCATCATCTTCGGGTATGTTCATTACAGAGAACTGTTTCTCAGTATCCTTTACGTCCTGGGTATGTGATACCGGATCAGGATCCCGCATATCTAATCTGTTACATGGGCTACAGATAGGTAGAGAACTGAGAACGGGTGATAAGTTTCATGAGATAGAAAACGGTGCAAGTGTTGCTGCCAAGTCTGTTGGTCACTATCACCCTGTATTACCAGAATACATTGATTCTGAACGAATGTTATTAGATACCGAACCTAATCATATCAGTCTCTTTATTAGTAAAGAAAGGATATAATTTTGTATTGTTGGATAATGTTTTAAACATTTCCTACATCAAAAGTTGATCGGTTCAGGCACGTTATCTAAAAGCATTGAAGTTCTAAATCAAACTACAGTTCTTAGTATACAGAACACACACAAGAGGAAGAGTTCAGAAATGAACGAATCCTTCTTGAGGTATTGTAGACTAGGTCATATCAATGCGACCCGACTAGCTGAAGTTACATATAGATGCATATTTAAAATTAGTTTGAATTTACATCTTGTGTAACTTGCCGGTCATGTCACAGAGAGAAGATGACCATAGCTCCGTTTATTGGAAACAGAGAAAGAGTTAGTGAACTCTTGGGATGATACATACTGATGTATGAAGGTCCCCTGTCTATACATACCAAGACCGGTCCTTTGTACTTCATTACATTCTCTGATAATCTCTCAAGATTCAGACATATGTTCCTGTTGAAACACAAGTCCGAACCTTTTGAGATATTCACAGAATATAAGTTAGAAGTAGAGAACCAAAACGGGTATAAGTATTATGTCCTTTGATGCGATCGAGGAGGAGAATACTTGAGCACGGAATTCCTGAACTATTCTAAAGGAGAATGAGATTCTCTCTCAGCATTACTCCTCCGTATACACCACAGCACGTTGGTGTATCGGGGCGGAGCAATCACACCCTATATGATAAGGTGTGCTCTATGATGAGTACTACTGAGTTACCTATTTCCTTTTGGGAGTCATGCACTTATGAAGTTGCATACCTATTGAATAGGGTTCCGATCAAATCGGTTGCCTACCACTTCATATGAGATATGGAAAGGGAAGAGCCCATATCTTAAGTTTGTTAAGATTTGGGGTTGTCCGGCCTATGTCTAAAATTACAATCCGGACAAACTCGAGGCAAAGTCAGATCTGTAGAAGTTAGTTGGATATCCCAAGCATTCGCAAGGGTATATCTTTTACCAAACCGAGGAACAAAAGATGTTTTGTTTCTCAGCATGCCACCTTTGTGAAAGAGAATTTCTTGTGAAGAAATTACTAGACATGAGGTAGAACTGGAAGGATTTCCAGTTATACAAACTGCAGCTGATGATTTGGTAGAACCAAAGGATTCAATAGTAACTAACGAACCTCAGCCTCTCCGCCGATCTAGTAGGGTTCCTCACCCACCTGAGAGATACTTCGGTTTCTCTATGACAGTGGAAGCGAGGATTGCATTATGAGATGATGACCCAACTAGTTTCGACCTGGCCTTCAGGAGTGGGACTCTATAAGAATGGTTGGATGCTTAGCGATCTGAGATGGAATCCTTATACACCAACAAAGTATGGACTTTGGTTGCTTTATCTGAAGGGTTAAATCCCCATCAGGAGCAAGTATATCTTGAGAAGATTACTTGGTGTACATGGAAAAGTTGAGACTTTCAAAGCTAGACTTGTTAAAGGTTTGCATCATTGACCATATAATGAAACCTTTTCTAAGTAGCTATGCATAAGTCCATCCAGATCCTACTTGCCACGGCTACATACCATGACTACGATATCTGGCAGTTGGGTGTCATGACTGCTTTTCTAAATGATGTTTTAGAAGAGAGAGTCTATAAGTACACAGTCAGAGGGCTTCGTAGTCAGTGGGAGCAGCGGAAACGTGTGCAAGATGTTTTATGTGATAAAGCAGGCATCGCGGAGTTGGAACGTCTGTTTTGATGTGTTAGTCAAAAAGTTTGACATCATCAAAATGGTAGATGAACCTTGTATATACAAAAAGGTAGTAGGGAGTATGGTGGAAATCCTCGTAGAGTACGTGGATGACATACTCTAGACGGGAAGGAGTTTCCTATGCTACACTCGGTCAATCTCCGCTTATCATAATGATTCTCTATATAGGATCAAAATGACACCTCCTAAATCCTGGGTTTTGGATCTATGAGATAGATCTAATTGGATGTTAGGATACTCACTAGATGTAGTGAGCTGGTATCAATCGATCCTGGGGAGAATCACTGGAAGCGTTCCAGGGTGATAAGGACAACTGAATGTCAGTCACAGGCATTGTCTTTACCCTCAGTAAAGGGACGGTATGTTGGAAGAGTTCCAAGCTATATACCGTGGCATACTAGACGATAAAGGCTAGATACATCGCTACCAAAGATGCTACCAAAGAGGAAGTCTGCGTGTATATTTGTTCATGAGATGAACTTCGTTCCTACCATTGTGTGACAATGGAATTGTGGCGTATGCCTAGGAACGCCCGTCCCATCAGTGATCCAGACATATTCTAAGGCAGTGTCACCTGATCATGGAGATGGCTGATCTCCAGGGGATCGAGGTTAGGGGAGTAGACTCAGAGGACAACACGGCGGATCCACTCACAAAGTCCTTTTCCCAAAGAGAGTCTAGTTATGGGATGGTTGAGTATGAGATACTATAACCACTGTTATCAGATGGCCCTAGTGCAAGTGGGAGATTGTTAGTTATATGTATGCCCTAGAGACCATTACTATACATGTGATGTGTATTGTAGTGGATGCTTGGACATATATAGGGAGTACTTTCTTGCTCGACATGATAGTATGCTATCTGGTTGCTCTTTACCTTAACGTGTATACTGATTGTCTCTCTGTTACATGTTGGTAAAGCCCTTAGGATGTGTACTTGACTACCTGGACTATGATGATGATCATACTAGTGGGGACATGGTAGTCCATAAGTACATCCTTCAAGGACCCTAGTCGTGGGTATATCGAGACGGGGCATCGATATACCAGAGTAGACTAGCGTATACCTTCTCGTCCCATACAGATGGGCGATGGATGATCCCATATCCATTGGTGTTTGACATCTGAGATGATATACGGGTGCTCTGTGGAGACTGGATACACTGGACGGACTCGCCGAGAACTCCCAGATGGTATTATACCTTACGTCAGATGGCAGTTCTCTGGTGACACTGGTACAGGTTAGTCTGTAGATCCGAGATCGTCATAGAGTCTTGTGTGATTCCCACTGTGCTTTGATTTCCACCTTACCACGTCTAAGAAGGCATGCAAAACGGTGGTTTTTGGGTACAGTCCCGAGTCATATGGAGGCAATGAGCGATAGGAGGGGTTCGTCTCTCCCTGTATTGGGGGTTGATGTTGCGCTATACTCGATTGGCCATAACAGGGAAGTCCCTGGCCAGGGCTGGTTTAGAGATATACTGGTAAGTGTTACCAGTAGTTTCTCGACCCGTTATGAGCCTCACATCGGCATGACTTATCGGTTATTAGGGTCTGACGTTTACCACCCCTAGTCCTGATATGCGACATATCAGACGAGGAGACCGGACTGTACGGTAGTGTCACTGTCAGGCTTTTTGCAGGAGTTGGAGCGGGCTTGCTTGCTGATCTTCTGATCGCTCAATACCCGGGTAGTCGTTACGTCCAGCTAGTACTGCTGACGGCTTGTGGGTGCTTGATATGATCATCACCTACTGTCGGCGTATTGACGAGTCTTTAGAGTCCTACATAGAGGTTGTACTGGCTCAGGCAAAACGAAATAGGAGCGCATATGTGATATGTGCGGGACCGAGAATGATGCGAGTTTGTGATACCGTATTCGATTCTCGCGATGTTTGTATCGATCGGTTATATGCGATATAACCGGGTTATCGAATCAAGTGTTGATTCGATAAGTCGATACATTGATATTAGTCGGTTATATGCGATATGACCAGATCGTTAAATCAAGTGTTGATTTAATGATTTAATGTATAATTATATATTTAATATATTATTTTACATTAACTAGTATTGGTTCACTTTAGGGTTTTTCTCACAAGATCACAACTTTAATGTATATATGATATATATTAAAATTGTGTTTTCTTTTTGTATCATGTTTGATGATACACAAGACATGGGAGTAGAAGACATACACCATTCTATTTGTAAATGGTGGTTAATAATTATATAAAGTAAAAGCAAATTAGTGGAGGTTTTGTCACTAGCTTGAAACTTGTAGAAGTTTGTGGAGGCTTTGACAAAGTCCACTAACTTTGTTTTACTTTAGGTTTTTATTAACCTAACCATTTTTCTTAGCCATTGTAATGTCTCTACATGGGTTAGTATATGATACTCACTCACCATGGTTAGCTAACTCACTTGATCATTATCCTCCTCTCTTTCTTTTTGTTCATCATCTTCTTCTTGATTCAAAAAGGAAAAGCATGCTAGGGTTTGATCCTAAGTGAAAAATATTGTGAGAAATGAAAATCCAAAGAGTACCCATTTCCTATCTCACCATCCTCTACTAGACTAGCACTTTAGTTTTGGGTGTTTGCTTCACTAATTCTTTGGTTAGTGAGGTAGAAGCTTGAGTCCGTATTCCCACGACGTAGATCATCTTCGGCATCGAAGACTTCAAGCGATCCCGTTGCAATTTCCTCATGGAGCCGTCCGAGAGTCCGGGAGTTGGATGATCGCAGCGAAGGGACGTCGTCACGGAGCTTTGGAAGTGGAAGACCGGATCTACAAAGGTTCTAGTACCTTTCCTTTAGTGTAAATGTGATTTACTTGCTTTTGATTTGCCTAATATTTAGTTAACGATCTTTCTTAGGGTTGTTCGGCACCTAAATTTTTTAATCCGGCATGGTCGATGCCTTGTAGAGCTTCATTAGAGTGCCTAGTAACCTTACATGAGTGAGGTCAAGGGGTTAGCCATTCACTTGTTCATTCTTACACTTAGCTATTTTCTTGAGTTGCTCCCATTTTTGCTCTTATGCTCTCTAGCTTCTTCATCTTCCTCATTGTCATGGTTCAAATTTCAACCCTCACATGTATGTGAACCATGAAGCTTGAACACAAACATCCGAGCTTTCTTATCCCCTACTTCACCATTCTACACTTGACTAGCAATCAAGTGTAGCATGTTTCCTACATCAAAGAGTTTAGTGTAGAGGTAGCTTGAGTTGGAGGGACTTCGCGTGGACCATCTTTGGCATGAAGGTCATCGGAGGAAGCTCGTCCAAACCCTCAAGTGGAGCATGGTGGAGTCGCGGGACTACTACACGGAACATGTGAAGTGATGGACTCGGTCTACGAGGGTATAGCCATCTTCACTTCTTCTAGTTTACTTTGATATCAAACCTAAACCATAATCAACTAGCTAAAGATCATGTTTATTCTAGCTTAGCACCCAGAAAAAATTTGAATTTGGCATGCTTGAAAGGCCCCGTGGTGAATGCGGATGGCATATAAAAAGAATGTTATTTTGGTTGTTTCTTTTGTGCCTTGGAAAAATAAAATAATGGGAACGCATTATCTAAATAATGCAAGGAAAAATAAACCAAAATGATGTTGTCGGAACCAATTTTAAAACTACTCGATTTTCTTCAAAACTTACATTCATATACTTTTTCACTTCAAAATTAGCTAACCTATTAGGTGTCTAGAAATTGTTAACCAGGTTACGCCTCTGCGGAAACGGGGTTATTAATTGGGTCCGTGCGAAAGTACGGGGGACCTCCCTTGGAGTACCAACAATGGCCTGGCTGAACGGTTAGCGAATTTGTAAAAGTGTAAATGACCCCGACTAGTTCTCATTTTAACGTTTGGAGGAGAATTTGAGGAAACATTGAGAGCCATCCTGATCAGATAAAATGATAACCAATATGATCCTGATAGAGTGCACGCTGAGTGTTTCTTTTCTCTCTCTCTGCTATAGCGACCCTTGACTTACCTTAAAAACTCATGAACCAATTTGACCGAACCTTTTTACACCCTTGGCTTCGGATTGTCTTGATTTGCGACAAAGTCACACATATCCCTGCCACTCCTGCTCTACCCTTTGCATTTCTTCAGAATACATCGTATCACTATGATTATCCATATTGCTTAGAATGACCATCGTATAGTTACATACGAACTCGAAGAAGTTACTTCAGTCGAGGATGGCCACAGGTTTTAAAGAAATTGAATAGGATTATTCGGTTGTTTCTCCCTTTACCTTCTGTCATGTTGTGAGAGCTCCTTGTATTAGGAGAGTACACCAGTTACGCTTATTGGATAATCTTCTTCCAAATCTCAGGCTGGTGCCGAATGGTAGGGAAGGAAGAAAACCCGTTAGCACAGGAACCGTATGCAAAAAGTAAGATGTAGAGACATATAAAGAGATTGAAGTGAGGGCAAAGAAAATTGCGACTACTGTCATGAATTTGGATAATGGAAAAGGCATTACTTGGAATACATGACCATCCCCTATGAAACAATTTTCATGTTTCAGTATTTCTGTGTACATATAAAAGAGAACTATTTTCCTAATTAATTCTGACTCCAGGGTATGTATTTACCGGACTTGGATATCACATCTGTACGGTTTTACAGATGATGAGTAGGAGCAGAATATTGGGAAATAGGCAATTTGATCCTCAATATCGGAATTCGTTGTAATTGGTGATATTGGATTAAATCTCCTGGTTTTTTCCTTACGACAAGTATTTGGTACCGAATAACCGTTGTTGTGCACCAAATTTTAAAATGAAATATCTGCACCTTTATTTTTATAAAGTGAGATATACATTTTGAAAATTATGTTGTAAACATTTTTCTTTATCAGTTGAGGATAAGGTATGGTTCATTGAATAACTGTGTAAGATGTTCTTAACCAAGATACAGTTTTCAGTTTACAAAACACAGAATTTGAGTTAGTATACTCTCGGGACTTATACATGAAAATGTATGTTGTCCAGTGTCCTTCGGGATAAGGGGTTGGTACTCTTACTTAATTCAGGTTCACCTGTGTGTTCTCTGGTTTTAGACACACATTCGTTGTAATGCAAGGTCCAAAGATCTTGAGAAGTTTATAGGTATAAGAATAAAGTAGAGGACCATACATTGAAAGTATCGGGATTCTTCGAACTGATTGAAGATGTAGATAGTTATGCTAGGTATTTCATTATAGTAATATCGAGAACTTGATTCTCTCACAGGTTACTCATCAGTGGACGTTCTCCATGATAAGTAATGATGTATTGGCCTTTTTCCATTAGGTGATATATAATAGAAACAGCTGCATGACATTTGAATCTTGTTCCATCTAAATTTGTGCCTTGATTCTATATAGATATAGAATGGTTGCATATCTTATGGTTGTTAAGATATGGAGTTATCTGGTTTCTTTTTAAAAGCGGAATCCGGACAAACTCGAGGCACGCTTCGGTAATGGCAGTTTGTGGATTATCCCGAGCATTCGCTGGGATTTTGTTTCTACCATTTTCAAGATCAACAGTTACATTGTTCTTGACTCTCCACCATTTTATAAAAGGATCTTTTTGCAAAACAAACTAGTAGGAGTATGGCAGAATTGGAAGTGATTCCAGAACCACAAATGGTTACCGAAAATTTGGTAGAACCTAAGGATTCAATTGGACTTGACAAACTGATAGCCACTCCGCATATTTTAGTAGGTGATCTCAGACACCAGAGAAACACTTCCGTTCTCATACAGGCGGTGACAGGAAGGTCGGCATCATGGTGATGATGACCCTACCAGTTATTAGTAGGTCATAGGAAGTTGTAGGGTTCCATAGGTCAGCAGCAAGGTTTCGGGAGGCATCGTCCATACCATTTTCAAAAATTTACCATTTTAAAGAACCCTAAACTGGAATCTTTAACTAGAGTTTTAAATAAACAAGCAATGTTAACATCTTAACATCTAGGTGAATGAGGAATACAACCTTTTTAGACCGGTCCTTCACTTCAATAGCTCCGTGTAGTAGTCCCTTCATTCCAAGTAGTGATCTTCCGGACTCTAGCATGACTTCACAAGAAGAAAGGAACGAACTTGCTTGTAGTCTTCGAGGCCAAAGATGATCTAAGTCGAGAAGACACTAACCCAAGCTACTACTTCACTAATGAGATATTAGTGAAGCTAACACCCTATACTAAAGTGTTAATCGAGTAGAGGATGATGAAGTATGATTTTTGCTCACTTTAGAATTGGTTTTCTCACTAATATTTCTCACTTGCTCAAAAGCTAAAGAGCTCTTGAGCTTGAAGAAGAAGATGAAGAGAGATAATGTTGTGTGAGTGAATGGCAACCATGGGTGCGAAAATATCTAATATTACTCATGTAGAGACTTAACCATGAGTTTAGATAAAGGTTGGGTTAACAAATAACTAGTGTAAGATAAAACTAGTGGACTAAGTCAATGGGTCTCAAAGTTTCATGAAGTTTCATGGCATGTGACAAATTTCCAACTAATAATTGAATTACAATAAATAAATAAACCCTACATTATCTTTATCATGGTGTAAGTCTCATACACAAACGTTGCATGTATCATCAACCATGACATATAAATAAAACACAATTAATATATATCACGCATATATTAAGTGTGCACATTTGAGAAGAAGAAATGCTTAAGTGAGCTAATATTAGTTAATGTAAATTAATATATCAAATATATAATTATACATTAAATCATTAAATCAACACTTGATTTAACAATCTGGTTATATCTCATATAACCGACTAATATTATTTGTATCAATTTATCGAATCAACACTTGATTCGATAACCCGACTATATCTCATATAACCGACCGATACAGTATCGACTTATCGAATCAACATTTGATTCGATAAACCGGCTATATCTCATATAACCGATCGATACCTTATCTCGCGAGAATAGAATACGATATCATATACTCATATTAATCTCGGTCCCGCACATATCGCATATGTGCTCCTACTTCGTTTTCCCAAAGCCAGTGAAACCTCTGTGTAGAACTCTAAAGACTCATCAATACGTCGGCAGTAGGTGATGATCACATCAAGCACCCACAAGCCATCAGCGGTACTAGCTAGACGTAACGGCTACCCGGGTATTGAACGATCAGAAGATCATCAAGCTAGCCCGCTCTAACTCCTGCAAAAGTCTGTCAGTAACACTACCTTACAGTCCGGTCTTTTCGTCTGATATGTCACATATCTAGTTTAGGGGTGGTAAACGTCAGACCCCATTAACCGATAAGTCGTGCCGATGTGAGGCTCATAACGGGTCGAGAAACTACTGATAACACTTATCAGTAAATCTCTGTATCAGCCCTGGCCAGGGACTTTCCTGTTATGGCCAATCGAGTACAGCGCAATATCAACTCCCAATACCGGGAGAGGCGAATCCCCTCCTATCGCTCATTGCCTCCATGTGATTCGGGACTGTACCCAAAAGCCACCGTTTTGCACATTCTTTTGAACGTGGTAAGGTGGAAATCAAAGCACAGTGGGAATCACACAAGACTCTATGATGATCTCGGGTCTACAGACTAACCTGTACCAGTGTCACTATCAGACGATAGGCATAATGCCAATGAGGAGTTCTCGGCGAGTCCGTTCAGTGTACCCAGTCTCCACTGAGCACCAGCATACCATCTTTGATGTAAAACACCAATGGATGTAGGATCATCCATCGCCCATCATATGGATCAAGATGCGTATACGCTAGTCTACTCTGGAATATCGATGCCCTGTCTCGATACACGCTCGACTAGGAACAATTATAGGGTGTACTTGTGGAGTACCCTTGGCCCAACTAGTATGATCTCCATCTTAGTCCTGGTAGTCAAGTACACATCCTAAGGGCTTTATCAACATGTGAGAGAAAGACAGCATCACTTATACAAGTCAACATGTTAAGATAAAGTGCAACCAGATAGCATACTATCATGTCGAGCAAGAAAGTCCTCCCTATATATGTCCAAGCATCCACTACAATATACATCACATGTACAGTAATGTCCTCTAGGGCATATATATAACTAACAGAAGTGGTAACTTCCAGGTGACTAAATGCTTCACATCTAAGATGGACTCCACGCATTTCAACAAATTATAGATTTTAGATTTTGCTGGGTGCTCTTGAACGGGGTAAAACCAATTAGGAGCAGGTAGATCTTTCGAGATCTGTGCAGATGGAAAGGTGCTAACTTAATAAGGCTAGACCTATTGTAAAGAGTTTTCATCAAATACCCGTCGTGGATTGTGATGTGACTTTTACTTCAGCGTCTATGCTGAAGTTCATACGGATATGACTTGACACTGCTATTCCCCCTACTTGTTATCAGCAGGTCATAGGAAGTGGTAACTTCTGTTAGTTATATGTATGCCCTAGAGGCCATTACTATACATAGGATGTATATTGTAGTGGATGCTGGGACATATATAGGGAGGACTTTCTTGCTCGACATGATAGTATGCTATCTGGTTGCTCTTTACCTTAACGTGTATACTGATTGTCTCTCTGTTACATGTTGGTAAAGCCCTTAGGATCTGTACTTGACTACCTGGACTATGATGCGGATCATACTAGTGGGGACATGGTAGTCCATAAGTACATCCTTCAAAGTCCCTAGTCGAGGGTGTATCGAGACGGGGCATCGATATACCAGAGTAGACTAGCGTGTACCTTCTCGACCCATACAGATGGGCGATGGATGATCCCATATCCATCGGTGTTTGACATCAGAGGAGATGTACGGGTGCTCAGTAGAGACTGGGTACACTGGACGGACTCGCCGAGAACTCCCAGATGGTATTATACCTCACGTCAGATGGCAGTTCTCTGGTGACACTGGTACAGAGTAGTCTGTTGACCCGAGATCGTCATAGAGTCTTGTGTGGTTCCCACTGTGCTTTGATTTCCATCTTACCACGTCCAAGAGGGCGTGCAAAACGGTGGTTTTTGGGTACAGTCCCGAGTCACATGGAGGCAATGAGCGATAGGAGGGGATTCGTCTCTCCCGGTATATGGGAGTTGATGTTGCGCTGTGTTCGATTGGCTATAACAGGAAATCCCTGGCCAGGGTTGCTGAGATTTACTGGTAAGTGTTACCAGTAGTTTCTCGAACGGTTATAGACCTCATATCGACACGACTTATCGAGCTACTGGGGTCTGACGTTTACCACCCTTAGGCGAGATATGCGACATATCAGACGATCAGACCGGACTGTACGGTAGTGTTACTGGTCGGATTCACTGGAGTGTCAGCGGGCTTGCTCGTCGATCTTCAGATCGCTCAATACCCGGGTGGCCGTTACGTTTAGCAGACCGCTTGCGGCTTGTGGATGTTTGATATGATCATCATCCGCTGCCGGCGTATTGACGAGTCTTTAGAGTCCTACACAGAGGTTTCATGGCTCAAGCGAAACGAAATAGGAGCGCATATGAGATATGTGCGGGACCGAGAATAATGCGTGTATGTGATACCGTATTCTATTCTCGCGATAAATATATCGAAAGGTTGTATGCGATATAACCTAGTTATCGATTCAAGCGTTGATTCGATAAGCCGATATATAAGATACCAGTCGGTTATGTGCGCATGACCGGATCATTGAATCAAATGTTGATTTAATGATTTAATGCATATTTATATATATATGATATATTACTTTGCATCAACTAGTATCGGTTTACTTAAGATGGATTTTCTCACTCGGATAGGCGCATTGTATATGCGATATACTTTTGTGCATTTGCTTGTATCATGTTTGATGATACATGATTGTTTAAGTGTAAGTTAAGAATAAACCATGGTTATTAATATGATTAGGGTTTTATTTCCTTTTATTATTTATTTATCTATTTATTTATTTTGGAAATAATTAGAAAAGGAATAAGAAGAAAATGGTGGCTATTTTTGTTTCATATTGAAGCTTCTTGAAGACTTTGACCTAGTGACCATTTTGTTCTTATCCTTAACCCTAACCATTCCATTAACCATGGTCTTTTCTCTACACTTAACTAGGGTTCAAGTTATGATAAGAATTGTTTTTCTTTTCATTATGCTTTTAACTTATCATAACAATGATCTTCTTCTTGCTCTTCTTCTTCTTCATGAAAAACAAGCTCCATCAATGGTGGATTGATGGAAAGAGTGAGAAATCCAATTCTAAAGTTAACCCACCTCCTATTTCTTCATCCTCTACCTCTTGCCAAGTAGTAGAGTGTGTTTCCTTCACAAGATTTTAGGGTTTGGTGAAGGAGGAGCTTGATCTTGCGATGCCTCGACGTAGATCATCTTCGGCATGGACATCGACGACCTAGCTTGCCCATTCTCCGACGAAGTCGACTCTAGAGCCCGGATTTGATTTGGACAGCGGAGATGACCTCGTTGCGGAGCCGTGGAGGTGGATATCCGGATCTACAAAGGTTGTAATTTCCGTATCTCTTTAGTTAACTGTTAACTAGTTCTTCTTCGCCTAGATATCTAGCAAACGATCCGTACTTTAGGGTTTGTAGGCACCATAATTTTTTAAATTGCCATGGTTGATGGCTTGGGAGACCTCACTAGAGTGCCTAGGAACCCTGCAGTGGTATCAGAGCCTAGCTAGAGCCTTAGGCGAAGTCCAGACGGAAATTGAAGTCCGAACGAACCCGAAACCCCGAACCAATATTGCTCTCTGTACAATTTTTAAAAACAGGGATTTTTCAGTATTAAAAATATCCAGAAAAACATGCAGGAAAATCTAAGAATAACTGTGCAATTCGTAACCCTAATTCCCTTAAAGCGCCGCGCTTCCGCGGCACAAGCCTAGCTTGTGCGGCGCAAGCGCGGCCGTTTTGTCGTTTTGAGAGACAATTTTTGCACAGTAACTCCTAATTTCAAGTTTTGGTCTTCCTGGGTATTTTTAATATTTTTTCAAGAGTTGATTTTTTCTGAGTTGATTTGGGGATTCGGTGTTTCGATCGGGGTATCAAATTTTGTCTGTGTGGCTTTCCGGATAAATTTTAGAATATGTTAAAAAGTTCGACGGATATAAATACCCAATTTTTCCCCTGTCGGGAAATTTCCAAGTGTTGGATTTTTCCGTAGTTTAACGACGTTCTAAGTAGTGCAAGTAACGCGATGGTCCCTCTAGAAGACACAAACCTTAACTCGATTATGTGACCGTCTTGAACTGCCCTTTGAACCTTCGGGTTTGGGGCAGTACGGCGTGCCACATGTGAGGCGTTGGCTTGACCCTTCTACGGCTGGATCGTTGGTACTGAGGCACGAACGGAATGTTGTTAGACTTGTTTCATGTGTTGATCAGTTTCGGGAAAACTTGGGTGTTCGATTGTTCGATCGAAAAGTTTAGCATTTTCTATTTATCTGGAATGGGATACAATAATTGGAATTCACAAGTAGTTATGTGATAACTAAATGAATGTTATAAACACAGCAGTTTAGTCTCACTTGATCGGTTGCCACGGAATTTTGATGTGATCAAAAGTCCGTCGCAATCACGTAGCGTACGCGGATACTCGCCGGGTAAACTTAATAGACAGCTTCACTCCATAGCCCCGACCAAGTGACTGTAGGAGAACCCCGTCGCCGAAAGCATCCGTCCGGGTGCTCGCGGTAGCGGTGTTCCGCCTTGGTGCACTTCGTCGACGGTAACGGGGGTGCGGCCGTCTACTGAAGTTTGCGACGAGCATTCGATCAGGATGTCGGGAATCCTGTTGAATTGCCCGATTTGATATTGAAAAGTGTTTTCGATTTTGAGACTAAAATGCGGGGTTTATAATTGTTAGGCATGTGATGTCTAAGGAATTCATTTGGTCAGGCATGCGATGTCTGAAGAGGTTGCGGATTCCAACTGTTGTAGTTTTACACTTTCTTTTCTGTGACCGTAAGTGTAATATGTGATATCGCCGGTTTCGTTGCTATATGTCAACGACAATTGGGATGCGCATATTTACTTACGTTGATGACATGTGATGTTATGTGTTGCTGGATATGTTATATTGGATCGTCGTGTTTGAATAGCCGGGGGTTTTTATGTGAGATGAGTGTTTTTCATTTTCATTCATGTAAAAACTTGTATGTAATATTCTTTTATTGGGGCGCTTCCAGGTTGCGGGAGTTGTCACCTGTTGTATATTATTTACTTTTCCGCACTAGGATAGACCCAAGGAGGAGGGCACAAGTAACCGGGTTCTGGAGTCCAGTGGGAGACCAACTCGAGGAGTCGAGTCCGGGTCTCCTAACTCCAGAATTGGTAGGGTTGCTTGCCGCTCTCGTAGGGGTCTAGGGGTGTGGGTTTGGCTATTCATAACGACCGTGGAATCCGTGTTTTATACTGGCTCGTATTGAAAACACGGACGTCCTAGTATATCCAATATTTCATATATTTCTTCTGCTGCGATATCTGTGATGAGATCATGTGATGTTTCTGTGATGGATATAGTATATAGTATATATGATATATTATATAGACGTTACTTATGTTTTACACCCGCGCTAGCCCTGCCCTGCTCTGCCGTTAGTTACCTAACCTAACGGTGCACAAGGGGACATCGAGGCGAATGCGGATGGCATAAGTGTACGTCATATCTATCTGTGATGTTTAGGTACTTAAATGATGGGACTTCATTAATGTGATTAATGAAATTAAAAGAAACCTAAGATGTTGTAGAATCGAATTTCAAAATAAAACAGGTAGCTACAGTTCTTGCTTTGCACAGAGGTATATGTGATATATCCTGCACCTCATCCGACGAGGAAAGGACCGAGATCCCTTCACCGGGAGTGACTCCTTTAGCAATAACTGGTAGATGCTACACCCTCGGTTTGTCTTTTGATTGCTTTTAAGAGTTTTTGCTTTGCACAGTGATATATATGATATATCCCGCACTTCATTCGACGAGGAAAGGACCGACGATCCCTTCACCGGGAGTGACTCCTTTAGCAAAACTAGAAAAGCCTCAAAAACACTCCATTTCAAAATTCATTCGATCCTACAACGATATCAAGTTCATTACGCAATAGGTTTTCAGCAAAACCTGTCGTAGCCCTCCGTCATTTCAGATACGTACTAGTTAGTATTCGTGCTGCGGTTGTTTGGCCTCCGTCAAGGCGTAGTGTACGGTAGCTAACTAGTGCTTATCTGCTAGCATATGATGCGATTGGATTAGGGTATTCGTACGGCGTTGTTTGGCCTCCGTCAAGGGTCGTGCGGGTGGGTTTAATTCAATCAGGAAATGACGGGTTGAACTTGACTAGCGGACTATGGGTTGTTTGGCCTCCGTCAAGGTCATAGCGAGCTAGGGGCAAAATTTTATCGGGAGTTTCAAGTGTTGAAATTTGCAATGAGATTGCATACCTTCTATGAGATAGTTGGATCCCGATACCCGCTGCGAGTAAGTGTTACTCCTGGGAGAGTTTTATACATTACAATTAGCCGATCAAGTAGGTGTCTAGAAAGGTGTCAACGGGGTTACGCCTCTGGGAAAACGAGGTTTACATTAATTAGGTTCGTGCGAAAGCACGGGGGACCTCCCTCAAAGTACCGACACTGGCCTGGCTGAAAGATTGGCGAACTTGTAGTGTGTAATTAATCCCGGCTAGTCTTTCCTTTTAGGGTTTGAAGGAAGATTTGATAAAAAGCAGTGGGAGCCATCCTGATTAGATAAAATAATAACCAATCTATTCTTGACAGAGCGCACGCTGAGTGTTTTCTTCTCTCTCTCTCCTGGTAGCGACCATATCACGCCTTAATCAAGATAATAATACGGAATATTGACCGAACCCGCTTGTTATACTGAGCTGGGGAACGTTGGTCCCGCTCCAACTTATAAATGTTATAAGACAGAGCAGGAAATTAGGGATTACCAGAATTCCCGTGCCGCCCAAACGAAGAGAGTGCATGCTGATGCATCATCTTCGGGTGTGTTCATTACGAAGAACTGTTTCTCAGTATCCTTTACGTCCTGGGTATGTGATACCAGATCAGGATCCCAGATATGTAATTTGTTACATAGGGCTACAGAGAGGTAGAGAACTGAGAACGGGTGATAAGTTTCATGAGGCAGAAAACGGGGCAAGTGTTGCAGCCAAGTCTGTCGGTCACTGTCACCCTGTATTACCTGAATACATTGATTCTGAACGAATGTTGTTAGATACCGAACCTGATATACAAAATCATATCAGTCTCTTTATTAGTAAAGAAAGGATATAATTTTGTATTGTTGGATAATGTTTTGAACATTTCCTATATCAAAAGTTGATCGGTTCAGGCACGTTATCTAAAAGCATTAATGTTCTAAATCAAACTACAGTTCTTAGTATACGGAACACACACAAGAGGAAAAGTTCAGAAATGAACGAATCCTTCTTAAGGCATTGTAGACTAGGTCATATCTATGCGACCCGACTGGCTGAAGTTACATAAAGATGCATATTTAAATTAGTTTGAATTTACAGCTTATGAAACTCGCTAGTCATGTCACAAAGATAAGATGACCATAGCTCTGTTTATTGGAAACAGAGAAAGAGTTAGTGAACTCTTGGGATGATACATGTTGATGTATGTTAGGTCCCCTGTCTACAAATGCCAGGACTGGTTCTTTGTACTTCATTACGTTCTCTGATGATCTTTCGAGTTTCAGACCTATGTTCCTGTTGAAACACAAGTCCGAACCTTTTGAGATATTCACAGAATATAAGTTAGAAGTAGAGAACCAGAATACGGGTATAAGTATTATGTCCTTTGATGTGATCAAGGAGGAGAATACTTGAGCACGAAAATCCTGGACTATATTCTAAAGGGGAATGAGATTCTCTCTCAGCATTACTCCTTCGTATACACCATAGCACGATGGTATATCGGGGCGGAGCAAACACACCCTATATGATATGGTGTGCTCTATGATGAGTACTATTGAGTTACCTATTTCCTTTAGGGAGTTATGCACTTGAGAAGCTGCATACCTATTGAATAAGGTTCGAATCAAATCAGTCGCCTACCACTTCATATATGATATGGAAAGGGAAGAGCCCATATCTTAAGTTAGTTAAGATTTGGGGTTGTCCAGCCTATGTCTAAAAGCAAAATCCGGACAAGCTCGAGGCAAGGTCTGTTATGTAGAACTGGAAATGTTCCAGCTATACAAACTGCAGAAGATGATTTGAAAGAACCAAAGGATTCAGTAGATACCAACGAACCTCAGCCTCTCCGCCGATCTAGTAGGGTTCCTCACCCACCTGAGAGATACTTCGGTTTCTCTATGACAGTGGGAGCGAGGATTGCATCATGAGATGATGACCCAACGAGTTTCGATCTGGCCATCAGGAGTAAGACTCTGAAAGAATGGCTGGATGTTTAGTGATCTGAGATGGAATCCTTATACACCAGCAAAGTATGGACTTTAGCTGCAAGATCTGAAGGGTTAAATCCCCATCAGGAGCAAGTATATCTTGAGAAGATTACTTGGTGTACATGGAAGAGTTGAGATTTTCAAAGCTAGACTTGTTAAAGGTTTGCATCATTGACCAGGCATGGATCATGATGATACCTTTTCAAGTGACTATGCTTAAGTCCATCCAGATCCTACTTACCACGGCTACATACCATGACTACGATATCTGGTGGTTGGGTGTCTTGACTGCTTTTCTAAATGATGATTTAGAAGAGTGCGTCTGTAAGTACACAGCCAGAGGGCTTCGTAGACAGTGGGAGCAGCGGAAACGTGTGCAAGATGCTTTATAGGATAAAGCAGGCATCGCGGAGTTGGAACGTCTGTTTTGATGAAGTAGTCAAAGAGTTTGACATCATCAAAATGGTAGATGAACCTTGTATAAACAAAAAGGTAGTAGGGAGTATGGTGATGATCCTCGTAGAGTACGTGGATGACATACTCTTGATAAGAAAAGAGTTTCTTATGCTACGCTCGATCAATCTCCGCTTATCACAATGATTCTCCACATAGGATTAAAGTGATACCTACTAAATCCTGGATTTTGGATCTATGAGATAGATCTAAATGGATGTTAGGATACTCACTAATTGTAGTGAGACGGTATCAACCGATCCTGAGGAGAATCACTGGAATGGTTCCAGGGTGATAAAGACGACTGAGTGTCAGTCACAGGCATTGTCTTTACCCTCAGTAAAGGGACGGTATGTTGGAAGAGTTCCAAGCTAGATACCGTGGCATACTAGACGATAAAGGCAGGATACATCGCTACTTAAGATGCTACCAAAGAGGCTGTTTGGGTGTATACAGGTTCATGAGATGAACTATGTTCCTCCCATTGTGTGACAATGGAGTTGTGGCTTATGCCAAGGAACGTCCGTCCCATCAGTGATCCAGACATATTCTAAGGCAGTGTCACTTGATCGTGGAGATGGTTGATCTCCAGGGGATCGAGGTTAGGAGAGTAGACTCAGAGGACAACACAGCGGATCCACTCACAAAGGCCTGTTCCCAGAGAGAGACTTTTATGGGATGGTTGAGTATGAGATACTTCAAACCACTGCTACAGATGGCCCTAGTGCAAGTGGGAGATTGTTAGTTATATGTATGCCCTAGAGGCCATTACTATACATAGGATGTATATTGTAGTGGATGCTGGGACATATATAGGGAGGACTTTCTTGCTCGACATGATAGTATGCTATCTGGTTGCTCTTTACCTTAACGTGTATACTGATTGTCTCTCTGTTAAATGTTGGTAAAGCCCTTAGGATCTGTACTTGACTACCTGGACTATGATGCGGATCATACTAGTGGGGACATGGTAGTCCATAAGTACATCCTTCAAAGTCCCTAGTCGAGGGTGTATCGAGACGGGGCATCGATATACCAGAGTAGACTAGCGTGTACCTTCTCGACCCATACAGATGGGCGATGGATGATCCCATATCCATCGGTGTTTGACATCAGAGGAGATGTACGGGTGCTCAGTAGAGACTGGGTACACTGGACGGACTCGCCGAGAACTCCCAGATGGTATTATACCTCACGTCAGATGGCAGTTCTCTGGTGACACTGGTACAGAGTAGTCTGTTGACCCGAGATCGTCATAGAGTCTTGTGTGGTTCCCACTGTGCTTTGATTTCCATCTTACCACGTCCAAGAGGGCGTGCAAAACGGTGGTTTTTGGGTACAGTCCCGAGTCACATGGAGGCAATGAGCGATAGGAGGGGATTCGTCTCTCCCGGTATATGGGAGTTGATGTTGCGCTGTGTTCGATTGGCTATAACAGGAAATCCCTGGCCAGGGTTGCTGAGATTTACTGGTAAGTGTTACCAGTAGTTTCTCGAACGGTTATAGACCTCATATCGACACGACTTATCGAGCTACTGGGGTCTGACGTTTACCACCCTTAGGCGAGATATGCGACATATCAGACGATCAGACCGGACTGTACGGTAGTGTTACTGGTCGGATTCACTGGAGTGTCAGCGGGCTTGCTCGTCGATCTTCAGATCGCTCAATACCCGGGTGGCCGTTACGTTTAGCAGACCGCTTGCGGCTTGTGGATGTTTGATATGATCATCATCCGCTGCCGGCGTATTGACGAGTCTTTAGAGTCCTACACAGAGGTTTCCTGGCTCAAGCGAAACGAAATAGGAGCGCATATGAGATATGTGCGGGACCGAGAATAATGCGTGTATGTGATACCGTATTCTATTCTCGCGATAAATATATCGAAAGGTTGTATGCGATATAACCTAGTTATCGATTCAAGCGTTGATTCGATAAGCCGATATATAAGATACCAGTCGGTTATGTGCGCATGACCGGATCATTGAATCAAATGTTGATTTAATGATTTAATGCATATTTATATATATATGATATATTACTTTGCATCAACTAGTATCGGTTTACTTAAGATGGATTTTCTCACTCGGATAGGCGCATTGTATATGCGATATACTTTTGTGCATTTGCTTGTATCATGTTTGATGATACATGATTGTTTAAGTGTAAGTTAAGAATAAACCATGGTTATTAATATGATTAGGGTTTTATTTCCTTTTATTATTTATTTATCTATTTATTTATTTTGGAAATAATTAGAAAAGGAATAAGAAGAAAATGGTGGCTATTTTTGTTTCATATTGAAGCTTCTTGAAGACTTTGACCTAGTGACCATTTTGTTCTTATCCTTAACCCTAACCATTCCATTAACCATGGTCTTTTCTCTACACTTAACTAGGGTTCAAGTTATGATAAGAATTGTTTTTCTTTTCATTATGCTTTTAACTTATCATAACAATGATCTTCTTCTTGCTCTTCTTCTTCTTCATGAAAAACAAGCTCCATCAATGGTGGATTGATGGAAAGAGTGAGAAATCCAATTCTAAAGTTAACCCACCTCCTATTTCTTCATCCTCTACCTCTTGCCAAGTAGTAGAGTGTGTTTCCTTCACAAGATTTTAGGGTTTGGTGAAGGAGGAGCTTGATCTTGCGATGCCTCGACGTAGATCATCTTCGGCATGGACATCGACGACCTAGCTTGCCCATTCTCCGACGAAGTCGACTCTAGAGCCCGGATTTGATTTGGACAGCGGAGATGACCTCGTTGCGGAGCCGTGGAGGTGGATATCCGGATCTACAAAGGTTGTAATTTCCGTATCTCTTTAGTTAACTGTTAACTAGTTCTTCTTCGCCTAGATATCTAGCAAACGATCCGTACTTTAGGGTTTGTAGGCACCATAATTTTTGAAATTGCCATGGTTGATGGCTTGGGAGACCTCACTAGAGTGCCTAGGAACCCTGCAACTTCTAGGTGACCAGATATTTCATACCCAAGATGGACTCCACGCACATCAGCAAATTATGACTTTTAGACTTTGCTGGGTGCTCCTGAAGGGGTAAAACCCATTAGGAGCAAGAAGATTTTTCGAGATCTGTGCAGGTGGAAAGGTTCTAACCTAATAAGGCTAGACTTGTTGTAAAAAGTTTTCATCAAATAGCCGTTGTGGACTTTGATGTAACTTTTACATCAGTGTCTATGCCGAAGTCCATATGGATATGTTTTGGCGCTGATGCACTTCATGGCTATTTATCTGGCTGGTGGGTGACTATAATGTCTTTCCAAATGGGATTTTGGAAGTGTACATGTATATAACGCTGCCATAGGGTTATCGTAGTAAGTGGGAGCAGCAGAAGGTGTGCAAGATGCTTATGTCTCTTTGTAGACTAAAGCATGGATAGCGGAGACAGATTATCTATTTTGATGTAATAGTCAAAGTGGTTGACTGCATCAAAACAAAAGATGAACCTAGTAAAAAGGATATAGGGAGTACTGTCCATGATTTAGATGACATACTCCATTTAGGAAGTGATGTTCCTGTTGGCTATAGTGCCCTCAAGACAATTATATAGTTGCAGGTAGGAGATTGCGATGATTGAGGGAGGACCTATACCGGTGGAATAGTCTTACTCAATTTGATAGTATGCTATCTGGTTTGTCTTTATCATCATGTACATGTTGATAGAGCCCATATGATTCTTGCTTGACTACCAGCATTATGATGACGATCATATACGTGGGAGCTGTGGGTCTATAAGCACGTCCTTAAATGTCCCTAGTCATAAGAGTTTCGAGACTGGGCATCGATACTCCAGAGTAGACTAGTGTATACTTATCCAGACCCTGACGAGGGGCGGTGGCCGGTCTCACAATCCATTGGTGTTAGTTTGTTCACTTAAGATAGTATACAGGTGCTCATTGAGTTATGAGTACACTGGACGGACTCGTTGGGAACCTGCTAGTTGGTATTAAACCTATTGTCAGATAGCAGTTCCTTGGTGACATATGTACAGGTTAGCCTGTCGACCTGAGATCGTCATTTGTCTCATGTAAGTTCCCACTGTACTTTGATTACTACCCTACTACGGCTCAAAGGAGTCGTGCAAACAGGTTTTAGTTGGGGAAAGTTCCGAGCCAGATGGAGGAAGTGAGCGGATCGTTGGGGATTCGCCTCTCCAGGTATTGGGGGTTGATGTCGCATTGTGCACGGGTGGCCATCACCAGAAATCCTCGGCCGGGGTGAACGAGAATTACTGATCTAGGATCGATAGTTTCTCAGATGGTGATGGGTTTCATACCGACACTAAATGTCGCGTTTCTAGGGATCTCACATCATCCACCCCCCATAGACTCGATATGCGATACTCTTAGAAGAACAGACGGGAGTGTACGGATATTGTTACTGTCAGGCTCAATAGTGGTTTTGATGAGTTTGCTCGTCGGCCTTCCTTTCGCTCAATACTTGGGTAGCCGTTACGTACAACTAGTGTTGTTGACGTGCTTGTTGTTAAACCCACTGCCAGCGTATTGACGAGTCTTTAGAGTCTCACACAGAGCGTTTTCACGGTTCAGGCGATATGGTGAAGATGATGTATGTTGGTACATGTAGGTGTCCAATTAAATATGTTTACAGGCTGCACAGACTTTAATCGGACGGTTGATAACACTAGCGGCTTAGGATTAAGCCGGATTATTAAATAAAGTTTTGATTTAATAATTTATATATGTGTATTTATATATATGTATTCTAGTATTATAGTTCACTATTCATTTTCTCTCATGGCTATTCATATTTTTGTACGAATACGCGTATATGTATTTCGATACGTGTAGCGGGAAGTATTTCGTATTTATATGGAATAGCTTCTAGAAGATGGCCACCTCATTATTGATTTTCTTTTTAGAAAATCATTTTGGAAAATGAGGTGGAAGGGGTGAGGTGGCATAAGCTTGGGCTTGAGAATGTAGAGAGGTATGGTTTGCATTTGTTTATTTGGAAAAATGAAAAGAGATATTTTGGTGCATGATTGAGAGAGAGAGAGAGAGAGAGAGGAGGCGGCAACATTTTTTGAGAGGCCTTTCCCGCTTGTTTTTCTCCACTTGCTTCATCTCATGCTCACTCTCATTCTCACTTGGAGACTTAGCCACTTTTTTGAGTTGCTCATGCCACATGTTTTCCTCACCCCATCTTCATCTTCTTGAGTTACTCATAGAGCATTTGTGATGAGAGAAAATTATAGTGACATATTCCTACACCTCCACTCTCCATTGCTGGAAACCTTGGAGCGTCAGTTGCCTCGCTTGGCGATGCTAGAGCTTGCGTCGTTTCCTTCAGATGGATCATCGTAGTTGGAGGAAGACCGGCAACCAAACTCGATCCGCAACCACTAAGAGCTTTAGATGAAGGTTGAAGATCGAAGGACACGGATCAACTCGGTATAACCATTCCTAACTCTTTATATTGCTTGCTAGTATAGGGTTCAGGGTAGATCTGGGCATCGAGTAATGGTAGTGCCAGTCTAGAAATTTTTTTTCCGCATTTGGCCACAGTTTGATGGCTAGGGCGCTGCCGTAACCTAATAGTTCCTATACTACAATCGGTCAGATTTTGATTGTCACACAGTGTTTTCTCCACGTTGGATATGGATAGTATATCAGGAGTTCTGGTGACTAGATCTATGGTTTTAGAACTAGATTTGGGAAGTTCCCCATTCAAGTACTTGGAAAACATTCTAAAAGTTATTTTAGAATAGACGACTCCTGGCGTGGTAGTGTACCCGCAGGTGATGGAGTCACCCTCTCTAAAAGGATGTCTTTTTGGACTGATGAGGAGATGGACTGGCATGAATGACATATCAATTGCTTAGGCAGCTGAGTCAATCGTGCAATGTCTTGTACAACACAGGATATTGCTTTTGAACTAGTTGCAATAAACATATATTAATCCAATTATCAAGAAACAAAGGGAAGCAGTAAAGAACATAAGAGGATGTTCTTGGTATAGGATAATGGCAGCCTCCTTTGGGAGGCGGTTATCATTTTCGGCTTCCAAGATGACGTGAATGATAGAGATGCTATCAAAATTATAAGTTTAGCCTGTTCTGAGGATCAGTGTATTGGATAGTGTTCCAATAAGGATACTGAGGTAATCATGATGCAGGATGCCTGTTATAACTCAACAGAGGATACAGCCCAAGAAGTTTGTTGGATATGAGTTGTTCATGGATGAACTTGGTCCTATCAGGTATCCAGACAAATTCTTGAGGCGGGGTATCGCTTAAATTGGGAGACTGTTCATTTCCACAAAGTTGAGATATAGAGAGATGAAGTTGGAACATTATAGCGAGTCCACTCACTGAGGCTATTTCTCGAACGCGTTAAGTTTCACAAATTTAGTTTGTGAAACTGATTAGCAGAGAAGTTGGGTATTCGGTAGCACACGAGCTGTGGGTACGCGATACCGCAATAATTAGTCTTAAGTTCAAGTGGGAGATTGTTGAATATAGTGCTTTCAAGGCAATTATTGTAATTGCAGGCACGTGATTATGATAATTGAGGGAGGACCTATACAGGTAGAACAATCTTACTCGAAATGATAGTATGCTCTCTGGTTTGTCTTTATCATTGATGTATACACATTTTACTTGTTATTATGTGTCGCTAATACTTAATGATGAAGCCCGTAGGATTCTTTCTTGACTACCAGTATTATGATGGCGATCATATACGTGAGAGCTGGGTGGTCTATAAAAACATCCTTAAATATCCCTAGTCATCGGAGTATTGAGACTGGATATCGATATTCCGAAATAACTAGTGTATGCGTTTCAAGACCCCGACGAGGGGCGGTGGCCGGTCTCATAAGCCATTGGCGTTATGTCACCTAAGATAGTATACAGGTGCTCACTAGAGGTGAGTACACTGGACGGACTCACGGAGAACTTCTATATGATATTATACCTATCCTCAGATGGAAGATCTCAGGTGGCATGAGTACAGGTGTCACGACCCGAAATATTAGCTCGTGACCAGCACTTAAATCACGCCACGTCTAAAGGCGTAACGTAATTCAAATAAGCCGAAAACCAAAAATCTAAATCTTTTTAAGAAAACAAAAGAGGTGCAGTTTTGAAATAAAGGTATAATGAAATCAAGTTTTCTTAAATGCATAGAAAAGGAATCATGAAAAATGCAAGTGGAATTTATTAGTTTGAAAACATGTTTCATCTTTTAAAAATTTGGGCAGCACCTCCTTTGTATATTTTGATCCAAAACCACAAATACAAGATAATAATAAGGGCATCCTTAAGCGGGAGCTAGCTCTTCGCCAAACGGCGGATACACAACCACGCAAGTAATAAAACAAGTATACAACGCCCAACGGCGAAGTTCACCACAAAGGAAAAAGAAATAAGCAAGACATCAAAACCACAAGTAGCGAAAACCCCTCGCTCTAAGTCTCGCAACCACAATCTCAGTAAGTCTCATTATTTATACAAATACTAGTTTGATTGATGGAGTTGACTAGATACAATATGAAATATAAATACAAGAGTGGGTACGATACAAATGTCCCTCCTACCAAGCAAATCACCAAAAAGTAGCAATGTGCCAGCGATACCGCTACGGATCCATGCGGTCAACCTGCAAGAACTGTGGCATAACGAGGGTGAGTTGCCAACTCGTAAATAGAAATATATCAACAGATAGAAATCGAATAAACAACGACTCCTAAGTCAACTATATCATAAAGGTAATACAATGATATCTATGGTGACCATATCTGTATGTGTGCCAACAATGAAATCAACACCTATATGTATGCGGATATCATCCAATCATATAATCAATGCCTGTAAGCATGCGGATCTCGTCCAACCATATCCTCCATGTATGTATAATATAAGCAAATGCATGAAAATAAGAGGATATAAATCAACGTGTGTCCCTCGCGACACATCACAATCATGGAACCTGAGTGCCTAGCATCGACACTCAAAAACATCAAGAAAACCATGCCCAGCATCGGCACGTAAATCCTTATATCTCTCGGGCTCCGTCAGTCCGGATCGGCCTATCTCATCTCTCGACTCCGGTCGGTATCCTCCGGATATCCGCTGAGCCAAAATACTATCACTGGTTGGTAGTGGTCTCTCTGCCAGGCTCACCGTCTACTGCACAACAGATCCGTTCTCTCCCCGGGTTACCATACCGGGTCCACCATGAACCCGCAAACATATCATCCTCCTTCTCGAATCGAGTTTCTATCATACGTCTCAGAACCGAGAAAACGCATGGTGGACGTACTGAAATATCATATCAAGAGAAACCGGGTTTTTTAAAACAGTACATACTTTCTTTTGAAATAGCAACGGTTCTCAAATCCAGAAATCTCATGAAAACAGCATATCACGATGCGAAAAATCATAAAGCATGATGTATGCGACATATAATAGAAATGTAAGCATATCCGTATATCATGCAACATGGAACAGTGATATGACATATTAAGGGAAAACCGCTCTTTAAATGATTCAAGTTTTTAAAATATAACATGCGGTCCCCAATTCTCCAAAATCAAAGTCAGCATCATCTATGTATGTACAAATCTGCATGTACGTGGGCATGAAGGCACAAAATATATATATATATGCACACATGTATGGATGCACAATATGTGTGTATGCCAATATGGATATACAAGTGGGTATATACGCAAATATGAGTGTACAATATGCATGTGTGCCAATATGGATGTACAAGTGGGTATATATACGCAAGTATGTTCTGCGAAGAGTCATATCATGATGCAGCAATCCTACTGTGTAGTGACCTGGCAATTATCGATGATGAAGTGTGTGAGCCGACAAATCTGTGTACGTGTAACATACGCATCATCGATAATAGTGCAGATGTACTAGCACAGGTATAAGTAATGCAATTCGAATAACATGAATGCTGCATAAGGTAAATCATATGCAAATGCTGACGGGTATACGTATCTAACATGACCGAGTCGGTGAATTTAATAATCGGCATCTAGTCACACAACATCACGTACGGTATAATCCATCGTACGTCATCCTCTAGTCAAGGGTATGGATCAATCATCAATTCAACTCATCACGTACGGAAAAATCATCGTACGTCGGCATTAAAACATTAGGGATCCTATCAACCCTTACGACAATAAGGGGTACGGACCTAACGTCTCGTACGACATATCACACATGATTCATGACATTCTATATATATATCTATATACCTATGTCACAGGTCACATCCACAACAATCTCATATCAGGGGACCGGCAAGGTATCAGTCATCTCAATCGACTCGCATTCGTATACCAACATATCACCAAGTCATCATATCGCATTGTACATTCTTTCATCATATTTATCTCTTTCATCGAATCAAATGTTATATATATATAATCTACCTTTACAATAAGCATACTTATCCAATCAAACAAACACACCAGAACCATACAATCAGTTTTTAAAAGATGCAAATCGTAGTTTTGATAGTAGGGGTTACGGTGTTTTTAAGGAAAAGATGTCATTTGAAAATCCGTAATATCCCTCAAGATATATGTTTAAAAGATGCATACGATTCTTCAGTTTGGAAATAGGTATGGTTCGGATGACACATCTACGTCGGCTATCTAGTATTATTGTACCCAAAAAGGCAATATCATCGAATAGCATCATCAAATCCCATCATCACATACTAGTCGTATCATATCACTTCTAACTATCCTTAGTTTTAAATATGGTTTCTATAGCTATCTTATAACCCTATCCCTAGTTTTTTATAAAAGGTTTCCTTAACCATATTCTATATATAATCGGTTTCCATCCACTCGAGTTCCCCCGTAGATATCGATTTACTCACTTGTTCTCCGTTTGCCGTTGCCGATGTCGCCACGCGTTTGCTTGTCGTCTCGAAGTCCACATGGCTGTACCTACATGTCACAACGTATCGTATCGCATTAAAATCCAAATCAAAACCAAAATGACATGCTAAAAGCCTATAGGTTAGAACCTACGGACTACGCCTTCAAAACCACCAAACAACCCTCGATATCGTCGTACAAACGTCAAGTGATCGAGGTAAAACACAAATAATAAAATCTAGAATCCAAAATACGAAAAATATAACCCCGAATCAAAATAGCAACTCATGAATTTAGTCCCCGATTTTGTTTATGGTGAAAACAAGGTGCACAAACAATACTGGGGTGATGTATAGGGTGTATATGATCTATAGAAGCAACCTGGACCCAATCCCTCACCCCATAGCCGGCCACATTCCTCAAAATTCTGGCCTGCTCGGCCTCGGGGTCTCCTCTTGGGCTCGTGCTCTCTGGGTGTCTTCCTAGGGTCAATTCTAGTCCGCTGGGTTTGTTTGCTTATCTAGTAAAATTCCCAGGTTATCCCAGATTTCCCTGCACACCCCAAAAACTCACAAACCCGACATTGGAATTTTTTTCCCAGTAAATTCGGTTTGTTTCAAATTGGTCTGGGTTTCAACATCATAGGGGGGTTAAGGTCACCACTAAAGCCCAATTACACTAACACAACTCAATTTAAACCCTAACCCTCTCTAGGAAACTTTTAAGTTCACAAAATTTCACTAAATCGGTTTTAAACTTGAAAAGAGGCTTAAGCAAATGAAATACTACACTATTTGTGAAAGGATTACCTCATTTGGCAACTCAAGAATCTTCTTGAGTTGCTCAAGTGCCCAAAATGCAAAGTTTCTTGGTCCAAAGTGTAGCTTGTGAGCTTATGCATGCTTTTAGTGAAGTGGGGATGGACTTTTGATGAAGAATTTGAGGATGTTTGTGAGGGTTGTAGAGGAGAGGGAAGAAGGTGCTGCCATGGGAAAGGAAGGGGAGAGAATGGTGAAGGAAAAGGGATGAAACAAAGTGATAAGGTCCAAAGTTGACCCATCACCTCTCTCTCTCACCCATACCTATTTGTTTATTCCATTATCTTTTCTTTTCTTTTCTTTTCTTTATCTTTGTAAGGTTTCCTTAACACCTCGTTTAGGGTTTGGAAGCATCACACATGCCATAACTTTAAATTTATGAGGTGCTAAGTAAACTAAACTAGGAATTGAACTAGAATTATGAAGTAACAATTAAAAGTATCACATCTAAAAGATAATTTACACTAAGTGGAGAGACTACAACCTTTGTAGACCTCCTAGGGTGACTCCTTGGATCTCCTTTGGTTTAGAACGGCTCTCTAGATCACTCCCAAGTCCACGACGATCCACCCGAAGTCCTTTGCTCAAAGCTTGTTGCTTCACTTGATCTTTGAAATCCTTGAAGCAAAACACCCTACACAAAGTAGCAAGGGTTGTGTAGGATGATGAAGTGGTTGGTAATCTCACTCAATACCCTTTCTTTCTTTTTATCTCACTCAATTTAGAACTCAAGAGAGAGCTAGAGAGAGGAAGAAGATGATGGCTTGATATTTTTTCTTTTGGATGAATAATAATGATAAAATGAATATGAGAGAGAGATAAATATCATAATAGAAACCATAGTTAATAATAATATCTAGATATTTTCTCATGAGTTAAAAGGCAAAGGAAAATAAACCAGGGTTAAGTCAAAGGTCAACCATGGAAAAGTGTAGAAGAAATGAGTCATTATCTATTTTCCTTTATCTTTAACTTAATTCAAAAATATCCATATATTAAATTATGAACCATGTGATTCTTATATTGCCATCTAAGTTGTATAATCAACCATGATACTTATGCATGTATGTATGTGTGTATGCACATCATCATGTACATATACATGCATGCATCCATAAAAAGAAAAGGGTTTAAATGAATGAGATAAAAGTCAATATTAAATCAACACTTGATTTAATAAACCGATCATATCTCATACGACTCGACTAATATAAAATGCCCGATAAAAATACAGTATCATATACTCGTATTTAATCGAGCTTCCGCACATATCTCATATGCGCACCACTTCGTTTCGCCTGAGCCGAGAAATTTCTATGTGGGACTCTAAGACTCGTCAATATGCCAGCAGTAGGTGATGATCATATCAAACATCTACAAGCCGCAAGTGGTCAGCTAAACGTAACGGTCACCTGGGTATTGAGCGATCAGAAGATGAACAAGCGAACCTGTCAAAACTCCTGTCAATCCAACTGGCAACACTTACAGTACAGTCCGGTCTCTTCGTAAGATATGCTGCATATCGAGTCTAGGGATGGAATCGTTGACCCTAATAACTCAATAAGTCATGCCGGTATATGGTCTATAACAGATCGAGAAACTTACTGATAACACTTATCAGTAATATCTCAGCAGCCCTGGCCAGGGACTTCCTGTTATAGCCAATCGTGCACAACACAGCATCAACCCCCAATACCGGGAGAGACGAAACCCCTCCTATCGCTCACTGCCTCCATATGCCTCGGGACTGTACCCAAAATCCACCTGTTTGTACGACTCAATAGAGCTGTAGTAGGGTGGAGATCAAAGTAAAGTAGGAGGACACACAAGACTCTATGGCGATCTCGGGTCTACAGACTAACCTGTACCAGTGTCATCTGAGAACTGCTATCCGACGTATGATATAATACCACATAGGAGTTCTCGGTGAGTCCGTTCAGTGTACCCAGTCTCACTGAGCACCCGTATACAATCTTTGGTGTCAATACACCAGACGGATATGGGATCATCCATCGCCCATCATACGGAACAAGAATGGTAAACGCTAGTCTACACTGGAATATCGATGCCCTGTCTCGATATACCTACGACTAGAAACATTTCAAGAATATGCTTATAAACTACAGGTGTCCCACTAGTATGATCCACATCATAATCCCAGTAGTCAAGCCAATATCCTTAGGGCTTTATCAACATATACCAAATGAATATAAACATGATCAAGTGAACATATGATAAAGTGAAACCAGATAGCATACTATCATGCCGAGCAAGACTGTCCTCTGAATATATATATATATATATATATATATATATATATATATATATATATACATATCAGTACATACACTATCTCATAATGACCTCTAGGGCATACATATATCCAACAAACACCCACTTGCACTAAGGCCAGTTATTGGCTATCTCATACCCAACATCTCAACAAGTCGCTCATGCTGCGGCTGAGGGAGGGCCTTGGTGAATGGATCCGCAGTGTTGTTCTTTATGTCTACTCGCTTAATCTCGATCTCGTGGTGATCAACTATCTCCCGGATCACATGATATCGCCTCCGGATGTGTCTGGACTTCTGATGGGACCTGGGCTCTTTGGCCAACGCCATAGCCCCATTATTGTCACAATACAAAAGTAATAATGGTTGGAACTACTCCTAGCTCCGCGATGAACTTCCTCATCCAGATGGCTTCCTTGGCAGCAATATATTCAGCTTCCATCGTTGAGTCTGCAACGGTATTCTTTTTGGAACTCTTCCAACTCACCATCCCTCCATTGAGGGTAAATGCAAACCCTGAGATAGACTTGCTGTCATCCTTGTCACTCTGTAAGCTCGAATCGGTAAAGGCCTCCATTTGGAGATCCCCGTTACCATACACCAAGAACAATACTTTAGTCCTTCACAAGTACTTAAGAATGTTCTTCATCGCAATCCAGTGATTCTCCCCTGGGTTTGACTAATACCTGCTTACTACACTAAGTGCATAAGCAACATCAGGGCGTGTACATAACATCGCATACATTATCGATCCTACTGCCGAAGCATAGGGAATAATGCTCATGCGAGCTCTCTCTATATCAGACTTTGGGCAATCGTCCTTCGAGAGAGTAACTCCGTGGCAAGCGGGTAAGGCACCCCGCTTGGAGCCTTCCATACTAAACCTCTTTAGGATGATGTTAATGTATTTGGTTTGGGACAATCCCAATAACCGTTTGGATCTATCCCTATAGATCCGTATACCCAATATGTATATGGCATCACCCAGGTCCTCATGGAGAACCTTTGTGATAAGAATGATTTGACCGACTGTAGCATAGGAATATCATTTCCTATCAGAAGTATGTCATCCACGTACAATACGAGGAATGCGACATTTCTCCCTACAACCTTTTTATAAACACAAGGTTCATCTGGATTTTTGATGAAATCAAACTTTTTGATAACATCATCAAAACAGATGTTCCAACTCCGTGATGCCTGCTTTAATCCATAAATGGATTTAAGTAACTTACATGCTTTTCCGCTGCTCCCACTGTCAATGAAGCCCTCTGGCTGATCCATATAAACGCATTCATCTAAATCACCATTTAGGAATGCAGTTTTAACGTCCATCTACCAGATTTCATAGTCGTAGTGAGCAGCAATAGCAAGTAGGATCCGAATGGATTTAAGCATGGCTACCGGAAAGAAAGTCTTGTCATAGTCCAAACCTGGTCTTTGACGAAAACCTTTTGCTACCAACCTTGCCATATAGGTCTCTACCTGTCCATCTACACCGATCTTTCTTTTAAAGATCCATTTGCAACCCACGGGTTTTATCCCGGAGGGTACATCTTCCAAAGTCCATACTTTGTTGGTGTACATGGACTCCATTTCGGATCTCATGGCATCCAGCCATTTCACAGAGTCACCACTCGTGATAGCCTGATGAAAACTGACAGGATCATCATCATCCATGATGCAATCTTCTTTAACACCATCAATGAGAAAACCGTAGTATCTCTCCGGTGGGCGAGAAGTCCTACCAGATCTACGGAGTGGCTGAGACTCATTAGATTCTGTTATAACTTCAGGTTCAGCAAAGTCATCATTTGTAACTTGTGTCTCTAGAACCTCTTCTAGATTTACCACATTGCCATCAGCATCATTTGAAAAAATCTCATTTTCTAAAAAGGTGGCATACTGAGAAACAAACACCTTTTGTTCCACCTTGTGATAGAAAAGATACTCAAACGAATGTTTAGGATATCCTACAAATATACATTTGACTGATCGTGTCTCGAGTTTGTCTGGATTCTTCTTTTTGACAAAAGCCAGACAACCCCAAATCTTAACTCTTTTAAGAGATGGTTTCTTCATATGCCATATCTCATATGGAGTGGTAGACATGGTCTTGGTTGGAAGTTTGTTTAACAGAAAAGCTGTTGTTTCCAATGCATGCCCCCAAAACGAGAGAGGTAACTCATAATCACTCATCATGGATCGTACCATATCTAATAGGGTACGATTCCTCCGTTCTGACACACCGTTGTGCTGTGGTGTGTAAGGTGGAGTGAGCTGAGAGAGAATCCTATTTTATTTTAAGAAGTCCAAGAACTCAGTACTTAAGTACTCTCCACCTCGATCTGATCGAAGTATCTTGATACTCTTTCCTGTTTGGTTTTCTACTTCATGTTTATACTCTTTGAATTTCTCGAAAGTTTCAGACTTATGTTTTATCAAATACACATAACCGAATCTTGAAAAATCATCAGTAAAACATATGAAGTAAGAAAAACCGCCTCTTGCATGTGTAGACATTGGTCCGCATACATTACTATGTATGAGGCCTAGGAGCTCAGTAGCTCTTTCTCCGTGTCCTGTAAACGGAGTTTTGGTCATTTTACCTTTGATACAAGACTGGAAAGTTGCATAAGATTTATACTCAAAAGAATTTAAATATCCATCTTTATGAAGCTTATTTAGTCTTGTTTCATTAATATGACCAAGTCTACAATGCCAAAGAAAAGCTTCATTTATATCTGAAAATTTTCTTTTATTTGTGTGTTATATGTTGAAAACTGTATCTTGATTAAGGACGTATATCCCGTTATTAAGTGTACCACAACCAATCAACTCTTGATTAAGTCTAATGTTCATAACATTGTGTTGCACAGCAAAATGATACCCTTCATTGTCTAACAAGGAAATGGATATAATATTACAAAGCATACTTGGCACAAAATAACACGGGTTCAAAACCAATATACAACTTGAAGGCAACCCTGGGTGATACTCTTCCACTGAAACTGCATTTACATTGGAACCATTTCCAACCTGGAGAGTATGATCACCTTTCTTCAAAACTTTGCTATTTCTCAACGCCTGCACAAAATTACAAATATGAGAACCTGAACCGGTATCTAATACCCAGGAAGCAGAATTAATAGAAAAACAGTTCTCAACTACGAACACACCTGAAGCTGAAGCATCACCATGCTTCTTCCTGAGTTCAAGGTACTCAGTACAGTTCCGCTTCCAGTGTCCCGTCTTTTTGCAGTGGAAACATTCTCCTTTCCCCGATTCCCCAACCTTGGACTTGTCTCTCCCCTTAACCTTTTTGACTCCACCCTTAGGTTTGGTAGGTTTCTTCTTCAACTTTCCCTTGGCCTTAGCCTTCGGGCGAGAGGAGGATGATGGCCCAACATACAAAACGGGAGTCTTTACTGATTTTAGCTTGCTCTCTGTACTCCTTAACATATTAAGGTGTTCAGGTAGTTTCTTCTCCATGTTGTGCATGTTGAAGTACTATGAACTGAGCAAAAGTGGAGGGGAGAGACTGCAGAATAATATCCGTATAATGTTCATTGTCCATTGTCCACCCAAGGTCCTCAAGCTCTTCTATGAGAACTATCATTTTCAGAACATGGTCTCCTACTGCTGTACCAGGGGCCATTCGCATCTGAAACAACTTTTGGGATGCTTCGTATCGTAATACACGAGATTGCTCTCCATACAACTGTTTTGTATGGAGGAATATAGATTGTACGTCTATATTCTCGTGCTGCTTCTGATGTGTGTTATCCATGTTGCAAGCGCGAGGCATTTGGCCGTGGAACAGTCAGCGTCCCATGTCTTGCGGATTTCCTTTTCCGCAACTGAAGATTTAGGACCTGGGCTGGATGGGGTTGGAGCGGTGAGGACATATGATACCTTATCATAAGTTAAGGCAATATTGAGATTCCTCAGCCAATCTTTATAATTGGTCCCATTCAGCTTATTTTTATCTAATAGAAGTTTAAGTCCTGACATTTGAATCTGCTGTTAAGAGAGAGAAAAGAATACACTCAGCGAAAAGCTCTTGCAAAGATCAGATTGGTTATTATCTTGTCTAATCGATGTCTCCCACTGTTTTTATCAAATATTCTTTAAAACCTTTTAAAAAGAAAACTAGCCGGGATTAATTACATTCTACAACATCGCTAACCGTTCAGCCAGGCCAGTGCCGGTACTTGAGGGAGGTTCCCCGTGCTTTCGCACGGACCTAATTAAAATAAACCTCATCTTCCCAGAGGCGTAGGCCTGTTTGACACCTTTCTAGACACCTACTGGATTAGCAAATTGTAAATTGCAAAATTCTCCCGGGAGCAACGTTTGCTCGTAGTGGGATCGGGATCCTACTATCATATAGAAGGTATACAATCTCATTGTAAATTTCAACTCTTGAAATTCCCGATATGATTTTTACCCCTAGTACTCATGACCTTAACTAAAGTCAACATATCATAAGTACTAGTCAAGTTCTTCCCGTCATTTCGTGATTAACTAGACCCATCCATATGACCCTTAACTAAAGTCAACATAATCATATGAATGTCCTAACTAATCTGCATCATATGCAGTGTAGGAAGACATCACTTAGCTACCGTTCACTGCGCCATAACTAAAGTCAAAATACGCAGCACGAATACTAAGTACTTTACTTCCTAAAATGACGGAGGGCTGCGGATAGTTTTTAAGAAAACTTTTAACGCTTTGAACTTGATATCGTTGTAGAATCCAATGGGTTTAAAATGAGTGGCTTAAGCTTCGCATTTTGAAACTTTCTTTTTCATAAAAGGCCGAGTGTGTTTCAAATCCGATTCTACAACATCTTTTTAGGTTCATTTATCTTTTACATTAATCTTATTAATGTAGTCCCATCATTTAAAACCTAAGCCATTACAGAAAGAAACGAAAATATAACGTACACTTATGCCACTCGCATTCGCCACAGTGTCCCGATATGCACCGTTAGGTTACTTAACTAACGGCATACCAGGACAGGGCTAGCGCGGGTGCAAAACATAAGTAACGTCTATTATATATCATATATATAATATTGCATTCGTCTCAGATATAAATTAAATGATCACATCAAATAAGCAGCAGAAGCACATTTAATATAGGATATCTAGGAGGTTCGTATTTTGTATTTAGCCAGCAATAAAAATACGGATTCCACGGTCGCGATGAAAAGCCAAGCCCACACCCCTAGACCCCTACGAGATCGGCAAGCGACCCTATCAATTCTGGAGTTTAGGAGACCCGGTCTCGACTCCTCGAGATGGCCTCCCACTGAACCCTAGAACCCAGTCACTTGTGCCCTCCTCTTTGGGTCTATCCTAATGCGGAAAAGTAAATAATATACAACACTGGTGACATCAAGCTCAACCCGGAAGTGCCCCAAATAAAAGAATATTACATACAATTTAATTTTACATGAATGAAAAGAAAACTCTCATCTCATATAAAACCCCCGGCTATTCATTCACGACAATCCTGCACATCAAATCTCTTCGACACATAATATCAAATACCATCAACGTAAGTAAGTATGCATACACCGATCGTCGTTGATTTATAGCAACGAAAACCGGTAATACAACTACATACTACACTTACGTTCACAGAGAAATAAAATGAAAAACTACAACAATTGGAATCGTAACTGCGTTTAGACAACACAAACCCGGAATATCACATATACAAGATTTCATGTCTAACAATGTAAAACTTGCATTTGGGTCTCATCCAAGAAAACACCTTTTCAAAATAAACCGGATAATTCAACAAGATTTCCGTTTATTCCCGAGACCGAACTGCTAGATTTACACGCAACAAACAAATTTGTAGATTCCAATTATTGTATCACATACTAATAAACTAGACGCAATTAAAATATTCGATCGAACGATTAAACACCTACAGACTTCTCAGAAAGCTCAACACTTGAGCAGTTTTAAAAAACACCAGTAACTGCACAAAATACATACGGGGCTGCACAAGAAGATACGGCCCATGACACACCTACTGCGCCACGGAACCGCCGCAGAAAGGCCACTATGGTCGCGGTTCCGCGGTCGTACGGATGAGTTAGGGCGTCGAACTTCTTGTGGGCCCATAAAATACCCTGTTGAATTTTTTAAGTATTTTTAATATGAAAAAAATCCACATTTTTGAAAAATTTCCAGAGAGCACCCCTCGGGCATCGTGTTTCGTTCGTTCAAGATTTTTAACGTCGTCTAGGCTACTCCAAAGCTCTAGCTTGGCTCTGATACCACTGTAGGGTTTCCTTAACACCTCGTTTAGGGTTTGGAAGCATCACACATGCTATAACATTAAATTTATGAGGTGCTAAGTAAACTAAACTAGGAATCGAACTAGAATTATGAAGTAACAATTAAAAGTATCACATCTAAGAGATAATTTACACTAAGTGGAGAGACTACAACCTTTGTAGACCTCCTAGGGTGACTCCTTAGATCTCCTTTGGTTTAGAACAGCTCGCTAGATCACTCCCAAGTCTACGACGATCCACCCGAAGTCCTTTGCTCAAAGCTTGTTGCTTCACTTGATCTTTGAAATCCTTGAAGCAAAACACCCTATACAAAGTAGCAAGGGTTGTGTTGGATGATGAAGTGGTTGGTAATCTCACTTAATATCCTTTCTTTCTTTTTATCTCACTCAATTTAGAACTTAAGAGAGAGCTAGAGAGAGGAAGAAGAAGATGGCTTGATATTTTTTCTTTTGGATGAATAATAATGATAAAATGAATATGAGAGAGAGATAAATATCATAATAGAAATCATAGTTAATAATAATATCTAGATATTTTCTCATGAGTTAAAAGGCAAAGGAAAATAAACCATGGTTAAGTCAAAGGTCAACCATGGAAAAGTGTAGAAGAAATGAGTCATTACAAAAGAAATGAGTCATTATCTATTTTCCTTTATCTTTAACTTAATTCCAAAATATCCATATATTAAATTATGAACCATGTGATTCTTATATTGCCATCTAAGTTGTATCATCAACCATGATACTTATGCATGTATGTATGTGTGTATGCACATCATCATGTACATATACATGCATGCATCCTTGAAAATAAAAGGGTTTAAATAAATGAGATAAAAGTCAATATTAAATCTACACTTGATTTAATAAACCGGTCATATCTCGGACGACTCGACTAATATAAAACGCCCAATTAAAATACAGTATCAAATACTCGTATTTAATCGAGCTTCCGCACATATCTCATATGCGCACCACTTCGTTTAGCCTGAGCCGAGAAACTTCTATGTAGGACTCTAAGACTCGTCAATACGCCAGCAGTAGGTGATGATCATATCAAATATCTACAAGACGCAAGCGGTCAGCTGAACGTAACGGCCACCTGGGTATTGAGCGATCAGAAGATGAACAAGCGAACCTGTCAAAACTCCTGTCAATCCAACTGGCAACACTTACAGTACAGTCCGGTCTCTTCGTAAGATATGCTGCATATCGAGTCTAGGGATGGAATCGTTGACCCTAATAACTCAATAAGTCATGCCGGTATATGGTCTATAACAGATCGAGAAACTTACTGATAACACTTATCAGTAATATCTCAGCAGCCCTGGCCAGGGACTTCCTGTTATAGCCAATCGTGCACAACACAGCATCAACCCCCAATACCGGGAGAGACGAAACCCCTCCTATCGCTCACTGCCTCCATATGCCTCGGGACTGTACCCAAAATCCACCTGTTTGTACGACTCAATAGAGCTGTAGTAGGGTGGAGATCAAAGTAAAGTAGGAGGACACACAAGACTCTATGGCGATCTCGGGTCTACAGACTAACCTGTACCAGTGTCACCTGAGAACTGCTATCCGACGTATGATATAATACCACATAGGAGTTCTCGGTGAGTCCGTTCAGTGTACCCAGTCTCACTGAGCACCCGTATACAATCTTTGGTGTCAACACACCAGACGAATATGGGATCATCCATCGCCCATCATATGGAATAAGAATGGTATACGCTAGTCTACACTGGAATATCGATGCCCTGTCTCAATATACCTACGACTAGGAACATTTCAAGGAAATGCTTATAAACTACAGGTGTCCCACTAGTATGATCCACATCATAATCCCAGTAGTCAAGCCAATATCCTTAGGGCTTTATCTTCACGTACCAAATGAATATAAACATGATCAAGTGAACATATGATAAAGTGAAACCAGATAGCATACTATCATGTCGAGTAAGACTGTCCTCTGAATATATATATATATATATATATATATATACACACACACACACATCAGTACATACACTATCTCATAATGGCCTCTAGGGCATACATATATCCAACAATCTTTTCTTCTCATTTCAATCAAACCAAATCATGCTTGAAAATGGGGAAAAGCCATGCTAGGAAAAATGTAAAAATGCCAAAAATGACATGTGCATGTCATATGCACAAAACACGCTTAATGCGCGATTAGCGATATTTAATCGCGATTAGCGATATTTAATCGCGATTAGCATTAAAATAGTGTATAATAAATCATAAAATTTAATAAATTTCATAAATCACATAAAGCACCCTCTTTTTAGTAATTTCTATAATTTTCAAAAAAAATTCCAATTTATCGGTATTTAATTATACCGCCTTATTAAAATATTCAATATATTATTATTTAATTATAAAAATCCCCAAAAATAATATTTTATTTTTCTGAAATGTTACAATCTTCCCCCCTTAAAAAAATTCGATCCCCGAATTTAAATTTAAACCCCTCAAATACTAAAACATTTCAGTAAAAAGTCTAAATCGTCGGGGTTCCGAAATCATCAATACATAAAACGCATCGTAGCGCAATGCATGCGCATGAACAATGAGCAGATAAATCAAAATAAAAACTCCGTCAAGCATCCCGCAATCATTGGAGTCATGGTGAAGACACAATTGTCTAATCCAAAACAGAACCAATATGATATACATCAAAACTATACATGTAAACATCAAATCTATACATGTAAACATCTAAAGGAAATGCATGCCAAACCTTTCATGTTGTTGTGCGATGCGCATAATACTGCATGGTGGTGGAAGTCTATTGTAAGAAAATAACCATATATGTATATATCTTTGGTTTAATATGCACGTCCCGCTGTTTTAAAAACAATTTAGAAGGGTTTCCTTGTTTTAAACGTTTCGTGTCATATCAGACACGTAAATAAATACTGAGACCATAGCTCTCTTTTTGGAAATCCCTTCGATAACTATCAATGCATGCAAAATATATCCAGGTACTGTTCTCTGACTAGTCCTGCTCAGTACTAAAACAAATAGCAAATATCATAAAAATGCACTGCTCTATAAGAAATCAATCCCAAAATGTGCATAAGAATGCCGCGTGCGTCTGGTGCGCACGGAATTTGAAATCAACAAATGTGCCATACATGTGCACAGAAACAAAATCTAAGTACAACGGATATGCACGTAATATCTGTCAAGGGAAACGGGTGTGCCTGACAGCAATATCAGGTGCATCTGTTATACACCAAGAATCCCGATTTAGTGCATCTGGTGTACACCAAAATCGCATCTCATATCATGCACCCAACATGCGCGAATATCCAAATCATGTGCATTCATCATGCACGAATAAAATCTAAATCATGTGCATCCAACATGCACGAAATCACGAAATCCAATATCAAGCGCCGAACATGCGCAAAATCCAATCCAAGCACGTCAAATATGCGCAAGAATCCAATAAGGTGCACAAGACGCATAAAATAAATATCGAGTATCACAATCGAAATCGACGGTATACAACACATTTCAATCCAAATCCAAATCAGGAATACAGTGGTATATACTCTCACAACCATGTGCATCAGTGTGCACAAAAGCAAATCAAAATACTAAAAGTGCATGAAAACTATGCCGAAAGCATAAGTTAAATCATATGAATGCCCTAGGCATGAAATCCTAGGCATGAAATCAAAATCAATATCTCCAATGACATCAAATCGAAGTCCAATGCAACTGTAGTGTACAAAATCTCAATCATGCAAACAAATCGTCCAAAATACCGAAATCCAAAAAAGACGGATGCGTGATATTCGGATCACCAAATCCCAGATCGTAAACACTGTCGTCGATATATCCTTCCCTCGCAGTCGAGAAGGTGCCGGTGCATCCAAAGCTAGCAGAGCAAGATATCTACTTGCCTCTTGTTCATGGTCTGGTGCCTGGTGCCTTTAGGCTCTTGTCTCTCGCTGCGAATTTCTAGATATATAGCTCCTCGGCTCAACGGCCCAATATGGAATGACGACGGAAACAGTCCCGCTCTGGCACATCCTCTAATGATCTCTGGCCAACTATCTCGTCGACGATGCCGAACTCTGGCCTGCTTGGTGTGCACAATATGACCTCTCATGGTTTTAAGTCTTCTCGTATAATATTCCAGAAAGGTTTTGTCGAAGTCTCTCCCAAATCTCGTTTCTACCGAACTGCCCGGAAGTTATCATCCATTAATAAGTCTGTTTTCTTGTTCCGAAATGGCTGCATACTCATCGCGACTCCTTCTGGAAGATATATCCATATACAACGCCTCTGCATGCGTGTCACATCTATGATGTCGGCGGAGTGGAATGCCATCTCATCAAGATCTCGTACGAACCTCTTACTCCACTTTTCTCTAATGTCGACTGCTTCGTACTCGTCTCTTCGTGGCTGCATGGACTGCGCTCCAACGGCTATACTCGTATCTGGAGTCTCCCAAGCATTGTATCCCATCACATGATATCCGAATGACGTCGAACCTTTCGATCGATTTGTCAAGGTTCTATAATCCCCTAAGAGCTCAACATCTTGGGTATAGTTTAATAGTATTCCAGTATATGCCACAGTACCTGTGGACCAATCGTAGAGGGGCAAACCCAAGCCTCACTAATGGCACCGCTGAACTGCCGCAAACCCTAAGTTTCAAAGCGTTCTCATAGTCATTATGTCGAGTTAGGCTTTCATTCTTCTAGAGGGTCCGTAGAATTACTTGCATGTTTCCTCCAAATACTTTAAACTTGGAAAATGGGTTTCTGACATTCGCTCGTCTCTATCGACTCCCAGCGTATCTGCGTGAAGTATTCATAAGCTGGAATCAATCAATCTGATGACCTCGCATCGGGGTAAGCAAACGAACCACATGTCCTAGTCATTCATCCTTGGGTGACTAGCGACTTATCATCTCTCTAAGTATATACTCATGCTGCAGTAGCTCCAACATCTGAGCGATATCTTATCATTCGCAGTAACAACTGGCTCATTCGTCTGCACGCTGAACAGTGTCTCAATCATCAAGAATAATCGGTGCATTTACGATCATCACATTCTGGCTGGCCTCTATCAGTAGCTCAATCCTCTGATACGGATCTGCATGTCCGAATAATCTCGTAGAAGCAATCCATCAAACGCTCATGGAGCGAAAACACAATAAAATGACGCCTCTATGCAATCGTATGTCCCTGGAATCACGCCCTGGTCAGTTCCCGTCCATGACGAGCTCGTGCTGACCGCAACTCTCGCCGTAGCTCTATCTGCCCGTGTAATCATGGCAGCAAAACCATAAACAGATATCGATGAGGATAGATCATGAATGAATATAATAATGTGCAAGGAAATGTACATCCTAAGGCTTTCTTAAGCGGAGTAGCGTATCGTAAGTATGCCGTGGAACATACACACGGTACATCACTCTCCTTAAGTCACCTACTCCATCAACCAAGGTTAACCTATACGACGAAAGTTCGGGTCTAATACCCCCCTCGACTAAGTCTAAGTTCCGTAAGGTCAAGCCTAGATTCCGTACATATACAAACGCCCAAGCCTCCGCATAGTCAAATCTAGACTCAAACCAAGGTTAACCTAGCACTCTGATACCAACTTTGTCACGACCCGAAATATTAGCTCATGACCGGCACTTAAATCATGCCATGTTTAAAGGCGTAACGTAATTCAAGTAAGCCGAAACCCAGAAATCTAAACATTTTAAGAAAATAAAAGAGGTGCAGTTTTGAAATAAAGGTATAATGAAATCAAGTTTTCTTAAATGCATAGAAAAGGAATCATGAAAAATGCAAGTGGAATTTATTAATTTGAAAACATGTTTCGTCTTTTAAAAATTCGGGCAACACCTCCTTTGTATATTTTGATCCAAAACCACAAATACAAGATAATAATAAGGGCATCCCCAAGCGGGAGCTAGCTCTTCGCCAAACGGCGGATACACAACCACGCAAGTAATAAAACAAGTATACGATGCCCAACGGCGAAGTTCACCACAAAGGAAAAAGAAATAAGCAAGACATCAAAACCACAAGTAGCGGAAACCCTTCGCTTTAAGTCTCGCAACCACAATCTCACTAAGTCTCATTACTTATACAAATACTAGTTTGATTGATGGAGTTGACTAGATACAATATGAAATATAAATACAAGAGTGGGTATGATACAAATGTCCTACCTACCAAGCAAATCACTAAAAAGTGCTATGTGCCAGCGATGCCGCTACGGATCCATGCGGTCAACCTGCAAGAACTGTGGCACAACGGGGGTGAGTTGCCAACTCATGAACAGAAATATATCAACAGATAGAAATCGAATAAACAACGACTCCTAGGTCAACTATATCATAAAGGTAATACTATGATATCTAGGGTGACCATATCTGTATGTATGCCAATAATGAAATCAACACCTATATGTATGCTAATATCATCCAATCATATGATCAATGTCTGTATGCATGCGGATCTCGTCCAACCATATCCTCCATGTATCTATAATATAAGCAAATGCATGAAAATATGAGGATATAAATCAACGCGTGTCCCTTTCGACACATCACAATCATGGAACTTGAGTGCATAACATCGACACTCGAAAACATCATGAAAACCGTGCCCATCATCGGCACGTAAATCCTCATATCTCTCGAGCTCCGTCGGTCCGGATCGACCCTCGGGCTCCGTCAGTCTAGATCGGCCCATCTCATCTCTCGACTCCGGTCGGTATCCTCCAGATATCCGCCGAGCCCAAATACTATCACTGGTAGGTAGTGGTCCCTCTGCCAGGCTCACCGTCTAATGCACAGCAGATCCGTTCTCGCCCCGGGGTACTATACCGGGTCTACCATGAATCCGCAAACGGATCATCTTCCTCCTCGAATCGGGTTTCTATCATACGTCTCAGAACCGAGAAAAAGAATGGTGGATGTACTGAAATATCATATCAAGAGAAACCGGGTTTTTTAAAATAGTACATATTTTCTTTTGAAATAGCCACGGTTCTCAAATCCAGAAATCTCATAAAAACAGCATATCATAATGCGAAAAATCATAAAGCATGATGTAAGCGACATATAATAGAAATGTAAGCATATCCGTATGTCATGCAATATGGAACGGTGATATGACATATTAAGGGAAACCGCTCTTTAAATGATTCCAGTTTTTGAAATATAACATGCGTTCCCCAGTTCTCCAAAATCAAAACCAGCATTATCTATGTATGTACAAATGTGCACGTACGTAGGCATGGAGGCACAAAATATATATATATATATATATATATATATATATATATATGCACACAGGTATGGATGTACAATATGTATGTACGCCAATATGGATGTACAAGTGGGTATATATGCAAATATGAGTATACAATATGCATGTGCGCCAATATGGATGTACAAGTGGGTATATATACGCAAGTATGTTATGCGAAGAGTCATATCATGATACAGCAATCCTACTGTGTAGTGACCTGGCAATTATCGATGATGAAGTGTTTGAGCCGACAAATCTGTGTATGTGTAACATACACATCATCGATAATGGTGCAGATGTACTAGAACAGATATAAGTAATGCAATGCGAATAATATGAATACAGCATAAGGTAAATCATATGCAAATGCTGACAGGTATACGTATCTAACATGACCGAGTCGGTGAATCTAACAATCGGCATCTAGTCACACAATATCACGTATGGTATAGTCCATCATATGGCATCCTCTAGTCAAGGGTATGGATCAATCATCAAGTCAACTCATCACGTACGGAAAAATCATCATACGGCGGCATTAAAACATTAGGGATCCTATCAAGCCTTACGACAATGAGGGGTACGGACCTAACGTCTCGCACGACATGTCACACATGATTCACGACATTCTATATATATATATATATATATATACCTATGTCCCAGGTCATATCCACAACAATCTCATATCAGGGGACCGGCAAGGTACCAGTCATCTCAATAAACTCGCATCCGTAAACCAACATATCACCAAGTCATCATATCGAATCGTACATTCTTTCATCATATTTATATCTCTCATCAAATCAAATGTTATATATATACAATCTACCTTTACAATAAGCATACTTATCCAATCTAATAAACACACCCGAACCATACAATCAGTTATTAAAAGATGCGAATCGTAGTTTTGATAGCATGTTTACGGTGTTTTTAAGGAAAAGATGTCATTTAAAAATCCGTAACATCCCTCAAGATATATGTTTAAAAGATGCATATGATTCTTCAGTTTGGAAATTGGTATGGTTCGGATGACACATCTACGTCGGCTATCTAGTCTTATTGTACCCTAAACGGCAATATTATCGAATATCATCCTCAAATCCCGCCATCACATACTAGTCGTATCATATCACTTCTAACTATCCTTAATTTCAAATATGGTTTCTATAGCTATCTTATAACCCTATCCCTAGTTTTCTATAAAAGGTTTCCTTAACCATATTCTATATATAATCGGTTTCCATCAAAGTTTGCATGGATGCTATACGCCATCCACTCAACTTCCCCCGTAGATATAGATCTACTCACATGTTCTCCGTTTGCCGTTGCCGACGTGGCCACATGCTTGCTTGTCGACTCGAAGTCCACATGGGGTACCTACATGTCATAACGTATCGTATCGCATTAAAATCCAAATCAAAACCAAAACGACACGCTAAAAGCCTATAGGTTAGAACCTACGGACTACGCCTTCAAAACTACCAAACAACTCTCGATATCGTCGTACAAACGTCAAGTGATCAAGATAAAACACAAATACTAAAATCCAGAATCCAAAATACGAAAAATATAACCCCGAATCAAAACAGCAACTCATGAATTTAGTCCCCGACTTTGTTTAAGGTGAAAACAATGTGCTCAAACAATACTGGGTGATCTATAGGGTGTATATGATCTATAGAAGCAACCTGGACCCAATCCCTCACCCCATGGCCGGCCACATTCCTCAAAATCGGCCTACTCAGCGTGGGGGTCTCCTCTGGGCTCGTGCTCTCAGGGTTTCTTCCTAGGGTCAATTCTAGTCTACTGGGTTTGTTTGCTTATCTAGTAAAATTCCGAAGTCATCCCAGATTTCCCTGCACACCCCCAAAAACTCATAAAACCGACAATGGAATTTTCCGTTTTTCAGTAAATTGGGTTTGTTTTAAATTGGTCTGGGTTTCAACAACATAGGGGGGTTTAAGGTCATTACTAAAGCCCAATTACACTAACACAACTCAATTTAAACCCTAACCCTCTCTAGCAAACTTCTAAGTTCACAGAACATCACTAAATCGGTTTTAAACTTGAAAAGAGGCTTAAGCAAATGAAATACTACACTATTTGTGAAAGGATTAGCTCATTTGGCAACTGCCCAAGTGCCCAGAATGCAAACTTTCTTGGTCCAAAGTGTAGCTTGTGAGCTTGTGCATACTTTTAGTGAAGTGGGGATGGACTTTTGATGAAGATTTGAGGGTGTTTGTGGGGGTTGTAGAGGAGAGGGAAGGTGGTGCTGCCATGGGAGAGGAAGGGGAGAGAATGGTGAAGGAAAAGGGATGAAACAAAGTGATAAGGTCCAAGGTTGACCCCTCACCTCTCTCTCTCACACCCATACCTATTTGTTTATTCCATTATCTTTTCTTTTCTTTTCTTTTCTTTATCTTTTCTTCTCATTTCTTCTCATTTCAATTAAACCAAATCATGCTTGAAAATGGGGAAAAGCCATGCTAGGAAAAATGTAAAAGTGCCAAAAATGACATGTGCAAGTCATATGCACAAAACACGCTTAATGCGCAATTAGCGATATTTAATCGCGATTAGCATTAAAATAGTGTATAATAAATCGTAAAATTTCATAATTTGCATAAATCACATAAAACACCCTCTTTTTAGTAATTTCTATAATTTTCAAATTTTTTTCCAATTTATCGGTATTTAATTATTCCGCCTTATTAAAATATTCAATATATTATTATTTAATTATAAAAATCCAAAAAAATAATATTTTATTTTTCTGAAATATTACAACAGGTTAGTCCTTTGACCTGAAGTCGTCATTTGTCTCGTATGAGTTTCCACTATACTTTGATTACTACCCTACCACGGTTTAAAAGAGTCGTGCAAATAGCTTTTTGTTGGGTACAGTCCCGAGCCAAATGGAGGCAGTGGTCGATTGTCAGGGATTCGTCTCTCCTGGTATTAGGAGTCAATGTCGCGCTGTATTCAGTTGGTTATGACCAGAAATCAGTGTCCACGGTAGGGGAGATTTACTGATAGTTGATCAGTAGTATGCCAGTTGGTGTTGAGCTTGACTCAGACACGACATATCGAGTTAGTAGTGGTCTGACGTTATCCACCCCCTAGACCCGATATGAGATACTTTTTGACGAAGAGACCGGACTGTATGGAAATTGTCATATTCAGGCTCAGTAAAGTAAGGACGCACTTGATTGTCGACCCCCCTTTTCGACAAGTACCTGGGTAGATTTTACGTACAGCTAGTGCCGCTTACGTGCTTGTGGTTAAACCCACTGCCAGCGTACTGTCGAGTCTTTAGAGTGCCACAAAGAGGGTTTTCCCGGTTCAGGCGACAGATGTATGAGCCGTACGGTGGTACGTGCAGGGGTCCGATTAAATACGTGTACGCGATGCACGGACTTTAATCGGACGGTTGATAATACTAGCTGGCTTGGGATTAAGCCGGATTATTAAATCAGTTTTTGATCTAATAATTTATATATGTATTTTAATACATATATTTTAGTATTATTGTTCACTATTCATTTTCTCTCTTTGGTGCTATCCGTATTTTTATAAGGATACACGTATATGTAGCGATACATATACCAAGTGAAGTATTCCGTATTTATATAGGAATGCTTCTAGAAGAAGAAGACCTCATATTTATTTTTCTATTTAGAAAAATAAAAAAAGAAATGAGGTGGAAAGCGGAGTTATGAAAACATTGTAGAAAGGCATGGCATTGTTTTTAAAATGATTGTTTTCATTTGTGTGTACTATTGTACCATGGTTGATATTTTGGTAGCCATTCTTTTCTACAAGTGAGTAATGGATGATTTTCTTCATATCCTCCAAGCATGCTTCAACCTCCTTCACCTCCTTCTTCTTTTTGCTCTTATTTTTTTGCAAGGTTCAAGAAAGAAATTTTTAGTGGAGTATTCCTACATCACCGACTATCCAAACCTAGCGAATTTGGGTCGTCGGTTAAAGCTTCCTCCGCGTTCCCTCTGGTGGATCGTCTTCGGCGAAGGATGGTCGATTGTCAAGAGCGATCCCGGCAGCTACGAGCTTGAAGGGGTCTTCCACAATTGGATGGACATGTGACAAACATGTTTCTGTTCGAGGATGGTTTCCGGTTCTGGAGAAATTGAATAGGATTATTCGATTGTCTTTTCTCTTTACATTCTATCTGGTTGCGAGGGATCCTAGTATTAGGAGAGTACACCTATTACGCTTGTTGGATAGTCTTCATCCAAATCTTAGGCTGGTGCCGAAAGGTAGGGAAGAAAGTGTTAGTGGTATGTATGCCCTAGAGGCCATTACTGTACATGCGATGTATATTGTAGTGGATGCTTGGACATATATATGGAGCAATTTCTTGCTCGACATTATAGTATGCTATTTGGTTGCTCTTTATCTTAACATGTACTCTGATAGTCTCTATGTTACATATTGATAAAGCCCTTAGGATGAGTACTTGACTACCAGGAGTATGATGCGGATCATACTAGTGGGGACAGTGTGGTCGCTATGTACATCCTTCAAATGTTCCTAGTCGCAGGTGTATCGAGACAGGGCATTGATATACCAGAGTAGACTAGCGTATGCTTCTTGACCCATGTAGATGGGCGATGGATGATCCCATATCCATTGATGCTTGACATCATAGATAGTATACGAGTGCTCAGTGGAGACTGGGTACACAGGACGGACTCGCCGAGAACTTCCAGATGGTATTATACCTCACGTCAGATGGCAGTTCTCTGGTGACACTGTTACAGCTTAGTCTGTAGACCCGAGATCGTCATAGAGTCTTGTGTGATTCCCACTGTGCTTTGATTTCCATCATACCACGTCCAAGAGGGCGTGGAAAACGGTGGCTTTTGAGTACAGTCCCGAATCACATGGAGGCAATGAGCGATAGGAGGGGTTTCGTCTCTCCCGGTATAGGGAGTTGATGTTGCACTGTGTTCGATTGGCTATAACTGGAAATCCCTGGCCAGGGTTGCTGAGATTTACTCGTAAGTGTTATCAGTAGTTTCTCGAACTGTTATGGACCTTATATCGACACGACTTATCGGTTACTGGGGTCAGACGTTTACCACCCCAAGACTGGATATGCGACATATCAGACGAAGAGACCGGACTGCACGGGAGTGTTACTGATTGGACTCGCAGAAGAATGTACAGGCTTGCTTGTTGATCTTCTGATTGCTCAATACACGGGTGGCTGTTACATTTAGCTGACCGCTTGCAGCTTGTGGGTGTTTTGATATGATCATCACCTACTGCCGGCGTATTGACGATTCTTTAGAGTCCTACACAGAGGTTTCCTGACTCAGGGAAAACGGAGTAGGAGCACATATGTGATATTTGCGGGACCGAGAATAATACGTGTATGCGATACCGTATTAGATTATCGCGATATATGATATCGGCCGGGTATATGTGATATAGACGGGTCATCGGATCAAGTGTTGATTCGATGAACTGATACATATTATATTAGTCGGTTATTTGTGAAATAGCCAGATTATCGGATCAAGTGTTGATTTGATAATTTAATGTATAATTATATATTTGATATATTACATTACATTAACTAATACAAGCTCACTTAATGATTCTTTTTCTCACATGGATAATACATTGATATATATGAGATATGTGTTAATTGTATTATTTTCTTTTGTTACAAAATATATTGTCTATATGATATATAATATTGTAACAAGTTAGGGTTACAAATGCAACATGCTTTGTGGAGTTTAAAAAAGTTAGGGTTTGGTTTTGGGTTAGCTTCTGGGTTAGCTTTTTCATGAAGCTTCATGAAGTTTTCTTTTGTCTTTAGCTTAGATATTTTGTGTTGATATTTATTAACCCAACCCAAACCTTAGCCTCTAGTTCATTCTCTACAAGGGTTAACTTTATCATTCTTTAATCTATGGTTACAATTCTAAGCTCACACAACAATTCATTATTCATCACAAATGAAATTCTTCTTCCTCTTCCTCTTGAAAAAGGCTTTCTAGCTTTTTGTGATGTGATGAAATAAAGTGAGAAATTGAAAACAAAAGAGAGCTAAATTCCTACTTCATCATCCTCATCTATTCTAGCCACATAGATTAGGGTATTTCCTTTGCTAATAGTTGATTAGTGAAGCAAGAGCTTGGGTTTTAGTTTTTTCAAGGTAGATCATCTTAATTATTGAAGATTGGAAGTAAGCTTGCATTTTTCTCTTCATGGTGCCTCTATAGAGTCCGGGTACTTGATGATCGCAGCGAAGGGACCTCAACACGGAGCTTATGAAGTGAACGAATGGACTACAAAGGTTGTAATCCCTAACTCTTAGAAGTAAAGTTGTTTACTTGTAATGTTTACCCTAATTCTCTAGTTATGATCTTGGTTAGGGTTACATAGCACCCCATATTTATATAAAATGGCATGTGTGATGCCTTGCTAAACCTTATTGTCGTGCTGTACAACCCTACAGTGGTATCAGAGCCAAGCTAGAGCATTAGGCGTTGTCTAGACGAAGTTTAAAGTCCGATCGAACTCCGAAACCCCGAAAAATCCCACTTTCTGGAAATTTTTTCAAAAGTTGAAATTTTTCAAATTAAAAATACTCAGAAAATTATGCAGGGAATTCTAAGGATTACTGTAAAATACGAAGCCATAGCTCGCTCAAGTGACCGCGGAACCGCGGCCAAACCATTCGTTTGGCAGGGGTTCCGCGGCCAACTTTAGGAGTTAGAGGCTAATACTTCCGGGCTTTATTCTTGGGTACTTTTTCATACTTCTGGGAATTTTTAATTCCACTCAAGTGTTGAGCTTTCTGGGAAATATTGGGAACTCGTTGATTCGATCGGAAAGTTTAACTTCGTTTAAGTTTTTCCCGGTAATTTAGAACGTGTTAAAAAGATCGAACGGATATCAATAACTCACTTTTTCCCCTGTCGGAAAACTTTCAAGTGTTGGATTTTTCCTGAGTTTAAAACTTTCAGAAAATCATGCAAGCGGATTTGTGGACCCTCTAGAAGAACGTAACCTTAACTCGATTATGTGACCGTCAAAACCGCCACTGAACCATATGGTTTGTGGTAGTTTAGCGTTGCCACATGTGAGGCGTTGGTTTGACCCTTCTACGGCTGGTTCATAGCGGCTGTGACATGTTCTGTGACTTTTTGAACTCCGCTCAAGTGTTGAGCTATTTGGGAAATCTTGGGTGTTTGTTTATTCGATCGGAAAGTTTAACATTGTCTATTTATCTGGAATGTGATACAATATGTGGAATTCATATAGTTAGGCATGAAATGCGAAGTATGTGATATTTCAGATTTAAGATGTCTAAAGTGATTGTGGATTCCAAATGTTGTAGTTTTTCACTTACTTTTCTGCGACCGTAAGTGTAATATGTTGTGTATCGCCGGTTTCGGTGCTATATGTCAATGACAACTGGGATACGCATATTTACTTACGTTGATGATATGTGATGTTATGTGTTGCTGTGACATGTTATATTGGATCGTCGTGTTTTGAATAGCCGGGGGTTTTATGTGAGATGAGGGTTTTTATTTTCATTCATGTAAAATTCAATTGTATGTAATATTCTTTTATTGGGGCACTTCCGGGTTGAGGATGATATCACCATTGTATATTATTTACTTTTCCGCATTAGGATAGACCCAAGGCGGGGAGCACAAGTAACCGGGTTCTAGGGTCTAATGGGAGACCATCTCGAGGAGTCGAGACCGGGTCTCCTAACTCTAGAATTGATAGGGTTGCTTGCCGCTCTCATAGGGGTCTAGGGATGTGGGTTTGGCTATTCTTCGCGACCATGGAATCCGTGTTTTATACTGGCCTAACTTAAAACACGGAATTCCTAGAATATCCAATATTTCATATGTGTTTCTTCTGCTGCAATGTTCTGTTATAAGATCATATTACTGCCTGAGACGAATGTTTATATTATATATATGAGATATATGTTATATTGCTGATTTTGTTTCAAATGTGATGCTTGTGAAGCATAATAAAATGGGACTTCATTAATGAGATTAATGAAATAAAACAAACCTAAAGATGTTGTAGAGACTTGTTTAAAAACTGGTAGCTCTAGTTCTTGCTTTGCATAGCAGTATTCCTTGTAGAATATCCAGCACCTTATTCGATAAGGAAAGAGCCGAGATCTCTTCACCGGGAGTGACCTCTTTAACGAAACTAGCAGATGCTACAAACACGGTTTGTCTTTTGATTGCTTCTATAATTTTTGGTTTTCATAGTGGTATTTGTGAAATACCCTGCACCTTATTCGATAAGGAAAGAGCCAAGATCCCTTCACCGGGAGTGACCTCTTTAGCGAAACTAGAAAAGCCTTAAAAACACTCCTTTTCAAAATCACTCGATTCAACGACGATATCAAGTTCATTACGCAAAGGGTTTTCTTAAAAACCTGTCGTAGCCCTCCGTTATTTCAGATAAAGTACTAATTAGTATTCGTGCTACGTTTGTTGACTATGTTAAGGCGTAGTGTGCGGTAGCTGATTAGTGCTTATCTGTATAAGCATATGATGCGATTGGATTAGGGTAGTCGTGCGGCTTTGTTGACTATGTTAAGGGTCGTGCTGGTGGGTTTAATTCAATCGGGAAATGACGGGTTGAACTTGACTAGCACTTATGATTTGTTGACTATGTTAAGGTCATATAGCTGCTAGGGGTAAAATATTATCAGGGATTTCAAGTGTTGAAATTTGCAATGGGATTGCATACTTTCTATGAGATAGTTGGATCCCGATACCTGCTGCGAGTAAGAGTTACTCCTGGGAGTGTTTTACACATTACAATTAGCCAATCAAGTAGGTGTCTAGAAAGGTGTCAACGGGGTTAAGCCTCTGGGAAAACGAGGTTTACTTTAATTAGGTCTGTGCGAAAGCACAGGGAACCTCTCTCAAAGTACCGACACTAGCCTGGCTGAAAGATTGTCGAACTTGTAGCGTGTAATTAATCCCGGCTGATCTTTCCTTTTAGGGTTTGAAGGAAGATTTGACTAAAACAGTGGGAGCCATCCTGATTAGATATATTAATAACCAATCTAATCTTGCAAGAGTATACGCTGAGTGTTTTCTTCTCTCTCTCTCCAGATAGCGACCATGTCACGCCTTAATCAAGATAATAATACGGATGTATTGACCGAACCCGCTTGTTATACTGCGCTAGGGAACGTTAGTCCCGCTCCAACTTATAATTGTTATAAGACCGAGCAAGAAATAGGGGATTACCGTGCCGCCCAAACGAAGAAAGTGCATGCTGATGCATCTTCTTCGGGTATGTTCATTGTAGAGAACTGAGAACGGGTGATAAGTTTCAAAAGTTGGATACGGTGCAATTGTTGCAAGCCAAGTCAGTTGGCAGTTATCACCCTGTATTAAAAAAAATACATTGATTCTGAACGAATGTTATTAGATACCGAACCTGATTTACAATATCATATCAGTATCTTTATTGAGATAAAGAAGGATATAATTTTTTATTGTTGGATAATGTTTTGAACATTTCCTATATCAAGAGTTGATCAGTTCAGTCACGTAATCTAAAAGTATAGACGTTCTAAATCAAACTACAGTTCTTAATGTACAGAACACACACAAGAAGAAGAGTTCAGAAATGAACGAATCCTTCTTAAGGTTTTGTAGACTAGGCCATATCAATGTGACCCGACTAGCTAAGTTACATTTAGATGCATATTTAAATTAGTTTGAATTTATATCTTGTGAAACTTGTCAGTCATGTCACAAAGATAAGATGACCATAGCTCTGTTTATTGGAAACAGAGAAAGAGTTAGTGAACTCTTGGGATTGATACATGATGATGTATGAGGTTCCCTGTCTACACATGTCAGGACTGGTTCTTTGTACTTCAGAAGTAGAAAACCAAAAACGGGTATAAGTATTATGTCCTTTGATGTGATCAGGGAGGAGAATACTTGAGCACGGGATTCCTGGACTATTCTAAAGGAGAATGAGATTCTCTCTCAGCATTACTCCTCCGTATTCACTACAATACGTTGGTATATCGGGGCGGTGCAATCGCACCCTATGTGATAATGTGTGCTCTGTGATGAGTACTACTGAGTTACCTATTTCCTTTTGGGGGTTATGCACTTGAGAAGTTGCATACCTATTGAATAGGGTTCCAACCAAATCAGGTGCCTACCACTCCATATGTGATATGGTATGAAAAGAGCCCATCTCTTAAGGATGTTAAGATTTGGGATTGTCTAAAGTAAAATCCGGAAAAACTCGAGCCAAGGTCAGATCTGTGGAAGTTTGTTGGATATCCCAAGCATTCGCAAGGGAATATCTTCTACCAAACTGAGGAGCAAAAGCTGTTTTTTTCTCAGCATGCCACCTTTTGGAAAGGGAATTTCTTGTGAAGAAATAGGTGGTCATGAGGTAGAACTGGAAAAAGTTCTAGCTATACAAAGTGCAGCTGATGATTTGGTAAACCCGAAGGATTCAATAGTTTCTAACGAACCTCAGCCTCTCCGCCTATCTAATAGGGTTCCTCATCCACCTGAGAGATACTTCGGTTTCTCTATGACAGTGGGAGCGAGGATTGCATCATGAGATGATGACCCAACTAGTTTCGAGCAGGCCATCAGGAGTGGGGACTCTGTGAGAATGGCTGGATGGTTAGCGATCTGAGATGGAATCCATATACACCAACAAAGTACGGACTTTGGTAGCTTTATCTGAAGGGTTAAATCCCCATCAGAAGCAAGTATATATTGAGAAGATTACTTGGTGTACAAGGAAAAGTTAGGACTTTCAAAGCTATGCTTAAGTCCATCCAGATCTTACTTGCCATTGCTACATACCATAACTACGATATCTGGCCTTTGGGTGTCAAGACTGCTTTTCTAAATAGTGATTTAGAAGAGAGCATCTATAAGTACACAGCCAGAGGGCTTCATAGACAGTGGGAGCAGCGGAAACGTATGCAAGTTGCTTTATGGGATAAAGCAGGCGCGGAGTTGGAACGTCTGTTTTGATGTGGTAGTCAAAGATTTTGACTTCATCAAAATGGTAGATGAACCTTGTATATACAAAAAGGTAGTAGAGAGTATGGTGGTGATCCTCGTATTGTACGTGGATGAGATACTCTTGATAGGAAAGGAGTTTCCTATGCTACACTCGGTCAATCTCCTCTTATCATAAGGATTCTCTATATAGGATCAAGGTGATACCTCATAAATCCTGGTTTTGGATCTATGAGATAGATCTAATTGGATGTTAGGATTCTTAATAGATGTAGTGAGATGGTATCAATCGATCCTGGGGAGAATCACTGGAAAGCTTTCAGGGTGGTAAGGTCGACTGAATGTCAGTCACAGGCATTGTCTTTACCCTCAGTGGAGGGACGGTATGTTGGAAGAGTTCCACGCTAGATACCGTGACATACTAGACGATAAAGGCAGGATAAATCACTACCAAGGATGCAACCAAAGAAATAGTCTGGATGTACACTAGTTCATGAGATGAACTTCGTTCCTACCATTGTGTGACAATGGAGTTGTGGTTTATACCTAGGAAACCCCGTCCCATCACAGATCCAGACATATTCCTAGGCAGTATCACCTGATCATGGAGATGGTTGATCTCCAGGGAGATCGAGGTTAGGAGAGTAGACACAGAGGACAACAGCGCGGATCCACTCAAAATGGCCTATTTCCCAGTAAAGACTTTTATGGGATGGTTGAGTATGAGATACTTCAACCACGGCTGATTGTTGGGTATGAGATACTACAACAGATGGCCCTAGTACAATTGGGAGATTGTTAGTGATATGTATGCCCTAGAGGCCATTACTGTACATGCGATGTATATTGTAGTGGATGCTTGGACATATATATGGAGGACTTTCTTGCTCGACATGATAGTATGCTATCTGGTTGCTCTTTATCTTAACATGCACTCTGATAGTCTCTATGTTACATGTTGATAAAGCCCTTAGGATGAGTACTTGACTACCAGGACTATGATGCAGATCATAGTAGTGGGGACAGTGTAGTCGCTAAGTACATCCTTCAAATGTTCCTAGTCGCAGGTGTATCGAGACAGGGCATCGATATACCAGAGTAGACTAGCGTATGTTTCTTGACCCATGTAGATGGGCGATGGATGATCCCATATCCATTGATGTTTGACATCATAGATAGTATATGGGTGCTCAGTGCAGACTGGGTACACTGGACGGACTGGCCGAGAACTCCCAGATTGTATTATACCTCATGTCAGATGGCAGTTCTCTGGTGACACTAGTACAGGTCAGTCTGTAGATCCGAGATCGTCATAGAGTCTTGTGTGATTCCCACTGTGCTTTGATTTCCATCATACCATGTCCAAGAGGGCGTGGAAAACGATGGCTTTTGGGTACAGTCCCGAATCACATTGAGCGATAGGAGGGGTTTCGTCTCTCCCGGTATAAAGAGTTGATGTTGCGCTGTGTTCGATTGGCTATAACTGGAAATCCCTGGCCAGGGTTTCTGAGATTTACTGGTATGTGTTATCATTAGTTTCTCGAACTATTATGGACCTCATATCGACATGACTTATCGGTTACTGGGGTCTGACGTTTACTACCCCTAGACTGGATATGCGACATATCAGACGAAGAGACCGGACTGTACGTGAGTGTTACTGATTGGATTCGCAGGAGAATGTACAGGCTTGCTTGTTGATCTTCTGATTCCTCAATACATGGGTGGCTATAACGTTTAGCTGACCGCTTGCAGCTTGTGGGTGTTTTGATATGATCATCACCAACTTTCGGCGTATTAACGATTCTTTAGAGTCCTACACAGAGGTTTCCTGGCTCAGGCAAAACGGAGTAGGAGCAAATATGTGATATGTACGGGACCGAGAATAATACGTGTATGCGATACCGTATTAGATTCTCGCGATATATGATATCGGCCGGGTATATGTGATATAGCCGAGTCATCGGATCAAGTGTTGATTCGATGAACTGATACAGATTATATTAGTCGGTTATTTGTGAAATAGCCGGATTATCGGATCAAGTGTTGATTTGATAATTTAATGTATAATTATATATTTGATATATTACATTACATTAACTAATACAAGCTCACTTAAAGATTCTTTTTCTCACATGGGTAATACATTGATATATATAAGATATGTGTTAATTGTATTATTTTCTTTTGTTACAAAATATATTGTATATGTGATATATAATATTGTAACAAGTTAGGGTTACAAATGCAACATACTTTGTGGAGTTTAAACAAATTAGGGTTTGGATTTGGGTCAGCTTTTGGGTTACCTTGTTCATGAAGCATCATGAAGTTTTCTTTTGTCTTCAGCTTAGATATTTTGTGTTGATATTTATTAACCCAACCCAAACCTTAGCCTCTAGTTTATTCTCTACAAGGGTTAACTTAATCATTCTTTAACCCATGGTTGCAATTCTAAGCTCACACAACAATTCATTATTCATCACAAATGAAATTCTTCTTCTTCTTCCTCTTGAAAAAAGCTTTCTAGCTTTTTGTGATGTGATGAAATAAAGTGAGAAATTGAAAACAAAAGAGAGCTAAATTCCTACTTCATCATCCTCATCTATTCTAGCCACTTAGATTAGGGTGTTTCCTTTGCTAATACTTGATTAGTGAAGTAAGAGCTTGGGTTTGAGTTTTTTCAAGGTAGATCATCTTAGTTATTGATGATTGGAAGCAATCTTGCATCTTTCTCTTCATGAAGCCTCTCTAGAGTCCGGGTACTTGATGATCGCAGCGAAGGGACCTCAACATGGAGCTTATGAAGCGAAGGAACGGACTATAAAGGTTGTAATCCCTAACTCTTAGAAGTAAAGTTGTTTACTTGTAATGTTTACCCTAATTCTCTAGTTATGATCTTGGTTAGGGTTACATAGCACCCCAAATTTTTATAAAATGGCATGTGTGATGCCTTGCTAAACCTTGTTGTCGTGCTATACAACCCTACAGAAAGAAAACCAATTAGCTTAAGTATGATATACAGAAGGTAAGAAGTAAATGCATATGAAGGGATTGGAGTGAGGGAAAGGAAATATATGGTTACTGTCATAAATTTGGATAGTGGAAGAGGCATTACTAGGAATACCCGGCCACCCTTTTTTAAACATTTTCTTGTCTCAGTTTTGCTGTGTAGTGTTAATTGAAAACTGTTTTCACAATTAGATTCTGACTTCAGGGTATGTATTTACCAGACTTGATTCTCATATCTGTATGGCATTACAGATGCAGAGTGGGAGTAGAATATTGTGAATTGGGTGATTGGATTCTCAATATATCAGAATTCTTTGTAATTGGTGATATTTGAGGAAGTCACCTGGGTTTTGCCTAACGCTTGTTGGATAGTCTTTGTAATTCTTTGTAAGGAGCATTCAACAACAGTGTAATTCTTCCTAACCATAGCATAGTTTTCAACCTACGACGCACATGGTTTGAGTTATTAAACTCGGAGGACTTATACAAAGTATTGTATGTGGTCCGATGTCCATTAGGACAAAAAGGTTGGTACTCATACTATACTCCATTTACTTATGACTTCTCTGGTTTTAGACACGCATTTCGTTGAAATACAAGGTCCAAATTTTGAGAAATTATCGATATAAGAATAAAGTAGAGAACCATACGCTGCAAGTATCAGGATCCTTCAGGGCGATCGATGGTGTAGATTCTTATGCAAGGTATTCCGTTGTAAGTAATATATTTGAGAACTTGCTTCTCTCTCAGGTTACTTATCCGTGAGTACGCTCCTTGATGAGTAATGCTGCTTGGCCTTCTTTCATTTAGTTGATATGCACTGGAAATAACTGCATGTATTTTGAATCTGTTCCAATTAAATTAGGGCCTTCGTTTCTATATTGGATATAGAATAGATTCATATCTTAACGATGTTAAGGTATATGGAGTTGTCCGGCTTATGCTTAAAACCATAATCCGGATAAATTCAAGGCATGTTTCAGTAATGGCAGTTTGTGGGTTATCCCGGACTTTGACGAGGGTTAACATTCTAACATTTGGAAGATCAATAGTTATATTGTTCTTGACTCGCCATCCGTTTTAGTAAAATAAATTCTTTTCAGAAAACATGAGTGGGAGTATGGTAGAACTGGAAGTGATTCGAGAGCCACTTGAAAATTTAGTTGAACCTAAAGATTCAATTGGATTCAACAATCCATTAGCCACTTCGCAGATTTGGTCGGTAACCTCAGCCACCCGAGAGGTACTTCGGTCTCCTCAAAGACGGTGACAGGAAGGTTTGGATGACCCAAGCTTGCCACTACTGCTGTCCTAGTGTAACGTTTTGAAAATCGTTTCAGTGAAATTTCAGAAAATCGGTAAAATAAGGGGTTTTCTGTAAAAAATCAAAATACAAATATGTTTAGTTTAAAATTAAATATACATATTCTAGCTATGTAATTGCTAGTATTTAGTGTTTATTGAGCCACTGGCGAAATTTCAAATTTTCTGGAAAAAAAAATTATTTTAATATTATTTTAAGCCGTCACTAATACATTTAATTAGGGAAAATTACAAATTGGAATGGGTTGATACAAATTTTATAATTCTTGACACACTAAACTGACTTGTAAAATATTATTTCTGAAACGAAATCGTTTGCCAAAACGGTTTAGAAATTATTGAAGAAAAAAGTTTTTTTTAGTGAATTTAGTGTAAATGGTTGTTTGGGGTATAACATTTATCTTTTTCCCCCACACCCACACCCACACTCACTCACCCCCATCCCCATGTGGCTGAAATTCAGCAGCACTTCCCCCCATTTCCCCACTCCATTCCACACAAATAAGAAAAGAAAACAAAAAGAAAAGTATAAGAAAAGAGGTATGGTTGTGTTGACCTTGGACTTCTTTGACTTGTCAATACTTTCCCCACCTCATTCTCTCTCCAATCTCACCAAAATTGGCAGAAACCTCCTCTTTCTCACTGTTGCAACAACCCTCTCTCTTCTCTTTCTCATTTCACCTCAAAATTTCATCACAAAATGCCCAAAAATCAACACAAAAACCTCACAAAATCAAAATCCAATCTCTACCCATTTTTTCTTGGCCCATCTAGCATGGATCTTGGTGAAAAGAGAGCAATTTGGGAGGCTTGGATTCTTGCTAGATCTCTTATTGGGAGGTATAAATCTTAACCCATGTCTTAATTGTTGGTTAATTACTCCAATTTAGTTAAATTTGGTGTTTAATTTTGGTTAAATTGCAAACTTGAATTGTGGGATTAATGGAAATATGTGAGATTAAAATCAAGATAGGGTTTTATCACATCATTAAGGTTGCCATGAGTAGATTAACATGTTAATACTTGCTAAAACCTAATCTAGTTACTAGTTTCAAATTGTTAGTTGGAAATTGTGATAAATGTGCTATTTTGCTAACTAGGTTTTTTAGAAATTGATTTATAATTGGGATTAAAATCTAAATTAAGATTTCATGTCATCACTAATATTGTAATGAGTGTTTTAATGACTTTGGACCATGCAAAATCAAGCGTAGTCATTGTTTTTTGCATTTTTAGTTGAAATTGTTAAAATTAGATAAATTGCAAAACTAGAATTTTTATTTTTATAAGAATTGATGATATTAAATTCTTGAAATGGGTTGTATGACTTATTTGAGAAGTTTAATAAGTATTATAGCCGCTAGATTTGTTTAAACATCGAGTTTTGTACTAAAATGGGTAATTTTTGCTTGCTAGATTTTCGGAAAAATGCCTTTAAAGGTGAATTTGGGGTTTTTGTGAATTTTAACCTATTTTATATTATAGTTAGTGTTCGTGGATGCGAAAATGGGTGTGTTTGGGTTTTCTCGATGGTTTGACGTTTGTACATCGATATCGAGGGTTGGTTTGACTATTCTTGCATGCGTAGGCGATAAGTTTTGACCTATGCGTGATACGCGTGCCGATTTGATTTTCGTATGCCGTTTCGATTTCGAATTTGGTTTTAATGCTATACGGTGCGTTATGATATGTAGGTACCTGTTCATATCATAATATTGCATTTTATATTCCCCAGTCTTATGCGTTTTATAAATAAACAGGTGTTTTTGACGCATGTCTGCTCCATATTACAGGATACAGGTTCTTGGAGCGAAAACAGTGAAAAAGACAAAAGATGATACAAAAGAGCGACTTTTGATCAACAAGTAGAAGGGTCCTACTCAAGCCTAGACGAAGAACAATTCACAAGGCAATGCATGGTCCAAAATGTCAAAGGAAACAGTCAAAAGACCACTACAGGTTTCACTGGAAAATCTGGAAGAGAATCAGAAGCCCAATTGAGAAAAGTACTGAAGAATAAAGAAGCCCAAATAACCATTATGCAGCCCAGGAAATTTGGTGAACTGAACTCACCAAAGGGCCGCGGAACCGCGGCCCAAGGCCTACCCATGCGGCGGTTCCGCGGCCATTTAATGCCCGTGTCGGTGCAAATTTTGGGTGTCGGTGCGTCGGTGCGAAGGTTGGGATTTTTCGTGGGCATATCTGTAATCGCACATGTGCGAATCCCGTAACCCTAAATTTCCTTATTTCCTTATAAAAGTGTAATGAAAATATTGTAACCCTATGCCTCTTTTCAATTAATAAAAATTCAGATTCTTTGAGGATTGAAGAGCATCATTTTCTTGTAAGTTCCTTTTACAATTTTCTGCCCTAGTTTACAATTCATTCTTTTCCCTAGCTTTAGAATTAAATGCTTGCCTTAGATTAATTAATATCTTGCCCTAGTTTAATCTTGTGTAGAACCTTTTAATCTGCAGTAGATAGTTAATCCTTTAGATCTAAAAAAATACACATAATAAAAATGCTGTTTTTAATAGGTCCCCTAATGAGCGAGCAAATTCCTCGCTTGTTAGGGTTAGGAATAAGGGAGGGGTTGAGAGATGAATATCTCTCATCTCTTTCTAGCCCAATAACTTGTAACAACTAGAACTTCATGCACGCATGCATGATCCGCTCCCTACGGCACCCTACCCACGAGGTAACGGTGAAACCGTAGTTTAAAGGATCGGACATGCATGACGTCCATAAAGGTTATAGCAATTAGTAGGAAAGGACGGACAAGGATCTAGAGGAAGAAACTTCGTTTCTTCCCAATCATCCTAATCCCCTTTACTAATAATTGTTATAACTTCTAAAAAGATTTAATTGAGGGCATTGAAAGAGGTGTTAATATTAATCTTATCAAACCCTACTTTAGACCTAACCCTAGCAAGTTCCTTAATATCATACAACTTAGTTTTTAGACTCAATCAGCAAAATCAAACCACCATTGGAATCAACTCGTAAAAACACGTAAGAAAATTACACATCCCTGTGGATCGACCCGTATTCACCGGCTAGCTGCAAAGCGACGCCGTTTCTGATTACGGTAAAAAATTTTTGGTGATCGTAAAACCTACACATTAATCAAATGGCGCCGTTGCCGGGGATGGCGTAAAATTTCTTGTGTGTAATTTCGGGTTGATATAAATTTTTAAAATCGTAAAAATCTGAAAATAGAAAAAATACAAAAACATTTTATCAATTTTTATCTGTGTGAAGGGTTTTGTCGTTTGAATCTTGCAGGAACAGCAATGAATCGCGGATCTGGAAATTTACAGAGGGCAAAATAGAAAAAATCACATCAGAACAGAAGGGAAAGTTCATAACAGAGCCATACAATTTTTTTGGAGACCAGATCCCACTACCTGACCGCGAAACCGCGGCCGTGAAGCGCCAAAAACCGCGGTTCCGCGGCTAGTTAATCTCTTCTCTGCGCGAAATTTGCTCGGTTTGTCTTCTCCTTCTCCCCTCTGCAACCTATAATATATCCTTTGTGAAAACTTTCTGCAGGGTTTCTTTGCGCTAAAATTCTTCCTCCCCCTTCTGAATAACAGATTTTCTGCAGGTTTCTTTGCGCCGTGCTAAAAAATTTTGATTGCAAGTGAATTTAATGTTTTGCATAATTTAATCGGATTTTAAGGGGCTAATTGACCAAACTCAGATTGGGTGGGGATTTCATCACCCTTCCCAGGACCCCAGAAAGCAGTTAAAGCATTTGCATTGACCACAATTAATTAAAAAATACTAGACTCAGCCCTAAGGACTTCGAGCTCAATAGGAAAAGGACTAGTATAGGCATCGACCGTTTATCCTAACCTGACTTTGCGGTGTCTAGGCAAGTGTGTCTAGGCTAGTGGTTATTAATTAGGCCCACTATTGTGGTTCCTTCCCACTTACCTGGCCGCAATTGGCGGTGAAGAGGCGGTTTGAGGTCCTATTTCTAGCCCTAGTTAGGAGCTGTCTAGATGACCTAGGTAACCCTAGATCTAGGCCTGATTGTGCATGTGTGGTTGATAGCATTTGTGTCACGAGTCTCTTTTAAAAAAAAAATCTCTTTGCAAAACTCTCACAAAGAAAAAGAAAAAGAAAAATCTTTCCAAAACTTGCAACTTGTCGCTAAAGGAAACTTGCACCTCACTTACACCACTTCCTTTCATTGACGTTATCTTACCTCCACATTCTGTCTTTCATTTTTTTTCTGACTGCACTACCCCTTTAGTGTATGTCACTTTGGACTAGGGATACTAACGCCCGATTAGTCCGTGTTTCGTTGGTACCGACCGACGAACCCTTCGACACCGAAGTCAAAATTCCATCCGCTTTCGTACCTCCACCTTCAAATTCTTTCTCCGAAGGCATGTCGGGATTCAACCCCAACAATACCTTACCGACGGGAATGATTCCACCTCCGTTAAGTGCGAATAACCCGAATCAACCGTCTGTTGAAGCGCCCGCACGAGTCGCGCTCCAGGATCTCTTCTATCCCGTCCGCACTTCTTTACCTACCTGTCTTTCACCCCCACCGGCAAATGGGGACAATTTTGAAATAAATCCACATTTCATCAATATGCTGCCAAAATTTCATGGTTTGGAATCTGAAGATGCTTATATCTTTATCAATAAATTCCAAAATGTGTGCGCTATGATGAAAACGACCCAATTAAGTGATGACGCTATAAGGCTAAGGGTCATTCCTTTCACTTTATGTGACTTAGCCGAGAAGTGGCTATACAGCACAGCATCACATTCCATTAGAAATCGGGACGAGTTTGTGAAGGCTTTTCTTAAGAAGTTCTATCCTCATCACAAAACTGCTAGAATCCGCAATGAGATTATACAATTTTCACAGCTTCCTTCCGAACCATTTTGGAAGTGTTTCGAGATATTTAAAGACCTACTCGTTCAATGCCCTCATCATGGGATCGAAAGTTGGCAACTTTGCCAAACATTATACGAGTGATTGAACTCGGCAACGAAGCAGTTCCTAGAAACCATCTGTCAAGGTCACTTCCTCTCCAAATCTAGTGAGGAAGCGTGGCAGTTTCTTGAGGATCTTAGTGAACAAACAATTCAGTGGGAGAGCTCCAAGACCACATCATCTTCTTCTAGTGGTCAATCTAGGACAGGCATACATCAAGTAGAGAAGTCGATTGCTATGAAGGCCGAGATGGCCGCTCTTACGAAAAAGCTAGAAGCGATTGAGACCAAAATCTCATCGTCTTCTCCTGCCCCTGTTGTGCCTCCACGAACTGTTTGTGCTTGTTGCTCGAGTCCATCACATCTCACCGAAGAGTGTCCTTACAATGCATCTACTCAAGGATGGGATCAAGCCAATGCTGCCCTTCAGCAACGACAGAGAAACGATCCATACTCTTCGACATACAATCCGGGGTGGAGGAGTCACCCAAATTTCGCTTGGAACCAAAATCAACAATTCCAAGGAAATAACAATTTTCAAGGGCCTCCTCCACAACAACAACAAGCACCGCCACAAACTCAATTTCAACAGCAACTTTTCCAACATCAACCTTACCCTAATCAAGTGAACAATTTTGTGCTTAACAATTCTTACGCGCCAAACAATTTTGTTCAACCTAACAATGACAAGGTTAGCTCGCTCGAAAGAAGTCTAGATGCGTTCTTAAAGCAATCTACACAGTCTACAGCAAGACTAGAGACTTCTATTCAATCTTTGGTGCAAAACAGTGCCTCACACGATCAAAGCATCACATCTATTGAGGCACAAATTGCACAACTCAATGCAGCATTGAGCGAGCGAGAAAAAGGAAAGCTCCCATCTCAACCACTGCCCAATCCCGGTCACACACATGTTGCAAATCAACAGCAAACTCATAACGTAAACGCTGTGACCATGTTGAGATCGGGAAAAATGTTGCAAAACAATGTGGGTATTCACGATGACACCTCTGCCGGTGGTTCTTCTTCACCCTCTACTTCTTCATTAGAGCCTGTTCTCCATCATTCCCAAGGCTCTGCTACTTCTAGCTCGAACGGACCCACTTCTCACAACATGAACACATCTACACGGGGTTCCGTTCCAACTCAACAATCTGATCCGCAAAAATTAGACTCAACAACATTTCAAAATGCTCCTTTTCCAAACCGGTTGAGATCCAATAAACCAACTCCACAAATGGAGAAGATTGTTGAGCTATTCAAACAGGTTAACATAAATATCCCTCTTTTGGATGCGATCCAACAAGTTCCTTCATATGCAAAAATCTTAAAGGACTTATGCACCAAAAAGAGGAAGTCATAAGTACCAAAGAAAGTTTTTATGGCTAGTGCTATTAGCGATGCTCTTGTCAATTCTTTACCCCAAAAGAAAAAGGACCCCGGTTGTCCTACTATTTCGATAACAATTGGGGACAAGAACATCAATAGAGCACTACTTGATCTTGGTGCTAGTGTCAATTTGCTACCTTATTCTGTGTACGAGCAATTAGGCATTGGAGAGTTTAAGCCCACTCACTGTACTCTCCAAATGGCTGATCGATCAATCGCCCATCCAAGGGGTGAGCTAGAGGATGTGTTGATCAAAGTTGGGGAGTTCATATTCCCCGTTGATTTTATTGTTATGGACACACAACCTGTTTCCAACTCACGGAACCAAATTCCGGTGATCCTCGGTCGACCATTTTTGGCCACTTCCAATGCCGTAATAAACTGTCGCAATGGCTCCATGACTCTATCCTTTGGGAAGACGTCTAGTGAGTTCAATATTTACAAGTTAAGAAGTTTGCCCCCCGTGCCTAATGCTAGTACACGAGAAGTTTGCTCTATTCACGAAATCACGTAGGAGGACTGCGAGTTTGAAAGTTTCTTGTTTGATGAGAACAGTTTTGACGCCACTAGTGCGTCCCTCCTTGAGCCTACCACAGTTGACACAACCGATATTGATTATGAATGTTTCACTTTTTCGGATGATGACGACTCACAGCCCGAATATAAGTCGTTTGAATTTTTGGATGAATTAGTTGAACTATCCAAATCGGTTGTTTGCGGTGATTTCGAACCTGTGTTGGAATCCTTTGAGTTTGAGGTAGATTCCCCAATGATTCTTTCGCCTCCGAAACTCGAACTCATGTCCTTGCCATCTCACCTTAAATATGCTTACATAGGTGAGAATGATACCTTTCCTATTATAATATCAGCCTATCTAGCCTTCGAGCAAGAAAACGCTATTTTAAAGGTCTTACAAGATAGGCGGCTAGTTTTCGGTTGGACTATGGCGGACATCGAGGAGATTAGTTCCCTCATAATTGAATATCATATGCAATTGATGGATGATGCCAAGACAATAAAGGACCCACAGAAACATTTTGGGGGTATCGTGGTGAGTCAACCTCCTCCTTTAGAAGTTGAACCACCCCCATTTATTTTAATAAGCTATGAGAATGCCAATATTCCCCTGACTGCTGATCATTCTCGCTTTGATTCATCACCACATCATATCTATTCACTTCCACACTTTCCCTACCATCACTCCTATCTTCCCCAATACTTTTTGGATCGGTACAACATGTTCTTCCACCAACCGACACTCTTTACAGATAAATTTTTCGACTGGTTGGTGTTGATGTTTGGTCTGTGCAAAGTCTGGCAGTAATGTCTAACATTGTTTCACTGAAGTTTGGGGGGGCCTTTCTTTATATATTTTTGTTTTTCTTTTAACAATAAAAAAAATTAAAAAATAAATAAACAGGGGAGTGCCGACATTTTGACCCTCTTGGTGCAGCATGACAGTGAGGACACTGTCAAGTTTAAGTTTGGGGGTATGCTCGGTACGTCTTCTTCCTTCGCATTCATTTGTACATATTTTTGCATTTGCATATTTATTTGAAAACCCATAAAAATTGAAAAATTTCAGAAATGTATTCAATTTTGACCATATTTAACTTGAGTTTGACAAATAGGTTAACTGGCTTCGAACAACTAGATCTTAGACTGAGTAAATTGAAAACCCTAAAAATTGCCTTCTTTAAAGATTAACGGTAGAAAGTATATGTCTTTGTAGTTTATTTAGAAATAGGCAAATTTTGAGTTCACTTTTTGGGCTAAGTTGAAATAAAGGAAAAATATTGATATTCTTATTAGAGTATAAGTTTGAAAAATAATTCCTAGCTTAATTCTATATTCTGAAAATGTATACCCTACAAATTGCACAATCACGCACCTTGAAACATGGAATAGTAGAAGAGACCTTGAAATGCTCTTGTCTAAAGTCCTTAGTACGAAGAAAATAAAAAAAATGTGTGTGAATAAAGAAAAAAAATGAACACTGGTCTTTGTGATTACTTAAGGCTGCAAAAATAGAAAAAAATATTTAGCGAGGGTGCTTCATCACCTAGTGCCTTAGACCAACTAGTTTGGGAGTCACTGCTAAAAGCCTTGGGTGTTGCAAGACTAGGAATTACGCTTTAAAGTGTAAACATATCTTGTAATCGGTTGTTGGTACCTCAAGAAGTATTAACAGTCGCATGAAGGATGTGAATTCACCAGTTAATTAGTGCTTTGGACAACGGACAAGAGTATGATTGCTTGATTTGAATTTCTAAGTGTAGGGGTGATTTATACACACACGTGGGGATATATGATTAGAGTTGAGATAAGAGAAAGGAATGAAGAATAGAACTAGTATCTTTAGTAGAGTTGATAGAAAAATTCCTAAATGGAGATGGAACCTTAGAAGGAAAACTTAAGAAATGCCGAAGGCTGAATGAGTCTATCGAACATATATAATCTTAAGTTAAATGATGAGGAAGTATGAAGAATATGGGTGGATAGTTTACGAGTCAACGATAATAGAATTCCTTGTTAGGAAACCTAATAGGAGAACAAAAGTCAATGGGCTGAGTTGATAGGATTTTGTGGGTAGTATCCGCTGAAAACCCTCAGGAGACAACACTCCTCCTACTAGAGACACCTAGAGGTTTAACGGCTTGTTGCACGTGCTCAGTGCAATCGCGTTTCCCTGCGAAAGTGCGGTTAGGTTTTATCGAGAATAATAAGTTTGCTCGAGGACGAGCAAAAGATAAGTTTGGGGGTATTTGTTCATATCATAATAATGCATTTTATATTCCCCAGTCTTATGCGTTTTATAAATAAACAGGTGCTTTTGACGCATGTCTGCTGCATATTACAGGATACAGGTTCTTGGAGCGAAAATAGTGAAAAAGACAAAAGATGATACAAAAGAGGGACTTTTAACCAACAAGTAGAAGGGTCCTACTCAAGCCTAGACGAAGAACAATTCACAAGGCAATGCATGGTCCGAAATGTCAAAGGAAACAGTCAAAAGACCACTACAAGTTTCACTGGAAAATTTGGAAGAGAATCAGAAGCCCAATTGAGAAAAGTACTGAAGAATAAAGAAGCCCAAATAACCAGTATGCAGCCCAGGAAATTTGGTGAGCTGAACTCACCAAAGGGCCGCGGAACCGCGGCCCAAGGCCTACCCATGCCGCGGTTCCGCGGCCATTTAATGCCCGTGTTGGTGCAAATTTTGGGTGTCGGTGCGTCGGTGCGAAGGTTGGGATTTTTCGTGGGCATATCTGTAATCGCACATGTGCGAATCCCGTAACCCTAAATTTCCCTGTTTCCTTATAAAAGTGTAATCAAAATATTGTTACCTTATGCCTCTTTTCAATTAATAAAAATTCAGATTCTTTGAGGATTGAAGAGCATCATTTTCTTGTAAGTTCCTTTTACAATTTTCTGCCCTAGTTTACAATTCATTCTTTGCCCTAGCTTTAGAATTAAATGCTTACCTTAGATTAATTAATATCTTGCCCTAGTTTAATCTTGTGTAGAACCTTTTAATCTGCGGTAGATAGTTAATCCTTTAGATCTAAAAAAATACACATAATAAAAATGTTGTTTTTAATAGGTCCCCTAATGAGCGAGTAAATTCCTCGCTTGTTAGGGTTAGGAATAAGGGAGGGGTTGAGAGATATCTCTCATCTCTTTCAAGCCCAATAACTTGTAACAACTAGAACTTCATGCACGCATGCATGATCCGCTCCCTACGGCACCCTACCCACGAGGTAACGGTGAAACCGTAGTATAAAGGACCGGACATGCATGACGTCCATGAAGGTTATAGCAATTAGTAGGAAAGGACGGACAAGGATCTAGAGGAAGAAATGAAGACGGACGAGGATCTAGAGGAAGAAACTTCGTTTCTTCCCAATCATCCTAATCCCCTTTACTAATAATTGTTATAACTTCTAAAAAGATTTAATCGAGGGCATTGAAAGAGGTGTTAATATTAATCTTATCAAACCCTACTTTAGACCTAACCCTAGAAAGTTCCTTAATATCATACAACTTAGTTTTTAGACTCAATCAGCAAAATCAAACCACCATTTGAATCAACTCGTAAAAACACGCAAGAAAATTACACATCCCAGTGGATCGACCCGTATTCACTGGCTAGCTGCAAAGCGACGCCGTTTCTGATTACGGTAAAATATTTTTGGTGATCGTAAAACCTACACATTAATCTGTACCCCATGTGGACTTCGAGACGACAAGCAAGCGCGTGGCGACGTCGGCACCGGCGAGCGAGGACCAGGTGAGTAGATTTATATCTACGGGGAGAAGTCGGGTGGATGGCGTATAGCACCCCCGCAGTCCGTAGTATAGTTCATATATATATGTTTATATAGGTGTTTTATGATACGAGAATGTTTATTCATGATATGATTATGTGTTCATGGATTACCTTTGGGTTAATTCCGAAACCTTAGAGTAGTTGTTATACCCACATACGCACACACAAACTTGCATACATTACTTTTTTGTGCGTAGATGGGGATGTGTATATATGTATATACGCGTGGGTATGGGACTATGCATATATACATTCATATACACATGCATGGATGATGTGGATAGTACTTGGGATTTAAGATGAGTCGATGAGATTTGATTTGAGGCCGTGAGATCGGTGATATGGCAGGGTTCGTATTTGAGATACGACATGACGTTGTAGCGGGTCCTTGACGTAGTGTTTCACACACGTGCGTGCATACTTAGGCGGTATCAGTATTGTACTAGACGTAGATCAGTACCTCGATCATGATATTTGATAAAGAGGATACCAGATGAATAGTATGATGAATGTGATATTGACCCGTACCCAAATTTGGGGATGCCGTACAACGGATTTACGTACGAGCTATATATTGATGATTGATCCACACTCTTTACTTGGGATGTCTGATTATAGATATGGTATCGGATATGATATTATTGAGGCGGGATCACAGACTAATATATATATACAGGTATGGATATGTATCGACTCAGATGTTAGGCAGTTTCCTTACCTGTAGTTCAGCTTGTTAGTTCAGCCGTATAGTTTAGTGTAGTTGTTAGACTAGATTAGAGCCCTACCTATTTCAAAACTAACGAATCGTGGGTATTTTAAAAGAAAGGTCAAGAGATTCTACGGATATTTCAAAAGATGTATCTTTTCTTAAAAACACCGTAGCCCTTATTTTCAAAACACCGCGATTCGTGTTATTTCAAAAGGCACTATTGTAGGACTTATATTAGGGTAATGCAGATTAGTTATCGTTGTGTCTAGTATTCAGCTCCCACACATTATTGCTGTTGCTCCGCATCGCATACTTACATTGTTATTTCATATTGCATTGTTGATATTATGCTGTTAGGACACCAGCACCATTACTGAAGATGCGTATGTAGCACGTACACATACTTGCCGGCTCACACACATCTTCATCGGTAATTTCCATGTCACGTACACCTTAGAAAATATTATTGCTTAACTTAGCTTGATAGCTAGTAGTTTGACATGATATTAGTGTACTTACCTTATATGCCAGCTTACATATTGTAGTTATTACTTATCACTTCATGCATACTGTTATTCATTGTTATGCCGTATTCATGGATTCTCATGCCTATATTCATGGTTTCACATGCTATTGATGATTTGGATTCGAATTTCTATGAGATTTTCTGGATTTGGGGGAAAACCGCAAAACTTGTATAAGCTTCTCTCCTCTCTTTTAAATAAAAAGTGTGGTTTTCCCATGATGTATGAGTCGTCCACCATGAGTTTGCTGATGGATTTCGAGACCCGATTCGAGGAGATGGATGAACCGTTTCGGGTACATGGTGGGCCCTGTGCGGTACCCTGGGGCAAGAAGATCGTGTTGTTGACGTTGAGCCTGTGCAGGGGAGCACGACCGACCGGTGATATTACCCGACACGTCGGATATCCGGAGGATACCGTCGTGGTCTTGAGATGGATATTAGGGGCCGGTCTGGACTGACGGCGCCCTAGATTGTGAGATTGAGACATAAAGTGATATTTGAGATATTGAGATACAGAGATTGCGACATAGAGATATCGAGATATTCGGATATTTGTTTTGTGTTGATGCTAGGAACTGTTGATGCTGATTTCATTATGATACCTCGTTTTAAAATGATACAGAAATCTCACTAATTTTTTTGAAAGCAGTTTTCTTCAGTACATGCATTCTGTTCATGCATTCATACATCATCCTTATGATATATTGCTTCCTGAGGCACAGACACGGGCACATGGGATTACACTTGGGTTAGATATGTACCCTAGCCATTGTTATAGGCTGCTGATTATATATTTGAGGATATATTATGATCATATGGCCTAGGATTGCGTTGTTCATGCGGTTTCTGTTCGTAGATGTTTTTCTACTCACGAGTTGGCAACTCACCCCCGTTGTGCCACAGTTTCTTGCAGGTTTTGCCGTACGGGTTTCTTTACGGTTTTGCTGGTACTGCTTCTTTCGGGTGACTTGCTAGTAGGTGGGTTTATTTGTATCGTATCCATCATTATACATTGTATATTATTATTAAGTTGTATCTAGAAGTACCATCAACCAAACATATATTTTATTTCAGAGATAGAGACCAGTGATGTTTATTTTTTCGACCTTAGAGTCGCGCATTGTATTTCTATTGATTTCTTGTTGTTTTGAGTTTCCTTTTGAGTTTTGATCCTCTCCCTTGGCGTTGTATATTATATTGCTTGTGTGGTTGTGACTGTCGATTGACGAGGAGCTAGCTCCCGCTTGGGGATGCCTTTTATTGATTTCGTATACTATTCATGTTGTATTCCGTTTGGGGACCAGTATTTACAAAGGAGACTCTGCCGAAATTTTCAGGAAATATTTGATGTTTTTTTAAAAACGCATAATTCGGCTTATGCTATTAAAACTACTTGATTTAAATTGGTTTTCTTTCTCTCTACTACTTTTCTTGGTATGGATTTCTGGGTATCGGCTTACTTAGATTACGTACGCCTCAAGACAGTCGTAGTTTAAGTGCCGGTCATGTTCTATACGTTCGGGACGTGACAAAGTTGGTATCAAAGCGTTAGGTTTTACCTTCGGAGCGTAGGATGACCCTTAATTGATGGAATAGGTGGCTAAAGTAGAGTGACGTACCGTGGGTATGTTCCGCGGCATACTTACGATACGCTACTCCACTTAAGAAGCCTTAGGATGTACATTTCTTTGTTCGGTATTATATTCTTTCCTATGATCTAGCTTCATCGGTACCGGTTATGGTTTTGCTGCCACGATTACGGGCAGGGAGAGCTACGGCTACAGTTGTGGTCAGCACGAGCTCGTTAAGAACGAGGATTGACCAGGGCGTAATTTCGGCGACACACGATTGCAGAGATGTGTCTTTTTATTGTGTTTTCGCGCCACGAGCATTTGATGGATCGCTGTATGAGGTTACTCAGACGTGTAGATCAGCACCAGAGGATTAGGCCACCGACAGAGGCCAACCAGATTTTGATGACCGTTGGCGTATTGCTTACTCCTGATGATTGAGGCACTGTTCAGCGTGCAGACGAGTGAGCCAGTCATTGCCGCGAACAACGAGATATCGCCGCAGATGTTGGAGCTATTGCAGTACAAGTTGTACTAAGAGATGATAGAAGGTCGCTAGTCACCGAGGATGAATGACTAGGACATGTGGTTCGTTCGCTACCCCGATGCGAGGTCATCAGATAGATTGATTCCAGCTAGAGATGACTTCACGCGGAGATGTTGAGAGTCGACAGAGATGATCGAATGTCAGAAACCTATTATTCCAAGTTTAAAGTATTCGAAAAGACATGCAGGCAATTCTATGGACCCTCTAGAAGAATGAAACCCTAACTCGACTTAATGACCGTGTGAAAGCCTTTGAACCTTAGGGTTTGCGGCAGTTCCGCGGCGCCATTAGTGAGGCTTGGGTTTGCCCTTCTACGGCTGGACCACCGATGCTGTGGTATGTACTCGATACTGTTAAACTGTACCAAGATGTTGAGCTCTTGGGAGGATTATGAGGTTTTGACGAATTGATCAAATGGTTCGACTTCATTCGGATGGTATGCGATGAGATGCATTTCTTGGGAGACTCCAGATACGAGGATAGCCGTTGGAGCTCAGTCCATGCAGCCACGACGAGACGAGTCCAAAGCCGTCGACATTAGAGAAAAGTGGAGTAAGAGATTCGTACGAGATCTTGATGAGACGACGTTCCACTCCGCCGACATCAGAGATGCGATACGCATGTCAAGGCATTGTACTGGGATGTACCTTCCAGAAGGAGTCACGATGAGTATGCAGCCGTTCTGGAACAAGAAATAGATAGAGTAAAAGGATGATAACTTCCGGACAGTTCGGCAGAGACGAGATTTGGGAGAGATCTCGATAAGACCTTTCTGGGATAAATTACGAGAAGACTTGGACCCAGGAGTGGTCATGTTATGCACACCGGCAGGCCAGAGTTCAGGATCGTCGACGAGACATGCTATGAGCGACCACGACAGTTGGCCAGAGATTCTTGGAGGATGTGCTTGAACGGGACTATTCCGCCATACTTGATTTCGGTATTTTGGGCGATCTATTCGCATGATTGATTTTGATGATTGAGTTTCATGATATTTGTTTTCATGCACCATGGTCGCACCTACTGAGTATTTACGATTTTTGCACAGTTGTTGCACTTGATATCATTTTCGTGCCTTGGTTTCTCACGTTTATGATTTTATGGGTTTCATACAGTTGAGTTGATTTTGTGCGTATATACGCATACGATTTGGTTTTTGCACTCGGTATGGTTCACATATACTTGCAGTGCAGTGATACGCATTTTGTGCACTACAGTTGCACTGGACTTCGATTTCGATGGTGATGCTCGATATTTGTTTGTGCACCTTATGCACCTGATTGGATTTTGCGCATGTTCGGTGGTTGATATTGGATTTCATGATTTCATGCACGATGGATGCACCTGATTTGGATTTTCGCACATGTTGGGCGCATGTTATGAGATACGATTTTGGTGCACACCAGATGCACTAAATCGAGATTCTTCGTGCATGTCAGATGCACCTGTTTTGCTGTCAGGCACACCTGTTGCCCTTGACAGATGTTTCGTGCACACCCGATGCACTTAGATGTTGTTTCTGTGCATATGTATAGCACATTCATGGATTTCGATTTCCGTGCGCACCTGACGCACATGGCATACATATATATATTTAGGACTGATTTATGTTGGAGCAGTATATTTTATAATGTTTGCTATTTGGTTTAGTACTGAGCAGGACTAGTCAGAGGACAGTACCTGAATGTATTTTGCATGCATTGATAGCTATCGAAGGGAATTCCAAGAAGCGAGCTATAGTCTCAGTATTTACCTACGTGTCTGATATGACACGAAACGTTTAAAAAAAGGAAAGCCTTCTAAATTGTTTCCAAAACGGCGGAACGTACATTTTAAACAAAAGGTATATATGTATATGGTTATTTTCTTATGATAGACGTCCGCCACTGTGCAGTGTTATGCGCATTGCACAGCGACTTTAAAAGATTTGGCATGCATTACTTTCAGATATTTACATATATAGATGTGATATTTACGTGTATAGTTTCGAGTTATATCATATTGGTTTTGGTATTGGATTTGACATTTGAGTCTTTACCATGACTCCGATGATTGCGGGATGCTTGACGGAGTTTTGATTTTGAGTTATATGCTCATTTTTCATGCACATGCGCTGCGCTACGATTTATTTTATGTATTTACGATTTCGGAGCCCCGACGACTTGATGGTTTTGCTTAGATGTTTTAGTATTTGGGGGGAGTTTTAATTTAAATTCGGGGACCAAATTTCTTTAAGGGGGGAAGATTGTAACGTTTTGAAAATCGTTTCGGTGAAATTTCGGAAAATCGGTAAAATAAGGGGTTTTCTGTAAAAAGTCAAAATACAAATATCTTTATTTTAAAATTAAATATACATATTCTAGCTATGTAATTGCTAGTATTTGGTGTTTATTGAGCCACTGGCGAAATTTCAAATTTTCTGAAAAGAAAAATTATTTTAATATTATTTTAAACCGTCACTAATACATTTAATTAGGGAAAATTACAAATTGGAATGGGTTGATAAAATTTTTATAATTCTTGACACACTAAACTGACATGTAAAATATTGTTTCTGAAACTAAATCGTTTTCCAAAACGGTTTAGAAATTATTGAAGAAAAAAGGTTTTTTTTAGTGAATTTAGTGTAAATGGTTGTTTGGGGTATAACATTTATCTTTTTCCCCCACACCCACACCCACACTCACTCACCCCCATCCCCATATGGCTGAAATTCAGCAGCACTTCCCCCCATTTCCCCACTCCATTCCACAGAAATAAGAAAAGAAAACAAAAAGAAAAGTATAAGAGAAGAGGTATGGTTGTGTTGACCTTGGACTTCTTTGACTTGTCAATACTTTCCCCACCTCATTCTCTCTCCAATCTCCCCAAAATTGGCCGAAACCTCCTCTTTCTCACTGCTGCAACAGCCCCCTCTCTTCTCTTTCTCATTTCACCTCAAAATTTCATCACAAAATGCCCAAAAATCAACACAAAAACCTCATAAAATCAAAATCCAATCTCTACCCATTTTTCCTTGGCCCATCTAGCATGGATCTTGGTGAAAAGAGAGCAATTTGGGAGGCTTGGATTCTTGCTAGATCTCTTATTGGGAGGTATAAATCTTAACCCATGTCTTAATTGTTGGTTAATTACTCCAATTTAGTTAAATTTGGTGTTTAATTTTGGTTAAATTGCAAACTTGAATTGTGGGATTAATGGAAATATGTGAGATTAAAATCAAGATAGGGTTTTATCACATCATTAAGGTTGCCATGAGTAGATTAAAATGTTAATACTTTCTAAAACCTAATCTAGTTATTAGTTTCAAATTGTTAGTTGGAAATTGTGATAAATGTGCTATTTTGCTAACTAGGTTTTTTAGAAATTGATTTATAATTGGGATTAAAATCTAAATTAAGGTTTCATGTCATCATTAATATTATAATGAGTGTTTTAATGACTTTGGACCATGCAAAATCAAGCATAGTTATTGTTTTGTGCATTTTTAGATGAAATTGTTAAAATTAGATAAATTGCAAAACTAGAATTTTTATTTTTATAAGAATTGATGATATTAAATTCTTGAAATGGGTTGTATGACTTATTTGAGATGTTTAATAAGTATTATAGCCGCTACATTTGTTTAAACATCGAGTTTTGTACTAAAACGGGTAATTTTTGCTTGCTAGATTTTCGGAAAAATGCCTTTTAAGGTGAATTTGTGGTTTTTGTTAATTTTAACCTATTTTATATTATAGTTAGTGTTCGTGGATGCGCAAATAGGTGTGTTTGGGTTTTCTCGATGGTTTGACTTTTGTACATCGACATCGAGGGTTGGTTTGACTATTCTTGCATGCGTAGGCGATAGGTTTTGACCTATGCGTGATACGCCTGCCTATTTGATTTTCGTATGCCGTTTCGATTTCGAATTTGGTTTTAATGCTATACGGTGCGTTATGATATGTAGGTACCCCATGTGGACTTCGAGACAACAAGTAAGCGCATGGCGACGTCGGCACCGGCGAGCGAGTACCAGGTGAGTAGATTTATATCTACGGGGAGAAGTCGAGTGGATGGCGTATAGCACCCCCGCAGTCCGTAGTATAGTTCATATATATATGTTTATATAGGTGTTTTATGATACGAGAATGTTTATTCATGATATGATTATGTGTTCATGGATTACCTTTGGGTTAATTGCGAAACCTTAGAGTAGTTGTTATACCCACATACGCACACACAGACTTGCATACATTACTTTCTTGTGCGTAGATGGAGATGTGTATATATGTATATACGCGTGGGTATGGGACTATGCATATATACATTCATATACACATGCATGGATGATGAGGATAGTACTTGGGATTTAGGATGAGTCGATGAGATTTGATTTGAGGCCGTGAGATCGGTGATATGGCAGGGTTCGTATTTGAGATACGACATGACGTTGTAGCGGGTCCTTGACGTAGTGTTTCACACACGTGCGTGCATACTTAGGCGGTATCAGTATTGTACTAGACGTAGATCAGTACCCCGATCATGATATTTGATAAAGAGGATACCAGATGAATAGTATGATGAATGTGATATTGACCCGTACCCAAATTTGGGGATGCCGTACAACGGATTTACGTACGAGCTATATATTGATGATTGATCCGCACTCTTTACTTGGGATGTCTGATTATAGATATGGTATCGGATATGATATTATTGAGGCGGGATCACCGACTAATATATATACAGGTATGTATATGTATCGACTCGGATGTTAGGCGGTTTCCTTACCTGTAGTTCAGCTTGTTAGTTCAGCCGTATAGTTTAGTGTAGTTGTTAGACTAGATTAGACCCCTACCTATTTCAAAACTAACGAATCGTGGGTATTTTAAAAGAAAGGTCAAGGGATTCTACGGATATTTCAAAATATGTATCTTTTCTTAAAAACACCGTAGCCCTTATTTTCAAAACACCGCGATTCGTGTTATTTCAAAAGGAACTATTGTAGGACTTATATTAGGGTAATGCGGATTAGTTATCGTTGTGTCTAGTATTCAGCTCCCGCACATTATTGCTGTTGCTCCGCATCGCATACTTACATTGTTATTTCATATTGCATTGTTGATATTATGCAGTTAGGACACCAGCACCATTACCGATGATGCGTATGTACCACGTACACTTACTTGCCGGCTCACACACATTTTCATCGGTAATTGCCATGTCACGTACACCTTAGAAAATATTATTGCTTAACTTAGCTTGATAGCTAGTAGTTTGAAATGATATTAGTGTACTTACCTTATATGCCAGCTTACATATTGTAGTTGTAGTTATTACTTGTTACTTCATGCATACTGTTATTCATTGTTATGCCGTATTCATGGATTCTCATGCCTATATTCATGGTTTCACATGCTATTGATGATTTGGATTCGGATTTCCATGAGATTTTCTGGATTTAGGGGAAAACCGCAAAACTTGTATAAGCTTCTCTCCTCTCTTTTAAATAAAAAGTGCGGTTTTCCCATGATGTATGAGTCGTCCACCATGAGTTTGCTGATAGATTTCGAGACCCGATTCGAGGAGATGGATGAATCGTTTCGGGTACATAGTGGGCCCGGTGCGTTACCCCGGGGCAAGAAGATCGTGTTGTTGACATTGTGCCTGTGCAGGGGAGCACGACCGAACGGTGATATTACCCGACACGTCGGATATCTGGAGGATACCGTCGTGGTCTTGAGATGGATATTAGGGGTCGGTCTGGACTGACGGCGCCCTAGATAGTAAGATTGAGACATACAGTGATATTTGAGATATTGAGGTACAGAGATTGCGACATAGAGATATCGAGATATTCGGATATTTGTTTTGTGTCGATGCTAGGCACTGTTTATGCTGATTTCATTATGATACCTCGTTTTAAAAAGATACAGAAATCTCACTAATTTTTTTGAAAGCAGTTTTCATCAGTACATGCATTCTGTTCATGCATTCATACATCATCCTTATGATATATTGCTACCTGAGGCACTGACACGGGCACATGGGATTACACTTGGGTTAGACATGTACCCTAACCATTGTTATAGGCTGCTGGTTATATATTTGAGGATATATTTTGATCATATGGCCTAGGATTGCGTTGTTCATGCGGTTTCTGTTCGTAGATGTTTTTCTACTCACGAGTTGGCAACTCACCCCCGTTGTGCCACAGTTTTTTGCAGGTTTTGCCGTACAGGTTTCTTTACGGTTTTGCTGGCACTGCTTCTTTCGGGTGACTTGCTAGTAGGTGGGTTTATTTGTATCGTACCCATCATTATACATTGTATATTCTTATTAAGTTGTATCTAGAAGTTCCATCAACCAAACATGTATTTTATTTCAGAGATAGAGACCAGTGATGTTTATTTTTTCGACCTTAGAGTCGCGCATTGTATTTCTATGGATTTCTTGTTGTTTTGAGTTTCCTTTTGAGTTTTGATCCTCGCCCTTTGCGTTGTATATTATATTGCTTGTGTGGTTGTGACCGTCGATTGACGAAGAGCTAGCTCCCTCTTGGGGATGCCTTTTATTGATTTCGTATACTATTCATGTTGTATTCCGTTTGGGGGTCAGTATTTACAAAGGAGACTCTATCGAAATTTTTAGGAAATATTTGATGTTTTTTTAAAAACGCATAATTCGGCTTATGCTATTAAAACTACTTGATTTAAATTGGTTTTCCTTCACTCTACTACTTTTCTTGGTATGGATTTCTGGGTTTCGGCTTATTTAGATTACGTACGCCTCAAGACGTTCGTAGTTTAAGTGCCAGTCATGTTCCATACGTTCGGGACGTGACACCTAGAATATGAGATCTGGCAGGTGGATGACTATTACGTCATTCTAAATTAGGTTTAGAAGTGCACGTGTATATGACTCAGTCAAAGGGTTGTTGTAGTCAGTGGGAGCAGCGGAAGCATGGTGGGAAAGTTGCTTATGTCTATTTATAGACTAAAGCAAGTACAGTGGAGATAGATCATCTATTTTTTGATGTGACAGTCATAGAGTTTGACTTCATCAGAATAATAGATAGACCTGCTAAGAAAGGAGTAGAGAGTGATGTCCTGATATTTGGATGAAATGCTCTTGATAGGAAGCGATATTCCTATACTACGATCGGTTATACTGTTGTTGTCACAAGGTATTTCTCTACATAGGATTTAGATAAAATATCAAGGATTCTGGTCACTAGATCAATGGTTTTAGATCTAGATTTGGAAAGTATCCCAATTTGGCTACTTTGACACTATTCTAAAGCGTTTTAGAATGGACGACTCCTGGCGTGGTGGTGTATACACAGGTGATGGATTCACCCTCTCCAAAGAGATGTCTTCTAGACTGATGAGGAGAGGGATTTGCATGATTGACATATCACTTGTTTAGGCAATTGAGTTAATCATGAAATGTCAAGTACCACACCAGATATTGCTTTTGCACTGGCTGCAATAAGTATATATTAATCGAATCCTGGAGAAACATTGGGAAGCAGTTATGAACATAAGTGGATGTTCTTGGTAAATGGTAACGGCAGCCTCCTTCAAGAGGCGGTTATCATTTCTAGCTTCCAAGGTGACCTGGATAACATAGTGGCTGTCAGAGTTAATAGTTTTCCCTCTTTTGAGGGGAGGTATGTTGGACAGGTGGTCCAAGCGGATACTGAGGAAGGCATGGTGCAGGATACTTATTAAATTAAGTGGAAGATACGGTCTAAGAAGTATGTTGGATTTGGAGTTCATTTGTGAACTGGGTCCCATCAGATATCCAGACAAATTATAAGACATGTATTGCTCATTTCGGGAGATAGTCTTTCTCCGCGAAATTGAGATATAGAGAGATAAAGATAGAAACATTGGAGCGGATCCACTCACTGAGGCTATTTCTTGAACGCAATAGTTTCACAAACAGCTTTTTGGAGACTGATTAGTAGAGAAGTTAGGTGTTCGGTATCACACGGGCTGTGAGTATGCGACACCGCAATAATTAGCCTTAAGTGCAAGTGCGAGATTGTTGGCTATAGTGCTCTCAAGTCAATTATTGTAATCGCAGGCACACGATTCTGATGATTGAGGAAGGACCTATACGGGTAGAATAGACTTAATCAAGATGATAGTGTACAATCTGGTTTGTCTCTATCATCATGTACATACATTATGTGGTATTACAGATCACTATTATATGTTGATAAAGCCCATAGGATTCTTGCTTGACTGTAGGGTTCCTAGGCACTCTAATGAAGTCTCACAAGGCATCTACCATGCCAATTTTAAATTTTATGGGTGCCGAGAAACCCTAATACGGATCGTCGACTAGAATTTTAGGCGAAATACGAAACTAGTTAACAACTTAACTAAAGGAGAGAGGCTACAACCTTTGTAGATCCGGTTCTCCACTTCCTTAGCTCCACGTAGGCGTCCTCTTGCTGTCCATCTCGAATCCTAGACACAATCGTCGGCTTCATCGGAAAAACGAGCGGGCAAGGTCGTCGGCTTCGTGCCGAAGATGATCTACGTCGAGGTTTCACAAGTTCAAGCTCCGACTTCACCAAGTTGTGAAACTTGTGAAGAAAACACCCAAAACCACTTGGCAAGAGGTAGAGGATGAAGAAATAGGAGGTGGGTTCACTTTAGAATTGGATTTCTCTCACTTTTGCTCAAGTTGCCATTGATGGCATCAAGTTTTCATTCTTGAAGATGAAGAAGAAGATGAAGCTAGAATTATGATAAGTGTTAAGTTAAAATGAATAATAAATGAATACTTATCATAAACTAACTAGGGTAGAGTGTAGAGAATAGACCATGGTTACTTGGATGGGTTAGGGTTAAGCATGAAGACAAGAATGGTTAAGAAGTCAAAGCTTCATGAAGCTTCAACTAGAAACAAACATAGCCACCATTCTTATCTAAATCTTTTCCAAATAAATAAACAAATAAATAAATGAAAAAGCAAAACCCTAATCATCTCTTAACCATGGTTTAATTCTTTACACTTAACCAAATGAGCAAGTATCATCAAACATGATACAAATATGTGCACAAAAGTATATCATATATACAACTTGCACAACAAGTGAGAAAATCCATTTAAAATGAACCAATACTAGTTATATCAAATATATAATTATACATTAAATCATTAAATCAACACTTGATTTAACGATCTGGTCATATCTCATATAACCGACTAGTATCCTATGTATCGGCTTATCGAATCAATCCTTGATTCGATATCTAGGTTATATCGAATATAACCAATCGATACATCCATCGCGAGAATGGAATACGGTATCACATAAACGCATTATTCTCGGCCCTGCACATATCTCATATGCGCTCCTATTTCGTTTCCCTTGAGCCAGGAAACCTCTGTGTAGGACTCTAAAGACTCGTCAATACGCCGGTAGCAGATGATGATCATATCAAGCACCCACAAGCCGCAAGCGGTCTGCTAAACGTAACGGCCATCCGGGTATTGAGCGATCAGAAGATCGACGAGCTAGCCCGCTCACACTCCTGTGAATCCAACCAGTAACACTTACCGTACAGTCCGGTCTGTTCGTCTGATATGTCGCATATCAAGTCTAGGGGTGGTAAAGGTCAGACCCCAATAACCGATAAGTCGTGCCGATGTGAGGCTCATAACGGGTCGAGAAACTACTGGTAACACTTACCAGCAAATCTCTGATCAGCCCTGGCCAGGGACTTCCCTGTTACGGCCAATCGAGCACAGCGCAACATCAACCCCCAATACCGGGAGGGACGAAACCCCTCCTATCGCTCATTGCCTCCTTGTGATTCGGGACTGTACCCAAAGACCACCGTTTTGCACGCCCTCATGGACGTGGTAAGGTGGAGATCAAAGCACAGTGGGAATCACACAAGACTCTATGACGATCTCGGGTCTACAGACTAACCTGCACAAGTGTCACCTGAGAACTGCCATCTGACGTGAGGTATAATACCATCTGGGAGTTCTCGGCGAGTCCGTCCAGTGTACCCAGTCTCCACTGAGCGCCCGTATACCATCTCTGATGTCAAACACCAATGGATATGGGATCATCCATCGCCCATCTCATGGGTCGAGAAGCCTATACGCTAGTCTACACTGGTATATCGATGCCCCGTCTCGATACACCCACGACTAGGGACCTTGAAGGATGTACCTATGGACTACCATGTCCCCACTAGTATGATCTGCATCACAGTCCAGGTAGTCAAGTACACATCCTAAGGGCTTTACCAACATGTAACTATAAGACAGTTTAAAGAGACAAGTGTACATGTTAAGATAAAGAGCAACCAGATAGCATACTATCATATCGAGCAAGAAAGTCATCTCTATATATGTCCAAGCATCCAATATAATATACATCATCTGTACAATACTGGCCTCTAGGGCATACATACAACTAACAATCTCCCAATTGCACTAGGGCCAGCTGCTGTAGTATCGCATACCGAGCATCCCGAAGAGTCTCTCAAACTGTATCTGGGGAATGGCCTTCGTGAGTGGATCCGCCGTGTTGTTCTTCGTGTCAACCCTCCTGACCTCGATCTCCCGGCGATCAACTATCTCCCGGATCAGGTGATACCGCCTCAGAATATGCCTGGATCGTTGATGGGACCTAGGTTCCTTGGCCAAAGCCACCGCTCCATTGTTATCGCAATACAAAGGTATTGGATGCTCAATAGATGGAACCACACCAAGTTCAGTAATGAACTTCTTGATCCAGACAGCCTCTTTAGCAGCATCGTTGGCAGCGATGTATTCAGCCTCCATCGTCGAGTCTGCCACGGTTTCCTGCTTGGAACTCTTCCAGCTAACCGCCCCTCCGTAAAGGGTAAAGACAAATCCCGACTGCGACTTAGAGTCGTCCTTATCACTCTGGAAGCTCGAATCGGTAAAGGACTCCACTTGGAGTTCTCCGTTACCATACACCAAGAGCATCTCTTTAGTCCTTCGTAAGTACTTGAGAATGCTCTTCACAGCTGTCCAGTGACTCTCTCCAGGATCAGCTTGATACCTGCTCACTATACTTAGTGAGTATGCAACATCGGGTCTGGTACATAGCATCGCATACATGATAGAGCCTACAGCTGAAGCATAGGGTATCCCTTGCATGCGAGCTCTCTCCAAATCAGTCTTGGGAGACATCTCTTTGGAGAGAGTGACTCCAGAGATCGTGGGCAAGTTCCCACGCTTGGATTCTTCCATACTAAACCTCTTTAGTATGGTATCAATGTACCTGGATTGGGACAATCCCAATATCCGTTTGGATCTATCTCTATAGATCCTGATTCCCAATATGCAGGAGGCATCACCAAGATCTTTCATTGAGAATCTTTGTGATAAGAAGAGCTTGACCGATTGCAGCATAGGAATATCATTTCCTATCAAGAGTATGTCGTCCACGTATAATACGAGGAAGACTACCTTACTCTCTACCACCTTCTTGTAGATACAAGGTTCATCTGGATTTTTTACGAAATCAAACTCTTTGATAACGACGTCAAAGCAGATGTTCCAACTCCGCGATGCTTGCTTTAATCCATAAATGGATTTAAGCAGCTTGCACACCTTCCCGCTGCTCCCACTGTCTACGAAGCCCTCTGGATGAGTCATGTACACGCACTCTTCTAAATCACCATTTAGAAAGGCGGTCTTAACATCCATTTGCCAGATTTCGTAATCATGATATGCAGCGATGGCAAGCATGATCCGGATGGATTTAAGCATAGCCACTGGAGAAAAGGTTTCGTCATAGTCCACACCTGGTCTTTGACGAAAACCCTTTGCTACAAGTCTAGCTTTGAAAGTCTCCACTTTCCCATCTACACCAAGTTTTTTCTTGAAAATCCACTTGCTCCCGATGGGTTTTAGCCCTTCAGGAGCAACATCCAAAGTCCATACTTTGTTGGTGTACATGGATTCCATCTCGGACCGCATAGCATCCAGCCATTTCACCGAGTCCCTACTCGTGATGGCCTGCTCGAAGCTAGTTGGGTCATCATCCTCCATGATGCAATCCTCGCTCCCACCATCCATGAGAAAACCGTAGTATCTCTCAGGTTGGCGAGGAACCCTACTTGATCGGCGGAGAGGCTGGGGTTCGTCGGGTACTACTGAATCCTCTGGTTCCACTAAATCTTCTGTTGTGTTTTGTTCAGCTGGAACCTCTTCCAGTTCTACCTCAAAGCCACTAATCTCTTTTGCAAGAAATTCCTTTTCTAAAAAGGTGGCATGTTGAGCAACAAATACTCTTTGTTCCTCACTGTGGTAGAAGATATACCCTCGCGAATGTTTGGGATATCCAACAAATTTACACAAAACAGATCTTGCCTCGAGTTTGTCCGGTTTTTGTCTTTTGACATAGGCCGGGCAACCCCATATCTTTATAAAATTAAGATATGGTCTCTTCCCTTCCCATATCTCATATGGTGTGGTAGGCACAGATTTGGTGGGAACCCTGTTCAGTAGGTATGCTGCTGTTTCCAGTGCATATCCCCAGAAGGAAACAGGTAACTCAGCTACACTCATCATAGAGCGCACCATATCTAATAGGGTGCGGTTTCTCCGCTCCGATACACCGTTGTGCTGTGGTGTATATGGAGGAGTTAGCTGAGAGAGAATCCCATTCTCTTTTAGGAAGTCCAGGAATTCAATGCTCAAGTATTCTCCTCCTCGATCAGATCGTCGGATTTTAATACTTTTTCCGGTTTGGTTCTCAACTTCTTGTTTATATTCTCTAAATTTCTCAAAAGCTTCTGATTTGTGTTTCATCAAGAACATATACCCGAATCTAGAGAGATCGTCAGTGAATGTAATGAAGTATGAAGAACCATCACTGGCATGTGTAGACATGGGACCGCATACATCACTATGTATTAGTCCCAGGAGTTCAGTAACTCTTTCTCCGTGTCCCGTAAACGGAGTTTTGGTCATCTTGCCTTTGAGACATGACTGGCAAGTGCCATAAGATGAAAATTCAAACGGATTTAAATATCCATCCTTATGCAACTTAGCTAGTCGTGTCGCATTGATGTGACCCAGTCTACAATGCCACAAGAAGGATTCGTTCAGTTCTAAACTCTTCCTCTTGTGTGTGTTTGTTATGCTCAGAACTGTTGATTGATTTAGAACATAAATGCCATTGCACAACGTGCCTGATCCAACCAACTTTTGGTTACGGAAAATGTTCATAACATTGTCCTGTAATACAAAATTATATCCCTCTTTACTCAACAAAGAAACCGATATAATGTTGCATATCAGGTTCGGCATGTAATAGCATTCGTTCAGAACCAATGTATTACCAGTTGGTAATACAAGGTGATATTCCCCGACAGTCTTAGCTGCAACAATTGCACCATTTCCAACTCTAATGTCTTTATCACCTTCTCCAAGTTCTTTACCTTTCCTTAGCCCATGTAACTGATTACATATATAGGATCCTGACCCGGTATCTAATACCCAGGACGTAGAGCAAATGGAGAAACAGTTCTCTGTAACGAACACACCCGAAGAAAATGCATCAACATGTACTTTCTTCATTCGGGTGGCATGGGAATCCTGGTATTCCCCTATATCCTGTTCATTCCTATAACTCTTATAAGAAAGAACGGAACCAACGTTCCCCAGCACAGTATAACATGCGGGTTCGGTCAATACATCCATATTATTATCTTCATTAGGGCATGAAATGGTCGCTACCTGGAGAGAGAGAGAAGAAAACACTTTAGCGTATGCTCGTGCAAGATCAGATTGGTTATTATCTTATCTAATCAGGATGGCTCCCACTGGTTTTTATCAAATCTTCCTTCAAACCCTAAAAGGAAAGACTAGCCGGGATTAATTACACACTACAAGTTCGCCAATCTTTCAGCCAGGCCAGTGTCGGTACTTTGAGGGAGGTCCCCCGTGCTTTCGCACGAACCTAATTAATGTAAACCTCGTTTTCCCAGAGGCGTAACCTCGTTGACACCTTTCTAGACACCTACTTGATCGGCTAATTGCAATGTGCAAAACTCTCCCAGGAGTAACTCTTACTCGCAGTGGGTATCGGGATCCAACTATCTCATAGAAGGTATGCAATCTCATTGCAAATTTCAACACTTGAAATTCCCGATGGTATTTTGCCCCAAGCATCCTATGACCATGACGGAGGTCAACAAACCATAGGGTGCAAGTCAAGTTCAACCCGTCATTTCTTGATTGAATCAAACCCACCCGCACGACCCTTGACGGAGGTCAACAAGGTCGTACGACTACCCTAATCCAATCTGCATCATATGCATAAGCAGATAAATACTAGTTAGCTACCGCACACTACGTCTTGACGGAGGTCAACAAACGTAGCACGAATACTAAGTAGGATTTATCTGAAATGACGGAGGGCTACGTCAGGTTTTTCTGAAAACCTATTGCGTTATGAACTTGATATCGTTGTAGAATCAAATGAAGTTTTGAAATGGAGTGATTTTGAGGCTTTTGTAGTTTTGCTAAAGGGGTCACTCCCGGTGAAGGGATCGTCGGCCCTTTCCTCGTCGAATGAAGTGCGGGATATATCATATATATCACTGTGCAAAGCAGAAACTATAGAAGCAATCAAAAGTCAAACCGAGTGTGTAGCATCTGCCAGTTATTGCTAAAGGAGTCACTCCCGGTGAAGGGATCTCGGTCCTTTCCTCATCGAATAAGGTGCAGGATATATCATATATACCGCTGTGCAAAGCAAGAACTGCAGCTACCTGTTTTATTTAAAATTTGATTCTACAACATCTTTGGTTTCTTTTCTTTCATTAATCACATTAATGAAGTCCCATCATTTAAGTACCTAAACATCACAGATAAATACGACGTACACTTATGCCATCCGCATTCGCCTCGATGTCCCCTCGTGCACCGTTAGGTTAGGTAAGTAACGGCAGAGCGGGGCAGGGCTAGTACGGGTGTAAAACATAAGTAACGTCTATATAATATATCATATATACTATATACTGTATCCATCACAGAACATCACATGATCACATCACAGATATCGCAGCAGAAGAAACATATGAAATATTGGATATACTAGGACGTTCGTGTTTTCAATACGAGCCGGTACAAAACACGGATTCCACGGTCGTGATGAATAGCCAATCCCACACCCCTAGACCCCTACGAGAGCGGCAAGCAACCCTGTCAATTCTAGGGTTAGGAGACCCGGACTCGACTCCTCGAGTTGGTCTCCCACTGGACCCCAGAACCCGGTTACTTATGCTCCCCTCCTTGGGTCTATCCTAATGCGGAAAAGTAAATAATATACAAAAGGTGACATCTTCTGCAACCTGGAAGTGCCCCAAAATAAAAGAATATTACATACAAGTTTTTACATGAAAGAAAATGAAAAACACTCATCTCACATAAAAACCCCCGGCTATTCAAACACGACGATCCAATATAACATATCCAGCAACACATAACATCACATGTAATCAACGTAAGTAAATATGCGCATCCCAATTGTCGTTGACATATAGCAACGAAACCGGCGATATCACATATTACACTTACGGTCACAGAAAAGAAAGTGTAAAACTACAACAATTGGAATCCGCAACCTCTTTAGACATCGCATGCCTAATCAAATGAAATACTTAGACATCACATGCCTAACAATTATAAACCCCGCATTTTAGTCTCATTATCGAAAACTCTTTTCAATATCAAATGAGACTAAACCGCTAGATTTATAACATTCATTCAGCTATCTCATAACTGTTTGTGAATTCCAATTATTGTATCCCATTCCAGATAAATAGAAAATATCAAACTTTCCGATCGAACATTCGAACACCCAAGTTTTCCCGAAACCGTTCAACACATGAAATAGGTTCAAAGACATTCACTTCATGCCTCAGTACCAACGGTCCAGCCGTAGAAGGGTCAAGCCAACGCCTCACATGTGGCACGCCGTACTGCCCCAAACCCGAATGTTCAAAGGGCAGTTCAAGACGGTCACATAATCGAGTTAAGGTTTGTTGTCTTCTAGAGGGACCATCGCGTTACTTGCACTACTCAGAACGTCCTTAAACCACAGAAAAATCCAACACTTGGAAATTTTCCGGCAGGGGAAAGATTGGGTATTTACATCCGGTTGAACTTTTTAACATATTCTAAAATATCCGGAAAAACACATAGACGAAGTCTGATAATCCGATCGAATCTACGAACTCCCAATACACCCCAGAAAATTCAACTCTTGAATAAATATTAAAAATTCCCAGGAAAACCAGCACTGCATAATGAGAATTACTGTACAAAATTAAATGCATGAGGAGACCACATGGCCGCGGAACCGCCGCATTAGCCATGCTAATGCCGCGGTTCCGCCGCACTTTGGTGGATTCAGGGGTACGGGCTTCACAGTAATTCTTAAAATTCCCTGCTGATTTTTCTGCATATTTTTAATATCGAAAAATCCCTGAAATTGAAAAATGTACAGAGAGCATTTTTTGGGTTAGGGTTTCGGTTCGTTCGGATTTCAAACGTCGTCTAGACTTCGCCTAAGGCTCTAGCTAGGCTCTGATACCACTGTAGGGTTCCTAGGCACTCTAATGAAGTCTCACAAGGCATCTACCATGCCAATTTCAAATTTTATGGGTGCCGAGAAACCCTAATACGGATCGTCGACTAGAATTTTAGGCGAAATACGAAACTAGTTAACAACTTAACTAAAGGAGAGAGGCTACAACCTTTGTAGATCCAGTTCTCCACTTCCTTAGCTCCACTTAGGCGTCCTCTCGCTGTCCATCTCGAATCCTAGACTCAATCGTCGGCTTCATCGGAAAAACGAGCGGGCAAGGTCGTCGGCTTCGTGCCGAAGATGATCTACGTCGAGGTTTCACAAGTTCAAGCTCCGACTTCACTAAGTTGTGAAACTTGTGAAGAAAACACCCAAAACCACTTGGCAAGAGGTAGAGGATGAAGAAATAGGAGGTGGGTTCACTTTAGAATTGGATTTCTCTCACTTTTGCTCAAGTTGCCATTGATGGCATCAAGTTTTCATTCTTGAAGATGAAGAAGAAGATGAAGCTAGAATTATGATAAGTGTTAAGTTAAAATGAATAATAAATGAATACTTATCATAAACTAACTAGGGTAGAGTGTAGAGAATAGACCATGGTTACTTGGATGGGTTAGGGATAAGCATGAAGACAAGAATGGTTAAGAAGTCAAAGCTTCATGAAGCTTCAACTAGAAACAAACATAGCCACCATTCTTATCTAAATCTTTTCCAAATAAATAAACAAATAAATAAATGAAAAAGCAAAACCCTAATCATCTCTTAACCATGGTTTAATTCTTTACACTTAACCAAATGAGCAAGTATCATCAAACATGATACAAACATGTGCACAAAAGTATATCATATATACAACTTGCACAACAAGTGAGAAAATCCATTTAAAATGAACCAATTCTAGTTATATCTAATATATAATTATACATTAAATCATTAAATCAACACTTGATTTAACGATCCGGTCATATCTTATATAACCGACTAGTATCCTATGTATCGGCTTATCGAATCAATCCTTGATTCGATATCTAGGTTATATCGAATATAACCAATCGATACATCCATCGCGAGAATGGAATACGGTATCACATACACGCATTATTCTCGGCCCTGCACATATCTCATATGCGCTCCTATTTCGTTTCGCTTGAGCCAGGAAACCTCTGTGTAGGACTCTAAAGACTCGTCAATACGCCGATAGCAGATGATGATCATATCAAGCACCCACAAGCCGCAAGCGGTCTGCTAAACGTAACGGCCATCCGGGTATTGAGCGATCAGAAGATCGACGAGCTAGCCCGCTCACACTCCTGTGAATCCAACCAGTAACACTTACCGTACAGTCCGGTCTGTTCTTCTGATATGTCGCATATCAAGTCTAGTGGTGGTAAACGTCAGACCCCAATAACCGATAAGTCGTGCCGATGTGAGGCTCATAACGGGTCGAGAAACTACTGGTAACACTTACCAGCAAATCTCTGATCATCCCTGGCCAGGGACTTCCCTGTTATGGCCAATCGAGCACAGCGCAACATCAACCCCCAATACCGGGAGAGACGAAACCCTTCCTATCGCTCATTGCCTCCATATGATTCGGGACTGTACCCAAAGACCACCGTTTTGCACGCCCTCATGGACGTGGTAAGGTGGAGATCAAAGCACAGTGGGAATCACACAAGACTCTATGACGATCTCGGGTCTACAGACTAACCTGCACAAGTGTCACCTGAGAACTGCCATCTGACGTGAGGTATAATACCATCTGGGAGTTCTCGGCGAGTCCGTCCAGTGTACCCAGTCTCCACTGAGCACCCGTATACCATCTCTGATGTCAAACACCAATGGATATGGGATCATCCATCGCCCATCTCATGGGTCGAGAAGCGTATACGCTAGTCTACACTGGTATATCGATGCCCCGTCTCGATACACCCACGACTAGGGACCTTGAAGGATGTACCTATGGACTACCATGTCCCCACTAGTATGATCTGCATCACAGTCCAGGTAGTCAAGTACACATCCTAAGGGCTTTACCAACATGTAACTATAAGACAGTTTAAAGAGACAAGTGTACATGTTAAGATAAAGAGCAACCAGATAGCATACTATCATATCGAGCAAGAAAGTCATCTCTATATATGTCCAAGCATCCAATATAATATACATCATCTGTACAATACTGGCCTCTAGGGAATACATACAACTAACATTGACTACCCGTATTATGATGGCGATCATATATGTGGGAGCTGGATGGTCTATAAGCACATCCTTAAATGCCTCTAGTCGATGGAGTATTGAGACTGAGCATCAATACTCCGGAGTAGACTAGTGTATACTTTTCGAGACCCTGAAGAGGGGCAGTGGCCGGTCTCACAAGCCATTGGGTTATAAGTTACACTGGACAGACTCGCCAGAAACATGCTAGATAGTATTGTACCTATTGTTAGATAGCAATTCTCAGGTGACATGAGTACAGGTTAGTCTGTCGAACTGAGATCGTTATTTGTCTCGTGTGAGTTCATACAGTGCTTTCATTACTACCCTACGACGGCTCAAAGGAGTCGTACAAATAGGTTTTAGTTGGGTACAGTCCCGAGCTATATGGAGGAAGTGAGCGGATCGTCAGGGATTTGTCTCTCCCAGTATTGGGGGTTCATGTCGCGCTGTACACGGGTGGCCATCACCAGAAATCCTTGGCCAAGGCAGACGAGAATTACTGATTTGGATCAGTAGTTTCTTAGTGGGCGATGGGCTTCATACCGACACGAAATATCGCGTTATTAGGGGTTTGACTTTATCCACCCCCTAGACCCGATATGCGATACTCTTAGACGAACAGACCGGACTGTATGGAGATTGTCACAGACAGGCTCAGTAGGGGTTCGGATGAGTTTGCTCGTCGGCCTTCCTTTCGCTCAATACCTGGGTAGCTGTTACATACAGCTAGTGCCGCTGTGGTGCTTGTGGTTAAACCCACTGCCAGCGTATCGATGAGTCTTTAGAATCCCACACAGAGGGTTTCCCTGGTTCAGGAGAAATGATGTAGTGGCCATATTTTGATACATGTAGGGTTCCGATCGAATGATTGTACTAGTTATCCGGACTTTCGATCGGACGGTTGATAATACTCGCCGGCTCGGGTATGAGCCGGATTATTAAATCAGGTATTGATTTAATAATTTACGTATATATATTTCGATATGTATATTCTAGTATTATGTTCCTTTTGTTGTTCTATCTTTTTCGGTATTCGTATTTTGGTATGAATACAGGTATGTATATATACAGTTGAGTGCAATCCGTATTTATACGGAAAATATTCTAGAAGGTTGTTAGTGTGATATGCTCTAGAGGCCATTATTTTGTAGTACTAGTTTGTATATTACATTTTGGAAGCTTGGGATATATACACGGATTGACATTCTTGCTCAATATAGTAGTATGCTACTTGGTTTGTATCTATCTTAAATGTGTGTATGTGTTTCTTTTGACATATTGCTAATACATATTGATAGAGCCCTTAGGATCTTTTGCATGACTACCAGCGTTGTGATGACAGTCACACTAGTTGGGGCTGGGTAGTCTATAAGCACATCCTTATACAGGTCCCTGGTCATAGAATTATCGAGACAGGGTATCGATACTCCAAAGTATACTAGTGTATACGCTTCTTATCCCAGGAGGGGAGATGGTCAGTCCCACAGCCATTAGTACGTCGTACTGGAGATAGTATGCAGGTGCTCGTTAGGTTACGAGTACACTGGAAAGGACTCGCTGGAAACTGTTGGTTGGTATTATACATATCGTCAGTTATCAGTTTCCAGGTGACATGAGTAGAGCTTAGTCCGTTGACTTGACACTGTCACTTTGCCTCGAGTGTGTTCCTACTATTCTTAGATTACTACCCTACCACGGCTCTATTGAGTCATGCAAACCGGTAGTAGTTGGGTGCAGTCCCGAAGTACTTGGAGGCAGTGACGGTTAGACATGATTCGTCTCTCCCGGTATTGGGAGTTGATATCTGTAAGTCCACATTACCCGTCCCCGGTTCTTTAGGGTTGAGGTAAAGGTGAAAAATGATTTTCTACGGTGGGGTAACATGGACTCAAAAATGGATCTTTGTTAAACTAACTATCTAACAACCTAACTAAGAGTTTTACCTACTCGGTTAAGGGTTATACCTAAACTTGAACTCCTTCTCTTCAACTCCTTGTGGTGGTCGGATCGGCCTCACCTCGTCGTCTCCTTGTGCTGAAGATGGATCCACTCGAAAGCTTCTACCTTTGGCTCCAACCTCAATCTAGAGGAAACTAGAACACTTGGTTTGCTAGACCTTGTATACTAGGATGAGTAGAGAAGTGTTATGGGTTTTATCTCCAAGGCAAATGGTTCTCAACACATGAGAGGTTTTTTCCTTGAATTAGAGAGAGCAAGAGGAAGAGGGAGAGCTTGAGGATGAGAGAGAATGCAAATGATAGAATGAGAAAGACTTTTTCAACCATCCTCTTCATAATCCAAAATAATCATAACAAATAATAATAATTGAATATTATGTGATGGTTGTTATCATATCAAATGGCAATATCATTTCATGCATTAAATGCAATTTGCAAAGAAACAAGCAAGCAAAAGTCAAGCCATTAAATGATAGCCATTGTCATGATGATGGTCAACAAGTCCAACCTAGTCAACCGGTCAACGAAGTCAATAAGTCAACAAAATCAACCTTTCAACCCAACCATGGCACAATAATACTTAATTAATATTATTATTAATCATATTTCTTATTCTCATTAGTGTTTAGCAAAAGTCAACAGTCATTAACCCTAATGAGAATCCTCTGCCTCTGTCTCTGTCAACCGTGCATACACACCCGCATCCGCGTTCCGAGGAACACGAATACAAACAAGATAAAACCAATCCCAGAACGTATACTAGGATCTGGCTTAACCCAAAGCCCGCTAGTAATAATTGCCCGGACACTAAACGTGCACAAGTGTATGGATGTGACCGAACCCTGTCGCAAAACCATGCGACCTCTACTCTTTTGCCTAAAGGCGAATAGCTCTCTGTGTGGGACTCTAAAGACTCGACACTACGCTGGCAGTGGGTTTAACCACAGACCGCAAGCAGCACTAGCTGTGCGTAACGGCCCCCAGGTAGATGCCGATAAGAAGACTGACGAGGTGAACTCATCTGAACTCCTACTGAGCCTGAATGTGACAGTTTCCATACAGTCCGGTCTGTTCGTCTGAGAATATCGCATGGCGGACCTAGGGGGCGGTAAACATCAGTCCCTTAATAGCGGTACAAGTCGTGTCGGAGTGTAGCCCAAAACACCCTGAGATAACACTGGAAACCTACCAGTGCATCTCGCTTGCCCTGGCCAAAGACGACTGTGTGTAATGGCTCTCCTCGACACAGCGCGATATCAACTCCCAATACCGGGAGAGACGAATCCTGTCTAACCGTCACTACCTCCAAGTGCTTCGGGACTGCACCTAACTACTACCTGTTTGCACGACTCCATTGAGCCGTGGTAGGGTAGTAATCAAAGTACAGTGGGAACACACTCGAGGCGAAGTGACAGTGTCAAGTCAGCGGACTAAGCTATACTCATGTAACCTGGGAACTGATAACTGACGATAAGTATAGTACCAACCATCAGTTCCCGACGAGTCATGTCCAGTGTACTCGTAACCTAACGAGCACCCGCATACTATCTCAAGTACGACGTACTGACGGCTGTGGGACAGACCGTCTCCCCTGCTGGGATGAGAAGCGCATACGCTAGTATACTCCGGAGTATCGATGCCCTGTCTCGATAGTCCTACGACTAGGGACTTGTATAAAGATGTGCTTGTGGATTACCCAGCCCCCACGAGTGTGACTGCCATCACAACGCTGGTAATCAAGCAAAGATCCTAAAGGCTCCACTAATGTGTATAGGTGATATACTAAAAGAAACACATGTACACATTAAAGTAGAAACAAACCAGGTAGCATACTACCATTTTAAGAAAGATTGTCTATACAACTGTGAATATCCCAAGCTTCCATTAAGTAATATACAAACTAGTATGATACAGTAATGGCCTCTAGGGCTTATACACTAACAATCTCCCACTGGCACTAAGGCCATGTACCGGCGTATCGAGGACCTATCATCTCGATCAGCCACTCGAACTGAGTCTGGGGTAAGGCCTTCGTGAGTGGATCAGCCGTGTTATCTTCCGTAGCAACTCTCTGAACCTCGATCTCCTGGCAACCCACGATCTCCCTGATCAGGTGATACAGCCTCAAGATGTGTCTGGACTTTTGATGGGACCTGGGTTCCTTCGCTAAAGCTATAGCCCCGTTGTTGTCGCAATACAGAGGTATTGGATCAACATTGGATGGAGCCACCTGAAGTTCTGTCAAGAACTTCCTCATCCAGAAGGCTTCTTTTGCGGCATCAGCAGCAGCGATATATTCCGCTTCCATCATCGAGTCAGCAACGGTTTCCTGTTTGGAACTCCTCCAACACACCACCCCTCCATTGAGGGTAAAGACAAAACCCTACATGGACTTGGAATCATCCTTGTCACTCTGGAAGCTGGAGTCAGCAAAGGCCTCGATCTGGAGGTCTTTTCCGCCATACACCAAGAACTTCTCCTTAGTCCTTCTCAGGTACTTGAGAATGTTCTTTACCGCTATCCAGTGCTTCTCCCTGGGGTTTGACTGATACAGGCTTACCACACTCAGTGCATAAGCTACATCTGGTCTGGTACACAACATCGCATACATTATAGAGCCTACCGCAGAAGCGTAGGGTATAATAGACATGCGATCCCTTTCCAAATCAGTCTTGGGAGACATCTCTTTGGAAAGGGTGATCCCGTGACAAGCCGGTAGGTTACCGCGCTTGGAATCTTCCATACTGAATCTTTTCAGTATGGTGTCGATGTACCTGGACTGCGAAAGCCCGAACATCCTCTTGGATCTATCATGATAAATCCGGATCCCCAGAATGTAAGTGGCATCACCCAGATCTTTCATGGAGAACCTGTGTGACAAGAACCCCTTGACAGATTGTAGTATAGGAATTTCATTTCCTATCAAAAGAATGTCATCCACGTATAAAACGAGGAATACGACAGTTCTTGCTACAAATCTACTATAGATGCATGGTTCATCTGGATTTTTGATAAAGCCAAATTCTTTGACTGTCTCATCAAAGCAGATGTTCCAACTCCGCGATGCTTGCTTTAGTCCATAGATGGACTTAAGCAACTTGCACACCTTTCCGCTGCTCCCACTCTGAATGAAACCCTTTGGCTGGTCCATATAGACACACTCCTCTAAATTTCCATTTAGAAAAGCGGTCTTTACGTCCATCTGCCAAATCTCATAATCGTGGAAGGCAGCAATGGCAAGAAGTATCCGAATGGATTTCAGCATAGCCACTGGAGAAAAGGTTTCGTCATAGTCCAAACCAGGTCTTTGACGAAAACCATTTGCAACAAGTCTAGCCTTATAGGTCTCAACCTGTCCATCTACACCAATCTTCTTCTTGAAGATCCACTTGCATCCTACGGGTTTTACCCCATCTGGAGCAATGTCCAAAGTCCATACTTTGTTGGTGTACATGGACTCCATTTCGGTCCGCATTGCATCCAGCCATTTTACTGAGTCAACGCTCTGAATGGCCTGCTGGAAGCTAGTGGGCTCATCAATATCAATGATGCAATCCTCTCTATCCCCGACTATGAGAAAATCGTAGTATCTCTCGGGAAGATGAGACTGCCTACTACTCCTGCGGAGCGGCGTCGGAATGTCCTGTTCTTTTGAACCCTCTGTTTCTACTAAGCTTTCAGTAATAGCTCGTGGTTCTGGAATTTCTTCCAGTTCTACTGTGCTCCCACTTATCTGATTTTCCAAAAACTCAGTTTCCAAGAAGCAGGCATGACAAGAAACAAAAACCTTTTGTTCCTCTTCGCAATAGAAGAAATATCCCTTGGAGTTCTTTGGATATCCCACAAACTTGCACTGTACTGAACGTGCCTCGAATTTGTCCGCATGCTGCTTTTTGACAAAAGATGGACATCCCCATGTCTTAATGTGCTTAAGATAGGGTTTCTTCCCACACCACATCTGATATGGTGTGGTAGGCACAGTCTTAGTTAGAACTCGGTTCAAAAGATATGCAGCTCATTCTAGTGCATATCCCCAGAATGATCGCGGTAACTTAGCGTTACTCATCATGGAACGTACCATATCCAATAGGGTCCAGTTCCGTCTCTCCGATACACCGTTATGTTGCGGAGTGTATGGAGGAGTAAGCTGAGAGAGAATTCCATTCTCTTTTAGGTCATCCAGGAACTCGGCACTCAAGTATTCACCACCTCGATCAGATCTCAGTGTCTTGATACTTTTGCCGGTTTGTTTTTCTACTTCATTCTTATATTCCTAGAATTTTCCAAAGGCTTCGGATTTATGTTTCATTAAGAAGACATATCCGTACCTTGAAAAGTCATCCGTAAAAGTAATGAAGTAAGAATAACCGCTTCGCGCATGCGTAGACATTGGACCGCACATGTCGCTGTGTACGAGTCCCAAGAGCTCGTTCGCTCTTACTCCGTGTCCAGTGAACGGAGTCTTTGTCATCTTTCCTTTGAGACAGGATTGATAAGTTGCATATGATTGATATTCGAACGGATTTAAATATCCTTCTGTATGTAACTTCTTCAACCTTCTCTCATAGATGTGACCCAGTCTATAATGCCATAAGAAAGCCTGATTTGTTTCCGGAGACTTTCTTTTGTGTGTATTCAGGACATTGAAAATCTGTGGTTGGTTTAATACGTATATTCGATTGCTTAATGTACCTGACCCAATCAAAACTTGATTAAGGTGAATGTTTACAACATTGCTTACAAATGCAAATTCATAACCTTCTTTAGATAACAAAGATACAGATATGATATTACAGGTTGCACTGGGTACAAAATAACAATTACGCAAAACCAAAACATGTCCATCTGACATTCCCAGGTGATAGTACCCTACGGACTCAACATCCATGCCAGCTCCGTTTGCAACTCTGAGGGTCATATCACCTGCCTTCAAAACCCTACGCCTTCTCAGTGCCTGCAAAGAATTACAGATATGAGATCCTGATCCGGTATCCAATACCCAGGAAGTAGAGTTTATTGAAAGACAGTTTTCAATAGCATACACACCTGAAGACGAAGCCGCAACTTGCTTCGGATCGTGGTTTCTGGCCTTCCAAGCCCTGCAATCCTTTTTCCAGTGTCCTTACTTATGACAATAGAAGCACTCTTCATTTCCCACAAGCTGCCCCGCTATCTTTGTTGCCTTTGCTTTTCCCTTCGTTTCCACTTTACTAACATCGCCCCTTGGTTTGGCGGGGGCTTTCTTCTTCTTTCCCTTGGCTTTCGCCTTAGACTTAGAAGAGGAAGATCCTCCTACAAACAAAGTGGATGTTTCCCTACCTTTCTGTAGGGTGCCCTCTGCACTCCTCAGCATGTTGAGGAGCTCCGGAAGTTCAACTTCTTTTCCTTGAAAGTTGAAGTTCAGGATAAACTGGGCGTAAGTGGAAGGAAGGGACTGGAGAATCAAGTCCGTATAGAGCTCGTTCTCTAACGTGGTCCCAAGGTCCGCGAGCTCTTCAATGAAGCCAATCATCTTAAGCACGTGTTCTGCTACCGATGATCCGATGGCCAATCTCGCCGAAAACAACTTTTTCATGACTTCGTGTCTGGCGATACGGGATTGCTCCCCATACAAATCCTTAGTATGGAGAAATATAGATTCTAGGTCCATATTCTCGTGCCTCCTCTGATGTTCATTGTCCATAGAGGCAAGCACGAGGCACTTGGCCTTCGCGCAATCGATCTCCCAGGTCTTACGGATTTCCTTATCCGCGACGCTGGAGGTGAGACCTGGGACAGGGGGAGCTTTGGTGGTAAGGAGATACCCCAGCTTGTCGTAAGTGATTGCCATTTTGACATTCCTGAGCCAATCTTTGTAGTTTGGCCCTGTCAGTATATTTTTATCTACTAATAACTTAAGTCCGGTCATGACGATTGGTCGCTGTAATTAGGAGAGAGAGAAGAAACACTTTAGCATGATGCTCTTGCAAGTTTAGAGTGGTTTTTACTTTGTCTAAACAGGATGGCTCCCACTGTTTCTCGAATCCCTCCTCAAACCAAAAAGGAAGAATTAGTCAGGATCAATCTTACCGTACAATACTTGCTTAACCGTTTAGCCAGGCCAGTGTCGGTCTTCGAGGGAGGTTTTCCAACGCTTTCACGAAGTTCCTTAATTAAATAACCACTTTTCCCTAGGGGCGTAGCCCCGCTAACACCTTTCTAGACACCTACTTGGTTTATAGCATTGATCGTTAGGTGAGAAATTTCCCGAGGAGTAGAATATACTCACAGTAGGATCGGGATCCAAATATCATCGTGTGATAAAACTGAAGGAATCCTACCAGAATCATCACACTCCGAATGGTATGCAGTGCTAGCAAGTTTCTGGTTCTTTAGAAACTCCCGATGTGGACTTTTGCCCCATGCTCTTATGACCTTGATTTTGGCCAACAAATCATAAGTCACATGTCAAGTTCTACCCGTCATTCTCCAGGTTAATTTGAACCCACCCGTACCTACCTTTGAATTTGGCCAACAAGGCAGTACGACTGTCCTAATCCAACGCATCTATCTATGCTGCATATGAATACCCAATAGCTACCAAACACTGTGCCTTGACTTTGGCCAACAAACACAGCTTGAATACTATTGACTATCCATATGAAACGACGGAGGGCTACGAATGGTTTTGGCGAAATTGTGAACGTAGTGAGCTTGATATAATCGATGGAACGAGATAGCTTTTAAAGGGAGTGGTTCAAGCTCTACGTTTAAAAGTTGGTTTTTGAAAAGAACCGAGTAGTTTTGAAAGTGTTCCAACGACTTTACTTTGGTTTATTTTCTTGCATTAATTTTAAAGCGTCCTATCATTTAATCCTACCATTGCAGAAAACAACGAAAATATGACGTACGCTTATGCCATCCGCATTTGCCACGGGGCCCCGTCATTACCTGTTAGGTTACATAACTAACGACAGAGCGGAGGCTGGACTAGCGCGGATGCAAAAAATAAGCAACGCCTAAATAGATATCATATATAGATATATACATTCGTCAGATGCAATGATAGCCAGTCCAGATCACAGATGAACACATTGGATATACTAGGAATCCGCATTCCATACGATCCTGTAACGAAAAGCGGATTACACGGTCTTGATGAATAGCCAATACCCCACCCTAGACCCCTACGGGTGCGGCAAACTACCCGCTAAATACACGAAGTGAAGCAACCTCCCTCAACAACGTGAGTAAGCCACTAGGCACTTCATGGTACCCGGTAGTACTACTAAAATAGGCGGTTGCCCCTACGGATAACGACATCCGTAGGGGCAATTTTAGTTTGGCCCTACGGATTAATCCGTAGGGCCAAAAGGTTGCCCCTACGGTCCTTACATATTTATTTAAAAATTATTAAATCTTAAATTGTTGTTTGCCCCTACGGAGCCGCAAACCAAGAACCTACGGACTTATCCGTAGGGGCATCTAAATAGGGATTTAAGTTAAAAGCTCAGATCGATCCCTACGCTCATTATTCCTAATTCTCGCGCGAAGAAAAAATTCCCAAACCCTCATTCCCGCCGATCGATCGTCGTTCTCGTCGTCGCCAGCGCCGCCGATTCATCATAGCCACCGCCTGCTTTTGCCATCGCCAGTGCCGGCTCATCTCCGTTCTCGTCGTCGCCTCTGCACAGGTAAGGAAATTTTCAATTATTCAAATTTTTGATTGGGGCTGGGGCTGAGGCTGCGAGCTGGGGCTGGGGCTCGGGCTAGGGCTAGGGTTGGGGCTGGGGCTCGGGCTGCGGTTGGGGTTGGGGCTCGGGCTCGGGCTGCAGTTAGCGTTAGGGTTGGGGCTGGGGCTGGGGCTCGGGCTCGGGCTGGGGCTGGGGCTGCGGTTGGGGTTGGCGTTCGGCAGGGGGTTGCTGTTGGGGTTGGGGTTGGGGTTAAGGTTAGGGTTAGGATTGGGGTTGGGGTTTTGGATTTCAGGGTCTAAATTAATTTCCATTCTAATTAGCATTAAGCTCGTTAATTGAAATGTTGATGATGATCATAAGAGGAAAATGTGTCTAGTTTGAAAAGTTGTTGGAAACTGGACTAATAATGTGGGTAAAGCCCAGTTTAATTAATAATTTTATTTGTCATTCTCAAATTTTTTTGGAAACGGAGACTGTTTTGTGGAACTTTTAGCTGTTGGGCATGTTGGGGTTTTGTTTTTGGAGTCATGGGACCTGTCATTTAGTAGGTATCCAAAGACCTCGTGTCTGATTTTGGATATTTTTGATTGATTTAAACTGTGGGTCTGAGTAGTCCATTAATTTGATCTGGTTGGGGTTTGAGTATGCAAAGGATTTGTAGTCTGGTGGAAATTTTGAGGGTGTTTTCGGTTGAATATTTTTGCTAATTGCATAAGATGGTCATAAGATTCTGGATTTTTAGGATGGGCCGTTGTAATTGGAAATGCTAAGAATTGTAGGACCTTCTTTATTTTAGCTATATATAATTGCAAAAAAAAAGACACATTTCTGATTTGAAGAAAAGGAAGGTCAAGATATGGATTTAGTTATGGATTTTACTTGGGCGTCTCCTCTTTTAATACATGTCTATCTTTACAAGAATATCGTGTCACATATTCGGCTTTAGCATCTGTACGCAACTGCTTTGATTATCATCATGTTATTAACATCTTTAACTTCTATCCTTTTTCTAATATGTTTCATAGTTCATATAATAATCCTTTGTCTATATTTGTTGACAGTGGCCTTTCTTTTGGATGAACATGTTTTTTTATGCATGTTTCAGTCATGTGAATTCATATGTTGCGTATAACGCTTTATGATATCAGTATCCTACATTTGTAGTTTTAATTGTTGATTGTTATAGATGAATGCCATTTCAATAACAGTTTTTGGTAGATGAATGCCATTGCAATTTAGGATGATCATTTCTATCAATCTTGATCTCAATGGTTTAAAATCATGTTACACATACAACACGAATGCACAAAAAACGCATCATTAGAGAGTGGTTCGAGATGTTCAAGTTAAAACCAATATATGATACTCGATGATAATATGAAAACTTCATATTCTCATCGATACTCATATATGAAACTAAAAGCGCCACTTAGTCCCCGTCTATCGGTTAACATACGTGCGATGTTCGTCGTGACATAGAACTATACGAAAGTTGTTAAATATCGGACGGTATAGCTCGATACTAACAACCGTTGTATAGTCTACGCAACGAGAAAATTCAATCGTATGGTAACCCATAGATTTGTCCCGTGTGGACAAGTTAAGAATGTATAAAGCAAACGCCTTCATTCACTTGTGTTTTCATCCGTTTCGAGATATTTCTTCGGTACCTTTCCGCTGGTTCTCGGTGTACAAAGATAGATTAGATGTTCATTTCAACGTTTTTTCACAGCTTTGAAATGATTATCTATTCTATTACAGTGTACTCAGAGAACAGCGGGGAGGTGCTGCCGAAATTTACTCGAAACGGTTGAAAGCACAAGTGATGGGTGTTCGCTCTATACATTCTTAATGGGATAGAAGCCTACCCCCGACAGCCGGAACACACACATACAACAAGAATACACAACAAACGCATAATTAGATAGTGATTCGAGATGTTTAAGTTAAAACAAATATATGATACTCGATGATAATATGAAACCTTTATATTCTCATCGATACTCATATATGAAACTAAAAGCGCCACTTAGTCCTCATCTATCGGTTAACATTCGTGCGATGTTCGTCGTGACATAGAACTATACGAAGGTTGTTAAATATCGGACGGTATAGCTCGATACTAACAACCGCCGTATAGTCTACGCGACAAGAAAATTCAATCGTATGGTGACCCATAGATTTGTCCCGTGTGGACAAGTTAAGAATGTATAAAGCAAACGCCTTCATTCACTTGTGTTTTCATCCGTTTCGAGATATTTCGTCGGTACCTTTCAGCTGGTTCTCCGTTTACAAAGATAGATTAGATGTTCATTTCAACGTTGTTTCACAGCTTTGAAATGATTATCTATTCTATTATAGTGTACTCAGAGAACAGCGGGGAGGTGCTGCCGAAATTTACTCGAAACGGTTGAAAGCACAAGTGATGGGTGTTCGCTCTATACATTGTTAATTGGATAGAAGCCTACCCCCGACAGCCGGAACACACACATACAACAAGAATACACAACAAACGCATAATTAGAGAGTGATTCGAGATGTTCAAGTAAAACCAATATATGATACTCGATGATAATATGAAACCTTCATATTCTCATCGATACTCATATATGAAACTAAAAGCGCCACTTTGTCCCCGTCTATCGGTTAACATACGTGTGATGTTCATCATGACATAGAACTATATGAAGGTTGTAAAATATCGGACGGTATAGCTCGATACTAACAACAGTCGTATATAGTATACGCGACGAGAAAATTCAATCGTATGGTAACCCATAAATTTGTCCCGTGTGGACAAGTTAAGAATGTATAAATCAAACGCCTTCATTCACTTGTGTTTTCATCCGTTTTGAGATATTTCGTTGGTATCTTTCCTCTGGTTCTCCATGTACCAAGATAGATTAGATGTTCATTTCAACGTTGTTTCACAGCTTTGAAATGATTATCTATTCTATTACAGTGTACTCGGAGAACAGCGGGGAGGTGCTGCCGAAATTTACTCGAAACGGTTGAAAGCACAAGTGATGGGTGTTCGCTCTATACATTCTTAATGGGATAGAAGCCTACCCCCGACAGCCGGAACACACACATACAACAGGAATACACAACAAATGCATAATTAGAGAGTGATTCGAGATGTTCAAGTTAAAACCAATATATGATTCTCGATGATAATATGAAACCTTCATATTCTCATCGATACTCATATATGAAACTAAAAGCGCCACTTAGTCCCTGTCTATCGGTTAATATACGTGCGATAATTTATTCTTTTCAATGACAAACGCACACACAAAGCATATACACCGATTTTCTCCTTTGTCAGTAACTATCTCGTTCTTATATTTCTTAATATAGTCTGCATAACCTATAATTTATATGTTATACAGTCTAACATGGCCCATGAGTACGTCAAAGTTAAGGACTGGATGTATGTGGATTGGCAACAACGTATACAACCTAAGTTTGTCACAGGAGTTGCTGATTTCCTTGAATTTGCACGCGCACATAATAAGACCATAATAGAGAAGATTCTCTGTCCGTGCGATAGATGTGGTAATAAGTACTGGCAGAAGGTAGAATTGGCAGAGCTTAATATTGTAAATTATGGGTTTACTAGACTTTATACAACTTGGAAATATCACAGGGAAGGAGAAGAATGCAGTACTGCGGCAGAAGAAGAAGGAGAACACGATAATGCGGCAGGAGAAGAAGAAGAATTCGGTAATGCGGCAGAAGGAGAAGACGGTAATTTATTTCCATCAGAAGAAATGGAGGATATGGTAGAGGCTGCCCTAGGTGAAACATTCGTACTGAAGATGACATTCCTTCCGGTCAAGGACCGCGTGCGGATAAATATGAAAATTTCATGAATGATGCTAGGAACCCAATTTATGAGAATGCGAAGTATTCCACCCTCTCATGGTTCGTCAAGCTTTTCCAAATTAAGTGCCTAAATGGATGGAGCAACAAGTCATTCACAATGCTTCTTTTGTTCTTGAAAGATTCTATGCCTGCGGGAAATAACGTGCCCGACAGCTGGTACGGAGCCCAGAAGATGATGTCTGATTTGGGTCTAAAGTGCGAGAAGATTCAAGCATGTCCTAAAAATTGCGTGTTGCACCGGAAAGAGAATTCAGATTTGAAAGAGTGTCCAACATGCGGAGAGGTCAGGTATAAGCCGAAAGTAACTGATAAGAAACCTGATATACCTGTCAAGATAGCACGATACTTTCTCATAACACAGAGGCTACAGAGGCTATTCAGGTGCAAGAAAACAGCCGAGGCAATGATTTGGCATCACTGTGCCCCTCCAAGTGAAGATGGAAAAATGAGCCATCCAAGAGATTCACCGGCATGGAAGGATTTCGATAGGAGGCACGCAATATTCAGTAGCGATCCTCGCAATGTCCGTCTCGGACTGGCTACTGATGGCTTCTACCCATTCAACTATATGGCTGGAAGTCACAGCACATGGCCCGTTATAAAAATAATTTATAATCTGTCGCCTTGGTTGGCTATGGACCAATCATACTTTATGATGCCTCTTCTTATCGACGGACCAAACTCACCGGGAAACAATATTGACGTCTATCTCCGACCTCTGATCGAGGAGTTGAAATCTTTGTTCATTGATGGTGTAGAGACATATGATGCAAACAGAAATACAACCTTCATACTGCGTGCGGCTCAAATGTGGACAATTAATGACTTTCCTGCGTATGGAATGCTATCAGGTTATTCCGTACATGGTCACAAAGCATGCCTTCATTACCATGAACACACAACATCGAAATTCTTGAATTTTAGCAGAAAGGTTTGTTATTGCGGCTATCGACGTTTCCTGCCTCCAGACCACCCCTATAGATTAGACACGGTTCACTTTGATGGTCATCAAGAGCTTCTTAGACCTCTATCACCATTGTCCGGAGAGGACGTGACTGCTAAATGGGATGGTTACAATAATGTGACCTTCGGGATGGATCCGACGAAACAGGTCAAACCACCATTTTGGAACAAATTAAGCATTTTCTTCGAGCTTCCGTACTGGTCTACAAATTTAGTGCGTCATTGTCTGGACGTCATGCATATAGAGAAGGGAGTATCAGAGCACATACTTAACTTGCTTCTTTGTAAAGACGGGAAATCGAAAGACAACCTAAATACTCGGATGGATCTACAAGAGTGGGGAATAAGAAGTGAATTGCACCCTAGACCGGTAGTGGGTAAACCGGGCAAGTTTGTACTTCCCAATATCGCTTATCATATGTCACAACCGGAGAAGAAAAGATTCCTGCAGGTGTTGCATGATTTGAAAGTTCCCACAGGTTTCTCAGGATCATTCAGCAAGAAAATAAAAATTGTGAAGGGAAAGATCGATGGGCTGAAAATTCATGATCACCATGTTATCGTGGAGCACCTTCTTCTATTAGCCCTCAGGACTTCTCTCCCTGAATCGGTTGGTCTAGTAATCAACGACCTATGTTGTTTTTTCAGGGAGTTGTGTCCTAAAACACTAGAGGTTGTGATGCTGGATAAACTAGAAAATTCTATTGCATTGATACTTTGCAAGTTTGAGCGTATTTTCCCACCGTCATTCTTCGATATCATAATACACTTGACGGTTCATCTTGCAACTGAGGGGAAGTTAGCCGGACCGGTACAATATCGATGGTGTATCCCGTCGAGAGGTACGTGTAATTTTTCGTTTCGCACGATTTATAAATTTATTGTTTTCCTGTATGCCCGTATTTATTTATTCAACATATTTTCATTAGGTACCTTTACACTCTTAAGAAGTATATACGCAATAAAAATCGACCAGAGGGTTCTATCATGCAAGGTTATCTTCTTGATGAAGCAACGACATTTTGTTCCCGCTATCTGGACGAGAACATTGAGACAAGACTTAACCGGCCACGAAGAATTCAAGACGGGCCATATGGTAAAGTCGAGTATAAGAGGGTAGACACCATGTTTATCAACAAGATATACCGGTTTATCTTGCTTAATTGCGCATGTCTTGAACAAATTAGAGATTAAGTTTTTTTGGATTAATTGTTATATCTGTGTTTGTTTGTGTATGAAATGATATATTATTAATGTCACCATTATTTGTCGAAAACAGAATTCATTTAACGAGGTACGTGAGAGGCATCCTGATTGGAACGAAGAACGATTGGAAAAATATCATCAGGATAATTTTTGTGATTGGGTCACAGATCATGAAAGTTATTCGAACAACATTTTATTGCTATCAGTTTTAATCTAAATTTGTATCGTTATGTATTTGTCGTAAAATTTGTTTTGTTAGATCCACAATCCGAACTTGTCTGCATCATTTGAGAGTGATTCAAGATGTTTAGCTCAATTTCCTAGTATGGAGGTTGCATATTACAAAGGATTTGATGTCCTTGGATACAAATTCGAAGTTAAGGACATAGAAACATCTAGAACCACTCAGAATAGTGGGATTGCGATGGTAGGATCGGACGGTGTGATTTATTATGGGTACTTAAATTGTATACTCGGCATCCACTATCCCGGACGATCAGAACCCTTTTATATATTCCAGTGTACTTGGTACGATACGCGAATCGATACGGACAAGTGGAGAAGCAATCTTGGGACTTGGAAAGATGAATATGGATTGACCAGTGTGAACACACTTCGATTTTACGGTCAGGAAGATCCGTTTATCTTTCCGAACCAAGCGTTCCAAGTATACTACTTACAGTGTTTGAAGCATCTGTTAGTTATATGTATGCCCTAGAGGCCATTACTGTACATATGATGTATATTGTAGTGGATGCTAGGACGTATATAGGGAGGACTTTCTTGCTCGACATGATAGTATGCTATCTGGTTACACTTTACCTTAACGTGTACACTGACTGTCTCTCTGTTACATGTTGGTAAAGCCCTTAGGATGTGTGCTTGACTACCTGGACTGTGATGCAGATCATACTAGTGGGGACATGGTAGTCCATAAGTACATCCTTCAAAGTCCCTAGTCATGGGTGTATCGAGACGGGGCATCGATATACCAGAGTAGACTAGCGTATACCTTCTCGACCCATACAGATGGGCGATGGATGATCCCATATCCATTGGTGTTTGACATCAGAGATGATATACGGGTGCTCAGTAGAGACTGGGTACACTGGACGGACTCGCCGAGAACTCCCAGATGGTATTATACCTCACGTCAGATGGCAGTTCTCTGGTGACACTGGTACAGAGTAGTCTGTTGACCCGAGATCGTCATAGAGTCTTGTGTGGTTCCCACTGTGCTTTGATTTCCATCTTACCACGTCCAAGAGGGCGTGCAAAACGGTGGTTTTTGGGTACAGTCCCGAGTCACATGGAGGCAATGAGCGATAGGAGGGGATTCGTCTCTCCCGGTATAGGGGGTTGATGTTGCGCTGTGTTCGATTGGCTATAACAGGAAATCCCTGGCCAGGGTTGCTGAGATTTACTGATAAGTGTTACCAGTAGTTTCTCGAACAGTTATAGACCTCATATCGACACGACTTATCGAGCTATTGGGGTCTGACGTTTACCACCCCTAGGCAAGATATGCGACATATCAGACGATCAGACCGGACTGTACGGTAGTGTTACTGGTCGGATTCACTGGAGTGTGAGCGGGCTTGCTCGTCGATCTTCAGATCGCTCAATACCCGGGTGGCCGTTACGTTTAGCAGACCGCTTGCGGCTTGTGGGTGTTTGATATGATCATCATCTGCTGCCGGCGTATTGACGAGTCTTTAGAGTCCTACACAGAGGTTTCCTGGCTCAAGCGAAACGAAATAGGAGCGCATATGAGATATGTGCGGGACCGAGAATAATACCAGTATGTGATACTGGATTCGACTCTCGCGATGTGACATTGATCGGTTATATGCGATATAGCCGGGTTATCGGATCAAGTGTTGTTTCGATAAGTTGTTACTATAGATACCAGTCGGTTATGTGCGACATGACCGGATCATTGAATCAAGTGTTGATTTAATGATTTAATGTATAATTATATATTTGATATATTACTTTACATTAACTAGTATCGGTTCACTTTGAATGGATTTTCTCACTCGGATGTGCGCATTACATATGCGATATGATTTTATGCACTAGATTGTATCATGTTTGATGATACATGCATTTTGGTTAAATGTAAAGAATTAAACCATGTTTTAAGTGGATAATTAGGGTTTTGATTTCCTTATTCATTTATTAATCTTTTTCTTTTTGGAAAAAGGAAAAAGGAAATGAGAAAATGGTTGCTATTTTTGTTTGTATTCTTTGAAGCTTCATGAACTTTGACCATAGCAACCATTTTGTCTTCTTATACAAACCCTAACCATTCATCTAACTTGAGTTAACTCTCTACAATTAACCATGGTCTTGTTATGATAAGGTTGGATTATTCATTTCATTTTAAATTAACTTATCATAACATTTATCTTCTTCTTCTTCTTCTTCTTTAAGAAGAAAGCAAGCTCCATCAATGGTGATTGATGGAATTGAGTGAGAAATCCAATTCTAAAGTCTACCCACTTCCTATTTCTTCATCCTCTACCTCTTGCCAAGTAGTAGAGTGTGTTTACTTCACAAGTTTCTTGACTTGGTGAAGTCGGAGCTTGATTTAGCGATGCCTCGACGTAGATCATCTTCGGCATGGACATCGACGACCTAGCTTGCCCATTCTCCGACGAAGCCGACGCTAGAGCCCGGATTTGATTTGGACAGCGGAGAGGACTTCGTTGCGGAGCTATGGAGGTGGAGCACCGGATCTACAAAGGTTGTATTTCCGTTTTCCCATTAATTAAGTGTTAACTAGATTGTTTTTCGCCTAGTTTTCTAGCCAACGATCCGTTGTCGGGTCTCTCGGCACCTAGAATTTTTGAAATTGGCATGTTCGATGCCTTGTGAGACCTCACTAGAGTGCCTAGGAACCCTACAGTGGTATCAGAGCCTAGCTAGAGCCTTAGGCGAAGTCTAGACGACATTTGAAGTCCGATCGAACCCGAAAGTCCAAAACAAACATGCTCTCTGTCCAATTTTTAAAAATGTGGATTTTTCAAGATTAAAAATATCCAGAAAATCAAGCAGGGTTTATTATGAAATACTGTGCAAAACGGAGCTGTAACTCCGTCATGACGGCGCGGAACCGCGGCCTAAGCCCACGTGGCGCGGCGGTTCCGCGGCGAGACTGTAGATTCTTTGACTTTTCTTTGCACAGTAATTCCTATTTTCTGGAGTTGGATTTTCTGGGAATTTTTAATATTTATTCAAGAGTTGAATTTTCTGCAGTTGTTTTGGGGATTCGGTGTTTCGATCGGGGTATCAAATTTTGTCTATTTGGCTTTCCGGATAAATTTTTAGAATATGTTAAAAAGTTCGACCGGATATAAATACCCAATTTTTCCCCTGTCGGGAAATTTCCAAGTGTTGGATTTTTCCGTTGTTTAACGACGTTCTAAGTAGTGCAAGTAACGCGATAGTCCCTCTAGAAGACAACAAACCTTAACTCGATTATGTGACCGTCTTGAACTGCCCTTTGAACCTTCGGGTTTGGGGCAGTACGGCGTGCCACATGTGAGGCGTTGGCTTGACCCTTCTACGGCTGGACCGTTGGTACTGAGGTACGAACTGAATGTTGTTAGACTAGTTTCATGTGTTGATCTGTATCGGGAAAACTTGGGTGTTAGAATGTTCGATCGGAAAGTTTAACATTTTCTATTTATCTGGAATGTGATACAATAATTGGAATTCGCAAATAGTTATGAGATAACTGAATGAATGTTATAAACGTAGCAGTTTAGTCTCAGATGATCGGTTGCCACGGAATTTTGATATGATCAAAAGTCCGTCGCAATCACGTAGCGTACGCGGATACTCGCCGGGTAAACTTAATAGACAGCCTCACTCCATAGCCCCGACCAAGTGACTGTAGGAGAACCCCGTCGCCGAAAGCATCCGTTCGGGTGCTCGCGGTAGCGGTGTTCCGCCTTGGTGCACTTCATCGACGGTAACGGGGGTGCGGCCGTCTACTGAAGTTTGCGACGAGCATTCGATCAGGATGTCGGGAATCTTGTTGAATTGCCCGACTTGATATTGAAAAGTGTTTTCGATAATGAGACTAAAATGCGGGGTTTATAATTGTTAGGCATGCGATGTCTAAGTAATTCATTTGGTCAGACATGCGATGTCTGAGGTGGTTGCGGATTCCAACTGTTGTAGTTTTACACTTTCTTTTCTGTGACCGTAAGTGTAATATGTGATATCGCCGGTTTCGTTGCTATATGTCAACGACAATTGGGATGGACATATTTACTTACGTTGATGACATGTGATGTTATGTGTTGCTGGATATGTTATATTGGATCGTCGTGTTTGAATAGCCGGGGGTTTTTATGTGAGATGAGTGTTTTTCATTTTCATTCATGTAAAAACTTGTATGTAATATTCTTTTATTGGGGCGCTTTCAGGTTGCGGAAGTTGTCACCTTTGTATATTATTTACTTTTCCGCACTAGGATAGACCCAAGGAGGAGGGCACAAGTAACCGGGTTCTGGAGTCCAGTGGGAGACCAACTCGAGGAGTCGAGTCCGGGTCTCCTAACTCTAGAATTGGTAGGGTTGCTTGCCGCTCTCGTAGGGGTCTAGGGGTGTGGGTTTGGCTATTCATCACGACCGTGGAATCCGTGTTTTATACTGGCTCGTATTGAAAACACGGACGTCCTAGTATATCCAATATTTCATATGATTCTTCTGCTGCGATATCTGTGATGTGATCATGTCATGTTCTTTGATAGATACTTTATATAGTATATATGATATATTATATAGATGTTACTTATGTTTTACACCCGCGCTAGCCCTGCCCTGCTCTGCCGTTAGTTACCTAACCTAACGGTGCACGAGGGGACATCGAGGCGAATGCGGATGGCATAAGTGTACGTCGTATTTATCTATGATGTTTAGGTACTTAAATGATGGGACTTCATTAATATGATTAATGAAATAAAAGAAAGCTAAGATGTGGTAGAATCGAATTTCAAAATAAAACAGGTAGCTACAGTTCTTGCTTTGCACAGCGGTATATGTGATATATCCTGCACCTTATTCGATAAGGAAAGGACCGAGATCCCTTCACCGGGAGTGACTCCTTTAGCAATAACTGGCAGATGCTACACACTCGGTTTGTCTTTTGATAGCTTTTAAGAGTTCTGCTTTGCACAGTGATATATATGATATATCCCGCACCTCATTCGACGAGGAAAGGACCGACGATCCCTTCACCAGGAGTGACTCCTTTAGCAAAACTAGAAAAGCCTCAAAAGCACTCCATTTTTAAAATTCATTTGATTCTACGACGATATCAAGTTCATTACGCAATAGGTTTTCAGAAAAACCTGTCGTAGCCCTCCGTCATTTCAGATAAGTAGTAGTTAGTATTCGTGCTACGTTTGTTGGCCTGCGTCAAGGCGTAGTGTGCGGTAGCTAACTGGTGCTTATCTGCATAAGCAGATGATGTGATTGGATTAGGGTAGTCGTGCGACTTTGTTGGCCTGTGTCAAGGGTCGTGCGGGTGGGTTTAATTCAATCAGGAAATGACGGGTTGAACTTGACTAGCGGACTATGGTTTGTTGGCCTGCGTCAAGGTCATAGGACGCTAGGGGCAAAATATTATCGGGAATTTCAAGTGTTGAAATTTGCAATGAGATTGCATACCTTCTATGAGATAGTTGGATCCCGATACCCGCTGCGAGTAAGAGTTACTCCTGGGAGAGTTTTATACATTACAATTAGCCGATCAAGTAGGTGTCTAGAAAGGTGTCAACGGGCTTACGCCTCTGGGAAAACGAGGTTTACATTAATTAGGTTCGTGCGAAAGCACGGGGGACCTCCCTCAAAGTACTGACACTGGCCTGGCTGAAAGATTGGCGAACTTGTAGTGTGTAATTAATCCCGGCTAGTCTTTCCTTTTAGGGTTTGAAGGAAGATTTGATAAAAAGCAGTGGGAGCCATCCTGACTAGATAAAATAATAACCAATCTATTCTTGACAGAGCGCACGCTGAGTGTTTTCTTCTCTCTCTCTCCAGGTAGCGACCATATCACGCCTTAATCAAGATAATAATACGGAATATTGACCGAACCCGCTTGTTATACTGAGCTGGGGAACGTTGGTCCCGCTCCAACTTATAATTGTTATAAGACAGAGCAGGAAATTGGGGATTACCAGAATTCCCGTGCCGCCCAAACGAAGAGAGTGCATGCTGATGCATCATCTTCGGGTGTGTTCATTATACAGAACTATTTCTCAGTATCCTTTACGTCCTGGGTATATGATACCGGATCAGGATCCCAGATATGTAATATGTTACATAGGGCTACAGATAGGTAGAGAACTGAGAACGGGTGATAAGTTTCATGAGGCAGAAAACGGGGCAAGAGTTGCAGCCAAGTCTGTTGGTCACTGTCACCCTGTATTACAATACATTGATTCTGAACGAATGTTATTAGATACCGAACCTGATATACAAAATCATATCAGTCTCTTTATTAGTAAAGAAATGATAAAATTTTGCATAGTTGGATAATGTTTTGAACATTTCCTATATCAAAAGTTGATCGGTTCAGGCACGTTATCTAAAAGCATTAATGTTCTAAATCAAACCACAGTTCTTAGTATATGGAACACACACAAGAGGAAGAGTTCAGAAATGAACGAATTCTTCTTGAGGCATTGTAGACTAGGTCATATCTATGCGACCCGACTGGCTGTAGTTACATGTAGATGCATATTTAAATCAGTTTGAATTTACATCTTGTGAAACTCGCTAGTCATGTCACAAAGATATAATGACACCAGCTCTGTTTATTGGAAACAGAGAAAGAGTTAGTGAACTCTTGGGATGATACATGATGATGTATGTAGGTCCCCTGTCTACACATGCCAAGAAAGGTTCTTTGTACTTCATTACATTCTCTGATAATCTCTCAAGATTCAGACATATGTTCCTGTTGAAACATGAGTCCGAACCTTTTGAGATATTCACAGAATATAAGTAAGAAGTAGAGAACCAAAATACGGGTATAAGTACTATGTCCTTTGATGAGATCAAGGAGGAGAATACTTGTGCACGGAATTCCTGGACTATTCTAAAGGAGAATGAGATTCTCTCTCAGCATTACTCCTCCGTATACACCATAGCACGATGGTATATCGGGGTGGAGCAATAACACCCTATGTGATAAGGTGTGCTCTGTGATAAGTACTACTGAGTTACCTATTTCCTTTTGGGAGTTATGCGCTTGAGAAGATGCATACCTATTGAATAGGGTTCCAATCAAATCAGTTGCCTACCACTTCATATGTGACATGGAAAGGGAAGAGCCCATGTCTTAAGCTAGTTAAGATTTGGGGTTGTCCGGCCTATGTCTAAAAGCAAAATCCGGACAAGCTCGAGGCAAGGTCAGTCATGTAGAACTGGAAAGGTTCCAGCTATACAAACTACAGCTGATGATTTGAAAGAACCAAAGGATTCGATAGTTACCAACGAACCTCAGCCTCTCCGCCGATCTAGTAGGGTTCCTCACCCACCTGAGAGATACTTCGGTTTCTCGATGACAGTGGGAGCGAGGATTGCATCATGAGATGATGACCCAACTAGCTTCGAGCTGGCCATCGAGAGTAAGACTCTGTAAGAATGGCTGGATGTTTAGCGATCTGAGATGGAATCCATGTACATCAACAAAGTATGGACTTTGGTTGCAATATCTGAAGGGTTAAATCCCCATCAGGAGCAAGTATATCTTGAGAAGATTACTTGGTGTACATGGAAGAGTTGAGACTTTCAAAGCTTGACTTGTTAAAGGTTTTCGTCATCGACCAGGCGTGGATTATGATGAAACCTTTTCTAAGGATCTATGCTTAAGTTCATCCAGATCCTACTTAACACGGCTACATACCATGACTACGATATCTGGTGGTTGGGTGCCATGACTGCTTTTCTAAATGATGTTTTAGAAAAGAACGTCTATAAGTACATAGCCAGAGGGCTTCGTAGACAGTGGGAGCAGCGGAAACGTGTGCAAGATGCTTTATAGGATAAAGCAGGCATCGCGGAGTTGGAACATCTGTTTTGATGAATTAGTCAAAGAGTTTGACATCATCAAAATGGTAGATGAACCTTGTATAAACAAAAAGGTAGTAGGGAGTATGGTGACGATCCTCGTAGAGTACGTGGATGACATACTCTTGATGGGGAAGGAGTTTCCTATGCTACGCTCGATCAATCTCCGGTTATCACAAGGATTCTCCACATAGGATCAAAATGATACCTCCTAAATCCTGAGTTTTAGATCTATGAGATAGACTTAATTGGATGTTAGGATTCTCACTAGTTGTAGTGAGACGGTATCAACCGATCCTGGGGAGAATCACTGGAAGTGTTCCAGGGTGATAAAGACGACTGAATGTCAGTCGCAGGCATTGTCTTTACCCTCAGTAAAGGGACGGTATGTTGGAAGAGTTCCAAGCTAGATACCGTGACATACTAGACGATAAAGGCAGGATACATCGCTACTTAAGATGCTACCAAAAGAGGATGTTTGGATGTATATTGGTTCATAAGATGAACTATGTTCCTCCCATTGTGTGACAATGGAGTTATGGCTTTTGCCAAGGAACGCCGGTCCCATCAGTGATCCAGACATATTCTAAGGCAGTATCACTTGATCATGGAGATGGTTGATCTCCAGAGAGATCGAGGTTAGGAGAGTAGACTCAGAGGACAACACAGCGGATCCACTAACAAAGGCCCGTTCCCATAGAGAGACTTTTAAGGGGATGGTTGAGTATGAGATACTACAACCACTGCTACAGATGGCCCTAGTGCAAGTGGGAGATTGTAAGTTATATGTATGCCCTAGAGGCCATTACTGTACATATGATGTATATTGTAGTGGATGCTAGGACGTATATAGGGAGGACTTTCTTGCTCGACATGATAGTATACTATCTGGTTACACTTTACCTTAACGTGTACACTGACTGTCTCTCTGTTACATGTTGGTAAAGCCCTTAGGATGTGTGCTTGACTACCTGGACTGTGATGCAGATCATACTAGTGGGGACATGGTAGTCCATAAGTACATCCTTCAAAGTCCCTAGTCATGGGTGTATCGAGACGGGGCATCGATATACCAGAGTAGACTAGCGTATACCTTCTCGACCCATACAGATGGGCGATGGATGATCCCATATCCATTGGTGTTTGACATCAGAGATGATATACGGGTGCTCAGTAGAGACTGGGTACACTGGACGGACTCGCCGAGAACTCCCAGATGGTATTATACCTCACGTCAGATGGCAGTTCTCTGGTGACACTGGTACAGAGTAGTCTGTTGACCCGAGATCGTCATAGAGTCTTGTGTGGTTCCCACTGTGCTTTGATTTCCATCTTACCACGTCCAAGAGGGCGTGCAAAACGGTGGTTTTTGGGTACAGTCCCGAGTCACATGGAGGCAATGAGCGATAGGAGGGGATTCGTCTCTCCCGGTATAGGGGGTTGATGTTGCGCTGTGTTCGATTGGCTATAACAGGAAATCCCTGGCCAGGGTTGCTGAGATTTACTGATAAGTGTTACCAGTAGTTTCTCGAACAGTTATAGACCTCATATCGACACGACTTATCGAGCTATTGGGGTCTGACGTTTACCACCCCTAGGCAAGATATGCGACATATCAGACGATCAGACCGGACTGTACGGTAGTGTTACTGGTCGGATTCACTGGAGTGTGAGCGGGCTTGCTCGTCGATCTTCAGATCGCTCAATACCCGGGTGGCCGTTACGTTTAGCAGACCGCTTGCGGCTTGTGGGTGTTTGATATGATCATCATCTGCTGCCGGCGTATTGACGAGTCTTTAGAGTCCTACACAGAGGTTTCCTGGCTCAAGCGAAACGAAATAGGAGCGCATATGAGATATGTGCGGGACCGAGAATAATACCAGTATGTGATACTGGATTCGATTCTCGCGATGTGACATTGATCGGTTATATGCGATATAGCCGGGTTATCGGATCAAGTGTTGTTTCGATAAGTTGTTACTATAGATACCAGTCGGTTATGTGCGACATGACCGGATCATTGAATCAAGTGTTGATTTAATGATTTAATGTATAATTATATATTTGATATATTACTTTACATTAACTAGTATCGGTTCACTTTGAATGGATTTTCTCACTCGGATGTGCGCATTACATATGCGATATGATTTTGTGCACTAGATTGTATCATGTTTGATGATACATGCATTTTGGTTAAATGTAAAGAATTAAACCATGTTTTAAGTGGATAATTAGGGTTTTGATTTCCTTATTCATTTATTAATCTTTTTCTTTTTGGAAAAAGGAAAAAGGAAATGAGAAAATGGTTGCTATTTTTGTTTGTATTCTTTGAAGCTTCATGAACTTTGACCATAGCAACCATTTTGTCTTCTTATACAAACCCTAACCATTCATCTAACTTGAGTTAACTCTCTACAATTAACCATGGTCTTGTTATGATAAGGTTGGATTATTCATTTCATTTTAAATTAACTTATCATAACATTTATCTTCTTCTTCTTCTTCTTCTTTAAGAAGAAAGCAAGCTCCATCAATGGTGATTGATGGAATTGAGTGAGAAATCCAATTCTAAAGTCTACCCACTTCCTATTTCTTCATCCTCTACCTCTTGCCAAGTAGTAGAGTGTGTTTACTTCACAAGTTTCTTGACTTGGTGAAGTCGGAGCTTGATTTAGCGATGCCTCGTCGTAGATCATCTTCGGCATGGACATCGACGACCTAGCTTGCCCATTCTCCGACGAAGCCGACGCTAGAGCCCGGCTTTGATTTGGACAGCGGAGAGGACTTCGTTGCGGAGCTATGGAGGTGGAGCACCGGATCTACAAAGGTTGTATTTCCGTTTTCCCATTAGTTAAGTGTTAACTAGATTGTTTTTCGCCTAGTTTTCTAGCCAACGATCCGTAGTCGGGTCTCTCGGCACCTAGAATTATTTGAAATTGGCATGTTCGATGCCTTGTGAGACCTCACTAGAGTGCCTAGGAACCCTACAGCATCCGGGATGGAGTGTTGTATGCCAATGGAAACCCAGAGATGTCTACGATGTCCCAGAATTCGAGGACAGCGATGAGGACGAATAAGGAGAGAAGGCTTAAAGTGCTCCGACCGTCTGGTTTTCGAAGGACGGGTTGTCTTCGACCGATCATGAAGTTACGTGGGTTAGAAATGACATCGACGATGAAATCCAAGTAGATATGTATAATGCGCCCACGAAACGAAAAAGGTTATCAGTAATATCATATTATTACTTCACATTTTACGCTCTATACATATATTGTCAATACTTTTAATGATTGTCTAATGTGTCCTCGAACCGTTTATATAGATTTGATGACGATGTCGGGAGCAGCGAGGGGGCGGCAGGAGCTCCAGCCGCGGCAGAGGCAGAGGCAGAGCGGTTTTGCGGCCCGGAGAGCTGCGTACGGAGCTTCAGAGGGCCGGTCTTGCACCCAGATCGGAGATCCCTTCGGATGCCTCCTTCCGTATGGATTTTGCCACACCTCCAGGTATACTGCACACATATCCATTTTGAATGTAATATTACAGATATTCATGCCTGTTATGTCAAAATTACTTATATTGTCAATATTTGATTGTCTAGTTGTTGGTGATACGTCCACATCTGGGACAGAGGCCACTCCCGCTCCTCCAGGTATGTTTATATATCATATAGTGCATGTATATTGATTTAGAATGCTATATCATAAATATACACACATTCCTTTTGCTCTTACTTAGCAATTTTTATATTGTCTAGCTGTAGGTGGTGACACCACCGCACCTGCGGGTTTGTTTATATATCCTATAGTGCATGCATATTGATTTAGAACGTTATATTATTGATCTACACATTCTTTTTCCAATTACTTATATAATCTATTTTTAATTGTCTAATTATAGGTGGTGCGTCCACATCTTCCGCAGGGGCTACTCCTGCCGCTTCCATACCCTCGCATCGTCTGCAGGTTACTATGAATAAATATAAAATATTTATTCATTTTACATATGCTCTATAGAATAAATATGAACTTCATGGAAATTTAGCGTCGTTGTTTATTTTCTAGTTGGAGGGGATGCGTCCGCATCCGGGACCCGGTTGTTCCTCACCGAAGGAACTATCGTCCCGCTCGTGCTGCTGCCCGGGCCCAGGCTCGTGCGATAGTCACCGGAGGTGTATATCACACTTCAATTTTCGTTTAAGCTTGATTTCTTAATACAACTTTGTCTTAATATTGATTGTCTTGATATTTCGTGCAGACGCAGGGCCTCCCCCATCCCCAGAGGGGGACTCGAGTCCCGAATCAGTCCCATAAGATGAGGCCTGACAGAGCTAGGGGAGGCAGCATTCCCCCTCTTTGTTACCCTTGACTATCGCTATACCGGTCCCTCATGCCGTGAGGTTCGGCCGGTATATGGGTGACGAGAGCCGGCTCGTGAAGAACTATCCACTTCACGTTGAGTGGGCGAGCAGCACCGGCGCTCATTCGCCCTCTTCTTTGATCAGGCTCGGGTACGTATTAATATATATTTTCATTTGATTTATCCAATATATTTATTATTAACACTTGCAATCTAATAACAATGTTTTTTTTGTATTTTCAGTCGGATTACGATTTTCAGCCTATACCCGACCCTGATCCACCCTGGGAGGGTGCTCGACCTTCATGCTCTGTACAATGGCCTGATGAAGAACATGCAGACCAAGGTCCGATACAACAGGAATGAGCTGAAGGTCGACTGCTACTCCCTATGGATGGCGGACCACCGAGGCAGAGAGAGCGGCCCTCCTATCTACTCCCGGGTTGCGAGAGTCGACGTAAAGACATGGCCTCTATTGTGCGAATATTTCGACTCCCAACGTAAACAGGTATGTATTTTAAAGTAATTCATTGTTTAGAATTAAATTTATTTTTTTGTGTTCCTTAATTAGAAAACTAATGTTAATGCGTTGTGCAGAAACATGCCGCTCAGAATACAGAGAACAGAAGTCGGCAAAGATGGGTCGCCCCACGTACACAGGTGGCTCGAGGAATATACTCTAGCCATGAGTTATCAGTAAATTACAATAAACCGACCTTTGTGATATTCTGCAATATTAAGAGTTATTTTCTAATTTTCTAATATTAAGAGTTATTTTCTAATATTGCAGACAGCTCAGACTGTGGCGCAAGGTGTACACCGAGCGTGCTGTTCGCATATCTTACCGTCCACGGTACCCTCGACAGATCCCGC